>JAKRGJ010000013.1:0-600000 GCA_022392945.1 Ophiostoma australiae
TTTTTAAGGCCAATAACTGTTTTCGAACCACGACGTGGCCTTTTCCCTTTAAACCCCCCCCCCCCCCCCCCCCGCCCTCCTCCCCCCCTCCTCCATGATCATAGATATATGAGCGTCCAAGAATTTCTGTTCTTCCTAGATTGCTATTCACTCATATTTCATCTACCACCATCTGCAAATAGCGAGACTTGTCCTTCCTGTGTCACGATACTGTTATACCCCTACTTCTCGCATCCCTCGCATTCAGTTGCAAGACTACTTGCTCACTGTCAATCCTGTCACTACCTCACTGTCATTGCATCATCATTGTAATGGGCTTTCTTTCAAGCCTTTAAACTATCACGAGCAGCCCGCCCTGTTTCCATCAATCACACATAATATCCAGAACTTATTTTCCAGTCCCCTATCAAAATGTCGTCATTGAATGGACGGGCAGCTGTCCCAGCAGTTCTTGACGGCACGTCTACTTCAGCTGCAGGCCAAGATGCCCGGGATCGCTTTGATGTCGATCTCGAAAAGAACATTGACGATGTGGACAACAAGCCCGGCCCGCCCATGCACGCCGAGAACATGATGAGCTCAACTACACTCGCAGGGTCCAACATTGTTTCCATAAATTCCGAAAGTAACCTCGGCTCAGTGGCTCATATTGAGTCGATACAGCAAAAAGACGAACAGGTCCTCGCTGCTGCCGCTGCTTCTCCGGCCAAGAAGCCTTCACCACCGAAGCCAAAGGTCAGCAGGTGGATTCTCATACAACTATGGTTCAATATGTACCGGACTTTCTTCATCTTTGTCACCACTCTCAACCTTGTGGGCATCATTCTTGCTGCAGTCGGAAAGTTTGAGTACGCAGACAACCATCTCGGCGCCCTTGTACTGGGAAACCTTCTGTGTGCTATCCTCATGCGTAACGAGCTCTTTCTACGGATACTCTACATCGTTTCCATCTACGGCTTGCGCGGTGTAAGTTTTTTTCACATGAAGGCGGCCTTGCCAAAAAATCTTTATAATGATGCTAACTAAATAGTGGGCTCCTCTACGACTGAAAGTGTTCGTCACCGCAGTGCTGCAACATGTGGGCGGTATTCATTCAGGATGTGCTCTGTCAGGCGCTGGGTAAGTTTGTTGAATTTGTTAAATTTTCTAATGCTGAAAATTGCTAATCATTCAGATGGCTTGTTTTCAAAGTTGTCGATATTATTATCCATCGCTCAATTCAGCCTGGCTCGGTCATTGCGACCGGCATTGTCACCAATGTCTGTGTCATTGTCTCCGTTCTCAGTGCCTTTCCTTGGGTCAGAAAGTGAGTCTACTCACACATTTTTACATCAAGCCTTGCTCTCGCTCTAACATAAATACAGCAATCACCACAATACCTTTGAGCGCTATCATCGTTTCATCGGATGGCTGGGTCTAGCAGTAGGTCCCGACCTCTATTATCCCTATAGTACACGTCTAACATTACAGGCGACATGGGCGTTTGTTATTCTGGGCAACAGCTACGATTTAAAGCTTGGCCAATGGCGCCCGGATGCCAGCTCGCTTCTGTCTGCACAAGAGCTGTGGTTTGCTGTTTTCATGACTGTCTTGTAAGTCCAAACCAATTATTGCTTCTAATTTCGAGCCAAATCTAATATGACAGTGTCCTTATTCCATGGGTTACTCTTCGCGAGGTCCCAGTCGAGGTCGAGCTACCGTCACCCAAGGTGGCTATTCTAAAGTTCAGCCGCGGAATGCAGCAGGGCCTTCTTGGTCGCATAAGCCGCACCTCTGTCATGGAATACCATGCATTTGGTATCATCAGTGAAGGCCGCAAGACTGGCTGCCACTACATGATCTGTGGTGTGCAAGGTGACTTTACAAAGGGTCTTGTTAGCAACCCTCCAAAGACAGTCTGGACCCGCGAGCTCAAGTTTGGTACGTTCGATTATGTGACGTATTGTTTTTTAAAACAAACAATAAAACAATAAAACAATTAAACAATAGAACTAACAAACCAGCCGGCGTTGGCCATGCATCTGCCATGTTCAAGCGTGGCATCCGCATCTGCACAGGAACAGGTATCGGAGCAGCACTCTCCACGTGCATTCAGAGCAAGAACTGGTGAGTACTTTCACATATGATTTTCTGTGAGATTTAGAAACTAACAATTAGGTTCTTAATATGGATTGGCTCGGATCAAGAGAAAACGTTTGGACCTACAATATCCGGCCTCATCCACAACAATATCGAGCCTGATCGTATGATCTTGTGGGACTCGAAGAAACGCGGTGGCCGTCCAGATAGTGTCCAGCTTCTGAAAGATACTTGGGAGAGTTTTGGCGCCGAGGTCATTTTCATCACATCAAACATGCAAGGCAACGATGAAATGATGCAAGGCTGTCGAGAGGGTATGTATTCACGCCCCCCTAACAGACCGTTTATCGTGATACTAATTATTGCAGCGGGCATGCACGCTTTCGGTACACTATGGGACTTTTAGATAGATGTGTGTAGTTGGGTTGCGGGAAGTATATTTGTTGAAAGTAAGTCGACAACGCATAGCATAGATTCATATATTTGTTTAACCCCTAGAACAATTGCTTGACATGGAAATATTGCTATTTAGACAGCCAGTTTGCCCGACAAATACACCTTGTCAACCAACCTCGCCGTGATGCCCACTGCTCTCAAGCCGATTGCTCACCTATCAGATCTTACGGCCATAGTGCCGGCTTGACTGTCATTCTAAACGCTCATCGCCTCCGGTGTAGGCCTTGTAGAAAACGTATTGCCGTTCATCACCACGGGCGACTTAACTCTTGCAATTCCGATCGGATTTGCTCCGGCAAATGATAGCTCTGGTATTCAGCTGCCAGCAAGCCTGCATATAGTTTGCATGTTCTTTGACTAGGCGCTTATACTCCAGACCGCATGGGGGTGAAAAAGTGCGACGAATAGAAAGCCATCGGGGTGTAGATGCCATCGTCAGTATATTGAACGTCTAAAACCGAGCAGTGATACACGTCCCGGTAAGTATTTAAACCCTCGGTCAGAGATGGATCATGTTGGCTGTCCGCGATGATTTAGATGCCACTCTGTGGTAATCGGTATAAGAGAGGTTACAGGGAATATATTCTTGAGTGGATGTTTCGGGAAGTATCTAATAATAATTTTGTTTAAGCTTGAAATATAACTCAGTATCATTTAAGTTTAAAACTGTGCAACGTCTTGTATAAACATTATCAAGAAAAAACACTCATTCATCTATCTACTAAGAAATTCGAGTTGATATTCTGGTAAAATCAGTATAGTATTATACCCTGTCTCGACAACTGCATACATTATGAAAAACAGATCTATGTTAATCCTTCATATCAACATCCCCCATATATTTATCCCATTTTGATGTTAGATGTTCCCCAGACAAAGAATACGCATATCATAACGACTCCACATTCTCACATACACATGTGACAGGACAAGCTCTTTGGGTTGATTTTTGGCTGGGAGCCGAGCGCAGTAAGATCAGAAAGTGGCCGTAGAAGCAGACAATAGTGATCTTCCCCGTAAAACGAAAATAAGGGTAGCAACGACGTCATAGTCGCCAACTCATCTTCCTCTTTTTTGGAGTCAAAGGCGGGGTGCACCTACTCGTGCTTGTGTTCCTTTAGACTGTATATTTACTGTGAAAAACACTGTATATATTACTCTAGCGAGGAGCAGAGAGTCAACAGTGGTTTGGCAGGAACGTACACGCCGGTTGCGGCGTGTAGTTTTGCTTTGTGAGCGGACTATGTGCTGGGTTTCAGCGAGAGTAATAGCGACCGTGCAGCGGGGAATCTTTCGGGCAAATGCGCCCCCAAATCAATACAATTATCACAGGCTTACAGACATGTCGGCACAGTATGCCCAGGAGGCAGGATTAAACTATCGGAGCACTGTGCAGAAACTCCGAGCCGTTCCACCTTCGACAAAACAAGTGCATATCACTGGCTGATCTGGCTCCTCTTGTGGGTCTCTGTGTCTCTCTTATCTCGATGTCTCTGAAATATTACCACGAGGATTGGCACAGGGCAATGGCGCTTTACTTTGGCTTCTTTCATTTGGCTGTGAGACTTGGCTTTAAGTGGGTTCATTTTGACGACCCCCTGTAACCCCGCGTGTAGATAATGAGCAGCCTGTTTACTCCGTGTCGTCAGCGCAGGCCAAAGCGGACAAATGGCACCACTCGCAGCGCATTTGAGGATAGACGGGTCTGGGGAAAGATGCAAGGATTGAAGGAAAGAGCAGCCAACGCCACGCGAATAGCTCTTGCCTTGATCCTCTGGCGTTGGCCGCAGTGAACCGAGACATCATCTCTTTGTGCGATGGGGTGAGAAGGAGCGACCCGAGACAGGGTGAAAGAAAGAAAGAGCGATAGAACAAAAACCAAAGTAGAAGGAGCGAGCGAACAAGACAGACGAGACATACGACGGGCGCTCACGGAAACGGAGGAAAAGCGAAGACAAGCTAAGACAAGTAGAACGACAAGTGACTGCCACGTCTTTCATTTTACTGTGATTATAATACTCGTGCTCGCATTGTTCGAACCTGGCTATTCCTCTGCCTTTCCGAGCTGGGCATGTATTGTCCCTCTTGTCTCTTTGTTTCTTTAGAGGCAGTGCGAATGAGCACGAGTGTGACGCCAACGAGTGTGGGGAGCCACTAAGGAGAAGCAGTCGGTCTGGGGGAGGTCTGGGTTCTTTCTCAATGCCACTAGTGCTTGCTGCGATGTGCTGTAGGCTCATGCATTTTGGGGGATGAGCCTTGCAGAGTCGCATCTTCCTGCATCAAGGGCCTTGGCACCAGGCTACTTGACGCTTCTTGCCTATTTGCAGTTTGTCCGTCGATGTATCTCTACGCGTAGCAGAAGTACAGTTTTCTTGCTAGAGCGCCAGCTGTGCGGGGATCAGGTTGTAGTCGACAATGATAGTACATCGTCAGATATGGGTGTACATGGTCGCGCTTTTGCAGCTGTTAGCTTGGTTTATTGTCCTCGTTCGTTTCTTCCCTGGAACTAATTACTGTCGTATCTTTGTATCTCCAGTAGCCCTCGCTGTCATAGAGATGCGCGATTGCCAAACTTGGTCTTGCCGAACTGTCCCGTGGCGCCACTGGCCCCTTCCCCTCAAACCAGCTTGCCCATCCACAGTGCCGTAAGCAATTCACGACGAAACATGTATAAACCATCGTGCGCCTTCCCTTTATTTCCAGTGTGATTTCTTGTTTCCTCTTTCCTCTTTCCTCTTTTCTCTTTCCTCTTCCCCCGTTTGTTTTCTTCTTCTTTTGTTGAATTCATTCCACAATCCCAGCCTTGATTGCCGCCGCCCTCCGCCTTCCCTGTTCTGCCTTTTCCATTGTTGACATAACTGTCATCATCATCTTGACTGTATTTTTGGGAACTACCTGCCCTTTTTTTGCCGTTTATTTGGCAACCTACAGTATCTGAACTCATCTGGAATCTTTGCTTTCTTGATCTTTCGAATTCTCTATATCAATACCGACTACTTTTGAGCATACATCTCTCTCCATTAACTCATACTTTGCCACTTTCTAGTCCATGGCCCATTGTTACTCAAATCGGTCAGGTTTCTTGGTTGTGTTCAGGTCTCCCGCATACCCTTTATAGTGAGTCTATTCAGCCACATTTGTGTCACCACCCATCTGCTTCTCCGTATCCCCATCTTGAAGATAATCGACTTCTTCCCATCTTACTGCTTCGTGCGACCCACATTGGCTTGTATCGACAACACGGACTTACACGATATTATCCATTTCCCCAGACTATCGTCATGCTAACCGCAAAATCTCCACAATAGACAATAGTCCCTTCGTTTCCTAGTTGCATGGCCTCCGTCAATCAATTCGACTTAATTTAACCATCATGTTAAGTTCCGCCGCTACATCTGTGGCGCCCGGCGCACTGCTGATGGCCAACTCGCGTCTTGCCGCAAAAGGCCCTGCTTCCGACCTGCTTTCCAAGAGCCGACAGCAATCTACTCGCAACATCACATTTGGCTGGTGGGCAGCTCATCATGACCGCGACCAGCAGCGAGAAATGCGCCGCCGTTACAAGGCATCACGCAACAGGTGCTCTGACGCTGTGAGCAAGAAGCTTCTTTGGGAGCAACAGAGCGGATCGTCTTGCGATGCGGCCAGGCCGGCCCGGCACAATGCCCACCACTACTGGCAGTCAACGAGAAGCTTTGCCTTTTCTCGGCGCCAGTCCGCAAAAGAGTCGCCTGAGGGCAAGCCGGAGACATGGGCCTCGGCTCTTGGGGATATGCGAACCATCATTGGCAAGAGCCAGGCGTCTTTCCTTAACAAGGCTGGTCTTGGCGTGTCTGAGACATCGTCACCATCCGCATCTAGCAAGGCAATAAAAACAGACTATGTCATTGACCCCATTACAAATCGCAAAGTTTCCAAAGTGTCTGCTAAGTCAGCACCCGACGAGAGCACCGGCGTTCCCCCTTCACCACTTACAGCTGCACCCACCCTTGATGCAGACTTTCCGCCAACAAAGTCAGAGCTTAAGGCGTACGACAATGTGAGCGTAGATTCACGCGCTGAAGTCAACGCGGATGCCAACGAGAAGTACGACGATCTCCACAAGTACAACCCTGTTTCACACAACGAGCCTGACGGCAAGCCCAGCGATGCTGCTGTCGAGCTTGGCCATGAAGGCTACGACCCGGCAGAAGTTCAAAAGTACAAGCCGTACCAGTACAATGAACCGGATGGCAAGCCTGCCGATGCTCAAGTAGAACTTGGCCACCTTGGATACGACCCTGCCGAGGTTCAAAAATACCAGCCGTTCATGTGGAATGAGCCCGATGGAAAGCCTACAACGCCCCCTATCGAGGTTGGCCACCACGGCTACGACCCGGCCGAAGTGGCAAAGTACAGGCCCTTTATGTGGAATGAGCCGGATGGCAAGCCAAACACACCAGTTGAGCTAGGCCACCATGGCTACGATGAGGCTGAGGTGCAACAGTATAAGCCTTTCAAGTACCAAGAGCCTGATGGAAAGCCCTTGGTATCCAATGAGGAGCAGGGCCACCACGGGTATGATCCTGCTGAGGTCAAGCAATATCAGGCATTCCGCTACAATGAGCCGGACGGAAAGCCTGCCGTCTCCACCGGAGAGGTTGGACACCAGGGCTACGATCAGGCTGAGGTGCAACAATATAAGGCATATCGCTACAACGAGCCCGATGGCAAGACGCCTGATGTGAACGACTCTACATCCGATAGCTTGAACGAGTACGACGCCGAAGTGTCGCCCAAGGCCTCTGATGAGGTCTGCTCCAATGTTCTACGTAAGATCAGAGATCTGAGCACCAAACACAAGGAATTCAAGGCGACGAAGAGCCAGGCAGCAAAAGCCATGTCCCTCGCAGAGCGCGTGCAGGCAATTGCCGACCCCTACTCGACCGAGCCTCAGGGTCTAGAGGTATCCTACGCCCATGAATGTGGCAGCGAATCAGCCGGACTACCCTTTGTGAAAATTCGGCGGAGCACCAACCGTCCAAGTGTGTTCGAGGCTACCAACCCCGCGGCGCCCCAGACCCTCGCTGAGCCGTATGTCTACAAGATTCTAGCCTACGACCCAGTTAAGCATGCTGTCGAGGTTGTGCAGACCACCTCAACCGTATCTGATGCTGCAACTCCCTTGACTCCTGCTGAGGTACTTCTGCGTGTCTCCAGCCCTGCCAAGTTCCTTCCTCACTTTGAGCCACTCCAGGCCCAGGGCTTTGAGATCGTGTCTGGCAGTGGTGACGTTATGGTGTTTCGCAAGACGCAGGGTCCTTCTCGAAGTGCTGTCTTTACTAAGGACAGCACTTCTGCTGTGAACCCTATTGACATGACCGGCAAAGAGTATGTACCACCCTCAACAGCCAACCTCGCATCACCCACAGAGTATCCGAATCTTGGCCTGCCCCCGCACCCCGCCCAAGCCACCCTGACCACCGAAGCCACTCAAAACACAACTGCGTCGAAAAGTTTCAAATCTAACATTGACGTCCGTCGCGAAGAAGTCGTTTTTAGTGGATCAAAGCAATCTGCTCGAGGCATTACCGAAGCAAAGAAGCCCGGTGTCGTCAAGCGCATGGCTGTTGGTGCAACTTGGGTTGCTGGCATATCATATGGCCTAGGTCTCGCAAGTGAGTACCTTAGAGGCATGTGAATGTCGATTTGTGGTTCTGGTATTAGTTTGCCTTGACCTTCATTTTGTTGTTGTACGGGGTGCATTGCCTATTGTCTGGCCTGATCATAAGTGTCGGGACTTTTGACACCCTGTACACCATGGGCATTTATACTGGAGTACTATTATGGGTTTTACTGAAGTATTTTTCTTTACTGTATTTTTCTTCTGTTACCGTTACTGTTCTGGATGATGTCTTTCTTTTTTTGGAACATGGACCATTTCATTACGTCTTCGTATTGTCTTTTTTTATTCCCCTATCAGTTTACATGTTGCCGCACGTCCAACAGTTGTCACTATTATGGATTCGGGCTGCTGAGGTAGTCCAAACCCATGCTATAGCGTCTTATGATCGTTATTATCAGTTATTATTTTCAACAAACTACTTTGAACATGATATTGGCTGTTTGTGCATTCTGAAGTGAAAATCAAAACATCTCGACGTGACTCGACCCGACGAGCAACCCCATCCACCCCCATGGGGATTAGCCAAGGTACGCCAAGAGTATGCACTTGATATGCCGAATCCAAGAACAACGCTCGCACGGGAGTCAACTCAACCCGGCTTGGCAGCAACTCAACGTCTACATTCCACTGGAACAGCATCTGATCCACGATAAACCGGTAATTGGGCAAGAGTAATCTGAGGATAACTGCTTCAAGCCATCATCTGATTCTTTAACGATTCAAATCTCCAAGTGCAGACGGCCCAACGCACGACAGATGACATAACACGGTAAGATCGGCAAAACGGGGAGTCCTGCTTGGATGGTTTGGAATGCAGTGGGTTGCGCTGCCAGTCGGCCCCTGCGCAAGTCGCATGTCGGGGTTGCAGCGACTGCTCGGTGGTCAATTGCCACAATTAAGACTTCTGCCTTGATATGTCTGTTATCTTTTCCTCCAAAGTACCGCGCATTGCCTCAATACTTGTTCGACGGGGGGTCTGTTGTCTTGCGTGCAAATTAGCCCTGGTGCGAACGGCTACGGAGTAATACTGTCGAGCCAGTTCACTAGCCTTGCTATGTGTGTACACTCAGCACTGGTATTTCCCTTTTCTGGTGCGACGATCCGCCTCTGTTAGGAAGGTCGTGCAGGGTGATATCAACAGCATACCCGGTCTGTTTATCGCGTCGTTGATACGCCTATTGGCGGGTAGCAGCATTAAGTCTCTCATGCCTTATCTGCTCTAGGCAGGTGAGCGGCCCATGCGACGGGCGTCCAGCATAACTAGCACATTCACACCTTCCAAAAGAACTGACAAGAAGTGCGCTAGAATATCGTGCCGCAGATATTCGACTTCCATTACGAGATTTCCTCTCCATCCCCTCGTGTTTTCTTTTGTTTTCCGCGGGCATCGTGCCATTGAGCTGCCACATTTGGTACAGCCTGGACTGCGATAGCAAGATTAACAAAGGCCAAAGTACAGAATATGATTTGCACGAATGTAGGGGAGCCAATAGGAACATCTGATACACTCGATACGACGTGATTTAATAGCAGCGGAAATGACGTCTACGAGACCGCCGGCCTTGCAGTAGGACCAGTCAGGTACTTGGACCAGTTGCATTTGGTGTCGATTACTCCGTACATAGTACATACATCAGATACAGAAACAGGCAGCATGTCAGTCGACGCGCTATTGTGGACTGCCCATCATTCCTGCCTTTTTGGGGCATATCGTTCCTGTCCATCTTTAACGCAAGCCAGCAAACCAAAATGCATTTATACGCGTCCTTGCCCGGCTTGGCAGCTTCCTAGGATGAAGGAGATAATAAATTAAGCTTAAAGACAAACGGGGTCTGTGAAAAGAAGCTCGAAACTATACACTTTCTCTACAAAAGCTTAGACTTCACCTTAGGACGAAGCACAATGCGTTGGCAGTCTATCGTCAGCGCGGCCACCGCCTTCTTGGCTGGTGCCGACGTCGTGGCAGCTCGGCCATCGAGCTCGCCGAGAGATGTGCACGTTCACGAGCGCCGTGCGGTCCATCACCAGCGTCTGCACAGGCGGCTGGATGGCGATGTCATTCTGCCCATGCGTATCGGCCTGCGTCAGAATGAGGACGCCGCTGCACAGTCGGAGCTGTGGCTCAGAGAGGTGTCTGACCCAAGATCAGAGCACTTTGGCAAGCACTGGAGCACGGACAAGGTCATCGACGCCTTCAAGCCCACCGACGAGACCGTGGATACCGTCCACAAGTGGCTCGTCGAAAACGGCATCGCCAAAGAGCGCATCACGCACAGTGACAACAAGGGCTGGCTGGCCTTTGATGCTACCGCTGAGGAGGCAGAGACTCTGCTGCAGACAGAGTACTACCATGACGCGGATACCCACCACGATGCCAAGCGCGCCACTGTCGGCAGTAATGAGTACCACCTGCCCGGCCATATCCGCCCGCATATTGACTACATCACCCCTGGTGTCAAAGGTGTGCCTATGAACCTCCACAGACGTCGCCTTCGTCGCAGTACCGAGGAGCGCAGCGAGGAGGCCACGGCCGATGCTAGCGCCACGACCAAGTCTCGCAACTCTCGCCGCCCTCGCAAGGCATTCCCTTCCGACATGACCGGAAAGGATGCCAGCAGCCTGGACACCTGCGACCAGGTCCTCTCGCCCGCCTGCGTGCAGGCCCTCTACGACTTCAAGCCGCCAAACCCCAACCACCCTGTCAGCCCCAGCAACGTCCTCGGCATCTTTGAGGAGGGTGACTATTACGACCAGCTCGACCTCAACGCCTTCTACCATAAATACGTGTCGTCCCAGGTTCCCAATGGCACCCACCCTAAGCTTGAGTCTATTGATGGCGGTGTTGCACCTGTCAGCAACGAGCCCGACGATGGTGGCGAGTCTCTTCTGGACTTTTGTGTTGCGTACCCCATCATCTACCCCCAGCAGATCACGCTGTACCAAACCGACGATGAGTACTACGCTGTCGACGGCGGTGATGCCGACACGTTCGGCCTGTTCAACACATTCCTCGATGCCCTTGATGGCTCATACTGCACGTACTCTGCCTATGGCGAGACTGGCGATTCCAAGATTGACCCCACATACCCCGATAAGAATGGCCCGGCCTCGGACAACCCGTACCTTGGCCAGCTCATGTGCGGTGTCTACAAGCCAACCAACATTATTAGCATCTCATACGGCGTGTACGAGCAGGACCAGCCGTACAACTACCAGAGACGCCAGTGCGACGAGTACCTCAAGCTTGCACTTCAGGGCGTGACTATTCTCTTTGCCAGTGGCGACACCGGCGTCGGTGGTTACACCAACGGCACCTACGGCACATTGGGCTACTACGGATGCCTGGGTGAGGACGACAACGTCTTCACTCCGTCGCAGGCCTGCAGCTGCCCTTGGGTGACCAACGTGGGCGCTACCGAGATCTTCCCCGGCAAGACCGTAACCGAGCCGGAGCAAGCCGTCCTGGAGATGGCAGACCGTCCCAATGGCAACTACAGCAGCAGCGGCGGTTTCTCCAACATCTTTGGCATTCCCTGGTACCAGGAGGAGGCTATTGAGTCGTACTACAAGGTCGACAATCCGCCCTATCCCTACTACTACAACGGCGATTGGGAGAATGCGACCAACGGCGGTGTTTACAACCGCAATGGACGCGGTATCCCCGATGTCGCTGCCAATGGCGACAACTACCCCGTGGCCCAGGACGGCGACTTCTACCTCAGCGGCGGCACTTCACAGTCTGCGCCTCTGTTTGCCTCCCTTCTGAACCGTATCATTGAGGAGCGCATCAAGATCGGCAAGGGTGCCCTAGGCTTCATCAACCCTATTCTCTATACAAACCCCTCTGTCCTCAACGATATTGTTGAGGGCAAGAACCCCGGCTGTGGCACCTGGGGCTTCAGCTGTGCGCCTGGCTGGGACCCCGTTACGGGCTTGGGCACCCCGAACTACCCCAAACTTCTGGAGCTCTTCCTAGAACTTCCTTAAGATGATAATGTTTAATGTGGTTAAATGTAGTAGATAGTAGTATGAATTGTACAATAATACGAAAATAAGTTTCGTGATTTTAGAATATTACATTTCTGCTTTCCAACTGTTATAAATGTGAATAATCAAAGATTTGAAAGCAACTGGGAAAATGCTGCTTTGTAACATTTACAAATTAAGTTTTAAAAATGTTGATCGTCGCTTGGTAATAGTGACAAAGAAACTTCTTAGCAGCTCTTTTGGATAGACTGTTTTCAGAAAAAGAAAAAAATAATATTAAAAGACGAAAATAAAAGACGAAAATAAAAGACGAAAATAAAAGACGAAAATAAAGGAAGAAAATGGAGGAATATAATACTAAAGAAACCTTTCATCAAATATAGTTCAAATATTCTACTGTGCGGTACAAAAAGCCTGATTTAAAATATCTATCATTCCATAGTCTATGATATCTAAAAAGTAAAATAATAAAAAAGTAAAACAATAATGCAGTGTGGTATCTCTGTGTATGTGTAAATGCAAATTACAAAATGTTATGCAACCTCCTTTTCTTCCCCTCCTCCTACGGCCCGTTGCCTATGTAAAGGTCTCACATGGTTTACATGCGGACGAGGATCTTCTTCTCAGTCATCAAGCGAGCTGCCAAAAACAGCAGCGAGCCAGCGACAAGCGAGGCACCGGCAAACATGGCAGGGTCGTTGTAGCTGCCGTTGATGTTAAGAATAGCACCGGCAATCGGGGGGCCGGTCAGGCCACCGCAGGCCCAAATGGCCATGGTGATACCCATCATGGAGCCAATGTACTGAGGCTCCGGGGTGATGTCAGCCACAATGGTGGCCTGCAGGCTGACAATGCTGCCGATGAACAGGCCGGAGAAAATGGTGACAAGGTAGATGCCAGCGTCGCTGTTGGTTGCAGGCCAGACAAACTGCATGAGAGCGCACAGGAAGCCGTTGATGATGACAACATTGAAGCGACCCAGACCGTCAGCCAGAGTACCGGCCAGGACGCGACCAAAGAGAGAAACGGCGTTGAAGATGGCGACGGTGTAAGGAGCCATCTCAGCATCGAGACCAGCAGCGATGGAGAAAGGCGGCAGGTAGAACAGCGGCACGTACATGCCCCAGTTCAGCAGCCAGCCACCAGCAGCAATAAGAATGTAGACAGGGCGGCGCATCAGACTGTAGTCCATCTTGCTGCGCGAGGGGGGCAGACGTGTGCGCATGGTGGGCGCAGCGAGCGCTAGCAGCACAAGAATGATGAGGGCGCACACACGAACAGACCAGCCGAAGCTCAGGCCAACGTCGTTCAGCATGCGGTTGAGCGCGACAGGGAAAATCACGCCACCGAGAGCGGCACCGGCCATGATGATGCCCTGAGCGAGACCCTGACGGCGCACAAAATAGTGGCCAATGATGGAAAGCGCAATGTTGAATAGCAGACCCAGACTGATACCGCCAAGTACGGCCTGTGCCAAGAAGAACTGGTAGTACTCCTTGCAGAAGCTGGTGAGGACGAGCGACACAACGTAGACGATGGAGGCGGGAATGAAGGCGACGGTGCCGTAGCGGTCCATCAGCGGGCCACCGCCGAGGCCGATGGAGAAGTTGAGGAAAATCTGCACCGAGCCGATCCAAGAGATATCGGACATGGTATAGTTGGACAGCTGGTGGTCGACATACCAGGACTGGTAGATGCTATTTAGCGGTAGGTTAGCGCTGCGATCCGCTGTGGGAGACCCTCATATAGGGCTGGGGAATATGGCTAAACTGCTAAATAGCGGCAAGGCCGTTATCAGATCAATACATACCCGAATCCAGTCAGATAACCAAACGTGCAGAACATGGTCGCGGCAGATCCCGCCACAACAGTCCAAGCACGAAAGCCGCCCTCAGGGACCTCATCGATGCTTTCCTGTGTCGACTTGGGGGCCGGGGTGGAAGTGCCCGACTCCTTGGACTGCAGCTCTTCAGAATGCATGGTTTTGGTGGTGATTTGCGTCGGTTTGGATATTTCGCGTCTCAAATATCGTCAGAGCTGAAACTATGTCTCAAAGGGAGTGAAAACAATCGAAGAATGACAGAATGTTTGTTGTCGATCAAGAACGTTTTGGCTGTTGCACCTTATATATGTGACATGTCTGTGTGTAAGTGGTTGCAGTGTAGACCGGAGATTGTCCGAATCGGGAAGCTCAACCGATTATGTAAGCATATGCGATTGTGATTCGGCGAGGTCGCCTCATGCGGCAAAAGTCCACCTCATTCCCGCGTTCCCGTGGCTTTGCCGTGAAACAGCCACCACCACCACAGACGACCCCCAAAATCCTCCAGGCGACGAATCGAACGGATTAATAATGGATCGGAGGCGACAGAATCGCGTATCGGTTTCGTGCAAAGAGTGCCGAACCCGCAAGTTAAGATGTGACCGCGCACGACCTTGCGCCCGATGCGTTCAGGCTGGGCGCGAGACCCGATGCTTCTACGACTCCTCCTCGCGGCCTGTCGATGGCCAACTGGTCTTCACCGTCGACCGGCAGCGGGCCGGCAACCAACCCTCGCCCGGTGGTGGCGCTGGTTCCACCTCCGCCAAGGGATCGCCTCATCCTCCGCCCGGCCACATGCTGGATCACCAGCATGGGCGTCCTGCTCCTCCCGGGATCACCAGTCACCCCTCCCAGCAAGGCCAGAACACCCTCCTGCCGCCACTGTCCGCGGGCGTTGCCCTGAGAGCCGGTCCGCAGGTCTCGCCGACACCGGGGACGCTGTCAATACCTGGTGTGACATCAAATCCTGCACTCAAATCTCCGTCGTTTGACGTACCACAGAGACAATCATCTCCAGAACCAAGCGGCTCGGTGACACAGCTTCAGATGTTGTGGCATGGTAGTCGCTCAGTGGACACCTACATCGAGCCCGTGCACGGACGCACTATTTCTACACCTAAGGAGGTCATGTTTGGAGAAAACGATGCGACGGTCTACTGGGGACGCAGCCACGAGACAAACTTTGTGCCGCGTATCACTGATGTCACCCGCTTCCTCCTGAAGCCGGAGGCAATTAGCACCATCGGCGCACCTGCCGCTGCTGCTGACAACACGGACGTCAATGAAAGCAACGAGGTGTCGAATCTACTTCAGGTTGAGCGCAATACGAGACCTGGCGAGACGGTGCCCGTACGCTTACACGACCCCGAGCTTCGGGCACTGCTACCGCCACGCCCCGACATCGACAACCTCGTCGAGCGGTACATGCAGATCTTCGAAGCACAATACAAAATCATTCACGTTCCAACATTCCGGCGCGACTATGCTCGCTTTTGGTCAGCCGACCCCGTCTCGTCCGACTACGGACCGCCTACATTCTTGGCTCAGTTACTCAGCATATGCGCTATCGGGTCTGCCTTTGTGACCACGGCCGTGGTCACGCCGTCTGCCAAAACAACGACGATGGAAAACTATGCAGCGACACGGGCAGGGCAGTGGATAGAGGCTGTGCGGCTCTGGCTCTTCAAGCAGGATCCGCGCATGCAGATGTCCCTGGGCCACCTTCAGGCCCACTTGTTGATGCTCGTTGCGGGTGATGTTCACTGGATAAAGATCGACCGGAGCTGGATATCATCGGGCATGCTTGTGCGCAATGCCATATCCGCTGGTCTGCATCGCGAGCCCTCTGATTTCACGCGAATTGCGCCGTTCTACGCAGAAATGAGGCGTCGGCTGTGGTACGCCATCCTTGAGTTTGATCTGGAGGCGTCGTTTGCAAAAGGTCGTACGCCGTCTGTACGCGAGGACGACTACGACTGCCTCCCACCTCTGCCTATATATGACGACACCTTCTTGTCCGAGGAAATGACAGAGGATGCAATCAAACTAGCCGTACAACAGTCAGCCAACAACGCATTGTCCTCCGTCCGCCCTTCTACACCGTCCTCCAACAATGGGTCGTCGCCACATTCCCCTTCGCTGCCTCTTTATGTTTGTCTAGCTCGAACAATAGCACTGCGGTCGCAAGTCTGCAGAACCGTGAATGGCATTCGCCTCACCAGGGACTACGGCCAGATTTTGAAATTGGACGCAAAGTTGCAGGACTTTGTCGCAAAAGCCGACTGCGCAACCAACCCTGACTCCAGCGATGATACTAGCCGAGGCAAGTCTGTGTTCTTGCGCATCCTCTCGCGTCGCGCGACTGTTGCACTACACGCACCATTTTTACCTCGCGCTTTGTACGATGCTCGGTACCTTTACTCGCGTAAACTGTGCGTCGAAACAGCTACTACCGTGCTCACTGAAGCGTTGTCTCTCCTAGATGGTGGTTCATCTGAGTCAGCCCTCATATTTGCCGTTATCAACAACATCTGCCGGTGCGAAATCACCAACAGTGTTTTCTTGCTGTGCCACGACCTTCTCGCACAAGCCGTCAAGCGCAGGCGGATACACCAGCAAATGGCCGTCACAACGAGCACAGACCCGGAGTGGCAGCAGGAGAAGCTGCGGCTCACGTCTGTTGTCGAGCTAATTGAGCGGACGGCCCAGGCCACTGCGGCTATCTGCAAGCCCGACATTGTCAGCCAGCGCACGTGTGCTTGGATGCAGTTGTCGGCTGAGCTGTCTCGTGCCGCTGTGGGCGACGACACGATGACAGCTGCTGTGATGAAGGCATCGATAGGCCGGAGTATACAGTCTTACCAGGCCAGTATTCAACAGCACGCCGGATCTATCGACGCCACTGGCTTGAACGAGGTCGATGCCAGCTTCTTCTCGCGCTTCACCGGCTCGGACACTGTCCTTGATGATGACGTAAGTATTCAACTTCCCCACATTTTCTTCCTCTCTCAGACGGATTCCCCGCTAACAAATGACAGTACTTTAACTTGTTCTTTAACGTGAACAACTTTGATATGACAATGGCAAATCAATGGGTTTAAGGGACTAAATTACGGAAAGGATCTCGGTTGTATTTCAATGTTTTAATGCTTTGATTGATGTTTATGAGTTATTATATACCACACGATTGTAATTGAATAAACGTGCAGTCTTTTTCATCCAACAATGGGAGTAATGCCGTGCAATTTTAGGGCCAATCCGTCATGCATGCAAATTGGGTTAATTCTGGCCCAGCTGTACGTCGTATGAGAAATGTGCAAACTGCGGCCTGCTTAACGCAGAAACCTCCATTCCGCTTGGCCTCTCAGTGGCTCGCTTCACTGAAGCCCCGGTCTGCCTCATAGCTGGCTTGAGGTGGAACACTGATACCATGATATTTTGAGCGGCTGTCATGCTCGTGCGCATGATGGCTATGGCCGTTGGGGTGGCATGCACACATAAGACCTGTTGCCTGAACCATCATCGCGTGCCGGTACTCTTGCCCATCCCAGCTCTGCCGGCGCTCATTTGGCCCGGGAAATGTACTACTGCGCGTAAAGTTATTCTCGGCCAATGGCATCCATGCGGCTGTCGCTGCCATGCATCGGCGAGCTCCCGCTGTTGGCGCTGGCGACGGCGTACGTGATCTGCCCACTGTACCAGTTGAGCTCAGAGCAGCTGGCGCGAGATGGCCTGCGAGCTGGGTAGCTGCCGGATGTCGGTAGTGATGGGGGTGGTGATGACTGCCCGGCCGCGCAAGAAGCTGCCGCTCAAGTGTGGCGAGCGGATCCTCGCATCTTGTAGATGTTGGCCGAGTAGAAGTGGCCTGCGCGCTCGTTGCAGTGTGTTGAATGTTGGCCGGTGTGCTGTGTGATCTGTTTTCATTCATGTTCTCTTGATTTTTTTGTTACGTCCTAATTCCAGTATTCAAGTGAGGTGTATCTGGGACGTTACTTATATATACATGGGTGCTCTCTACACGTCCCGGGGGTCGCATTACTATATCATAGACGAAAGGTCCAGAACCTGCTTGATTGATCGATCCCCGCGTTTTAAGCCGTGGCCGTCACATATCACATGTTTGTGTGCCGAGTCTTACCCGTTTACTCGATATTATACTCGTACTGTGGCGACTATGACGACAAAAACATGATATTGCTAGACTAGGCTGTGGTCTGTGGGTGTAGGCCTGACATCACACCACCATCAGCGCGATCGGGAGCTATTCCTAGAGGACGGAACACCGGACGTTGAGACAAGAGCACGGTGTTTCTACTATGCCGCGACAGATGCAAATATCAGATGAAAAGTCCAAGTAGAGAAAAAATGCCACCGCTCTCAATCGATAGTTGTGTTCTGCGTTTGACTGGTCTCTGTTGTTTGGTAGGAGGCAAAGGTTGCCTTGTCATATTAACTCCAGCAAACTAATGTACAACGCAGCAACGACAGAATAATGGTGGCATACACACGAGGACATGCAGAGCAGTCACTACTTTGATTAAATTATGAATATAAATGGCACTATTGAAATTTCTTTGCATCATGAAGTTCGTGGTCAAATCCATGATCTTAACCTCGGCTTATAGATTGGGTAAGCTAGGAAATGAAAATAGTAGCGCTAGACACAAATGCAGCCCCAAAACCAGAGACTAAGCTTCTGCAGGCGAGTTACTGGCGGTGACTCGTCAAGTCCCGCATTGATGTCGTCGAGGTCCGTGGCATATTTGCTCGCCATGAGATCAACATCAATAGCACGATCCATATGAGGGCGCTCGATGACCTTATAACCCACATAACAGCCGACGAAGAGAGCCAGTGAAAAGTAGCCAAAGATAAACTCGGCGACACTCCAGTTATCTGTTGTGAATACCTTGAAGGCGTTGGTGAGATAGATGATGGTGTAAAAGAAGACGGACACGATGGAGTAATAGTATTGATGGCGGCGGAACCAAGGGCGCTGGTCGTCCGTGATACCCTGTGCCATCTGAGCGCGACGGAAGCGGATATATGTGATGTGGAAGATTGTGTACACCAAGAGATTTCCCGAGCCGACAATGCTGACAAACCAGGTGAAAACGGTAGCAGCATTGTTCGACGCGGCCATGAATGACAGGAATGTAACAAGCCAGACGGCAATAACACAGAATGTAGGGACACCACGCCACGTGAACAAGAGAAATTTTGGTGCTTTTTTGTCGACGGCCAGGGCGTAAAGAGAGCGGGACGCTGCATAGAACAGTTCAATACCACAGGACCAGGCCGAAGTAAGCAGTAGAGCATTGACAATATGCGGCAGAACCGGGATGCCAAGGCGCTTGATGCCTATAACAAACGCGGACGAGCCAGCGCCAGCCTTTCCAGAAACCAGATCGGGCTCGTCACTTGGGACCAGTATACCGACAGCCAGTACACCAAGGACATAAAAGAAAATCAACCGGTAAATGACGCGACTGAAGACTGAGGGGAGCACGCGGCGTGGTGCACGAGTCTCACCGGCTGCTAGGGCGATATAGTCGGGACCACCGAAAGCGTACGCAGCCTGCACAAAAACATACCAGAATCCGAGAAAGTTTCCTGGGTTAAGTGTCAGTACCATGCCCATTACGGCTATTGGTTGCTTTATATGAACTCAACCCAAGTGCCTTCGGCAATATAGCTCTGAAAGAGGCCAGGGCTATTCCAAAATCTAAAGCCAAACGCATCATGCTGAGGATTACCTCCGACCATGACAATGACTGGAATATTAATGATAAATGACTTTCATGGGGTAGTATTGTGACTTTGACTAGATACTTACAAGTCATAGCCAAAAGACCAAGAATCAGTAAGATTTTGAATAGCGAAAAGTAGAACTCGCCCTCGCCGTAAATCCGGACACCGAAAATATTGAAAATAACAAGACTAGCAACAATTATTGCAACGAAAACCCCTAGGTTGTTAATTATGAATATTATTAGACAATAGGATCAAAGACTGGAAGCGATGCATACCTGAGTTTATATCAGTTGTCCAAAACTGAATGATCGTGGCTGCCGCTGCAACCTCTCCAGTCGTCGACATCATATTTGTGACAGTATAGAGCCATCCGAGTGCAAAGCCCCACGCAGGATCGAGATATGTATGTGCAAAGACGACAAAAGAGCCATCAATTGGCAGCCACACGGCCATCTCGCCCATGGCATTGAATGTTGACCACACAAGCAGCGAGTAGACGGCATAGCCTAGGAGCAACCCAAGAGGACCGGCACGAGCAAGTGCGGAGCCTGACCCAACGAACAGACCAGTACCAATAGCTCCGGAGAAGGCCATCATCTGAATGTGTCGAGGGTGCAGACTGCGCTTTGTCTGCTTGCCACCAGAAACGACGTGAATATCACCGGCAACGACGTAGGCGATTTTTGATAGGCCAAAGCCGTCCGCGTGGGACTTGCCCTGCGAAGAATCATCTCCATGTTTTTCAGCGGAAGGGGTGCCGTCCATGACGAGATTTGTATAAGTGAGAGGGCCGCAAACGTATAGTGGAAATAGCCGGGCAGTGGAGACAGACGTGAAGACAGGGCCGAATAGATGGACCACGAGACTCTCAATATCCCATCTTCACTTCCGAACAGTCATGCATTTGTATGATTTCGAGCCTCGACACAAACAATCACCAGCACTGAATTTCAAGTTGTCATCCAAGCTCTTAGGCGTCGTTATCAATGTCGACCCGCTTTTGACTCGGTCCTTCAGTGGTGGTCTCGCTGTTATCTCAAAGTAAACATGGTTTCACTGCCCAGCTATACTGAGATCAGTGATAGATAGGAACTACCTATTTCAGTGATACAGCGTATTTACGGAGCCGAGGCTGTATCTTACACACAGTCTATCTTTAGTGCCAACATACGGCCTTGTATTTCATATTCTCAACCCGTCTTTAGGTTGCATCATGGTGCAAACTGGGATGGACCGGGGCAAACTATTCACGTATCGTCTGTTATCTCAAGGTGAAGTGCCATACTACCTCTGGCTGCCCCCTGCATATACCAAGCGTACGTTTACGAAGTACTTGCAATCGTAAGTGCCAAGAGAAACGACATAAATACACATAGGGAGACTCGCTATGATAAGTTCGTTGTTATCGATACCGTGGGGGTGTAATGCCGTAGGGTGAGCAGCCACTGCAGTATTTATATTGAAGTTTCAAGTTGTAAGTGTATCTCGCCACGCGCCTACCAAGGGGTATCTGACTCGGTCGTGCCAGCTTGTGCCGTTCATTCGGTGTTTGTCGATGGCACCTATCGCGATAACGACACACGTCAAGGCAGCACACAGCCTAAGATGTGATAAGATCGAAATAAAAATGCAGGTAACATCTGTCAATATAAATTTATTTATCATATCAAAAAGTGGCCATTGACCATGGATGGGTGACCCGGCTCCCTCACGGCCAGCAGCATTTTCGTGAGCGCGATGTGCTGGAATACATCCACCCTTTCAGTCTTTCGGTAATTTCCAGCCTGTCAACTTTTGATTACGGATTCACCCCATAGAGTTCTGCGCACATCTGAACCAAATGCAACATTATTGACAGCTTCTGCGTACTCTCCATCGTGGCTGTCGTATAGGAGGAAGCCAGTGTGATTGGAGCATATCTGTCAGGTGACACACGGGGAGGTTTCAGGACAAACAGCCCATGCTGAGAGAGACAAATGAGATTCGACGCAGACTTGGTGATTTCCGAATCACAAATTGTCTCTGTCCAATTCGACAAGTGTTCAAGCCAGGAATGGAGAGCATCTTCATGAGAACATCTCGGCGGGTGGTGTCTGTGCCCTCAGCAGCAGTGAAGATGTGGACTGCTTCGGGGAGTGATATAAGCACCTTGAGCTGTCAAGTCTCTTTGCATATTTGATAATGTTAGCAGACCGAGCTAATGAATCTCTTTCATTCCGCAGGTTACACTAGTCAGGTGAATGTACCGCTTTTGCCGCCGTTCGGCGGGGGCACTGTTAAAACTGGCGTTTGTTGAAAGTGAGGACTCTGAGCTTGCTGGGAGGCACTCTCTGTCTTTGGCGTTTTGGCTAAGGAGGGGCCATATAATGCCGTCCTAGACGGGCTACTTCCGGCCTGAATTCTGGGCCGTTTTGGTGTTGGCGTGTCTGGGACAGGAGCAGAGACGGGTGGCAGTCGGCAATGCATCTTTTCTGTGGCTGGTAGTTTCGTGTAAGCGGTGATTGTAAGGTACTTGAGTGGGTGCAAACCATTCTTTTAGCCTGCCTCTCAAAGTGTATGCATGGTGTATGTGACTAGTGAAGAAGTCTACTATTACCTCGAATCCTAGTTGGGGAGTTTTAGTGCCTACAATAGTCGTCGTACAATGATATGATGGAGATTATGTTCATGCTGAGGCACTCACCTTCGAGTCAATTTATTATCAAACAGCACTGCAATGATCACAAAGTATCAACCATTACTTTTGGTTTCACTGATGAAGTTTTATTCACAAAAACACCGCTCTAGACGACTCTAGAAAGAAGGAAAGAGAAAAACTAAAACGCGTCCCGCCAGCACGTTAGATAAAGTGGCACTCACTTCGCTGAGTAGCATGCCGCAACGTCCTCCGTCTCCTCTGTCTGGATGGTGTCCTCGTACGCCACACTCTTGTTGGCGATCTGAGAAGACTCGGGCACATCCATAGTAGGGTTGTACAGGAAGAAGTTGTTGGGCTTCAGGGAAACCTGGACAATTTCGGCTGGCATGACAGGAAAGTCCTCGACGCGGGGATTGTGCGTGAGCCCGTAGGTGTGCCAAATGACAATGTCCTCGTTGCGCACAGTCTCGCGATCCTTGATCCACGACTTGATGCCTATGCCGCCGATGCTCTGGTTCGTGTAGTCTCCGGCGGAGAACAGCTGGCGGTCCTTGTACTTTGTGACCCAGAAGGGGCTCTCGGCAAACTCGGACCGGCGCCAGTGCCACGATCCGGGCTGGGCAAGAAGCATCTGTTGGTTAGTAAATGGACGGTCTTTGGGAAACCCAGATTTGATACAGACTTGCGAGCGAACGGGCACAATCTTGTAGCCAATCGGTGTCAGAGAGACTGGGTTGATTGTATTTTCGTTAACAATCTTGAAAGCCCGGCCCTTTGTCACATCGTCTTCAACTGGGCCAGCGCGGTAGATGGTCTTGTCGTCGGTGCAGTAGCCAGTGCCGAGAGGGTTGAGAACATCGTCCCACGGAATAGGGACCGAGTCCGATGTGACGAAGCTGTTCTCGTTACCACCTACAGCCGGGTCAATTCGGAGACTGAACAAGTGCTGGTGGTAAGGAGCCATGACACCGTCTGCCACGCGCGTGCCCCAGGAAATCTTCGCACCTTTGCTGATGGGCTGTGTCGAAAGGATGCCAGTCGCGCGCGTCTCCATGATGATCTCGCCAGACTGGTCAAAGATCCAAGCAAAAATGTACTCGTAGTTGGCCACCGTAAGAATGGTCTGCAGTACCAGCTGTCTCTTGCGAACAACGACGGCCCTTCCAGTGCGGTGGTTGGTGTGCTTCCACTGAATACCCGCGTCAACTTCGTGGACACAAATTGCGTTTTCGCGTGGAGCAGCAGTGCCGTTGACAGCCACGACATGGCCGCCAAAGTACTTGATAGTGCCGAGACAGTCACAACCGAGCTTCAGGTTGTTGGCAGTGACACCGGCACCAACGTTGCCAAGATCAAAGGCACCCTTGCGGTAGATGGGAGTGCGAGGATCACCGTAGGGTACAAACATATCCGAAAGGGACAGTCGGTAAAAGGTCTTCTGGCCCATGAAACTCAGGTCATGCAGGGTGAGGCCCTCGCGCCAGTTGAACCCAACCCGAAACCGCCACTTTTCCCACTCGATCAAGTGTCCTTTGACAGTAAACGATGCGCCCTCGGATTGGGTGACCTGGTAGGGCTTCAGGGATGCGCGCGGTGCCTCCTTCTGCAGCGAGTGCAGGTACTCGGGCTCGGCTGGGTCTGTATCACGGTATGTGACTTCGCTGTCGCTGTCGACGTTCTCGTCACTGCCCACCGGAATGCGCAAAATCTTCTTCACCTTCATGGTGATCAGGTTGACAACCACCATAAAATCGAGCGGGAAAGAGTAGTGGCTGGAGTCGGGGTTATTGTTCTTGGGGTTGCGAATGTACAAGAACACCTATCTCAGTTAATAGACTAGCATGACCACAGAATAAATGCCATGACGTACCTGGGTTTGGCGCTCCTGAGTATCGGTTCCGTCTACACCATAATCCCAAGGATCCAAGACGACGTTCTTGGGGTCAGTCTTCAGCCGCTGCAACTCCTTGAGGACTCCGACATCACAAATGACGACGGCAGCTGCCTCGCTTAGCTCTGTGCGGTCGACAGGGCCGTGAAAATCGCGAGGAAGTTCGACCTGGTTGTTTACCTTGCCGTTCGTGACATCGATAATGGCCTCGAAAAGACGTGGGGTACGCTTAATGTACTACATCAAGAAGATATTGCGAGGCAGAATGGGTAGAGTGGTTCCTGCATGTTCGGCATCGAGGTACTCAGTCAGCTGCTTCTTGGGAGGCTCGTCCAGACCACCAGCCTTGAAATGCAGTTGGATGTCGCCGAACGAAGCCTTGACAAGCGCGGTAGCCTTCTCAATCTCCTCCGCCGTGGCAGGATCGAGAGGATGAAGATACCGAAACATTCTGGCAAATGTCCTTGGTGAAGCTCTGTATACAGCAAATGACAGTTACGTTTAGGAGAGTCGAATCTGAACGCGGAGTGGTTGGAAAGCTGGCTATTTATACCTCTTAATTTTCCTGCTTTGTATAAGTTAAAAAAACATATGATAAGGTGAACTTGAGGCTATGGTGATATTCAAGCAAGGCACCTGTAAGAGCCGAGTAATGGCATGGTATTGCACAAGTGAGCTTTCGGGCCGGGTCACTATCGTCACCAAGTCAGTAGCTTAGTAGTTTCAGCATTTGCTCGGATGCAGTTATTCACTTCGTACTAAAGTTTTATGTAACTCAGCTCATAGTCCATTTCCTTGTCATTTCAACATAGAATTTATATAGTCTCTGGATCTAAATGCAAGTACGTAGTCAGATCTGAACTCGTTCTTCATTGGTGCCGTGCGGTGCATCTATTTACTTCAAATGTGGGGCATGTCGTCCACAGCTCTTATATGCACTCATGGGATCATGGTGAACTACATTTTCGACAAAAAGTCAAGAAGGCTCTTATGTCATTTTGAGTGATATGAGAGGATTTCTATATATTGCCTGTAAGTATTTCAACAACTGCATTACTGTTGTTTTTCAATTTTGAGGCGCAATATATATGTTGGTCCCAAAATTATTTGATTTCCGAACAATATCCTCCAAAATAAATGTACAAGTAAGATTCTTTATATCTATGCAACCAGCTCTCTCAATAAAACAAAACTATCAAAAGCACATAAATATGTGATATATTTTGTTCTACAAATAGTGTGCTGCTTTGTCAAAACCCGATTTTACTACTGTATGCTAAATACCCATTACATCATTTGTACTGCAGCGCGTGTTGGTGACAACGTGAAGCAAAACGGCTTAGACTGCGTGCAATTCGCATCTGTATGTCTATGTGTTTTTTAAGCTAGTAAATCGTCTTAGAGAAGCTGCGTCTCAATATACTAATGCCAATTCTTCAAGCATCTACACAGAGCATAAATAAGCCAAGTTTGGTTGAAGTGGGCAGATTGTGACTAATGACTAGCACTCTTCAACTTATCAGCGTTATCAGCCAAGTCCGAGTATAAATACTTGGACTGTCGGTACTCGGAACTCACACTTGAGACAACGAATTCCGAACCCGCTACATATTACGCAACAGCTTTATATGGCGATCCGTGGTGCGTGGACAAGTAGAAACACCAGAAATACACACCAAGATAGCACTTGATATATTTAAGATACACTGGTGCCCATTGACCGCCCCCCTCTCTCGCTCTGGACTCAAGAAGGTCTCGCTTCAGAGAGGATTGATTCTTGTAAAAAAAAATCAAATGTTGACAAAATAACATGATATGATAAGAATTAGTAACCCAAGAACAACATAACCTACTTTAACATCAAAATCACAGAAGATGCGGCATCCACCGGCGAATAATTAAGTCCGTCTAGACCCTGGAGCTCTACCTCCAGGCTACCCCGTCTTTCGATATGACTCGGCTCTTCCAATAGCGAGCCACCGTGCCTCTACTGGCCTCCCTCAGTGATGCATTTGACTCCGCTTTCTGGGAGTACAGTGGAAAAGGACGGCTTACCGAAGACGGCAAACTGATACGCACGGAATCGGAGCCCATAATGACCATTAAGTACCAACCCCACAGTGAGATCATCTCTGATTAATCAGTGCAAAGAGTGACATTGATGCACACACTTTTCTCAAAAAAATACGTTCAGTACCATGCTAGTACATCTAACTTCAAACGACAACACGGCATTCGCATATTCAGCACATGTCGAGCCAGCCACCACCTGTTGCGCGTCATTCGACGAAATTTGACAAACTGCACCCTGACACACCACTTCATCCGGAGCCTATTTTCGTCAACAAGCACACAAAGGAAACGGCCCAACCAGCATAAAGTGCTTCGACCATGTCTGGGGCGCGCAGCCGCAAAATATGGACCGTCGACGAGGATGCCCTGCTCAGGTCTCTAGTGGAACGTTACGGAGAGGCCCGAGGTTCCCAGAGCAAATGGAAGATTGTGGCGGACAAGATACCGGGTCGGACGACCAAGGTAAGATAGAGCACGGATCCCACCCGGCCCACAGCTGTCACTTGAGATTACTGCTGAGGCTGAAGGAATCGAATGGTACTGACTGCGACTGTGAGCAGGACTGCCGCAAGCGCTGGTTTCACTCACTGGATCCTAATGTGCGGAAAGGCCGCTGGACAGCAGAGGAGGACCAGATCCTCAAGCAGGCCTATCAAGATCTGGGGCCTGCATGGCATATTATCGGTACGTATACTCCCAAGGGACACACATGTATCAGACAAGAACAGACAGTATACGCCATGACACAGACCTCTAACAGCTCACCACCTATAGCCAGTATGATACGAGGAAGGAAGGATGACCAATGCGCCAAAAGATACAACGAGATACTCGATCCGTCAGCGAGCAACAGGCTTCGGCAGTGGACCGCACAAGAAGACGAGATACTTTGTGACGGTGTACGAGAACTAGGCAACCAATGGTCAATTCTCGCACAAAGACTACCGGGGCGGCCGCCCTTGACCTGCCGAAACCGCTGGCGCGCCCTGTCCAGATATAGTGGAGGCTCAGCTACGGCAGCCTCATCACCGCGCCGATCCAGTCGAGAGACACCGCAGTCGGAAGTGCCAACACCGCAAAACATCAACACGCCACAAATACCCGAAGATATCGTCTTTCATTCGAGTGGCACAATAAATTCTGTGGATACCATTGCTGGTCAATCTACCGATCTCGCAAACGTGTTCTCTGCCACGCGAGAGCTTGAAGGACTCTATGAGTGGTGGGATAGCTCATTCTTGATGGGCTCAAGTCCTTGGCTGGATGCTACCGGTTCACCAGATAGCCCGTGTCGACAGCCGTCACAGCCGTTGCCGGCAACAGAGCCATCTCAAACCCAGCAACTTGAGCAACCGCCACGACCTCAATCACCGACACAAACGCGCCACTCGGAACGACTACAGAATCGGCAAAATGGCACATCAATAGAAATACAGCGTGTCCAAGAGTCCTCTGGTCAACAACACACGAATACGACCGTCGGAATTCTAGAGAACATTCAGCAAACGAAGATACCGACCACCAACACTAATACCCAACCTGACGATGGCACAACACACTTAGATCCCAATCAGCGGACTATTGTGGTTGAGCTCGACACCGGCGGAGACGCTTCTACAAGTGGCCAAACAAGCATGCCAGATGTTCCGTCTTCGGCAGACTCGTCAACAGACTCCTCGGCAGAAGCCATACCACCGATGTCTTTTACTTTTGATGTGGCTCCGGCTCATTCGGAAAGACCTATCCCAGGCCAGCAGCCACTACCACCACCTGGGCACCAACTACAATACAACCACGTTACCACTGATTCTACGGCGGCGGACCAAAGTGATGACAATGCTTCAAGCCAGCGCCAAAGACCAATCTTACAAGCCGAGCAGATAGCCGAAATTGAAAGACCATCCCAACAAATGTCTGCGTCAACAATAGCAGGGAACGGTTCGCAGCATATATTTCACCACTACCATCATCACCATCACCACTATCACCACCATTACCATCACAACGAAGGGCAAATGAGATAAATCCATTGAAAAGTTTAAATTTAGCGATGACATGATAATACCAAATCAAATTATTTTTGCACAATAAAACATCACCTGAACCCGATTATACGCGAGTATATATATAGCAATCATCGAGAATCGTCAAAGACAAGAGTAATTATTTAGCGAAAACGATAGGTTACCAAATGGGACAAGTCTCCTACTACAAGAGTTAAAATGAGCTCCATTATATACGCGTGAAGCATCATTATTTTACAAAACCTTATGTTTTTCGGAGATCACCAAAGAGAAGAAGAAGTAGTTAATTTGGCACTGGGTCTATTTCGGACTGTTGTGGTATACGTAGTAACAGACATGGTATAGCAACAATTGCTCAATCACAGCTTGGCCAAGACACCGTCCGACTGCAGAACTGACAGATGGCCCTTGTTGATCTCCGACACTGATTTGCATCTGCGGTGTATTAGTTTTGTTGCACCCATAACAGACTTACAGAAATTTAAACTTACCCTGCTAGAGCCATGGCCAGCTTAAACTCGTCGTGGAGTAGGTTGATGGCAAGGGTGACGCCATCTTGCCCATTGTACTAAATTTATGTCAGTTACGTGTGGACATACGAGTTCTCAGTCAAGAGTACTTACAGCAAGACCCCAGAGAGGGATACGGCCCGCCATACAGTAGTCGGCACCGAGTGCAATGGCCTTGAAAATATCTGTACCGCGGCGGATGCCTCCATCAACAGCAATCTTGAGGCGGCCCTTGCCGACTAGTGCACACTCGCGAAGTGTATCCAACGTTGCAGGTACACCGTCGAGCTGGCGGCCGCCATGGTTGGAAATCAAGACACCATCAACTCCGTATTGGACTGCAAGAGCCATGTCGTCCGGGGTGTACACTGACCACATTAGCTTTAGTGTCTCAAAGAGTAGTAAACAGTATGATGAAACCTACCCCCTTTTAGCCAGATCTCCATCTCGGTGTTAGATTTCATCCACGAGATTGCGTCTGGCCAAGTTAGGGCATTGTCATAGGCCATATCGTCACCGCCTTCCGGCAGTTGACTGAAACCAGGGTAAGTGAGAATGTTCTTGTATTCAACGCCTGCGGGAAGATCGAAATTGTTGCGGAACTCGTTAAGGCGGCGGCCCAGGGACGGTGCGTCGACTGTCAGCATGCAAGCCTTGAATCCGGCCTCTGTGTATGTAGGTCAGCGCTGCAATTGTCGGACTGGCTCAACTTTAACGCGACCAAAAACCTACTCTCAGCTCTCTGCAGCATGTTCTTGTTTATATCGCGGTTCTTCATCAGGCTGATCTGGAAGAAGTATGGGTTGCCCTTGCTTTCGGCAACAACATCCTCGAGAACCACAGTTGAGTATGTTGACAAGGCCATGCCGATGCCCGCAGCGGCTGCTGCTCTAGAGGTGGCAAGCTCGCCATCAGGGTGTGCTAGTTGGTGTGCAGCTGTGGGAGAGAAGCCAAAGGGGAATGAGACCTTGGCGCCAAGTATTGTGGTAGATGTGTCGAGGTTGGAGACGTCTCGTAAAATGCGTGGGCGGATCTTGTAGCGATTGTAGGCTTCTTCGTTGTCCTTGACGCTAAATTTATAGTAATTAGCCCGCACGTCCGGCAAGTCGACGTCTTGTTACATAGCTATCGTGACATACGTGATCAGATCCATGGCACCCTCATTGTAGAACTCTAAATAAGTTAGTTTGGATACGCAACATACAGCAGTGCAATTTAACTTCAAATGTACCTCTGAACTCCTTAGGGAGAATAGAAGATGCCTTTGCCCTGAGGTCAGCGATGGAGAAGACCTCCTTGTCAAGTGTCCGAGCGCGGTTGGCCATTATGCTTTAAGTCGATTATAGTTTCTTCCGATTATTGAATAGAAAGTGAAGTTCATGTGACGAGAGCTATGACATAGTCTCACGACGGAGCTGAGTCTATATAATTGTAGATAAGAAATGTGAAGCTTTATCGGGACCCCGAACGCTACATAGGTGGATCTTGTGACTCGGCTCCGCGATAGTGTCTCTGATCCAACCAATTTCGATAAATAAGAGTCAGATAAACACGTTGCAACGGCGGCATCGGGCATATCAGTGGGATTGATAATCATCGTTAGGCATAACTGCTTACATCCATGGACCGAAGCAACCCGCACGGCGAGTATTTTATTCCTAGTCGCAATCACTATAATAACATCTACATTCAGCATCGACGGCATTACTGACTCTTGGCATAACAGCTCTGGCTTTGACCCAGACTCAGAGTACACCAGTACAAAAGGGTAGATCTCCGATAGTGAAATACAGCAAAATCCAGCATTGATTTGTTGAATCCTCAATTCAGTACGATGTTTCAATTGTAACAGTATACTGCTGCGTATCTAGTACCCAAGTTCGAGTCTCACGCGGTTAACCTCTGCTTTTCCCTCGGAACGGCGCTGAATGTTGTAAGCGAGAATCTTGAGGGCACGCTCATTATAGTGGTTTGAGTTACCGCTAACGTGAGGCGTGATAATCAGGTTCTTGCAGTCCCAGAGGAAATGGTCAGCAGTGAGAGGCTCCGGGTCTGTGACATCGAGAGCAGCGCCGCGGATGATGCCGTTATCTAGAGCCACCTTCAGGGCAGCAGAGTCGACAATCGGTCCGCGACCTACATTGCTCACGTACGCCTTCTTCTTGCCCAAAAGCTCAAACTGTTTGGTGGAGATCATGCCGCGCGTAGCAGCCGTCAGCGGCATGGTGATAACGAGCAGATCAAGGCCGGAACCGAAGAAATCGTCGAGCGAGTCGGTGCCAGAGAACCACTTAGAGGGGAACTCGCCCTTGGGGTCGCCTAGTCCAGGCTCTGTGAACGAGTCATCGGCACGGGCCTCGGGCGTTGCACGCTCATGAAGCGTGTAGGCATATACATCCATACCAAACGCCTTGGCAACGCGAGCACATTGGCGACCGATACAGCCGTAGCCCAAAATGCCGCTGTTGATTGTATTAGGAAGTTGTTCAAGTAAGGAATACTGGAAATCACTCACACTCTCAAGCCAACAGCATCCTCTGTGTCTTCATCTGAGACTGGATCCACCCAGTTCTTGATCTTCTGGTTGTCCAGATGCTCCGGAACTAGAAACGTGTTAGTCCTGCAGCATACACATAGTTTGGGCTAACTATGTTTCTTACTATGGTGCTGGAACGCCAAAAAGGTAGCAAACACCCACTCGGTAATTTGTGGGCTATGTCATGGTCAGCTCTAGACTCGGGAACTTCAGCTGTAGGGCTGAGAAATATGTCATCAGCAATGACAGACTTACGGGTGAACGCCGTTTGCGGTGCAGAATGCAACCTTGCCCTCATGGAACATGGGCAAGTCCTGTATCTGGTTGCAGCCCGCACTCAAGAGCTGCACATACTCTAGATTGGGTGCCAGCTCCTTAGTCGGGAATGTCTTCCAGGTGAAGAGGATCTTGACCCTTTTCCACATTTCTGCCGTAACAGACTCGGGAAGCTCCAGTTGATAGTGGCCAATAACAGCTGCCACGACCTCCAGATCAGAGTGGGCTTTCTCTACGGCAGCCACCCATTCCGCAGGGGGGGTCCATGCCACGATAAGCAGAAGAATTGACTTTCCCGACATTGTTCTGGCGGTTCGAGGAGACGTTGTGGTTGGGGTAAACAGAGAATTGATGTGCGTAGCAGTTTGTTGGCTTCTATTCAACAGTAAAATGTTGTCGTTGGTACGTAGAAACTTATCCGTTTTGTAGTGGTGGGCGTAACGACGACTGGGCTCCGAGATTGAATAATTGACACGGCCAGGGCTGACACGGCCAACCTACCTTTGAGCCGAGTCACTTACATGCGGCTAGGCTCTCACCTTGCGTGTCATTTATAGCTTATGTGGGCTGCATGGCGATTGGACGAGCCGAGTCAGGCGCAGGACACTACTCTAGCTCGCGCTTTGCATGATGTGCAGTGTCCCTTATCTTCGCCGGCTATCCCAGGCACATCAACTTTCAGAAAGGCAGCCATCACTCACGGTCATTTAGGGTTTAGCCTTTGTTTACGTATATTTCCGATGGAAATCAGTGACTTGCTTCGCTCACGTACGGCTTATGCGTGCTTGGATCACCAAGCGACTTTATTATGACATTTGCTTATCCGCTCCCATAGTAGTTACTGTTTTGTGGACATGATTGATACATCTCATACCGGCAGGTAATACTAAAACAACTTCGGTCCTACTTATATGTACGAATAAGTCTTGAATCGCTGCGGCAATCTGATATCATAGCAAGGAAGACAGCCTCGTCATTTTAGCGTGAACAGGCAGCCTCGCCGGATACGCTCGGCATATACTTTTAGCTTAATGTTAAGAGTAAAGTATTACTGTGACTTTGTGCGGCTTTCTGCGGCTTATAGTATCACGAATGCTATAATCGCAACGGGAGTAACAATACTCGTATGCTGATTCCAAGGTGTGGTACTGGTTGTCGGTGGTAATGACTGTTGCTACATTATGGGAGTAACGCCCTACTGTGGTGAAAGTTGTTGCTTTTTGTCAAAACATACTGCAAGTATGATCAATCTCTCGGGTGCAAATACGAAGACGAAACATACTCAGACTGATAAGACATATCCAGCTTATCGTGAAGTAACTTTGTCATAAACACCGCTCATACCACTTCGGCTACTGCCTAATCGAAATTCGCTCTTATGCTTGTCTTCACGTAGTACGCTATGAATTATATTTCGGCACAAAAACTCAATTTGATAATTGAACTACTTACACTGTCTTACGTTGGACTGGTCGGTGTCCGCGTTGCTATATAGCTTGCACGAGCCATGCAAAGAACTTTCATTCTTAAAGGTGGTGTGAGCATTGTGTATGTTTACAGGCGCCATACGAACAGGGGCGTTGTATTAGTCGCGGAATATTCGGTGTTGTTATCATTTTGCATTTACATCCGGGGTTGATTGCCGAAGGCCGATTACGAAATGCCGGTATTGTGGCCGTTGAGATATCAGCGACAGGCCTCCACATCTGCTAATGCCCTTACCTTTCCGAGTATGTTCCTTCTCGGTTTAAATTGATGGGTGTCAGAATCTGCTTAACCCAGGGGATGTGGATGGGTTACACTTGGGATTCCGCTCCCTAGGTTCCGTCTTTAATAGTCGGCTTAGGATTGATGTTATTTTTGTTCTACAGAGCTGCAGCGTAAGAAGACCAAAAGGGAGAAAATGTCACAACTATTCTCCCAATTTCATTTCCTATTGCCGATTTCGGTATCGGGCTTTTTCGTGATATTTAATCAAGCATGTTGATTTTGTTTCCTAAATCTTACGTCGGAAGCCTTCTCTTTAAAAACACAGATGACAAAATCTGATTACAACAAGTTTAAAAATTAAAACATTATAGGATTCATTGTATTTGTGAATTTTGACTAGAAATGAGATTTATGAAAAACCAGATGAACATAAATTGATCATCATGCCCAAGGACACGGACGTTACACATTGCAGATATTCAGAGATTTAATAGCCAACGAGATTATAAATTTACGCTTTTGAACATTGCTTACTTTCAATATCTACTGTTGCGACAGCTCGACCTTGCTCCACCAGAACTCGCACTGATCGCGCGACCATACATCCTCTTCACACGATGCAGGAACGCCAATAGCACCGCCGATGAGCTCCTCGTTGCCCTTGCCAACAATCAGGGCCTGTCTGCCTGTCTTGTCGTATGCCTTCCACTCAGGACGGCTGCCAAACTCGCCTGGAACAGCGTTGGGGTCACCGGTGGTGATGAAGCTGGTGATGTAGGCGTGGACAGTGCCGGCAACCTCGGCCTGGACGGGAGACAGCGAAGTAACTGCTGGGTCACGGGTCTCGTACCGAAGGTTGTCTGCGTGGCGAGCGCCGTCGTTGACGGTCATCACCAGGGCCCAGTGATACAGGTAGACGGGCTGGTCGCTGCCAGCCGACATGAACTCGGCAGTCTGGCGCACAGGGGCGACATAAGCATAATGGCCGTAAGCGGCCTCAACACGGTTGTACTGAGCGCCCATGTCTGGCCGGGTCTCCTTGTAGATGGAGTCGGAGATCTTGGCGGGGTCGGGGTAGATGCGGTCGATCGTGGCGATGTCCTCCTCTCCAAGCAGAGGTAAAAGACCACGGAAGAATCCGGTAAACTCGGACGACTCGGCCATGGCCTTGTTGACGTACAGAGAGCCCTCGTTGTGCTGGAAGCCGGTCATTACAGCAACCTTGTGGTAGAGGCCCTTGGTAAATGTTTCGAGAGGCGGCCGAGGGATGACATCACCGTCAATAACCGGCTGGAAAGCCCATGCAAGCGATGGGTTGTACTTTGAGAATACGTTGATCTGTGCCTCCTGAACAACCTCGGTGGGGAGACTGCGCAGGAGCGGGAAAATCTCATCCTGGGGCAGTGTCTTGGGAACACCGCACTCCGCCAAGAAGTCTTTGAACTGAGCTTCGTGGACAGGCGCATTCGATGGGCGTACGGCGCGGGATGTGGGTGCGCCAGACTCGATAATAGCGCGGTGGAAGAGAGGCTTGACGCCCTCGGTGTAGTTCATGATGTGGTGGCCGATCTGCAAGTTAGACATGTGCTATGCGCTGTCTGATGACAAAGACAACAACTTACGGAATGAGCGCCAGCGGACAGACCCATCAGAGTGACACAGTCCGGATCACCGCCAAAAGCCTCAATGTTCTCCTGAACCCACTGGAACATGAGCTTCTGGTCCTTGAGACCCAGGTTTAAGGCACCCTCCTTGGCGCTCAGTGCAGAGGGCAGGAAACCCAGCGCACCAATACGGTAGTTGAAGGAAACGGCCACAAAAGGCTTTTCTGAGTAGGAGACGAATGATGCGGTGTTGTGCATGGATGCTGTGCCGCGGTTGAAGGCACCGCCGTGAAGGTAGACCATCACAGGAACCTTGGTTGCAGAAGAGCTAGCTTGGCGGAAAATGTTGGCCGTCAAGCAGTCTTCCGAGTAGACCATGGGCGGCTTGCCCGGTGCCGGTTTAAGTAGCTGCTTTCCCGGAGCAGCGGGGCCGAACTTGGTGGCATCGATGGTCTCCGTGGATGCGGCAACGGGCTCTGCTACACGGAACCGACGGTCTCCAGTCGGCGGAAGAGCATAGGGAACTCCGAGGAAAGCATCGATGGGTTTCGGCAAGTCGGCGTCGATGACGGTGCCAACAAGAGTGCCCTGCTTAATTGTAACCTGGGGAGCCATAATTCGAGGTCTGATATTCTTTTCTTGTGCAAAATGATGTGATGTTCGATGTTCGTGGTCCGTAGAAAGGGCAGTGTTCAATCCCAAAAAGCAAAATCACAGAATGGGAACACAAGACGTCAGCGGGTGGTGCTGCGATTTGTATAGTTTAGTCGGCGATAGAGCTCCATTCCGATTATGGTAATGAATCAAATAACATAATAAATCATGACAGTCACTGGCTTATCGGCCGCCTTATTCCACTGTCATCCGCTATCGGTGGTCCACTGTCCCCCCTCTTGGGCGGGGACGACGCCGAAAGGCCTTTAGTGCAGGCCTAAATACACACATACACACGGAGTTGCAGTAGTCTTCCCGCCACAGAGGCGCATCTAGCAACGGGTAACCGAGCAAGCCACGAGGGGCAGATGCATAAAAAGATGGCTGGCTGTGTATCGGCATAAACCTATTTGCTTCCTCATAGCAGCGTTAAGCTCGCCAGCTGTTTACTTGGCAGATGAATATATAAAAGTAAACGACCTTAAAGAAAAGGGCATCTGTACCCCGAGGCTGGAGATAACATTCAAAATCAATCAAAAACAGAAAACTAAATGGCACATCAGTAAATGGCAAAGCAGCATATGTCGATATTTAGATAGCCGTCAGGAATTATCATAGATAGGTCACTATCGGCTTTCGGGTTTGTCAAAGTCTATCTGGGTCTCATGCACCTTGGGGCGGATGCTGGTGGTTTGAATTTCGGAGACAGTATGCTGTCGCCGTCGCCGGTAGTGCGTGGACAGGTCTATATCCAAGGTTTACTATTGGCCTGCAAAATCCGCTATGTATTACAGCTTGTTATCAACACGATAGCGCCATGCCTAGCTTACAAACTTAGCACCCCATACGCTGAGTAGGACGACTCCGGCTGTCTGTCTGCCACCTTATTATGTACTTTCTTGGCATACTATGCAAAGCCAATGGCTATTAGGCTACCGCAGCCAATGTCGGACGGATTCCGCTCTTTGGCTAGCAGGTGAAACGGATTTTGTTGTGAAGTTATAGAGACAACACAGCTCTTTTCCGAGTAATTGCTTGCTGAGGCCGGAGCACTCGCAAAAAAAGTAACAACAGGCAGTTTATTTTCTACATAATATGAGATCTGGAAGATATTGTGTCTTCACTTCATCCAGTCTTAAAGGCACCTTAACTTGTTATACAGGAAGGATTGCACCAGCACAACATGAGAAACATTTTGTAGTATTTCCGTCAAGATCTCAGCTGTAGGAGACAAGGAAGAGCATATTCAAGTTTTTAATGCCTCCTTGTATCGATCACCTCAAGCATCATTTAATTCCTAATTTTTTTTTTGAAAGATTAAACCTTTATTTCATATCGCACTCGAGTCAGAGAGTGTTGATTTCAACGCCTGTTAACACGATATGGCCCACCGTGTTGTGCTTTTCTATGAAGCCACGATTTGTGCCATGGGATTGGTTTCGGCGCTCCACTCCGCCTAGAGGTTGCTTTCTTGTTGAGTTTAAGGCGGGACGGACATCCTCCCCGAAAACCCAAGCATTGCCAAGACCGAGTCGCGTTTGACGTCCGGCTGTCAACTTATATCTTTCAAGCACAAGCGCGGCTGAGACGGCGTAGAGAAAACCGCGGAGAGTGTTCATCAGATAAGTTAACCGAAAGCGCTAGGGTAGACAATGAAACCCGGGTGTCCTGATATAAATACGATAGCCTTTGTGTGACTGCCCGCGTGTATTCCCGGTGAACTACCTTGTCCCTATCACACGCAATCGCCATGAAGTGATGGGGAATCATACTAGTCCATATATCTCTTATTCTAGGTATACATGCATGTTATCAATGGTTTTTGTTTTGGCAATTTCACCGTGGTATTGAACGCGCCGGGATGGAGACCTGAGCATTCCCTATCACAACTGATATGCAATACACCGTAGCCTTATCTTAGTATCCGTAACGTTTGTGATAGGTAGTGCCATCGTGATAGTTTTTTAATTGGAAGACACCCATGTAGGATTCCTGTAGGTAGCCCACGCCATCTATATATCAAACCGTTTCTCTACATCTTCTGGATATTGAGCATGTCAGAACACACAGTCTGACTTGTATCTTTCTCCTCTGTCCCCCTTCACCATGGCGACACAGCAGAAAGCAACCATGGCGGCAACCGAAAAACGCCAAACCAGCGAGAAGGTGTCAACATCAGTAGCGGACCCCGTTGATATCGTGGAAGGTCAAGTTGACTTCAAGGACGACCAGCTGGACGAGGCCGAGATATTCCTCCGAGACAATAATCATACATGGAAACAAGTCGATGTTCTCCTCAAAGATGAATCAAAGATGAAAGCGCTTGTCAAGAAGGTTGACTGCCGTGTGCTTCCACTTTTGATGGTGACCTACGGGCTCCAGCTTATCGACAAGACGACACTTAGCTATTCGGCCGTTTTTGGTCTCCAAACCGAGCTTCACCTCGTCGGAAATCAATATTCCTGGTGCTCCAGCATTTTTTACTTTGGTTCGTTTTTAATTTTGTTCGGTGTATCACCGGCATCTTTCTAATATATTTACTCTGCAGGTTATCTCTTTTGGGAGTACCCGGGCAGCTATCTTGCGCAGCACTTCAAGCTTGGAAGATACTGCTCCGTTGTCGTGTAAGTGGCATCACATCCAAGACTGTTGCCACGACGGGATTGAAGCTAATTGCTAGGATTCTCTGGGGTGCCGTTTTGATGCTAAGTGCTGCAGCCCATGACTTTAAGAGTCTGATGCTGTCTCGCTTCTTTCTAGGCTGTCTCGAAGCACCTATCACGCCGTGCTTTATGCTTATCGTCAGCATGTGGTACGATCGCCGGTCGCAGCCATTTCGGGCCGGCTGCTTCTACTGTTTCAACGGTATCGCGACAATCTTCGGCAACATCATTTTCTACGGCATCGGACAAGAGAAAGGCATGGCTGTATATCGTGTTATATTTATCCTCTGTGGCGGAATAACACTTCTGTGGGGCATCTTTCTCGCATGGAAGCTGCCCGACGGCATTCTGACGGCCAATGGCTTCACCGAGGAGGAGAAGATGATGTTGGTCGGCATTGGCCGCCGCAACCAAACTGGCGTTTACAACCACCATATTAAGTGGCGCCAGATCGTCGAAGCCTTTAGTGACCCCCAGCTATGGCTCTGCTTTATCATCATGGTTCTCAACGAGACGGTGAATGGCGGTTTTGCATCGTTTGGCTCACTTGTCCTCAAGAGTCTTGTTGACAGCGCGGTCAAGAGTACTGCTTTGGGCATCCCACAGGGTGTTTTCACGGCCTCATTTATCATCAGCGGCACCTACCTTGCTTCCAGATTCTGCAACTGCAAGTGTCTCATCATGGCCCTCTACCTGATCCCGGCCATCATATCATCATTCCTGTACCTCTACCTCCCTCGCTCAAATTTGGTCGGTCTTTTGTTCGGCTACTACATCATTGGTTCCTACGTTGCAACACTCGTTCTGGTGCTGCAGATGCCTTCTTGTAATCTCAGTGGCTACACGAAGCGCGTTACCGGCAGTGCCTTTGTGTTTCTTGGTTACTGTGCTGGAAACATTATCGGCCCCCAGGCCTTTCTCAGTAGCGAGGCTCCGTCGTACCCGACCGGCTGCAGAACCCTCATCATCTGCACCACTACGCAGGCAGGGTTTATTTTCGCTCTGTACTGCTTACTTCGACACCGCAACTACAAGCGGGACCAGGCTGCCGCATCCTTGCCGCCCGACAGTGCTTACGAAGACCGAGCCTTGGTCGACATCACAGACTTTGAGGTATGCTCTCTCACCCTCCTTCCATTTATTCCGCTGCTCACACTTTTCCAGGATCCTCACTTTCGCTACCAATATTAGAGTTTAAAAACTCTGGGCTTTGCAATAATTCGAGAACTATACCCCTGTTCTAATATTATGGGTGATGTATTGGTTACAAAAAGTCATGGCTAGTCGCGGAGATATTAAATGTGTTCACTCAATGACTCATCAAACTTGTTGTAATAATAACATGTAAAATGCATGGGAAAATAACTAGCCTGTCGATGATGTGATGCCGCCATCAACAACAATTTTCTGCCCTGTGATATACCTCGACTCGTCTGATGCTAGGAAAACAACAGTGTGCGCGACATCCCAAGCATCGCCCATTCTACCCATCGGCACCTGGGCATTGCGCTTGTCGAGAAAGGCTTGAAGATCGCCACCGGGGGCATACCGCGTAGCCATTCTCTCCGTGTATGGTGTGTACATAAGGCCAGGCACCACAGCGTTGAGCCGAACACCGCGTCCGGCATACATGACAGCAGTGGCTTTGACAAACTGGAGAATGGCTGCTTTGGTCGTGGAATATGCGATCTGCGGCTTGCCTATGTAACGCATGCCGGCAACACTGGACACGCATATTATTGTACCCCCGCTTCCAGGGCTGATATCGTCGTTACCTTTTGATTCTTCTGTTGAATCTGGCTGACCTCGGGCAGCGTTGCTTTGACGCTCCATGACAGGCAGTACACTATGGCAGGCGTAATAGACGCTGTTGAGGTTGACATCGACTTGTGCATGCCAAACATCTTCGGACATGGTCGCCGGGCACCCGGGCTCTGACCGGCCGACATTCGTAACGAGGATGTCGATACGGCCGTGGCGTGCGACACAAGAATCAACAAGCGCCTGTACCGACTCTTGCAATGTCGCGTCACAGGCGACCACGTCACATATTCCACCGTCCGTCTCGATGCGCTGCTTCGTCACGGCCGCACCCTCGATCGTGCGGTTGCCGCCAAACACGACGGCGCCTTGCTTGGCCAGAGCCACTGCCGTCGCCGACCCGATACCCCAGCCGTCTGGTGACGACTGGCCAAGGCCGATGACCAGCGCAATTTTCCCATCTAGACGGAACATGACTATTGTGAGGATAATGTTCCCCGCATTTGATATGGGCTTGTCAGTGTGTATTGTAGGCAGTTGGCGTGATTGCCCGATGATACCCCGGATCCCACAATGGAACAGGAGTAAGCACAGGTGACTATCTCCAGTGAGATAGGGCCTGGCCTTGCTGACGGATAACCAACCATAGCTCGTCCATTTCAGAGCGGAGCTCGCAGGGCGTTCGAAATTCGGCGCCGCTATAGCGCCATAGTGTTAGTGGGAGCCGGAAGACCCACCTCCACCCGGACCTAAACTCGATGACAACAGCTGCCGCCTCCTCACTCATTTATCACCCAGGCATTCAACCATAAATTAGTGTCTTTTTTTCTTTCGGTCGGTGATCCTAATGCTATCTTCTGAAACCCAAAAATAAGGAAAAAGAGCTGTCAAAATGTCAGAGCAGCACCCCGACTACATCCTGGACAGGCCAATCCAACCTGTCACCGGCATGCGCCAGGGCCTTCCCAACTATGGCGATCCTCACTTTGCTCTGTTTCTTCGAAAGGTCTTTATAAAGGCGCTGGGATACAGCGAAGATGCACTGTCAAGGCCTATTATCGGAATAGTCAACACATATTCCGGGTTCAACCCTTGCCATGGCAATGTTCCTCAGCTCATCGAGGCAGCCAAGCGCGGCATCCAGCTCAATGGCGGATTAGCCATCGACTTCCCAACGATCAGCGTCCACGAGTCCTTCTCATCACCGACGAGCATGTTTTTACGAAACCTCATGAGTATGGACACGGAGGAGATGATCAAAGCCCAGCCAGTCGATGCCTGTATCGTAATCGGAGGTAATTTTGTTTCATAATCTGGTCTATTTGATGTAGGGCGGCACTGACATCGAAGGCTGCGATAAGACCGTACCGGCCCAGCTCATGGGTGGCATTTCTGCAAATAAGCCTGTGCTTCCTCTTATCACAGGCCCAATGATGGCAGGCTCATTCAAGGGCGAGCGGGTCGGTGCGTGCACTGACTGCCGCAACAACTGGGCCGCATATCGCGGCGGCGAGATCGAAATCGAGGACATTGCCGGAATTAACGAAGAACTGGCTCCCACGGTAAATTTCAAGATGTCATATTTTAGTCGCAAGTGTGCTGATTCATAGGCGGGCACGTGTGGAGTCATGGGGACGGCGAGCACTATGGCTTGCATTACTGCAGCACTGGGCATGATTCCTTTGCGCGGCGGTGCAACGGCCCCGGCTGTGTCAAGCGCCAGGCTTCGAATTGCTGAGCAAACGGGAGCTAATGCCGTTGCTGCGGCTGATGCAAAGCGCACACCACAGCAGGTGCTGTCCGAAGCTTCGTTTCACAATGCGTTGACTGTTCTTCAGGCTATCGGCGGATCGACCAACGGTATCGTCCACCTTTTGGCTATAGCCAACCGTCACCCAGAACTAAAAGGCACCGTCACACTACAGAAACTCGATGACATCGGCCGGCAGACGCCTTTACTTGTGGACCTTAAGCCGAGCGGGAACAACTACATGACGGACCTACATAATGCTGGAGGCATACCGGCCCTGCTAGAGCGACTCCGCCCGCTCCTCAAGCTGGATGCCTTGACCATTACTGGCCAGACACTTGGAGAAGCACTCAATGCTGAAAACTTTACGCCGTTTCCACTCTCAGCGCGTATTATACGGCCTGTTGAAGATCCCCTTTATCCGTCGTCAAGTCTCGTGGTTTTATGGGGAAACCTGGCCCCCGATGGTGCTGTCATCAAAGCAAGTGCAAGCAAGTACCGCAGTCTACTGTCACATAGAGGGCGTGCTGTTGTATTTGCAGGTCCCCAAGACATGGCCAATCGTATAGATGACCCTGGCCTCGACGTTGACGAAGACTCTGTTCTGGTTCTGCAGGGTATTGGCCCCGTAGGATTCCTGAACCCCGGTATGCCTGAGGCTGGCCTAATCCCAATACCACGAAAACTTGCAGCTCGCGGCGTCAAAGATATGCTACGGTTGTCTGATGGTCGCATGTCTGGTACAGCTGGAGGCAGTATTGTTTTGCACATCTCACCCGAAGCTGCTCTCCCAGATAGCGTGCTTGGGGTTGTCCAGAACGGAGATTATATTTCCTGCGACGTCGATGGGCGCTCGCTTACTCTGGATGTCAGCCACGAGGAACTTTCTACGAGAATTGCAGATCGGAAACAGAGACTAGATGGAAATCTGGAGCAAAGAGGTCCCGCCGACAAGAAGCGCGAGCCGACGAGAGGATACCGTGGACTGTATGAACGATGCGTGACCCAGGCTCAGGATGGTTGTGATTTTGATTTTCTTGTTGCGGATGGGACTGTGGCCCTTGGCTAGTACATAACTTACTTCTAGTTGTTCGTCACCAGCCTAATTCTGTAGCGAAGCTCATTTTGGTAAGAACCGTTACTCTTATCTTTTTTTACGAGATCGTCGTTGCGTTCCGATTCACTTGTTCCCTCCCCGCTGTTATACATATGCGTACTCCCAATCGAGGCAGGGCAGGATCTCTGCTGCAACGGCGCACTTTCGAAGCGATTTTCGGCGTGGCTGATGACGGATCCGTTAACGTAGTTCTGCGAGCGAGTCCCGCCCGAGGTGATTTATGTGCTTCCGTCCATTATATGCGCCAAGCAAGTTGCTATGCAGCTAGTTCTATATTATCATGGCATATATTTTGCTCCGGTTCCTGGTGAAGAAACTCATGCAGGTCGCGAAGAAGACGAAGGCGAGACAGTCGAGTTCGATCACGCCTACTGAGCCGACACGCCAACTGAAAACCACCGGGACAGCAAACGCAGCAGCCATATTGTCAACGAATACTTAAAACAATCACCAAGACAAAAAGAAACTAAACAAGTAATCCAACCTATACATTCTCCGCGAAGTGTTTCGCATTCACTACCATTATGTTTGTATGTAGTTGAGTTCCGCGCAATATGCAAACCGCTGGCACGTGACAACGACACCATACGAACGGCATGCAGGCACTTTTTAATTGGCCCCAATTCATTTCACACTTCATCAATCCGACATGAGGTATTCCGGTGCATCAAGAATGCCCAGATTGTCAAACTTTCCGGCCACTCTGCAACTTATATTTCTAACCTGAAGATTACCATGTCCTACTTGCCATCCGGATTGACCGAAGAGCGACTGAGGTGGGCGACGGCTGATGACCTCAAGGCTCTGCCTTACGAAGGGAGTGCGGATGGGTTTGTTTTGCCTAGATTTCATCATAACTTCTAAGCAGGAACTCCATCTGATCCCAGTGGAGAACATTGCAGCACGCAATACGCAAGATGTTGTGCTCGGGCCTATCATTGACGAGCGTACTCGAAATGAGTGCAGCCGCTTTAATCTAACACCAACTGCACCTCGATTCAAACCGGGAGCAGTTGATACCAAGGAAGGCCCTGCTAAGCGTGAGGTGACGTCTATTCGAAACCGCGAGTTTATAGACCGTGAGCGCATCACTTACTTCAAGGAGCTGGCACAGAGAGACGGCAATAAATCCGCAACAGCAGCGGCAACCGAACAAGCGTCAAAGACAAAGCTTCCAAGAGATGCGGCGGTGCAGGTAGTAGAAGTGCAGGGTTTTGAGGATTTTGGATTCCTCATGGTGTGTTTGGTCTATGACGACGAGGAGCGTTGGGGCCGGTTTAGTGACTCCTTCCTTGAGCCTCTGGAGAGAGAACTGTCCGATTCACAAGGCGGCGAGAGGATTGCCGACAATCTGCTCATGCTTACGGTCGAGGATGAGCTGATTGATGGCACAGGGTTTCAGGGCGCGGTCTCGTGAGTCCGCCATCCACTCCAGTCGAATAAGCTACACCAAACTAACACTACGGATATTGCGAGGAACTGTAGAGCAACAATATGGTGCAGCCCGGCCTCGACACTGGCATGGTCTTGGCCGTCGATGGGCGGTCGCTCAAGTCGTTCTTGGTGCCGATGTCAGGTCAAAAGCCATGGGTGTGGGCGGTGGATATGTCGTACCCCTTTGAGATGCAACAACAGCCGCCGGTTATCGACTTTCCATCCAACGCGTACCCGAGCTACTTTCGCGTCACGTTATCATCCGCTGTCTTGGAGCTGTGGCCCCTGCTTAAAACGCCTGGTGGTACTCAAGGCAGCCGCCTATTGCACCCAGGCATGGGAGTGTGGGATGGTCTGTGATTGGTAGTTTCCGCCCATCTTGCTTTCAGGAACGACAATCAACCAGTGGGCATTTGTCATGTAGCTCGAGATGTTATGCCAGTACCTATCCGATCCCAGTGTGAGTCTAACGAAACATCCACTACTCGTAGAACATGTAGATATTATTCTAGCTACACTATGATCAGAGCTGTTTGAAGGGGGGAAAGTGACACAGCACGTTTAACACAGCTGGACCAAATGAGCGAGTCGAGGTGTTTGGGCGCTGTGACGAGACTGGTTTCTTCTATGTATATTAGTTATGGGCTTGTTTCCCATGATGCTCAAGTCCGTAGCCATTCTCACATCGAGGATTAAAGACTTGGCTCAACTTGTCCTCGTACTATCTGGGGAGGTCAAAACCGATTAGCCCAGTCACATCACACTTTACGGCCCATGGGCTAAGAAGACAACATGTCACTTTACATTTTCGCAAAGGATAAGATAGCTCTATAGTACCCAAGAGTAATCCCACACACTACATTTCAGATATGTGATCTCGTGATAATTATCTCCTTCGTCTAACTTAAAACACTGGTAAATGCAGAGATCCTCCCAAAGGTATCGTCGATCACAAAAAGTAAAACGGCAAGGTAATTGCACAGCAAAAATGGAAATAGAACTAGAGAAGCAGACCACCTAGACGCCGATGGCTATGCAACATAACCAGATATCGAACAAGCCGTGGAAGGGATATAATAGATTCGCGACATATTGCCTGATATTGCGAAAGAAAGAAACAAATGAAAGATGTATAAACAAGTGAGAAGCTTCAGCTAAGGTGGTTCGTGGGTGATGAAATAGGTGTATTATTTGGTATTTTTTTGATTTCGTTGTTTTTTGTCTTGGGGATAACATCCACTAGGGAGTCTTCGGCTTCTTCCAGTAGTATTGCTGTAAGTCGTGTTAGTCCTGTTTAGTTCCATTTGCGAAGCGACCAACCAGATCCATGATCTTCTGGGCGTTCTCGCCACTCGGGCTAAAATAGTGTATAAAATGCTTACCTTATGCTGCTTTCTGCAGTTCCGGAGACTGGGTTTCCGCAGACCGTCAACAACTGACCGACGCGACATGTCCGAATCCTTGTCAGAGACATAGTAGTACTCGCTCTCCAGTACTTTGCCGGCAGCGTCCTTGCCCTGGCGCTTGATCACACCAACACAAGATGTGTTCTCGATGATGTGGCGCAGACCATCCCGGGTCAGATCGCGCCTCTCTTCTGCGGGCAGGTTGTTCATGATCGTGGAGAGAGGGCTCGAAGACAGGCGCGAGAAAGCCAGCTGGTTGATCAGGTGGTTGCGCACAGCCTCGATGTCAACGCTGCTGCTGATGGCCGGCACAGGGCTCTCAGGCTCGACTGAGATACCCAGACCAACGCCCTCTGCAGAGCGGCCGCCCTCGGGGGTGTGCTCCAGCTTAATACGCTTCGAGCTTCCTCCCTCGGGTGTGGATGGCCTCGATGCAGTGGTACGCACGCGTATTGAGTCGCCTTCTGTGACTGCGAGGCCAGACTCGCGTGATGTGCTGGAACCATCAACCGAGGGGATGCGGCTCAGTGTTGGGCGGCCGACAATGGGGCTTTTTGTTGAGATGGATGCCATGCGGTTCGCCAAGTTAGCACCAAAGGGACCAAAGGAGTGCACGATCGGGTCGTTCTCTTCATCAGGGTAGTTTTCCGCTTCCTGGCTGTCGTTGTTGTCCTCGTCGTCCGACTGCAAGTCGCTCAGGTCGCTCGAGAAGCTGTCGGCCAGTTCGGTAACAAAGCTAGCGTCAATGTTGGCAGTCTGCTTGGGAAGCTCAGGCTCGTCCCCACTTGCATCCTCATAGATCTGGATCGCTGGTGCATTATCATCTTCGTCATCACTGCCGAGGTGGTGGGAAAGGAGAGCCTGCAGGCTGGCGCCTGAGACGGGGACACCTGCCGGTGTGGGGCTTTCAGGAGAAGCAATACGGGCGGCCCCCCGGAGGGGGCTAGACTGAAGGGCAGAGCCACCAGGTGCATTAGGGATAATGGTGCGAGTGTTTCTTGCTGACCGGGGAGAGTCCCAAGAAGAGTCAGACAGGGCCGCCAGGGTCTCTGACCGGTCCTTCTTGGGCCACTGGATGCGGACGCGCGCGTCCTGGACATCGACCATCAGCTCCGTGTTCTCAGTTTCGCTGGTAAAAGTGTCGCCCTTGCTCAGGTCCCATGTGCGGCCCTGGCAGTGCAGCTTCAGGCCGTTCCACCCACAGCATACAATCTCGACCTTGTTGAGCTCCAATGGCTCGGTAGCTGCGATATATCTAGCCTTGACGTGGACACGGCTGATCAGCCGGTTGGCTGAGAGCTGGTAGTGTGAGGAGTTGCTGGACCGGCCCATAAGCACTGACTCGCCGTTCTCGTTGAGCTCAATGCAAGGCACAGAGCGCAAGGGATTCCGTTCCGAAGCAGCGGATAGGGACCGTTGCATTGGTGGCCGAGCGTTGACGCGTCCGGGTGGCGAAGAAGACATGATGCCAGTGCTAGACGTGGGCACGGGTGTAGGGTACTTGGTGAAGGCATTGTGGTTGTTAATGCTGGAGCCACCACGCGGCTTCTTGATCAGACGAGGAAGGCCTGGTGAAGAGGAGAGAGGCTCAAAGGCGGGCAAAAGGGAAGGGACAGGGCGCTTCACGCCGGCCACCTGAGGAAGAGAAGGCTCAGAGGCCTTGCTCCCAAGAGGAGAGTCCATTGAGATGGTCGGTTATTGGATGGCTTCGAATATGCCCCCAGAAGATGTCGAGGTCACGGCTGATTAAAGAGGCAAGACGAAGGCGTATATGTGAAGTAGATTATGTGGCGGAGGTGAAATGGGACGAGGATATAGAGAACAGGTAAAGAAAAGAAGAAAGAAAAGACAAGTTCAAACGGTGAAGAGTATAAGGAATGAGGAAATGCCGAAAAAGGGCCGTCGCGTTCAAGCAATGGCTTTGGTGGGGATTGTGTGTGGTCGTGGGATAGTCGTGGTTGTGCGTGCTTTGTACCGCGTTTAGTATGTGTAAGTCAAGCAGGTAGGCGGATGGCTGTTGAGCGAGATATTGAACAGAGAACGAGTCAGGTCAAGAGATATCGTGAGATGTACAGCGTTTGTAGGTCGTTCGACGTCACAAAATATCGGAAATAGAAACGGTCCTCAAAATGGTCTCCAAGTTGTCCGTCAGGTCGACCTTTAATGCGAGGGGGAAAGAACGACTGAGAAATTATCAGAAGGGAGGTTTCGGTATTTAAGACGCGGTCAGGTTCGTTCTTGCATTTTGTGTGGGAACGACGCGGGCGCGCCCAGCACCACGCACCACGTATATTTTTTCCTTAAAGCCCCGACAAGGAAAGCGCGTTGGTGTTGGCGTTTTGGCGCAGTAGTGCTGTCTCCAGCAGGGCAGTAGCGACTGGAAAGCGCTAGAACGCGTCTATTTTAGCGTGGGCGCATTACTTTTTAGGGCTCAATATGCCTACACGTCTCTGTAACTTGTACCGCGTTGTGCTATAACACAGGAAGGGCCCCCTAGGCATCCTCTAGCATGCCTTCTAGAGACCCGAAAAGCCTCTAAGAGCCCCTTAGACAGTTCCGTCCATTCCACCCCCCTGGAACAGTCCAATCTCGTTGTTTCCACTCTGTCACAGTGCTCACTGCAGCAATCTGTAGGACGCAAAATTACTGCTTCGCCTGGCACTACTTGTAAACCATTTCTCTTACAAAAGCAGTAGGAAGCACACAGGGAGAATGGGTTTCCTGATGCAGTGCTAGTCGCTCTTTCCCGGTCCGAAATCAAATAACATAAAATGGCTGGTATACGGAAGGAGCCATCAGGCAGATATATCTATTCTTATGAAAATGGAAAGAGGCAGAGCAAGGAAACTGTGCATGGACGCAGTTCGATACAGGAGCGGAGCGCGTCTCAACCCCACCTGCCCACTATCCATACAGATAGAAGGGGAAGGCACGACCGGACAGGTCTTTAATGAGAGGGAGCCCCGATGTACCACTTTAGCCGCCCTGACCCGATGCACATTTTTTGTCGCGTTCTGGGTGGGTGGCTTGGTGTGTCGCATGCCAGCACTGTAACTGTCACATACTATGCAGAACGTAGAAAAGAGTGGTCTCTCCGGAGCTTCGCCAGGTTGACATTTCATGGGCTAAAACAATGCATTGTACCTGTACTATGTATCGTGTAGTCGAGGCTTTAAGTGTTTATATTTGGCTTTAATTGATTTCATATAGTTTGCACGTGAGCACTGAAGAAGCGACAGTATTCTTAACTCTTGAAGTAGGTGCGGTCGCCCGCTGCATACCCTTGGGAAGCTGCGATGAGAAAGTAAACAAAGATATTCATGGCTAAGAAACAAAGCCAAATGGATGTTATATCTCCCAGAGTTTTAAAGATTCGTTTTCTTTAACGTGTGATTATTCTAGATTCTAAGCAGAACTTCTCGTCCCCCGACTTTCAATCCTCTCCCATTGTCGCGTGTTTGATCTCGTGGATCGTGATCTTGACGCCAATGACAGCATGTGAGACCGCCTTCCGACGTTCGCCATAGGACGACTGGAGAAAGTGGGGATGCAAGGCCCGCTGAAGACAAGGCTGATAAAGTTGTATCTGATTGGCGGCTGATAAAAGGTTAGGAAATGGCCCATATTTTGACGTCTTGACCGCCTGCCGGCAGTATCTGAATATAAGCTGGCTGACCGCCTGGCAGAAAAGGCCCTTCCGCCTCTCGTTTTTCTGGAGACCCACTTAAAAAAAAAAGTAACACCAAAAAAGCTTCACCATCCGTCTCCTCTCAATAGATCCTTTCCCAGCAAAACGAATATACACCTCTAGAGACGGACAACGAGAAAACAAATCGCAAATCACTCTAATACAAACTACCGCAATGGCTGATTCAAAAACAATCACCCGGTCCAGCTCGCTGCCGGAGTCCCTGGTCGACGCTGCACAGGTACGAATCCCGAATTTTGGTGGCAGAAAGAAGCCGGCGCATTAGCAGAGGCGGACAGAGATATGGACGATATCACACGGAAGAAAGACGTGGCTGAGCACATACGAACTCGAAAATGGCAACGGACGAGATCACGATACTAATCCAACAATAGGCTCTTACTGCCTCTAAGGCTCTGGTCGACTACATCAAGAAGGCTTCCAAGGAGGAGGTCACCAAGACCGGCAAGCGCAACCTGCTCGCTGCCGCCGGCGACGACGACGATGAGGAGGAGGCTGGCGTCAACGGTGCCGACACCCCCATCTGGCTGACTGTTAGCACCAAGCGCCACATTGTCGAGACCAACAGCCTGCAGCCCAACAAGATTGCCGTCCCCCACCCGCTCAACTCCAGCACCAGCGACAGCGAGACGACCATCTGCCTGATCACTGCCGACCCCCAGCGCGCTTACAAGAACATTATTGCCGACGACGCATTCCCTGCCGAGCTGCGCGCACGCATCACCCGCGTTATTGACCTCACACACCTGGCCAAGAAGTTCAAGTCGTACGAGGCTCAGCGCAAGCTATTTGCCGAGCACGACCTGTTCCTTGGTGACGAGCGTATCATCACTCGCCTGCCCAAGGTTCTTGGCAAGACTTTCTACAAGACGACCACCAAGCGCCCCGTTCCCGTCACCCTGAACAAGCGCCGCGCCCGCGGTGCTGACGGCAAGGCTGTCAAGACCCCCAAGAAGGCCAAGAAGCCCTCGACTGTTGCTGGCCAGGCCCCCTCTGCCTCTGAGCTAGCCGAGTACCAGGCTCTGGCTATGGAGCAGGCCAACGAGACCGCCCGCACTCCCGAGCAGATCGCCGCCGAGATCAAGAAGGCCATTGGCAGCGCTGTCGTCCACCTGGGCCCTTCGCCCAGCACCGCCGTCCGCGTCGGTCTAGCCGGCTGGCCCGCCGCTCACATTGCCGCCAACGTCGAGGCCGTTTGCCGCGAGGTTGTTGGCAAGTACGTCCCGCAGAAGTGGAACGGCGTGCGCTCCATCTTCCTCAAGGGTCCCCGCACCATGGCCCTGCCCATCTGGCAGACGGATGAGCTGTGGGTTGAGGGCAGCAAGGATGTGCTGAAGACCGGCTCCGAGGAGCTCAAGTCGTACGAGGCCCGTCAGGCGGCAAAGCGCGAGAAGGCCAACGTTGGCAAGAAGCGCAAGGCTGTTGCCGAGGCCGAGGAGGCCGAGAAGACTTCGGCTGCCGCCGAGAAGGCTGTCGAGAAGGTCGAGACCAAGGCCGAGGAGAAGAAGGAGCGCCCGGCCAAGAAGGCCAAGCAGGCTGCCGACAGCACCGGCAAGGATCTGGACAAGCAGATTGCCGCACAAAAGGAGAAGCTCAAGAAGCAGAAGGCTGCCGCGAAGAAGGCCATGGGTATCTAAGTGTATTTTTTGTGTATATGCTACGATGGGCCAAAGCCTAGCATGATGTTGGAATAATTGTCCTGGGGTCTTTCATGTTTCTTGTTGTTGTATGCATTCATTCATCTTTATCATCTTGTTTGTTTCCATGTTCTCATCTTCTGTCTTGTTTCCATCTCACGTCTTTTTCTTCAGACACATTGTTTTCTCAGCGGCGTTTCGGCGTGCTTTCTTTAGAATTAGGAACGAGGCACAAAAGTAGTTAAAAGCAATTGCATGTTCTCATTTCATTACGTTATGGACTTATTATTTTAGAGTGTGTTATACTGGTGCTACTTAATGCCCTTGCCAAACAAGGCCTCCTTGGTGTCGTATGTGTACTTGAGGTCCAGGTGCCAATACGGTGCCGTGTCGGGCTTGGCTGTGAGCCATGCCTGGTCGACATCATCGAGAATCTCCTGCGGCAGAGGGCCCTTGGCCAGGTCATCGAGATTGGACTTGAGATGCGCGATGCTAGAGGCGCCAATGAGGATACCATCGCGCGTGCCGTTGCCTTTGGTTCCTGTGAGGTCGAGCAGGCTGTGGTGCACGAGCCAGCGAAGGGCAATCTCGATCATTGAGATGCCGTGCTTGGCCGATGTCTCACGCATCAGGTCGACAGCAGCAAATGTGCCATTGCGCCAATACCGCGGCCGCGAGCCGCCATTCATATACTTATTGGAGAAGCGGCCTTCGGTGGGGATATCCTTCTCGTCCAGGGATGTGACCTTACCCGACAAAAGGCCACCAGCAATCGGGTTGTAGACAACCACATCCAGACCATAGCGGCGGCAGACGGGGATCAGCTCCGCCTCGATGCTTCTAAGGATGACGTTGTACATGCCCTGGTAGATCGTCGGCCTGACCCAGCCGTTGTACTTGCATGTCATGACGACCTCGGCAACCTCGAACGCGGTAAAGTTGCTGAGGCCAAGACGCTTGAACTTGCCGGCCTTGTAGAGCTTGTCGACGGTCTCGAGGGTTTCTGCAAAGGGAACGCTGCGGTCCTAAAGACAGTGTCAGACGGTGTTTCCGTATCAGAAGTAGATCAAATTATACTGTATCAACCAATACTCACAGCTGCATGGAGGTAGAAGATCTGCACAGTTAGCACACCATATCAAATCTAATGTTTTCAAGAAGTCCAGGTCAGATCATCCACTCACATCAACACAGTCGGTTCCGAGCTCCGACAGGCTTGTCTCAAAGAGCTCCGTGAGCTTCTCGGGCTTGTGCGTTCCCGGGACGTTAGGGTAGACCTTTGTAGCAATGGATAAGCCGCGCTTTTTCCAGCCAGCCTCGCGCGAGAACGCTTCCTGCTGTCCGCCAACATAGATGCGCGCCGTGTCGACCTCGTCGTAGCCATATGACTGGAAGAGGTCGAGGGCCTTTTTGAACTCATTAATGTCGGTGACCCGGGCGCCCTTATCGACGTCGGGACCAAAGGTCATCAGACCAAAAATTATGCGTGACTCGGGCATACTTGTTATTGCTGTCTAGATAGTCGAAGTAGTTGCTGTTCTATCTGGATCCTTGAATCTTCACATCATCGGTGGTGGCCAATTGCTCTTTATATGCCTTGGAAAGAAGACTACCCCGCCGAATCGCCGACATTCGAATGATCCCCTCTTCTCAACTGGCGTCAACCAACCGCCGGCATTATTCCCGCTTCCCGTATTTACAGCATCGCTGCCGCGACTCGCGGGGGGTTGCGAGTCGTAAGTCCGTTAACCGCGAACCGTTTCTATTTCCAATAACATTTTTCATTTCTGCATATACTTGCCGATTGTCTCGCTTAAAGGTGGCGTGCCACCCAATGATGTTACACAATTTGCAGTGGTAGCCATGTTTTTCTGCTTAGCTTGTAGCAGCCGCATCTGCATGCAAATGGAGCGCATCTCATTCTGTGTGTCATGGTCTCAAGATGAGATGGGTCTCGACGATGTTGAGTCATGTGTGCAGAGCAACGTCCACCGAAGTAAGATGACTCGAAAACGTCGCGATTTCGGGAATGATATTTGTTACTACATTTGTGACAATAAATTTACGTGTAATTTTATTAGAATTTATGATTTGATTTGTTCTTTATCGTGTTATCTTTTCTAAATTATTTTGTTCCGTTTAATTTAACGAGCTTTCTTTACGACGAAAGATTATATAACAAATATCATGAAATGATTGAAATAGATGCAATGAACAATGGCCTACATCTAAAATATCACCGTACACCCGAAACGCCATTGAATAATATTAACAACTGGATTTGAAGTTCATGATATCAAACAGCAAGATACCTCAAACGGCAGTCGGCAAAAATGATGCTGACTCATCCGCTTACGTAATGCATCCATATGCCGTGGCGAGACTTGCATTGCTCACTTACACAGCTGTAACTGGCATCGCATTTCACTCGAAGCAGGCCATGCGTGCAATCCAGCCATGTTAATTTTTGTCTGTATGTGTCGTACTCATAGTCTGAGAAAGCAGCTCTCTTTGCATCGCAATCGCGTTGTGTACAAAAAAGCGGGGCTGGCAACTCTTCCCCAACGCCATTGTCTCGTGCCTCGGTGATCTACAGCAGTCGCAGAGCGCATGTGCGGCGGTATTTCTGAGATTCAAGTTTACCAGACTATTGAGTCGCCCCTTCCACAGTATCTCTCGTGCATAATCGGGAGTAATCCTATGAAGCCAACCTGCCAACCCTGACGCGAAGCACTCCTATCAACATCACCCCTAAGCATCAGACTTCATCAACATCTGCGACAATGGCTCTCACTATCAAAGCCGGACAGAAATCAGTTCTTATTACTGGGTTAGTGTCCCTTATATATAGAGTTGCTTGAAAACGACTGACCAGATAGCTGCACGCCGGGTGGTATTGGCCATGCCATCGCCGAGGCTTTCCACGCAAAGGGTGAGTGCATCTTAACATGAGCTTGCATCAGATTTAACCAAGCCACACCAGTGTTAACTCTCATTCATGATAAGGCGTCTATGTGATTGCGACGGCCCGCCGGGTTGAAGTGCTTGAGGACCTCGCTAAAAAGGGCGTGGCCACAGTGCAGCTTGACGTCACCAACAAGGAGTCCATTGCCCAGTGCAAGGAGGAGGTCGCCAAGCTCACCTCGGGCAAGCTCGACTTTCTCGTCAACAATGCGTAAGTTGAAGTACTCTGGGCTGCAGGGAGGAACCGGAAACTAATGGATGGCAGCGGTCGCACGCACACGGTTCCGGCGACAGATCTCGACATGGACGAAGTCCGCGCCACCTACGAGACCAATGTCTTTGGCCTGATGGCCATGTGCCAGGCCTTTGTGCCGCTCCTCATTGAGGCACAGGGCCTCATTATCAACGTGGCCTCTCTCTCTGCTATGGTCCCGTACATCTTTGGCGCCTCCTACTGCTCGTCCAAGGGCGCCGTTGTGTCCTACTCGCGCTGTCTGCGCCAGGAGCTGCGGCCCTTTGGCGTGCGTGTTACCGTCGTCATGGCCGGCACCGTCAAGTCCAATATTGCCAACAAGGTGCTGCCGCTTGTCGGCGGCAGTCTCTACGAGCCTGTTGCCGATCTGTACGAGAAGCGTCAGATATACAGCCAGACCAACAACACCATGGACACGGCCGTGTTTGCCAACCGTGTTGTCAGCAACGCTCTGAGCCCCGAAGTCCCGCTGCTGCTGCGCGCCTGGATGGGCCGGCGCGACTGGTTCTGGTGCGGCGGCATGTCGTGGGTCGTCTGGCTGGGCACAATTTTGGGCGAGTGGGTTTCCGACATGGGCGCATGGCGGACCTTTGGACTGCAGAAGCTCAAGGACCATCTCGTGAAGAAGCGCATCGAGCGTGAGCAGCTGGCAAAGGCGGCTAAGCAGGAGTAGTCTGCTTCCTGGGCACTGTTTTTTTTTCCATTTTTCTTCTTTTATTCTTATCGTTTCCTACACCTCCTCGAATGAGCTGAAGAAACTACAGCAGACATTGATAATAGTCAAGCCTCAAAGCCAAATCAGTATCGAATAATTAATGGTATAAACAAGCCCTGGACTAGCAATTTACGAAAGAGCTAAGAAAATGTGAAGAGTAAACCTAAAAACCAGCGAAGAAAATGCCACGGCTCGTGAAAAGACCGTGTTTCAAAGCAAAATAAACAACATACTTGAGAACAAACAACGCAGATACAGCATTCAAAGGTGCGAACACAGCCAAGACGACCTTCTCACGAAAAGTATAGCGACTCCAACGGTTCTAAAGCTCGCCGATCACCTGTTGGATCCAGCTCTCAGTCTTGGGCGATGACACAAACTTCTTGTTGTAGGGTCCCATGAAATCAGAAAACACACCCGAGAGGTTTGCGTGCTTCAGCTGCATGTGCTCGCCCGGAACAGTCCGGAAGTGCAGACCGCCGCGCTCATCCAGCTCTCTGAGGCCGATCCAGTCCTCCTTGTAGATTGCACGCTCGCGCAGCGGCGTCACCTCGGTGCCGTTCACCTCGGAGAACCACGACGACTCCTTGGGAATCGCCGTCTTGTCGTCCTCAAACATGTACATGATAAAGTTGGTCATGCCGGCAATGTTCTCCTTGTAGCGCGGGTTCTGCTGGTTAGGGCGCTCATTGTTGATATCGGCAAGGAAGCCCGAGTGCTCCAGGTACTTTTCGTACTTTTCTGCCGTCGAAGGGTCGCGGAAGTACTGTGCTGGCACAACACGCGTCTGCACCGTCTCGGACCAAACATTGGAGCGCAGCAGGCCAATAGCCGCGTGGCACGGCACATCGACAAGGCCGCACTCCATGAACTCGGAGATGCCGTTGTGCTGCGAGCCAAAGGTCACCAGCGTGCGCATGGGTGGGTTGTTGCAGCGCTCGACGTATGCGCGCAGGAACTGGCCGCCCTGGCTGAAGCCGATGGCATCAATGGCAGGGGCAGTCGAGATGATGGGGTCGGCGGCGAGGTCGGCGCACAGCTTGTCGACGTGCTCGTTCACGTTGCCGAGAAAGGTTGCGCTACGATCGCTACTGGCACTGTCGCCGATATTGACAATATGGACGAGGGTGCCGGGGTTTATCTCGTTGGCAATATCACCGACATCGATGAGGCCGGGGTTGTTGTAAGCATCGCCGAGTCCATGCCAGATGATGAGAGGGAGCGGAGTGGCGTCGTCCTCCTCGTCATCGGTATATGTCTTTGCGATCAAGGCTGCTGTCGCCAGCGAGCCAAAGGTCATCAACAGCTGTACCTGGCGTGAGATGCCCATATTGAGGAGCCAAAATTTGATGTAAGGCGTTGTCGTTGATGAAGATATGCCAATGACTAGAGTGTAAAATCAATTTTGGGAATGCCTGATGAGAGATAGAAGATGGATGTGAGATGACGGTCATCGTCACAGGGCTGCAGGGCTGAGGTCAGGCTGTAGGGAGCTCCAGGCAGCTGTCTCGCATTCCACAACAGTGGACCCGTTACTATGGGGAACGGACGGAAGCCGGGAACCTGGGGGATAATTATGGATACATCACGTGCACTACATTTCATGTCAACGGTCAACGAAGTTATTTTAAAGAACTGAGAATCGAGCAGTTTCCATGATGTGTGATGTCTCCAGTATAGGGCTTATCACCTTCCAAAAAATCCCAATGTTTTAACTTACTACGGCTGGAGCTTCTGCAGGATGAAGTATTTTATTGAAAAGATTGGGCCATGCAGTTTGAATAGTATTAATATCCAGCTCGATGAGATCACGTGCTTTCCCGTTTGACTCACATCGCGTATTACATAATCCGGCTTCAGGCCGAATGCATATTTTATCGGCATCAGCAAAACGAAAACTGGATGAATGACGGGCGCAGTTGCATATGTCATTTATTTTGTTTGTTCATTCGCCTATTTGTGGTCCCAATTACATGTCTGGTCGTTTGCCCGGCACGACTTTCATCTGTAAACCTTGGGTCTTTTTTTTCGCCCCTCCATTTATTACATAATCATAAAATCGAAGACTTGCCAGTTCTTCAACGTCACCACAAGATTGGCCAAAGTCTACTAGGTACGATAGCAGTGTTAGCATTGTTTTTTATAAATAGGATCGGACATTCTCACCTCTTCATACATTGGACATCGAACCGACATTACTATACAGACCTTTACAGAAACAGCTCACCCGAACCCGATTTCTACCCCTCTAAAACAAGCTCCAAAGCTGCGACCGAGCTCAAAGCCCCTCCCTTATTCTCCCATTCCCTCAGCATCTATACCCTCGTCTATCCAGTTATTTTGTACTGGTCAGAGGAGCCATACCTTGACACCATGTTTCCAAATCACCGTGGTCCGTCCCGTGGCCCGCCGCCCGGTGGCCTGCGGTCTTCGCCTGCTGGATTCGCACCTCGTGGCCGAGCTCCTCGCGGCACCTTCTCCCCCGCCAGCGCTTCACTTTTGCCCTCCTCCTCCTCAACACTAGGTCCCCACGCTGAGCCGATTGATTACCAGGCCTTTACAGACGGTAATGCCGCTGTGTCTTTCAAGTCTCTAGCAAAGAAGGATGATAATACACGGGCCCGAGGACTCGAGGACCTTGTCTCTCTGGTTAACAACAGCGCTGGCGGCGTTGAAGAAGCCGCGCTCGAGGCCTGGTCTCGCAGCTACCCGCGCCTGTCTATTGATGAGTCGCGCCGGGTGCGTGAGCTTGCACATACCTGTCAGCTTTCCATGATGAAGTCGGGTCGCAAGCGCATGGAGCGGTTTATTCCCGCCATTATTGGCCCATGGCTCGCCGGCACATACGATCGTGAGACTGCAGTGGCAAAAGCTGCACAGGACGGCCTATCTACGTTCCTCGCAACGGATGAAAAGAGGGTTCAGTTTTACAAGAAGCTGCAGTTACAGATCCTTGAGTACGCCATCAGTGCTCTCGACGAGACCCCTGCCACCCTCAGTGACCTACGGTCAACCAAGCAGGATGTCGCCGAGCTCAAGCATGCACGCGTTCAGTACTCCAGCTTTTCGCTTGTGCTCCTGCTAATTACGAAGCTCTGCACGGAGGACACGGATGCTCTTGCTGAAAAGTACACGCTGTTTTTTGCGAGCAACTCTGTCCAGACAGCCATGATGTCTCCCGATCATGCTTTGCGCCGTGTCAGCTACGAGCTTCTTTTTGAGTGCTGCAACACGCACCCAGCATTTCTTGAGGGCGTTGCTGCCGGCCTCCACCGCTTTATCCTTGACAAGGCACAGTACGCTGGACAGTACAGCTCTATCGTGGCCCTTGTCAAACTATTGCAAGCATTGACGGAGAAAACCCCGAGTTTGTGGTCAGAGAGTAAAACACACCCCTTTGTCCAGCTGAAGCCTATTATGGAAAAGGGTTCACAGAACACACTCTCTACACCATCAAATGACTTTTGGGCCGAACTTAATAAGCTCTTCTCTGTGCTGCCTGCTCAACCCATCACGGAAAGTGATGCAGGCGATGTACTCACTTCCTTACAGCGTGGCCTCAATGTGCGCGATGAGCCCCGTGCCAACTCAGTGGGCGGCTGGACCGTCTACTTGGCGACAGCAAACCGCCTAATCGACAGCATCATGCCTAAAGATGCACGCCAGGCTCTGTTTAAGACTCATGTGCTGCCCATTTTCGGCCATTTCCTGTCACCTCCAACATCAGGTGTATGGGACACCAGTGCTCACCTCCCTGTTATCACGAGCGCTGCGTTCCTCGTCTCGCGCGGAGCATATCCTGATATTCTCGAGTGTGCTCGCGCAGAGTGGGATCGAATTGCAGGCGACTTTTCCGGCCGTCTAGCCAACTCGCTCCCAGAGGTGTCATCCAACTTCAAGTCGTCACAGGAGACGATTGCCCAAGAGGGCGACCGCCTCTTCTCGCTCGTCGCCTCGGTCCACGAGTCGGCAAAGAAGATGCCTGCAAGCAGTCAGTCAACTAACCACGTTGAAGATGTTCTCGCAACGCCAACCATCTCTATCATGCAAAACGCAGTCGACTTGCTCAAGAAGCGCAACTACAAGCCTTTTGGCGCAGCACAACTCCTTCTTTCAGCATTTACTCGCACTCCCAATCTCTTACAGGGCGAGAGTGGTAAGGCTATCGTCACGTCTCTACTCCCAGCTGACGACCACAACGAGCTCTCCCTGGCCGTTGCGTCCCCATCTGCACCGACAATTTTCTCATGCTTGCACGCCATGGCAGGCGTTGCCGGACTTGAAGAGAACTACCAGGCTATCTACTCTTCTATCTTGTCCACCCTTCTTGAGAGTGCCACAGACGTCAACGCTCCAGAGACTGCCAAAAGTATCACCACACTGGTGTCTGATGCCTCAGATTCGGCACACGCCACAAACCGCCGCAACGAGGAGTTCCAGAAATACCTCGTCACATCGTGTTTGGCTGTTGCGCAGGGCAAGCCTGGGAGCTGGGATCTATTCAAAGCCGTATTTGCAGCCAACGAGCTCACTTTACCCAACGTGAAGCTATTGGCAAAGGACATCGTCGATTCCATTACTGCCGAGAGTAGGAACGCCGTCAGTCTTATCACTGCCCTCGAGATCATCTCCAGCCATGTACCTAACTGGGTCGGCGAAAATGAGTCTCTGCAGCTCGATCTCATGTCTAAGCTTCTGGTTCTCCTCGAGCTGAACGACAACAAGACGCTGTCTGCAAAGGTACTGGCTCTCCGCGAGATTCTTGACGCCAACGGCGGTGTCTCAGCTGCTACCAGCAGCGGCAATGACTCTGCACTGGTCACCATTATCCAGAACAACATTGATAGCACAGGCCCTGAGTCACTCGAGGTCGAGACTCTAGTCCAGCAGGTTGAGGGCATTATCAAATCTGGTACCACATCCGATGACGGCAACGTCAACTTGTTGCCTGACACCGGTGCTTGGATGGCTGACCTTCAGGCCTTCCTCCAGGGTGGTCTGAATGCCGCGCTGTCTCTGACGAGCGCTCTTCGCGGTGCTTATCTTTTGGTGCCTCCATCAAGCACTGGCGGCAGTGCTACTATCACTCGCGACCGCCATGGTAACTCAAAATCCGCCCGTATGGCTTCATACACGGTCAAGCTTTTCCAACTGGACGGCTTCTCTGTTTCTTCTCTGCCTCGCGAGCTTCAGGTCGAGCTCCTGTTTGCGCTTTACCTCGTATCTGAAATTGGTTCAGACCAAGTCGCTCTCGACGCTGAGAACAGCCTGTGGGGTGATCTCTCGGCATCTCCATTGTCGCAGAACAGCGGCTTTGCTCAAGCTGCCGCCCAGGAGCAGATCTCGTCCATCCAGTCTCTGCTGTCGTCTGTCGTCGCGACTCTGTCAGACGAGACCTCGCAGGCTCTGATTGACCTCCTGCTGCAGCAAACTAGCCAGCTTACTCCCTTTGCAGTCTACTCTGCCCGTGCTCTTAGCCTTGCCATCCAGACTCGCAGCTCACAGAGCGGCATTCCTTCCGAGACTTATCTCTCCAAACTCAACTTGTGGAAGGCGGGCTCACCCGAAACAGCACTCGGTGCTATCGCTTTATTGGCGGGCTTTGGTGACCTTTTGGAGTCGTCCAAGATAATTAACACGTTTGTCAACCGTCTAGTCAGCGAGGTTTCGGGTCTCTCTCTGGATCCTGCCAAGTGCGAAAAGACATTGACGACACTGGTCGTGCTTAATGCCGCTTTGAGTGTGTATGAGACGGGCGAGGTCCCGGCAGCCAAAAACCGTCTGGTATTCGCCGTCAAGCACCTGGCGTCGTGGTTCGCCAACCAGGACGAGGCGGAGAATGAGGGTGCCGAGGGTCCAAAGTCTTTCAAGATGAACACCCGGATTATTGCAGAGAGCTGCTGGGCCTTGAGCCGCCTGCTCCCATGTGTCAAGGATGTCTATGGACCACACTGGGAGCGCTCCATTCGCTTCTGCATCAACCTTTGGGGTGTGGCGTCCAAGTCTGCTGCCGAAAGCGATGCTCCCCTCGCATACCTTTATGCCTCGCTGAAGCTCGTGGGCGCCATCAAGACTGCCAGTGAAGACGAAGACGCAAGCGATGATCTTGCCGACTCCATGCATCTATTTGGTGAGGCTCTATGGGCTGGTGCACGCAACCTACTTCTGGCTCGTGCACACTTTCCCAAGTCAATTCTGGTGCGGCCTCAACCACACCAGATTGTCGACAGTGCGTTATCGCGTGTGGCCACCCAGACTCCCGTTGGCCGTCTGATCAAGACGGCACCATACTTTACCATGGTGTCGTCCGATTCGCGTGGCATCCAAATTGCAGGCTTCGAATTCTTGCATCGCGCCATTCCCGCAGAGCAGACCGAACTGTCCATGAATGCGGTTCTTGAAAAGAAGGGTAAGTCTCCTCCACCTTGTCATGAAGCTCACTGCTATATCTGTAAAGAAATGAACAAAACTAACAATACAGTTGTTGAACTGCCTGCTTCTCTTTTGGACTTGCTCGCGGAGACACCCACTCTAGAGGAGTATCCCGATGAAATTCTAGAAACATTTCCGATGCGTCTGCGGTCCTACCTGCTTGGCTGGAAGCTTGTTTTTGACGCTTTCAGCACGGCGTCTGCCAAGCTCCGCAGCCAGTATCGTGAGCAGATCGCCGAGGCCGGACTGGTGCCTGGTCTCCTTGATTTCACTGTCGATGTCTTGGGTCACACTGTTGGACAGCCCCTGAATCTCACTCATGAGGGACTGGGTGAGCCGTCTGACATTATTGACTACAATCTATCGGCGGCCGACTCGGAGGCCGATGAGCGCCACCTGCACCGCCTCTTGGTCCACGTCTACTTTTTGACGCTCAAGTTTGTGCCCGGCCTGTTCAAGAAGTGGTTCATAACCTGCCGCTCAAAACAGACGACCAACGCTCTCGACTCGTGGACAGCCAAGTTCTTTTCGCCAATGCTGGTTGACGCCGCCCTCGACGATGTCGCAAAGTGGGCTGATGAGCAGACTGAGTTTGGCAATGGCGGCGATGACGACCGCGAGATGATGGTGACTGTGCGGAAGAAGCCTCGCCAGGTGATGGCAAGCTATGAGATCGACGATGCAGACATGGCCATTACGCTGCAGGTACCCAAGAACTACCCCATCGACAAGGTTGAGTGTATCGGCACCAACCGGATGCTGGTGAGCGAGGAGAAGTGGAAGCAATGGATGCTGATCACTGAGGGCGTCATTACATTCTCCAACGGCTCGCTAGTTGACGGTCTTGTGGCCTTCCGGAGCAACGTAACGAGCAGGCTCAAGGGCCAGACGGAGTGTGCCATCTGCTATTGCTTTATTTCGGAGGACAAGAAGGTGCCAGATGTCCGTTGCCAGACATGCAAAAACCTGTTCCACAAGTACTGTCTGTACAAGTGGCTGTCCACGAGTAGCCAGAACACATGTCCTCTGTGCCGCAACCTCATCGGTCTGCACACTGGCGGAAAGACTCGTCCCCGCCATGCCAATTGATAGAGTTGTGGGGTTATCTTGGGTTTTTTTATGTGTATTTATGTACAACTATGTTTTATTTCTTGTTCATCTACTTTATATTGTATTCGTCGTTCCAGGGCTACCGAAATGGTCAAGGGATTGCCAGGTCAAAATAGATTTGGACAGGCGCTAGGTGTTGTTTATTTATGATAGAACTTTGGCTTTGAAGCTATCTCCCTCAAGCCAATATATTGCCACAAGGTGACAACGCTTTGGACAGGAATTAAATGTCAAGTATTTAGTCTGTCTTTATGAAGCTGCGAGATGTCCGTGATTGTTGGCGTTTGCTTATGTTCACAGCTTTCCATTAGCTTGCAGTGCGCGCTCGCCATCGACGAGAACGCACCATCCCTCGTAGCCTCGGCCACCGTCACCGGCAACAACAGACTCGAAGCCGTCCGGTCCGCGCGCAAAGCTCAGCACGTCGTCGTTGAAAGTGCCCGGCTGCAGCCACACTGCCGAGATGCCCAGCTTCTGGGCCTCGCGCAGCAATTCAATCGTGACGGCTGGAGGCGTTATAACGGACAGCGCCGTCTCGTGCGGGTTGGGCAGAGCGGCCAGGTTAGGGACGGTCTTGTGGTCGGTGCCGTCGACTGCAATAGCCGCCGTGCCGGGGTTAACGGGCGTTGCCGGTAGGTTGTGGTACGTATACCAAGCGAAGACTAGCTGTCAGCGCCATGCAGCTGGTTAATTTCAGTGTTTCGTCATGAGAACTCACTCTTGTAGCCGAACTTGGCCTTGTTGGCGGATGCGCCGACGACGGCAAAGTAGGGCTTGGCAAAGAATGCGCGGGCAGTCGCTTCGGTAGACATTTTGCGTATGCTTTGTCTGTCTGTAGATGGCTGTAGATGATGGGTGTATTCTGCGGACGAGACTAGGATGCATATATACATATATATAAGTGTGCTGTGGTGAAATGAGCCGAGCCGATGATGTGATGCTATCGGCCGTCGACGAACAGGACCGACGAGTGTGGGATGTTAGTAGAAGTGGTGGGCCTCGGCGCCACCAATCTGACAAATCCGGGGAACTCGACTTATCGGCAGCACAAAGTCCTATTCCTTTTGGCCTGTTGAGTATGATTCACAGCATGCTATCAAAACTAGGACTTTCTTTTAAAATTACTGATTCCATTGTTTCATAGTAAACCAACGATTTGGGTCTTTGATTATTTCTGAGAATTTTAATTAAACCTTCAACTTAAAATGAACTTTTCCGAGAAATTCTGAACACTGGCTCCGTGCAAGCGTCAACAGTACCATGCGAATAAGTCAGAAATTGAACCCCAATTAATTCAATTCTACTAAAAATATAGCTTGTTTTCTCGACACTCTGGCTCTCATCGTCGTCTTCGATGCATGTGCAATTGCTGCCAATAGGGTCCCATTCTCCGTCTGCACGGCATCCCATTCTGATTTAGCGTCTAGATTACATAAGAAAACTAGATCCGCCGACCGGGCCGAGGATGCCTGCTGTTCTATTTCTTAGTGACCTTCTTGAAAGAGACGACTGCTGCGTAAGCCTACATTCCAAGCATCCTGCCAATATATTCATAAATCCTACAAATCAGCGATGCATTTTAGTATTGCGACATAGTTGACCTGCATCTTTGTGGCTGCCGCTTCGCGATGACCGTCTTGTAGGCGGTCTGTGGCGCAGCTTATCAAGCCACATCGCGATTGTCTCGCCTTCCTCCTGCTTGCGGCTCCCATTTCTTCCAAATCATCTACCTCATCTGTCAACTGACGGCCCCGTGACATCAGTGTAGACCCACAGTCTCCACCTGTAGCTCGCTCTTTCCTTACTTTCGTTGTCTGGGCTTTCTGTCTTGCTCCTGCTGTTGTCTGCTGTGCGCTCCTTCCCCGGCGAGACCCAGCCACCCGCTCTTTCCTCTTTCTAACTCTAGCGGCATGGTGTCGGTCGAAGCTCCCCCATTAGACTCCAGACACGTTAAATTTAATAAAACTAAAACGATATAAATACAAAATTATATTAGTAAAGTAGCAAAAACAAATGGAAAATAGATCAGGCCAGAAGAGCGAGAAATATTGACTACTCGCTGGGCGCTCCTTCCATTTTACACTTCTACCACAGCCGTCTAGGTAGCACACGCACTTTGCACATCGTCAACCCCGTCTTCCTCGCCTTGCCGTCGTCGCGGAACTCCCCTCTCCCCTTCATCCCCTTCTCTCCTCACGCTCTTTGGTTTCCGCGCCTGCCTCGTCCTCGCACAACAACTGCCATCCACGCGCTCCGACCAAACTCTATATACGCCGCTCGACCTCTATCGTTACCCGGCCCCAGCCGTCAATTCGCATTCGCATTTCCAGTTGCGCTTCAAACATGTTTGGCCGTCTGGACTATTTGTTGGCTGCTGAATTGTAGACGTGCTCTGTCTGTCTCCTCCATCCACTATCATAATCTCTTCCAGTCCATTATTGCATATACCACAACTCCTTTAATTATCGCCCGACATCGCCTTGCGTTTTCGTTCGCTCGTTTGATCCGACGCTGCTCGTCCTCGCCTGACCTTCTCGACCTTTGCCGGCCTCTTCTACCGTATCGGAAAGTCTACCGACGACTAGCCGCCGCTCATATACGACGAATTTACGACTATATAACTACTTGCGCCGCGACGCTTTCGATCCTCATCATCCTAATCAACTCGCGCCCTCACAATGGCTGCCCCAATCGACGACTTGTCCAGAACCGAGTACCCGGCTTTGCTGGTAAGTCAGCTCCTACTCTTCGTAGCCCTGGCGCTAGCTTTGGCGGATCAGAAGAGACATATAGGCTGCGTGCCGTGAGAGCTGTCACTCTATGCTGGCTTAACAATACGGCGCGTCAGTCCCCGATAATGGACTCTGGTGCTAATGACTCTTGCGCTCTTTAGGACTACCTCGTGCCTGGCCAAGCACTTTTTGCTGTGCAAGACCGCCTGCGTCGCATTACGAAAACCAACCAAGACATCGCCGACTGGATCCAGGTAAGTCGCACTCTTTCAGCCTGGATACAACAAGCCATGCCGTGCGTACACTTTGACCCTGTGCTGACTCGTCGCGTGATTGCAGGAACGGCGAAAGGTTGAAGACCAGTATGTCGCTGGCCTGAAGAAGCTGACGTCCTTCAAAGGGCCAGCGCACTCGACCGAGCTTGGTGTTTTCCAACCTGTCTGGGATTCCATAATCCGGTCTGTTGACACTGCCGCCGTTGCCCACCATGTCTACAGCGACGGCCTGCTCAGAGATGTCGAGACGCCTCTTCGCCAATTCCAGAGCAAGAAGGAGTATACTAGCATGACTACTATTTCGTCCAATCTTCAGGGTGTGGTCAAGGAGCTTGAGGACTCTCAGGAAAAGGCCGAAAAGCTCAGCCGAAAGGGTGGCAAGAACAACGCCCAGAAGCTGGCCGCAGCAAAGGAGCGTCTCGAGATTGCTACGCAACAGTGGGACTCTCAGGCCCCCTTCATCCTTGAGACCCTTCAGGCCCTCGACGAGCAGCGTACAAATCACCTCAGAGACGTCCTGACCCAGTATGAGACATTCGAGGTCGACCAGGCCAACCAGCTTCAAGCCACAGCCGAGGCCCTACTCAACCAGATCCTCGAAGTTCAAACAGCGGACGAGATCCAGACATATGTCCGGTCCATCACGACAACCCGCCCCAGGCTCGAGCGCAGACCCGAACGGCGCCAGCCTAGTGTTGCTGGCTCCTTTATTGGCAACGTGACGTCGAACACGTCAAACACGGGTGCCCCCTCCATCTCGGAACAAGCGCCGCCCACGCCTGCCTCGGCTGGCGATCGTTCGGCTGCTGTAGAGCAGAATCAGGCCCCGACTCCAGCTGCGGCTGCTGCCGCATTTGTCCCATCCACCCCGTTCGCGCCCGCATCTTCTTTCCACGCACCTCCAGCCCCGCCGTCCAGAGAAGGCACCAACCTCTCTGAACACTCCGCATCTCGCCAGGAAGCCCCTGCTCCCTCCCAGCAGCATCACGGTGAGTAACTTGTGCTATGACAGATTTGACTTTTGCTGTAGTCTTCCAAGATCAGTTGCTGATTTGCTTAGAATCGTCGAGCTTACGCAGTCGCATTGGTACCGTCTTTGGCCGTCGTCGCCAGAGTGTCCACGGATTCGGACAGCTCTCGCCATCCAAGGGCGCCAGCGGACCCTTTGGCCGCCTTACTGTTAGCAGCCACGGCCGCACTGTTTCACCTCGCTCTTCGTCAAACAACCTTGCCGAGGCCAACAACCGTCTTTCTTCCCTAGCCGAGACTCCCGACTCGCCCAACAACACCCGGTCGAACGCTAATGGCGCGGCATCACTTCAGAGCTCCAGCTCCAGACCCGGCTCTAGCATCGCACAGGGAGCAGATACGGCCGGTCCTACATCAGGCAGTGTTGCGGACAGAATGACGGCAGATGACTTGTTCGGGGTTGCTCCCCCACCTGGACCGCCTCCTGCCCAGCAATCCAGTGCTGGCGAGTCATCCAGGGATGCAGATGGTTTCTCCGTCCCACCCGCTGCCAATGATCCCATCTCTTTGGCCCAGCGCGAGGCGGCTGCTGCAGCCGGTGAGCCTCTAGGCGAAGATTCGGAGGGCGCATTCAAGGTTAGCATCCAGGAAGAGCCCGTGGCAGACGAGGATCCTCATGCCAAGCAAGTTGCTCTCCATAACGTCGTCAATACCCTGTCTCTTGGAATGCCTACGCGCAAGACGGGCACTGTTCGCGGCCGCCGCGATGTCAGAAATACGATTTACGTCCCGGCTGGTTCTTCTGTTGCAGAAATTCCGTCTTTCGCATCGCCGCCAGCTGCAGCGCCTTCGACATCCAGTATTTCTCGCGGATCGACTTTTGCTTCGTCACCCACTCCGACAAGACCGACTGCCAGTTTCCCGACAGCGCCGGAGAGCAGCTTTGCCGGATCTGATACCCGCTCCATTCGGTCCACGACCTCGCTTGGTGGTATCTTGAACGTCAAGCACCACGAATCATCCGACCCGGGTCTGAGTGCATCTGTTATCGAAAGCGTGTCTGCCACCTTTGATGGCGGCGAATTGAAGACCGTCAAGATTACTGGTGAAGCCGCCTTCTCCTTCGTCGGTGACGATGCACCAAAGAGTGAGTTTCTGAAATCGATACGACTAATGTGTTCACGTGTTAACATTTCACAGCTACTACCATCAAGCTTGAGAATTTCTCCCTGCTCGAAGCCATCGGCCCCAACCCCGAGATTTTGCACGCGACGCCGGTTCCCAACGAGTTTACACTCAACTCTGCCGATCTACACCAGAAGCCCGCTGCTGCCTTCACCTTCCGCCTGCACTCGGAGAACGAGGAATCTCACAAGGCACACTGCTTATTCCAGATCAGACCTGACTGGAAGCCAATGGGAGACAAGCTGGGCCTGATAATTCATGTGCGTCTGAACCCGGTTGCACTTGTCAAGGAGCCGATTGTTTTGCGGAATGCTGCCTTCATTGCAAAGTACGAAGGCGCTCTGGCGAGCAGTGTCTCGGCCAAGCCCACGTGCACGCATCTGAAGGACAAGCACCTGGTTTTCTGGCGGATACCCGAGCTGGCCCTGACCGCCGACTGGCAGAAGGTCGTGATCATGCGTGTCATTGGTGACAAGGGCGCCGAGCCAAAGCCGGGCCGTGTCGACACTAAGTGGGAGTACCTTGTACCTGCGGGTGCTTCCATGACTGCTAACGGCAATGATCTATCCATCAGCCACAAGACCGATACAGCTCCTGCCGAGGAAGACGAGGAAGATCCCTTTGCTGACGCACCGCTGAGCCCCAAGCCAACTAATGGTAGTGCCAGTACATGGGCCAGCGTGCCGACCGTGTGGCAGATTGCCAGCGGCCAGTACGGTACCGAGAGCTGAAGCTTTGTATAACTTTGGCCACCTTTTCTAATAACTTTGCCGGTCTCTATTTTCCTTTCTTGTCTTGTATAACCCCTTTTGCCTTTTTACTACTTTATTTTTTACGTCTTCCGTTGCTGCGTTTTGGATGGCTTTTGTCTTACCATGTTTGCTATCATGCTACTAAAACTCACCTTTGCATGCCCTGTTATGGCTTCAAGCTCTTTGTTGTCCTGCATATTGTTTTCTGTTTATTCTACCCCGTTTCTTGTGTAAGCACATTGTATAAAGCCCGCCGTTGTCTTGAAACATAAAGTCTTGCCTCACCTTTGTAGTCGCGTTTAAATATTATCTCGTCCGTTTTTATTTTAATCTTATATTAATCGGAAGACGACGTATTTGAATTATCAAGTATGAGTACGCAGCAATGCCTATACAGCTAGGAAACAAACAAGCACAAATGTACAACTATCAGTAGTTGAAGGTAGATCTCGTACGCCATTCACCCCAGACGCCTTCTAACCAAGACACAAAAAAAGGAAAAAACAAACAGTGCAGAAACGATAAGCCCCGACTCTTACCTAGAAGATCACATGTAATTTAACTAAATTGCCATTGATCCTCATACATGCTACCGTCCCATGGCCACTGTTGTCGTGCGTGCTTGCTCTTCACAGAACTCGAGCGTCAGTGCCGCTAAAAAGCCGGGAATGCATCCCTTCTCGCGCACCCAGAACCGGATCTGGTCGTCGATGCGCTGAGCAAACGCGCTCCGAGGTCCGCCGCCCACCTTCATTGTGCCGCGCTCGCCATCAAAGACGATGCTGTTCTCATTCTCGTCTGTTTGACTGGGGAAGTAGACGCTCTCAACACGCATTTTGCCGTTGGGGATAAACGTGACATGCCAGCCCAGCGTGCTCTCGACGGCCTCCTTGAACTCGGCCGACTTGGATCCCCACACCTCTTTGAGACGCCGGCTAGCCTTTTGCGCGGATGCTGTCTCGGCCTGCGCGTCGGCAACTTCTCGCTGGGCCGCTGCCAGGACTGACATGGGAACGGTTGTAAAGGTGCCGGAGCCGGTACCTCCAAGCGAGGCAGACGACTTCTTTGCCGAGTTGGCCTGGATATGTGCCAGCAGCTCTTGGTTCTCTTTTGTCAAGGCCTCGAGCGTGGACCGCTTGACGTTTTCGTAGTCTGTGGTGGGGTTGGACCGCATAGACAGAATACGGACACCAGATGCCTTCTTTTCGCTTGCAAGCTGCTCCTTTGTCACAGACAGCTCCTTTTCAAGGACGAGGTGTGAAGTACGGGCGGCTGCCAGCTCATCCTGTAGCTTGCGAGCCTTGCGGGACAGCAGGTCGATCTCTTCGTTGTTCGCAGCAGCAGTCGAGAACGACTCATCATCGAGACGCGGGCGCTTGTTGCCGGTAACCTGAGGATTGGCATTGGCAGGGCCTTCCGCGGCAGAGAGCTCCTTGTGCAGAGACTCGGTCTCGGTGCGGTACTGGTCGACAAGCTCCTCCAGCTGTTGGACACGGTCGACCTTTATCTGGTCAAACTGTTCGGGGTTGAAGGTCATGTCCTCCGTGTCAAAGGCCTTGAGCTGCGCGCGCAGGTACTCGACCTCCTTGACGGCAAGCGTGCGCTGGCGTTCTAGGCGAGCACGTGCCTTGGCATCGAACGCAGAGCCCGGGGCAGAGGAGCCGTCTGCGCCAAGAGCGGCAGCCTTGAGACGCTCAACTTCAGCAGCAAGTTCCTTCTTCTGGGCCTCGAGAGCGCGGATATTGGCGTCACGCTGGGCAACCTCGGGCTCTAGGGCACCAATCTTCTCCGTCAGCGAGGCAGTCTCGTAGCGCACTTCCATCAGCGCCTTGGCCACGGCCTCGGGGGAATCGAACTCGGGCTTGCCGTCGCCATCGCTGCTCAGCGACTGCAGGTAAGCCGCCCAAGAGCGATGCTCGGTCTCGAGCCGCTGGCGTTGCAGGCGTTCTTCATCTAGCTCCTTTTCGATCATCTGTGCGCTCTCCAGCTTGCGCAGCAGCGACCGCTTCTCTTCCTCAACGATCTCGACAGCCTTGTGCGACTGGCGCAGGTGGCGCAGCTCTGTCAGCTGTTCGCGGTTTGTTGCTTCGAGCGTGCGGATGTGATTGACCTGATCTTTGAGTTCGCGCCGGATAATCTCCATAGTGGCTGCATCGCCCGTCTGGGCCTTGAGACGAAGAACATCAGCCTCAAGGTGGCCTACAGTCTCGTCACGCTCGGCTAGTTGTTGTTGTGCACGCTGCAGTGCTGCCTCACGGGCGGCCGACTCCTGAGCCAGCTCCTCCAGGTTACGCTGGGCTGTAGACACTTGCGATTGCAAGTCAGCCGTGCGGCGCTCATTCATGCGCTCCCCTTCTTCCTTTACGGCACTTAGGTCGTCCAGTTGCTCTTGCAGGATGCGTGCCTCCTCGGCGGCCTCGCGAACTTTGCGCTCGAGATCGCATTGGCGCGTATCCTGGTCGGCGCGCGCAGAATCGAGTTCGGTATGTAGCGCCTCAATCTTGCGCTCCGCAGCTGCGCGCTCGGAATCGGCAGCCTGGCGCAGCTTAAAGTCGTCTTCGGCCTTGCGGCGTGCATCGCGCACTTCGGTGTCGTGCTGCAGCCGGGCCATTTCTTTCTCCTGCTCAAAGGTGTTGACCTTGTAGCGCAGCGTGCCGACCTCGGCCTTGAGCTCCTCGATGCGCCGGCGCTGCAGCTCATACTCTTCGGCATCAGGGGGTGCCATGTTCTCTTTACTGCTCTCGTGTGATGTTGCGCGGTATGAAGAGGGTGGTCCGCCGTTGCCGCCGTTGACAGATTGTGTATCGGGGAGTGGCGCAGCGCTCTGCCGTGAAGCAGGACGGTATGCTGGTGCTGCAGCTGCCGGTCCCTGCTGAACGCTTTGTCTGTGCTGTTGTTGGGGTGTTTGCGCCGGTCGTTGCCTTGCGCCGGTCGCTGGTGCCTCACCGGTGAATAGGTTGTAGGAAGGTTGTGTGTTTGTTGAACGCCCAAGTGCAGACTGCAATGTTAGCTTTCGTCAACCCACCATGAGTGTATCTCTGGTGCCGTCTCTCACCCTCGCTGTTGGTCTCGACACGCTGCCGCTGTTTGTCCGCTGATGCGCCCGGCCGGCTCCGTTCATTCCCGCGGCTTGTCGACCGTTTCCAGCAGAAGCGCCGTTTGTATTGTTCGGCGTAGGCGCTACCATACTCAACGCTGGGAGTTGTGCCTGGTGCGCTGTGTTCGTCGTTGTCGTGTTGTTGTTGAGGTGTCGTCGGCCGGTCGTCAAACAAACGCGTACCAGTGCAGCACTAACACCAACAAGCCTGGTACCAACAAACAGTTGTTTCCGCGTGCGGCCCACTAACAATGGCCCGTTGGTTGCTACCACGGCTTATCAGAGGTCACGTGTCGATAAGCTTCAAGACAAAGATGAGCAACAAAGACTCGACCTTTTGAATGAAGCTGTTGGCTGTCAAGTATCTTCTGAAAGCTTCCTATTAATCATATATAACCATAAGCGAAGTCGAACAGCATATATCAACGTCTCCTGTTGGCGAACACCGAGGCTCTGTACCAACGTTATTCAAAGCTACCCTGCACTAGCCGCACCTCTCGGCTCCTAGCTTGCTGGATGGGCTGTGATTGGTCTATAACGTAGAATGTGGATACTAACACGAGACGCAAGCTTCACGCAATTCACATTCTACTGCAAGACACACTGCAGCTAATACTCCATAATTCCCTCCCTCCTCCACGCATCTGGCCATCCCCATATTCAAACTACAACCTCTCTTCTGTTCTCTCCACCATGACATATGGCTGCTGAGTGACTGAGAACCTGTTGCAGCTAGGCTGTCCTCTGACCAGCGCGTGCATCTATTACCAGCCAACGTGCCCTTCTCCTCTTCTCGACGACATCTGAATAGCTTCATCTGTTGCGGCCATCTTCATCGGCAAAGCTTCCGAGGTCTAAGCATACTCTACGCCAATCATCATGCGTTCCACCACATCTGCGCTTCGCGCTCTGGTGAGTGCTATTCTGGCCATCATTAAAGAGATGGGATCCAACTAATTTGTTTGTGAAGAACGCCAGCTCATGCTCCGTACCATTACGGGCGTCGCGCATCCTGTCACCCTACGAGAAGCGGCCATCTTTCAGCAGCTCTGCGCTTTGTTGCCAGAGCCGGTCCGGACTACAACACCCTCGCTTCACTCAGACGCGGCTCGCATCCAGCACGACAAACCCCGCCAAAGCCGAGAATGCCGGCGATAACAAAGCAAGAGAGGCTGCATCTGATGGCGCAACGGCCCGGGCTGGCAACGCTACATCGTCAACTGTAGCTTCCGAGGCAGCATCCTCACCTTCACCCTCAACCATCAAGTCCAGAGAGCCACTGTCGTCCTCCACATCATCTGCGTCCACTGAAGACTGGGAGGAGAACCTCAATTTCAATATTGAAAAGTTCTCGGAGTTGCCGCACAGCAATTTCGGCGTCAATCAGCACATGATAATCAACGACGAGCTCAAGGAAGCACTGCGACAGATTTTGTGGCAGTTCCGCGCGCCCATCCGGTATGCATTTGCGTACGGCTCGGGAGTGTTCCCGCAGAGCAAGTCGGACCGGCGTGTGCCGACGGAAGCCGAGATCAAGGCTATCCACCCCAAGGCGCCACAGAGCATCCAGCGCGCACAGGACGGTACGCCCAAGATGATCGATTTTATCTTTGGTGTTACGTTTACACAGCACTGGCACAGCCTAAACCTACACCAGCACCGCGACCACTACAGCGCGCTCGGCTCTCTCGGGTCTGGTGCCGTGTCTTATGTGCAAGACAACTGGGGCGCGGGGGTATACTTCAACCCGTACGTAGTTGTCAACGGTATTTTGATCAAGTATGGTGTTGTCAATCTCGACAAGCTGTGCACCGACCTCAGCGAATGGCAGACGCTGTACCTTGCCGGGCGGCTGCATAAGCCGGTCAAGATTCTGCGCGACGATGCACGCGTGCGCCTTGCCAACCAGATCAACCTTCTGTCGGCGCTGCGCACAGCACTGCTGCTGCTGCCTCCCAATTTCACAGAGCAGGAGCTCTATAGCACAATTGCCGCCATCTCGTACCTAGGCGACCCGCGCATGAGCCTGCCCACGGAGAACCCGCAAAAGGTGGCCAACATTGTGGACAATAACATGAGCAACTTCCGGCGGCTGTATGCGCCGCTAATCGAGACGCTGCCAAATGCGCAGTTTACCGACAGCCGGTGCAAGAGCCAGGGCTGGATGGACGACGGCGACTCCAACATGCGCCTGGCGCAGGACATGGACCCCGTACGCCGTGCCAATATGGTGCGCCGGCTGCCCAAGGCATTCCGCGAGCGGCTGTACTTCCAGTACCAAAAGAAGTTTGCCATCCCGCGCGGCGAGTTCAACACGATGATGCAGGCGCAGCGCGACGAGGAAGATGCGGCCCAGGGCCAGGGCGGCGGATACTTCAAGCGGCAGCTGGGCGGCGGCTTTGAGCGGCGGATCGTGCAGGACGACACAGATGCGCTGCGGGGCCATGTGCGGCAAGTGATTAAGCAGACGATCAACTGGCCTAGCACGTCGCAGAGCATCAAGGGCTTGTTTACGTCTGGCCTGGGCCGGTCTGCGCGGTATATGGGTGAAAAGATGGACAAGTACAAGCAGGGCAAGAAGCCCAAGGAAGAGTCCAAGGCGGAGGCAACACCTGAACCGGCTGCTAAAGAGTCAAAGACTGCAGAGCCCACTGCCGCGGAACCGGAAAAGAAGCCGTAACGATAAAGGCTATAAAAATAAAGAATAAAAAGCACTACTACGCGTTCATATTTATCTTGGTCCTTTGTCATACTTTTTTTTGTTGGATGGTTTTCTTCCATGCATTGCATAGCTAGGGAATGGATATTGGTATTGAAAGGAGCAGACGGCCGGAGCAATCAAACGACCAAACGCAGATGCCTCTTTGCCACCGAATTCACTGCATTATAGCTCCTTGTTGACCCGCGCGACAAAGTCCACAATGACCGTCTTGACTTGCTCAGGCTTCTCCCAGAACGGAGCATGGCCAGTCTCCGGGATGAGCTCCGTCTGCAGGCGGGGGAAGTTTTCGTCCAGGTACGTCTGGATGACATCTGTCTTGACGGTCTCGTCGTTGCTGCCGAGGATGAAGAGTGTCTCGACACTGGGGGCAGCAGCAAGCATATTGTCAGGCTCCTGGGTGCGCGTGAGGAACTCACGGTAGCGCTGCGTGGCCGTGGTCAAGGACATTGACCCCGTCAAAGCGGTCTTCAATGTGTACGACATGGTGCCACGGTTCGGCTCAAGAAAGCACGACTCGACAAACTTGCAGAAAAAGTCACCGTTGGTGTCGCCATTCGTCATTGCCGGGTTGCTCATGCGTGGAAAGAAGAACTCGGTCGTCTCATCCGAGTAGCAGGTAGTAAACTGGTTGTTAGTGTTATTGATGTCATGATGAGGAAGATGGAAAGGCTTACGACATTCTTGCTGGGCATGCCAGAAATGTAGATGAGGCCTGCAATGTAGTCACCCAGATCCCGGGCAAAGACGTCGCATGCAATGATGCAGCCGTAGCTCCTGTTGGTGTCAGTCGGCTGGCAAAGGAAGCGGTGGCTGAATAAAATAAAATAAAAATAAGAGACTAACCATCCGGCTAGGAACACTTTGGTGGCACCGTAGAACTTGCAGACGGCCTCAAAGTCCTGGGCAATATTCTCCGGCGTCCACGGATTGCCCTCGTCCGACACCGCGGTCGACCGGGCCTGGCCGCGGGGCTCAAAGGTGATCTTCTATTAGTAGGGAATGTTTATTGGGGGGCTGCGAAGACAGCTAAACTCACGAGACAAAATTTGGAGAGAAGATCCTCGTCCTGGAACTGCTTCTCAAAGATGATGCTGGGGAAGGCAAAGCCAGGCACAAAGACAATGGTGGGAGCCTCGGCGGGCGACCGGCCGGCCTGCGCCGCCCAGATCTTGGTGCCATCGGCGGACACGACTTGCGGGACGGGGTTATCGAGAACGGACGGGATCATGATGAATGAGTAGTTGACGAAGTTGAGTATCACAGCTCCGAGTTTTCACCAAGGCGTTGGCTAACCTTTATATCTCTCTCGTCGCAACGGTGAGATATTGCTGATATCCGGGCGAGACAGGCAGACCTTGTGAGGCTTGTCGAGACCCACATTACCACTGATATGGGCGCTCCTGCCTTATTTTGACATTCTTACAACACACGACACAAAGGCCTCCGTGCAGCAAGATGCAACAAGTTGCCTGGGCGCACAAGAGAGGAGATGATGTTCGCCTGTTTTTCACTGAGTATTTTCGCCTTTTGAAAATTCTTGCCAGTTTCGGCGTTGTAAAAGTTCGGATCTGACATCTAGAGAGTCCGCGTACGGGACGCCAAGCATGCCGTCTTACTTCTGATGCTGACTGCCAGGCCATTGGTGATGACTAATCTACGGAGTGTCGACTACGCGGGTGCGAACAGATGAGATGTAGACATTCTGATGCTCAGCATCTCCTGGATGGCGTACATGGCATCACGGTGATTGTAGCACAGTGAATGAGAGGAACGTCTCGAACAAGCTCTTTCAATAAAACAGCAACTAGATAAGATACAAACCCAGCCAAAAACCATCATCGACAGCCCCCTGCCTTTGCTAATGGGGCCAATATCAAAACTTTAGCTTTCGTCAGCAGTCGACAGGAAACAACATCACAGTCAACGCCAATGTTAGGCGGTGAGAGTGATCAACGTCATCTTTTGGGGATGAAAGAACACAGGCCTGGTGACTGCAGCATCCAATCAGGTAAACTGCATAACAGCAGTGTGTTCAATATCTTAGATCTGCCGTTTATTTACTTGTTGTGTTTACTTATCAGCAATTGCCCCCCGGGAGGGACCGTCGCTGTATCGTTCCTGTTGATCGGACATGGTTGTTGTTCTAGGAATGCGACACAAATAGATATATGCCTGAAGTGATTCATTCCACCTATTGTATTCTACGTCGTTGCTGATTACTCGACATTAGCAGTGTTTAAGGTTCTAAGTATTCCCTACAACACCCTTGAATTTGCTGCTGTCAGTATCGTGAGAATATAGAACTTGCCCAAGATAAAGACAAGGCATACACCCCGCCAATGACATATGCCAAGCCTCGTTCAGGGTCAAAAGGATGTACTCGTAAGTACTAATTAAGGGCAGCATGGAGTTATCATACGGGAGGAGGGGCCCTGGAAGTGTAGGAATGGAGGCGCAGGTCGTGGAGGGGAGGGGAGGAATCGGAGGAGGACAAGGGCTCCGTGAGGGAATTGGGAGTGATGGGAAAGGGGACGAAGCGCCAACACGTGCTCGAGGGGACAGCAGTCGGCGAATCGGTGGCAGAGCGCGAGCGATGGAATGCGAAAACAAAACCAAGAAACTCGGCATGCATACAGAGCACAGTAGCGTACAGGGTACGATGCGTTGTTTCGTGCGCTAGCAGTCATAATCGATAGATCGCCACAAGCATAGACAACGGCCGGGCAAGGGAGCGAGAGGCACAGAGTAGAGACTTAGGGATCGAGATTCCAAGATAGGTCTGCAGGCTGTGTGCCGTAATCTGACGATATCACCTCCATTTCTGTACGTAGTAATGTATCTTACTCTTCAGTCAAAGCCAGTCTCGCTCGATGCGGAGAACGCAGATCGGCTTCTCCGCTCGTCCAGGTTGCTATTCCGGGGGTGGAGACCTGGACTCGAGAGACAATGAGACAGTGCGATAGTGGGATGTAGAGGATAGTGATCTGCAATAAACCGGAGCAAAGTCTGGGCTCTGGCTCAGGGTTCAGACGATATTTTTTTGAATTCCACTGTGGATTTTCAAAGTAAAAGTATTCAAACAGACGAGCAAACGCATTCTACTACGTTTGATACGAGTGTCTCCATGAGAGAGCTATTGTACTTTCTACGGCTCGCAGACAGCTTGCATCAAGAGACGCAGGCAGAATCTCGGATGAATGACAACTCGGCATCTCGGGGTAGTCGGGCGATGCCGGCCCCACCGCAGAGGAAGGGTAAATAGAGGAGGAAGAGGATCACACAGCCGGGATATGTACCGTCGCAGCGGCACGGTAGAAGCGGGGTGTCTGGACATTTTTGTTTTCTTTTTCGAATACTCAGTCGTAAATAGGTAGAGAGCGCAGAGGTTTGATATGGCAGCATTGTGGCGTCAGTTGAGGGAGACGCGGGGATGTTGAAGGAGGGTTGTGTTGATGCGTGCATGTATGGGGAAGATGGTCCGGGGAAATCTGTCGATGAAATGTCTCGTAGCAGGTGGGCTGTTGTTTTGTTTTGAATTCGTTTTCGTTACGCTCTCTTGTCATAGTAACCTTGGCCATGATGAGGCAATGGTCCTGCGATGTTCATGTCTGCTGTCGAAGACGGGAGCATCCTCGACAGCATGCCATATTATCTTTGCATCGACGAGCTAAGCTGCCATCGGCGGGGGTCAGTGCCTAACCATGCACACTGGTCCTCTCAAACATTATTCCATATACAGTGCAAGCCTGCGTTTACGATAGCTGTGTGCTTCACGATAGGTGGATATGACTTGCCCGGCCGGCCATGCGCATGCATGGCGTATGGGGATGGAGTGGCGAGGCAACAAGGTGACCAATCAGGGTGGAAGTGAAGAAAATATCGTGAGATGTCCACGATGTAGCTTTGCTTATATTGAGACAGTAGCCGCTTTGTCAAATTTGCCTCTTGCGTGGAGTAGTGGACGGCCGTTACTTCCATTCACCCAGCCGCCAGCACAGCGTGCATGCTGCAGCTATGTAAAGTGTAGGAGCAGACAGCAGCGTGTAGCGTGCTCCATCCAATATAGCCAATATTTCATGACAGTCGCTGCATATATGTGGTTCGGCTTACCAACACGCACTCGGACAGACTATACGCAAAGCGGGTTATCTGTCGTCTATATGTTTGGTGTTTAATCGTTGGTTTTGTTTTTCTTCTCTTTAATGGTTGACTGGTCGGGTTGAGCGAGTATCGTCAACTCATCAGACGCCCGCCAGCATGTGATATCATGCTATCAACGGTGTCATCGGCACTCTGGAATGAATGCAACAACGCCGGCGATCGTCGATGTCGATTAAGGAGCGAAACGATGAATGTGCAGCTTATGATTCCAGACCATTGCCCTGAAGCAGAGAAATCCTGTTTGGCAATCCTGCCTGGCCTGATACATGTTACATGTTACATGCCCTATAAATTACAGAAGCAATGCTACAACGGGAAGAGATGCAGGAGCAGGGCGTAATACAGGTAATCGCGGCCATTTCAGCGGGAGGGAGCCCTCTCGTTGCCAGTGCACACCTCACGATAATGAGATTCTTTAGTCCAGGGTAGATTAGAATAACATGGCGATCTTCAAAGGCCCGAGATGGGAGGGTCGGAGTCGGAAGATCCACCGTCACAACACTTGGGTAGCAGCCTGGCGGCGATGCACACAGAGGAGGGCAGAGGAGAGAGCAGTGAGCAGTGAGCAGTGGTGTGGCAGTCGTCATTATGCATCGAGCAAGCAGTGATATCAAAGCTGACTTTGCATTGAGGATTTCCTGCCTTGGCTTTCTGCCCTGGCTGCACTCTTACTTCATCAAGCAGGGTGTCCCGCCATGTGCGTCAACTGAGAATACGTCGATCAATAAACGACTTCTGTATTTTTCACCGATGCATCAGTCAAATAAAATATGTACTTGTGTGAATAAACCAACAGCAGTATATCAAAGGGTTCTTGGCATCATTCCGTGTTTGAAGAGTTTGACTCGGTTGGCTGGATGAAGTGGCTGCAACTCGGCTGGACAAGACCCTGCAGACGACAGACGGGCAACCACGGACAGACATCCAACAGCCTATCCTCCTGCTTGAATCCTCAATAAACTCTGTCAAAAATCAACTCAGCGTCGACTAATCGAGGCAAAACAAGGAACGACACGGCACGGCAGACGACATCATCGTGAAATAATGGGCAAATGGCAGAAATAAAGGAACGGAAATGAAATAGATACGAAAATGAAAAAAAGGACACAGATCGTACACTACTACTGAGGCAATAATAACCAATCCGGCCAAATTGCCAAACCATCGTGAACCCGGACTTTTGTCTTCTTTGTCTGTCTGCATGTCGTGTCTAGATTGAGTATGTATGTAGTTACTTGCGTGCATTCTCACTACGGAGCAGACGGGCCTATATCCTTCCTTCCTGCCTAGACGGGCCGTCTAGTGGAATACAGCGCTCCACAGTGATGTCTCTGACTGTTGTATGTACTGTAGGTACTCTGTAACTACCAATGCCGGTCTCGTATCAAGTCGATTCTGTTGTTACAACACAGCGTCTACTCTATTTCCACGTATCTCATATTGTCTGCACTGCATTCCCAGCCTTTCTCCATATACGAGTACAATGTATGTACTCACGAGTAAATACACAATTTACATCACATCAGCAGTGTATCATATTTCCACAAGGCAACAGAACCGCCGAGCCCACTCCCGCTACAACACAACACATGCAATCTGTGTTTGTATTTTTGATTCTATTTTATTAAATCTTTGCATCTATCTACGATCGTCCATCTCCGCGAGTCTGTTTGAATCCAGCTGTATTCGAGTCTTCTGCTGTCTTCGTTCTTTGTCCTGCCATCCGTCCCCTTTCATCTTCGTCGCTCTTGGCCTGGCCGTTCGTATCTCTCAGCCTAAACTGCACCCAGAAACCCACTATGACGCAACTGTTTCACGCTTTCAGTGGTGTACACTACTATGTATGTACATACTCGCAATCGTTCGACATACATACTGTACCATTACACTGAGCCACTGACCCGACACCTCTACGGCGCTATGCACTCTGCGTCGGAGAGAGGCGAGCTATGTGGGTCTATAAGCGGGTCAAAACATATTTTGGCCAATTATATATCATATACATATGGGCCTGCACTGCCATCGCCATCGTCACCCCTGTACCTCAGTAGCCGTCTCACTTTCGCGTGCTAGCGGAGGGGCTGTATGAAACTTCCAGTGGCTGTCTACCTGGGAAGCGTGCTGTACGGCCTATTACGGCCTTTTTTACTGGCCTGCAAGGCACTCGAGTCCTATCGCACTATCTCTTACCATCGGGACTGCTAGTCCCTCATTGGTCCTTTATACAGGTGCCCCACTCATCCTTGGTCTAGTGCCATTAGTACTCTTAGCCCCATTGGCACTGTCTGCACCGTCCTCTCTTCGATGACGTTCTCTCCCTCCCCAGCCAATCCCCAGACACGCCTTCTTGTTTGGCCCCACCATCTTGCCTTTCCTCTTTGGGCTACTTACACTCGACCGTGCCTTTCTCGCTCCTCTCCGTCCGCCCTGACGCCCGTAGTGTGTCGCCTGCATTGCCTCATTATCTCATTCTTATTCTGTAATCACTGACGAAGAGACGATGTCTGTTTGAGAACCCACTTTTACTTGGCTGTTTTCACGAACTTGCTCTTCCCTGTTCCCTCTTCGGATATTGCCTTCATTGTACACAAGTACGGCGCTCCTTCCTTTTCTATAAAGTCATCGTCCTCCCACCTGCCTCCATCCGGCTTTGTTTCTCGTCCCATCATCACTACATATTTCTACGTTTTTGAACCTCACTTCTAACTGTGTTCTCAATATTTACATTCCTACACACCTGTATCCTTTGGCATATACTCTCTTCATATCTACCCCACGCATCTACACACACACACACACACAATCATCATGCCTTCAAATACTTCCCCCAAGGCCGTCCACTTCGGTGCCGGCAACATTGGCCGCGGCTTCGTCGCCTGCTTCCTCCACAACTCCGACTATGAGGTTGTATTTGCCGATGTCAACGACAGCATTATCGACCAGCTGAACGAGACAAAGACATACCACGTCTACGAGGTCGGTGCCGAGGGCACAGACGACTCCACTATCTCTAACTACCGCGCCATCAACTCCCGCACCCACGAGGCCGACTTAATAGAGGAGATTGCCACCGCCGACATTGTCACCTGCTCTGTCGGTCCCAACATCCTGCGCTTCATTGCTCCCGTCATTGCCAAGGGTATCCAGCGCCGTGACCCCGCCGTCTTCAAGACCCCCATTGCTGTCATTGCCTGCGAGAACGCTATCAACGCCACCTCTACCCTGGCCGAGCACATTCACAAGAACATTGAGGACTTTGATGCCGACGAGCACAAGGCCTTGGCCCGCTACGCTAACTCGGCCATTGACCGCATCGTGCCCGCCCAGGATGCCGACGCCGGCCTCAACGTGAAGCTGGAAAAGTTTTACGAGTGGGTGGTCGAGCGCACCCCCTTTGCCGACCACCAGCCCCCGGCCATCAAGGGCGTCAACTGGGTCGACCACCTCGAGCCTTACATTGAGCGCAAGCTGTACACCGTCAACACGGGCCACGCCACTGCCGCCTACCACGGCTACAACCGCAAGAAGCGCACTGTTCACGACGCCCTGCAGGACCGTCACATCCACCACCATGTGCACCAGGCACTGGAGGAGACCGCCGAGCTCATCACGTCCAAGCACGGCATCGACCGCGACGCACAAGAGGCGTACGTGCGCAAGATCGTCTCGCGCATCAGCAATCCCCACCTCGAGGACGCCAACGAGCGTGTCGGCCGTGCGCCCCTGCGCAAGCTGTCGCGCAAGGAGCGCTTCATCGGCCCGGCTGCCCAGCTTGCCGAGGACGGCAAGAAGTGCACCTACCTTTTGGAGGCGGCCGAGATGGCCTTCCGCTTCCAGAATGTCGAGGGCGACGACGAGTCCTTTGAGCTCGGCAAGATCATGGCATCTGAGAAGCCCGATGCCGTTGTGCGGCAAGTGTGCGGCCTGACCGAGAACGACAAGCTGTTCCCCATGGTCGTCGAGGTCGTCCAGCGTGTCCAGGCCGATGCCGAAGAGTAATCTCAAATAGGATTCTCTTTTGTTTTGTTTCTTGTTCCTTTTTATGTTTCTTTTTTATGCCTCCAACGAAACCAGCGAGGTGTACAGCGATGGATACCACACATTATTACAGTTTGTTTAAAACACGGAGAGGCATTACGTCTCTCACTTTGCGTCTACAGCATTTTATAGGTTAGACGTTCTAGCGATATGAATTATGATCACTTTATTCTCAAGTTCTTTACTCAATGTGACTTTACTGGTGTACATCTCGGCCCGCACCACGGCCTTGTAAGTCGGCTCCACGACGTCTCCCCGGTGCATCTCTTGTTCTACTTTTTGGGGGGAGAGCCCCCTCCTTTACAAAATTTTCACGCATTCAGTTTGGCATCATTCATCAAACAATCACCGGTCGATTGGTCTAGTTGGTTATGACGACGCCTTAACACGGCGTAGGTCCTCGGTTCGATCCCGAGATCGATCACATTATTTTTGCTGCTTGACCTGTCTCGTCTTTCTATAATATTTTTGCCGCTGCTACTCAGAGCGCTCGTCGCTCTCAATCCACCACTCGTCAAACAGCTTGTTCATCCCCCGCTGCAGACCGACAACGGCGGCGCTGCCGTGATCCTCCAGCTTAAACTCTTGCAGCCACACCTCGCTCAGCTTGACCGTCGCCGTCAGCCGCTCTGCCAGCTCGCGCGCATTGCCGTTCATGCGGTAGGCGCCCTGGAACTGCTTGCGCTTCTCATAGTCCTCGTCGCTCTCGCCCGGCTTGCGCAGCACATCGTCGCCCTCGCCCGTGCCCGAGTTGATGTACAGCGCGGGTTTTGATGCAGACTCGGGGGCTGGCGCGCCCGATGTGAAAGCAGCCTCTTGCTCGGCGATGGCGCCCTCGTTGAACCAGATGGAGGGGCTGCCGGCAATGTAGACGTCAAACACGCCGGGGTCCGTAAAGAGCGAGAACAATGCAAACAGGCCGCCAAAGGAGTGGCCGTACAGCACCTTTTTGAGCTTGTCAAAGGGGATGCCAGGCGCAATGGTCGGCAGGGCTGCAAACACTTTGGCCTTGATGGTTTCCTGAAAGGTGTCGGCGCCGCCCAGCCTGTAATGCTCGGGGTTACCGTCGGCATCTTTCTTGTCGTTGCCATCTGCGTCCTTGACGGGCCACTTGGGCAGGCCCTTGGATGACGGCGGCGTCAAGTCCCAGCCGCGCCGCGTAATGTTGTAGACCCCGTCCATCTCGGCATCGGGGTAGCCAATGCCAACGACAACGGCCGTTTTCTTGCTGATCTGCTGGTGGCGCCGAGCGATATCGGTGGCCGTGAAGAAGTAGGCATTGCCGTCAAGGACAAAGCTGCCGATGAGTATTTGGTACATACTAACTCAAGCAAGAACAACATAAGAGGCTCACATTAGAGGAGTACCAGAGACATCTCCTGTGGTTGATCCGTCCGGCTTCCAGCCGAGCGGCCACGAGACCATGATCTGGAGTGTGCCATGGTCCGTCTCGAGGAGATGCTGGGCCGAGTTGGTCAATGAGACGCTTCGGGGTAGAGTGTTAGCAGTCATTATTATGTGTTCGATATAGGAAGAAGGGGAAATAAAGAAAGCTAAAAGAATAAGAATAGATGGAAAGATTAGATCAGATTAAAAACTGACAAGGTATGTGCGACAGCCGGTCTTATGCGGCTCTATGACATGCTCGGAGCTAGCTAGTGCGGTTGCAGTAGCATCTGCGGTGATAGCTAAAGCTCGGTCCAAGCAAGCTATCAGTTTAAATTAGCAAGTGTACAATGCCAGCTTGATGTTTTCATTTAATACAGTAGTGTTTGCGCTATCCTTTTTTGACATATTTCATGTTGCTTCGTGATTAATTATATATTTTCAGTCTTGTTTGTTTGTTTTTCAGATGTATCTGATCAATTAAAAAGAGATTTGTGCTTTTATTTTCATTTTGTTCCATAATATATCGAAAGTTCATCAGTGTCCGTATATTATTAGGAAGAACAACAAACAAAGTATATTAGTTAAATGACATTTCAGAAAGAAAAGCCACAGATACAAGATTCGATCGAGTCTTTTGGGAGCCTTGTAAAGTTACGCCACCCATTTTATCCCATAAAGTCCATACTAGCATTGAATTCCCCCTCATCTAGATACAATGACCGATGCTGTCTACACTCTACGGTGCATGGGACCCGACCTTATCTGTTCTTTTCATCCCATATCTATGCCTGTCCATGCTATACCATGCCGCCACCCTCGCCAAATCGAGTGATTACATCAGCAAGCTTAATGCTCCTTAAACCGCAGGTCCATCAGCCCCGCCATTCCAGCCCTTAAACGCTCTACCAAGCATTACGGGACATGTCTCCCAGCCCCCATTTGTAAAGTATTATTACTCTCAAAATGGCCTGTAGTGGATACGAAGAAAATAACAATCGGCTTTTAGAGTTTGGACGAGTGTAGAGTAAATAGTAGGCATGGGAAAGGCATCAGAAAGCGCATCAGAAACATCACCATAGGCCAGAGCTGTTGGCTGATGGAGTCTATCGAGTCCACAAAAACACACTAAGACAAAACGGTCCTTTGCGCTGTGACGCACTTTCCCGAATTCCATCACTATCACACCCCGAGCTAGATAGGGCGCGTCCCGATCCCTGTGCACGGGGTAGGATTTTGTCATCTCCCCGAGCCCGACCTCGTTGTTTCTAGCTCGAGCACATATGTTTCTCACTTCCTTTCGAATGTGCTCTGCCTGACTATCGTGACTTTCTTCATCTCCCTCTATCCCTCTTTTCTCTTACTCTCTTCTGCCGTAGATCTTTTCATCCCTTCTTCTCCACTTTCCGGCTTATCCGGCCCATTGCTCCTTCCGTTAATATTTTTCATCTTTGCATCTTTTTTCCTCGTCCCGCCCGCTTCCACCCCTTTCCGCATTAAATTCCGTACCTGTATTTATAGAGCGCATCCGCCCCCTGTCCTCCGTCCCCCGCTCCGTACGAGTTCACCGCCACACCATCGTACCGCAACCATGCCGTCCCACGACCTGACAAAGACGGCCTCCCACCAGAGCTCAGCCAGCCATGCCACTACCGGACTTAAGAACCAGAACGCTGTCGCCGCTGCCGTCGAGTATGGCTACCCCCACGGCCATGTCGGCTTCCTGAGCGAAGAAGAGACCAAGGCCTTTGCCGAGTTCAAGATCTACCTTGCCGAGCACAAGATCTACCAGCCCGGCGATGCGGCCACCCAGACCCCGCCGTCGCACGATGACCAGACCCTGCTGCGCTTCCTGCGCGCGCGCCGCTGGATTGTCGAGGAGGCCTACACGCAGTTCAAGGACACCGAGAACTGGCGCGCCGACAACAGCCTGAATGTGCTCTACGACACCATCGACCTCGAGGCGTACGAGCAGAGCCGCCGCCTCTACCCGCAGTGGACAGGCCGGCGCGATAAGCGTGGCATTCCGCTGTATCTCTTCGAGATCCGCCACCTCGACTCCAAGACCGTTGCAGCCTACGAGAAGACGGCCAACAACACCTACTCCAAGGCCAAGCCGTCTGCCAGCGGCGACAAGACAGCTGCGCGCATGCTGCGCCTATTTGCACTCTACGAGAACCTGACACGCTTCGCCCAGCCGCTGTGCACCGAGATGCCCGACCGCGAGCACGCCGAGACCACCCCCATCACTCTCAGCACCAACATTGTCGATGTTTCTGGAGTCAGCCTGCGCCAGTTCTGGAACCTCAAGAGCCACATGCAGTCCGCCAGCACCCTGGCCACCGCCCACTACCCCGAGACACTGGACCGTATTTTTGTAAGTTTTACTTTCTTTTTTTTTTGTTTTACTCGGCTTTAATCTCTTACTCGCGGCATACTAACTACATCAGATCATTGGCGCACCAATGTTCTTCTCGACCGTCTGGGGCTGGGTCAAGCGCTGGTTCGACCCTGTCACCGTCTCCAAGATCTTTATCCTTTCCCATGCCGAAGTCCTGCCCACCCTCCTCTCGTTTATCGATGTCAAGAACATCCCCAAGCAGTACGGCGGCGAGCTCGACTTCACCTGGGGCTCCATGCCCAACCTCGACCCCGCCATCCGGTCGCAAGCCACCTGGGAGAACGGCCACACCGAGTTCCCCAAGGGCCCTCTCTACTGGCGCCCCCTGCTCGCCGAGGACAAGTACGAGTGCATTGCTGTCGGCAGTGAGAATCAGGTTGAGCGCATGGAGCGCGTTTGCACGATGCCCAAGGTCTACCGCGGCAATGAGGCTGCTGTTGTCCCCGAGGAAGCGGCTGCCGCCAAGGCCGCTGTTGAGACAGCTGCCGAGACAACAGCTGAAGCCCCCGTCGCCGCCACGCCAAAAAGTGAAGAGTCCCTGGCCGACGATGTCAAGGGCCTAAACATCTCGGAAAAGACCGATGCTGCCGAGTCCAACGGCGCCCCAGTGGCCGCGTCTACGACCGCATAATACCTGCCTAATTGTTTATTTTTCTGGTTTCTTGTGTAAATTTGTTTATTTCTCTTAGCATTTCTTGGATACTCTTCCCAGCCAATTAGAGGCTGTCGCATATACACCGCTCTGCTTTTATATTTGCATATAATAATATCTATTTGAACTTGTACGCATTCTAAATCTATGACCAATGTGTATGGGACGGTGATCTGTATCATTGCCTGCTCGCCTTGCCCCGGCCGCCCCGCACTCGCGGCTTGTCGCTTCCGCCGCTGTGCCCGTGCCTGGTGCGCCATTCTTTGACACCCTGCTCCATCATCGCCCAGTCCAGCTCGCCCTTGACGAGCTTCATCTTGACGCCCAGCGTCTCGACATTGAGGTTGCGCGACTCATCGTCAAAGAACAAAAACTCCTCGTAGGGGATCTGTGTTCGCTTGTGCAGGGCCGTCATGTGCTGCAGCTTGTTCGACGGGTAGATTTCCAGGCCGGCTGCAAACACGTCCAGCGCGCGCACCTCTTTCTTGGACTTGTGCGGCACCTTCAAGTGTGCCAGAAACTCGCGCGCCAGCTCGGGCGCGTGCGTACGGCTGGCAATGCCCATCATCACGCCCGCCAGCGGCAGCGCGTGCAGCATGTGCGGCACGTCGGGGTAGAACGCGTACGACTCGCCAAACTTGTCAATGACGCTCGCCGGCATAAACTCGCCGCCATCCTTGGAGGCAACCGGGCCCAGCTTGACAGGCGCCGAGACGTGCGTGTCGACCCAGAACGGCCACAGCGTGTAGTCGAGGTCGAAGACGACGAGGCGGGGCAGCGGGTGGCCGTCGACAAAGACCGAGTCTGCCGGGAACGGGTAGTCTGGAGTCGAGGGCCCGCCCGAGGAGGCGGCGCCGTCTGCAGTGTGCGGCGGCATTTCAAGTTGACGCTGGTGATTATGTAAACGGCAGCTGTCCTCGATGAGTTCTCTTTCGGTGACGTCGCTTTCTTACAGAGTAATAGTTAGTGGAAGGTCTGGACAGTATTGATAAGTAGTGCAAATTATTATATACACTGTACGACGACCCACTAAATGTCAAAACGGTTCTCGGTGCCAGCTCGATCTAGTTATATTGTGATACTACCCGAATAGGAAATTATGCTTTACCTCGTCTGCATTTCGGTTTGTAAATAAGAAATTATAATGTCGCTGTAGTTGCGTAGTATTTGCGTTTTCACACGAAGAGCCTTTGAAGCAGTAATATAGATGGCCGTGGCTCAGTTTTCACGAGAATATGCCATGGCCGACAACGCTTGATTCATTCGATGGGGATATTGATGATGCACCCGTTTGTGATTCCGCGGCGCCACCCCAGCCAGCTGTCAAGTACAAATAGGTTTGATTCGGTGAGTGGGACCGACGAATCGAGCAGCACAGCAAGATGTAGAAGCAGAAGTTAAATACAAATCTAGAGGTAGTGAATGCGCGAGATCAAAGACACTGTAAGGAACACAGCCGGACAACCGGTACCGATGACAGAAAGAGCGCATAAACCCAACAACTAAAACATCTGGAAATGCTTCGGTATCACAACGATACCGGCGTGTCGTGCCAGTATGTCGGAAGAGTATATAAGTCCGTCCTACTATTCGGGGATAGGAAGATCTTTCATTGTGCACATCATATGGTGGTTATTAATGGGCCTATTGGAAGACGAAAAAAGTGCCACTGCTGATGTGGGATTGGATTCACATCACCATCCAAATTAATCAGCATGAATTTGGTCCTTATTGAAACCCCGTGGCATTGTGCTAGCATGCAGATAACACGGAGTAGTCAACTTGCTTTGCGGGGAAAATGTGGAGAGTAGTTGTAAGTGGCCGGAGTAAGTAGTCGTAGAGTGAAGCCCGACTCAGTGTGTGTAATCACCGGGTAACGTTATACCATTGGCTACAGTCAGGCTATATGAAAGAGGAGAAACATGGCGGGCGGCATTGTGTGTCGTGGGGTGTTTGTTTGTGCTTGGGTAGATAACAATACCAAGTCAAGGCTGTTCTATTTCTATCTACTTCCAATTCTAGTTCCCAGGCAGTTCTACAGACACCCGTCCCAATATATCGACAAAATGGCCGTTGTTCACGAAATTTTCCCTATTCTTGGGCTGGTTCTCTGCCTGGGATCTGTCTTTGCCTACATTGTTTACCAAAGATGGCTTCACCCGCTGGCTAGATATCCAGGGCCTTTCCTGGCATCCCTCACCGACGTTTGGCAGGTCTTTGAGTTTATGGGCCTCCAGCAGCCCTACAATCTTACACGGCTACACGAGCAGTACGGGGAGTTTGTTCGCTATGGTCCGGATAAGCTCAGCGTCACCTGTGAGGATGCCATACCTCTGCTATACCAGAAGGGAGGCCGCCATCTCACCAAGACCGAGTTTTACGATGCCTACGGAGCCAAGATCCCTAATGTATTTGGCATGCGTGATACGAGCATGCACTCGGTCCGTCGGCGGCACATGTCACACAGCTTTTCCATCTCCTATGTCAAAGACATGGAGCAGTACTTTGACGCCAACATCGCCATTCTGCGCCGCAGGATCCAGGAGCGGGCAGACACAGGCGAGGCCTTCAACCTGAAAACGCTGCTACACTACTATGTCATTGATGTTCTGGGCGAGCTCGCCTTTAGCCAGTCATTTGGTATCCAGGAGAGCGAAGACGCGGCGCGCGTTCCGCCCGTTGCCGAGCACAGCTTGTTGGCAGCCGCAACGGGCGCGTGGCCGGCGATGACTAAAACGCTCAAGGCTTGGCTGCCAATGGTGCCGCACAGTGGCCTGCAAAAACTCTTTCAAGGGCGTAACAAATGCGCAGCACTGGCTGCCAAGTGTGTGCAGCGCCGCATTAAGGAGCTGGAGAATGCCAAGCATGGGGCCGAGCAGAGAAAAGATATCCTGACGAACCTGATAATGGCAAAGCACCCCGACACGGGCGAGCGTCTGCTCCGCGAGGATCTCGAGGCCGAAGCATTTGGGTTCATCATTGCCGGAACACACACGACCAGTGCTACCACATCGTTACTGCTCTACCATCTGCTACACTATCCAGACATCATGCAGAAGGTCACCGAGGAGCTGGATGCTAAGCTTTCCCCTCTCGGCCCGGACCAGGCGGCGTACCCTGTGACAGAGGCCGAGGCATCGCTGCCATATCTCAAGCTGTGCGTCCGTGAGAACTTTCGCATCACACCCGTCTTCACAATGCCCCTGGCGCGCCGTGTCATGTCGCCCGAGGGTGTTGTCATTGGCGGGCAACTTATCCAGCAAGGTGTAAGTCTTCCCTCGTTTCCCCTACGCATTCATACACATTACTAATTCCATAGACATCTGTTGCTGTCTGCAACCACGCGTTTCACCACAATGCTACTATATGGGGACCAGAACATAACGTGTTTGACCCTGTCAGGTGGGAGATGCCCGAGACGGCAAGCCGTGCTCGGTATTTAATGCATTTTGGTCTCGGCAGCCGGCAGTGTATCGGCAAGACTGTGGCACAGACAAACATCTTCAAGCTCGTGAGCACGCTTCTTCGCGAGTTTGAATTTCAGCTGGCGGATGCCGACGAGCGCGTGGCTGTGAACCGGGGCGACTTTTACGGACAGATCCCCGCCATGGTCAGTGTAGGGATTAGCGACTTGGCGGCGCCTCTGATGGTGACGGCGAGGAGAAGATAGTTGGGGTGGACTACTTTAATTGTGCCTAGCCGTCGAAGCTTTTCACACCATAAAAACCCCGTAGTCAATAGTCAAGAACGCCACGGTAGATCGCCAAGGTGGCGCCTTGTTTGTTTTGTGCGTTTCTTCTATCTGAGTAGACTCAAATCCTGTTCGAGCTACCCGGCTCAACAATATCCCTACATGATGCACATGATACCTTATTATGCTGTTTAAGCACTGTTGAGTGACAATGGAGTCCTACTGTATTTTCATAAAACAAAAATAAAGAAATTTGACCGGGCTTATGAAGCACTCGCGTTCATCTTACATATATCCGGCCTCCTTGACTGGTCATTCCGCATGTCTGTTCCCCCTCACGATAATAGACCAGGCCTTGCGGATTATCACTTCCCCCAGGCACCACACCGATGTTGTTGTGTCCTCCAATAATGCGAAACTAAATGTGATTACCTCCAGGACAAGAAGGGATATCCACGCATGCAGCTCCTCTTTGTGTGGAGGAAACCTGGGGATAATACTGCAGCCCAGCTCTAGCTCGAATCCACCGCACCACCACGACCAGCCTACCCCATGTTTACAAGTCTTTTCAAGTCGTTCGGGTCGCGCGTCGGCAAGTTTCTCAGTTTTGCGGGGGAATGTTCACTCTGGCATTGCGGGCTTGGCCCGCTGATTCTCGACTAACAGTGTACGGAGTAATTAGTATGTATGTAGTGTCGCATTACTGGAGGTTGTGGACAGGGGCTAGGGGAATCTAAGAAAGGGATATTGGCCCGTTCACGCCAAGCTTCAAGGCTTTAAAACATACCGCGGCCGCGTTAACGCTCCGTATACGAAATCTAATCCTATTCTCCTCCCAGTGTCCATCCTTTTGCTTCCACATCGGATGCCTGGGAAACTGACATATATATATGCGACAGAATGCCTCAGCGTGTATAACAAAGAAACAATGACCTGTACTTGACTGGCACAACCTCTCTCCCCAGACACAACCACGCAGGGCACGACTTTAGTATCAAAGATGACCAAGAACGAGCAAGCCATTATGCCTGTCACGTCCAAAACGGAGGACCAGCAGCTCGAGACTGGCGTAAGTTTCCTCCCCGTTTAACCTTGCACCACTGTGGCCAGCCTTGCCAGATACTAATGCATCCCAACATAGTCCTCCGATGGCGAGCCGCATCTGTCGTCCGAGCACCGCGAGTACCTCATCGCAAAGCACGGCACCACCGATCTCGACCCTATACCCGCCTTTGATGATGCCGACCCGCTGAACTGGCCCAAGCACCGCAAGATTACCAACCTCGTGCTCGTCGCTTTTCATGCCATGATGTCGACATTCACTGCTGCCGCCATCCAGTCGGCTTTCGTCGACATTGCCGCAGACCTTGGCGTGTCAGTACAGCGTGCGTCGTACCTCACGTCGCTGGTCATTGCCGTGCTCGGCGGCGCGCCGCTCTTGTGGCGACCCATTGCCCACATCTATGGCCGCCGGCCCATCTTCCTGCTGTCGCTCGTGTGTAGTCTGGTGTGCAACATTGGATGTGCCAACAGCCACTCCTATGCGACCATGGCCTTCTGCCGCGCGCTGACCGCATTTTTCATCTGTCCACCCATTGCCATTGGCAGCGGCGTCGTGATTGAGATATTTTTTAAGAAAGACCGCGCCCTCTACATGGGCATCTGGGCTACAATGGTCACGCTAGGTGTGCCGGTTGCGCCGTTAATCTTTGGCTTTGTCGCCCTCCGTGTTAGCTACCGCTGGATCTACTATATCTTGGCAATCACCAACGGCGTTCAGTTTATCCTCTACTTCTTCCTGGGCCGCGAGAGCCGATACATCACCGGCAGCACGCAAGCCTCGCCGACCAAAGGTTTTGCCGGAACTTATTTAAAGTTCCGCCGCATCGACCCAGCTCCGCTGACTGCTGTCGAGTTTGTGCGCCCTCTGTTCATGGTCTTGCGGCCGTGCGTCATCGTCCCGGCCGTCGCATACGCCATGGTATTCTTATGGGGCAGCATTATGATCAGTATTGAGATCCCACAGCTGTTCCCCGAGGAGTTTGGATTCAATGCTCAACAGGTCGGTCTGCAGTACATTGCTCTGATTGTGGGAACAGTCTTGGGCGAGCAGATTGGTGGCCGTATGTCGGATGCCTGGATGTGGCGCCGCCACCGCCGCGGCCACTTCCCCCCGCCCGAGTACCGCCTGTGGCTTAGCTACATTGGCTTTGCCCTGACGGTGTGCGGTGTTGTTGTGTTTTTGGTGCAGCTCGAGGATGCAGGCGACAAGTGGAATGTGACACCTCTGGTCGGTGCGGCTATTGCCGCAGCCGGCAACCAGATTGTGACGACAGTGATGATCACATATGCTGTCGACTGCTACCGCGACGAGGCAGCAAGCATCGGCGTGTTTATTACATTTGTGCGCCAGATTTGGGGGTTTATCGGCCCGTTCTGGTTCCCGCAAATGCTGGCAAACATTGGACTCGTCAAGAGCTTGGGAATCCCGCTTGCGATGCTGTTTGTTTTCAGCATCGCCCCAACCATTCTTCTACAATGGACCGGGTCTCGATGGAGGAGCTGATTGTCACTTTTGATGACTGCGGTCACATTTTTGCATTACTATTGACTCTGTATTTGAATTAAAAAAACTTGATTGTTCTCATATATAATTGATCTGTGAAGTGGTTCCCGCTTCCCAAAACGCCGTAAATCATAGTTAGTCGTGACGATTTCCCAAACCCAATTTATAACAGGTGTGGGGTGTGTTTTCGTGTAGGCTATAGCCGCTCTGGGCGGCGGATGGCCATATCCCGTGATGCTGAAGTGCACACGCGAACACTAGCCAGCACAAGGCGCTTCCAGTCGCCCATTTCCGATGCACACCGAGGAGCAAAGACGGTCACGGACTGCAAACCATTGCTGCTACGGGCCCACGTGTTGCTGATGTCAGCCTGGGCCCAGCCGTATTCAATTGCCGTAGTGGCATCTGCCACCGACAGGATCATGTGTGTAGTACTTTCGGCATTTTCATGAATGTGCAGGTGTTCGCCATTGGTGTGTTCTAGCCCACTGGCCAGGCCTGCCTCGTCCTCGCTGTCGACAAAGATAGCCTTGCTTGCTTGGCAGCCGTGACTGCACGCCGTTGTCGATGGACGCAGATGCAGCAGGTCGTGGTTGGCCCAGACAGTGGACTTGACAAAGTCGTTCATGTCGTACCGGATCCGCTCAGGGTTGTCGCGGACGACCCGTGACCGGCCGCGTGCAGAAGGGACTGGCGAGACGGGAGAGAACGAGGTAAGGTGTTTTTGCGACTGCAAATGCTGCAGGCCTAGCCCCCCGACCATGGGTGGCAGGCCTGTCCGCCACTCGAGAGGGCGGCCATCGGCTCTACGGTCGAGGAAGCTGGCGAGACCAGTGCTGATGTTGTCGGACAAGTAGACACTCTGAAGGGATTCGAACTCAGTCGAGTAGGCATTGGCTGGTGCCACCATGGGCAGGGTAGTTTGAGTAGCCATGGCAATGTGGATTGGATTGTGAGATGAATACAGAGTAGATGAGAGACCGATATATGCAAGTTCAAAATCAAAATCAAAAATCAAAAAAAAGAGGGAGATATGGGAAGACATAGCTTTAATACCTGCCTGCCGCCGTGGCCGCCTGGTCGGCCAAGCCCAGGAACTGTGACAAGATAATGTGGGCCACGAGCACTGAAAACAAGTATCAGATGGCTGGCTAAGCAGAGAGAACGGTGGGGTTGTAGAGACAGGGCGCTGTGCAGTCGCTGTGGACTCTCTGTGGACACTGCCCCCCTCCCTCCCGCAGCCTAGAATCCACCTTCGGGAGCGGCCCTTTCGCCATGTAGACAGCCCGCTCCTTGTGCCTTGCAAGCTGGCTCCACTAGAGACCGCCAGATGTTAGTCGGTTGTAAGCTAAATTTGTCCTACTCTTCTCACGGGTCTAAGACTATATCCGACCTCTTCTTGCAATGCCTGATTGTATTACATAGTTTAGGGCAGGCCGTCTTACGTCTCGAATTGATGGCTGAGTTCGTTTTTCGTGTCCCGTTGCTGAGCCTTCGACGGCTGCCTTGGTGCACGGAGACGGAGTATTGCAAGTCTCTGATTTTCCAGTCCACCTTTTGGCTTCAATCTGTCATCCTTTTGCTTGTCTCGGACTGGTTTGAGATGCCATAATGCTCCCGTACAAGTGATCATCACCTGCCGTCCAGTCTAGAGTCTCCTCGTTCATTGACTACAGCATTAGCTCGCCACAAACAGGATGGAGGAGAGAGGATCGCTCGACGGGTCTACTCCTATCTATTATCAATCTACGGAGCATGACCAGGTGCCCCTCGCCGGTTTACCCGCCTTGTGCATACCGTGGAGCTTGGCTGCATTAGAATCCCACGCATCGAGTAATGGAAACACATCCTATTGCTGTGTATCGAGCCATTATGGACCCAGCTCACCTGTTCCAAACGCCTGCTCTGCTACAGTACCGTCCAATGCACAGAGTAGAATATTGAACGCCGTCTGCAAACACGTGGGGGCTGCTCTTTGCACAGTTACTACGTACGGTGCTCGCATCACCTTGATCGCCATACACTCGGCATTGATTGTCTTCTCCGAGTCAGTCACTCTACATTGCGTACTCTGTATCATTGGGAACTGATATGATGATCCACTTTCAACTGATTATCTTGCTTCGTCCTACGACATCCCCCGATCCATAAGAGGGTCCCACGCTGGCATAACGTCTCTGTGGTTATCCCCGCCAGTGCTCTCTAGCACCGTACAAGGAACGCAAGCTCGGAGTTCCGAACACCCACTATAGCCGCATGGCCAGGTGGCCTGCCAACTCTTGCTGGAAAAGCTTCTGTGTATTCTCGACTTTGTAAAAAAAAGTTCAAAATTACACCTCATTCGACTGCCTCTACAGGACCCTCTTATTAATTAAGTTATACGAGTTGAAGTCGCTCCCAGTTATCACTGTGTAGGACTCGGAATCGGCACCCACCTCAGGTTGCCGCCCGACACGGCCGTCGAATCAAATCACTTATTTTAAATCCAAAACGTGTATTGGCCACTGGGATGCAAGTGTTTCATCGACATGACAAGAAAATGTGACAGCTTATGACAAGTTCGGTTCTTTTACGAACTCCAGAGTGGTGGGTTTTGTTGGACATCTGAAGAGTCATGCCAGCAAACAGCTCATGAGCCACCAGTAAATATCCTAGCATCACTGCATCTTTTTGCAATATTTGCATATCGTACACTGGCCTTTATAGACTTCGACTAACGGCGTGCTCGCGTTTTCAACGACACAGAATAATGTGGCTGGAGCGCCTGTCGGCCTAATGGGCGCTGCGGCGGTGACACTTGCGCCCTGGTATTCAAGATTCAAAGTAAAATCAACACAATACAAAAGGTGATGCGCACGAGGCACCACCATCGATATCACCATATGATTTCCAATCATACTAATCGGTTTGTATTTAATAACTGGATCTCGGCAAAAGTCGGTCGTAACCTCGAATTTTATACTCAAGTTCACTCTTCCCAGCAAGTCTCGTCCATCCCACGTAAATAACATATTTTCAAGCCCCTGTACGGAATACTTAAAAAGTCGGGCTTTTTGTAGGCTCGGTATTGGTACAAATGGCCGAACGTCTGCGGCTTTGGTCAAAGAGTACAAAGATGAGGCGAATACGTCTCGTCGCCACCTCTTTCTTGTCGCCAACCCAACACCCAGAATGGATACACCAGAAGACTGTGTATAGTCGACTCACACTCTACTTGATGCATATAAACCTCCTCTGCGTCATGTTGCAACAGAAAAAATGTGGGACTGACAATCAACTTTTACTATCAAATCATCGACATTTTTCTACCTACACCAAACCACCATATTTTAAATCATATCGCTATTGCGTGGCGACAGCAGCAATAGCATCTTGGGACAAGCTACCCGCCGAGCTCCGACTGCAGATTCTAGAGAATGTCGCCGGCCGGCCCCCGTGTGCCGCGGCATTCGATATGGGAATGCGCGTGAATCGAACCGAGCACGACTGGGCGCACTATGCGACCGTCTCGCGTGAGTGGCAGGTGTTTTTTGAGCGCCGCACATTTGCAGACATTTATCTGTCTAATGACCACGTGCAGCGTTTTTGCAATGCCATTGAGCATCGCGTTGACCGACTGACGTACATACTGCGACTTCGGCTCACTATAGACTTGCCCGAGTACAGCCACGGCGAGAGCGATGTCGAAGAAGACGCGGCGACCGTAGAGCGGTAAGTTTCCTTGTTGATTTTGTGTGTATTATTTCAGAGTACCTAGGCGTGACGCACCTAAAAGACCACCTCTTTGCTAACAGTTACTCAGTAATAACATTACCTTTACACATTACCTGTGGCCTTTGATGCGCACACTTGCGCTGTGGAAAGGCCCCGAAATGGGACAGGGGCCCATAAACATGCGAAGTGATGCTATGTTCTATTACGGAAAATTCAACACCTTCCTTGGTATCCAGCTGGAGTTGGGTGTCTGTTCCATTAGCGATACGGAAAATCGCTTACGAAATTACCGCCTCGTGCATCCTGACTGTGGTGTATGGCATACGGACCGCAAACAATATGTGCATGATAATACCAAAGATTATCTAAAGCATGCTTTTACTGGGCGGGGAATTCACAGGAGGGCTATTCCAGTGCCGCCCGGCGCCATTCGCCGTATACTCGGTGCGCGCTTGCTGGAGCTCAATGTAGATGGCCAGAGTGACCAGGCGGGGAACGGGGCTGGGACGGAGCGTTAGGGCCGGTATCAAAAACAACATGGACTGTTGCCTGCCGCCATTGTAACGAAGCTTGTCCTTAGCCGCCGGTTTTACCGCGGCGTACACCCAGCCACACTGTCACACCTACTCCGTGTCTGCTTCGTGCGAGTCCGGTTTCTGCATCTGGAGCCGTGGCGGCCTATCGATGAGCACAGTCTCCGCATCTTGGAACGAGGCTACACAGCATTCTTGGCGAACCTCCCGCCATCGGTCGAGCACCTCAGCATCTTCTTGGAGTCGAATCACGTCCTCCACGGAAGTGACAACGGCGGCTTCCGTACGGACGGGGCGCTGACCCATTACCGCCCCAATCCGCGTCTAGGGCGCCAGCTCACTCTGAGCTGCAGCAATTGCCACTTAATGAACGTGGTCTTTCTTATAGAGGCCGAAGACTTCTTTACGGAAGTGCTGCGCGTGCCCGGCAAAATGTGGCCGCGGCTTACAACACTCATCCTGTCCTCTTCCGTGCTCACGCCACAAACCTCCCCAGACGGGATTCAGAGATTACTGCTGCTTGCGGCCGCCGCTGCTGGGCGCATGCCAAATCTTAAGCAGTTTGAGCTGTGCTTTGCCCGTGGCCCTGACGCATTCGTGCTCACGGTCTCACGCAAGACGATCCTCTTCAAATCCACGTGGGACTTGACACAGGTGACCGCTAAAATTTTGCAAGCGTGGGAGGCAGAATTGCCGCTGGGCTCGGAACCGTTGCTGGAGGTGTCGTTTATGACGGCAAAACCGAAATGGATGGATGGGCGCTGGGTGATTACGTGGGATACGTCATATCTGCGCCGCGCCATGTTATTCCAATCTAGAAGGGAGATGTTCATGGAAAGGATGTCATTCTCGAGTAGTCTTGAATAGTTGAAAATAAAATGCTTGCTCGCAACAAATATTGAACACCTTGAACATGGAGACTGCGATGGGCTACTAATATTACCGCACCTTCCAATAGAACCAGGTTCACGATAGCTCCTGCTTGATCAGAACAGCAGCTGCTGCATCAGGAATACGTAGTTGATGGGCCAACATTGTTGTGCTTTCCTATTGTGTCTGAAGATCCAGAATAAGAAACGCAGGAGTCTCTGTAGAAGATTTGTGGTCTTCAGGTTTATAACGAAGCCGAGTGACACCGGCGATCAATAAAATCGCCAACGACGACAACAACGACGAAAACAACGACATCAACGACAACGCCGGCAATGGCGACAATGGTATGCGTATTGCCACTAATCATTCCAAAAACTACGTATAGCTAACATATGTAGCAGACCGCCAGCGATGAGCGGGCCCTCGCCAAGGGCGTCGTGCTCACGCGCGGCGCCTCCAGGCCGCGGAAAAGGGGAGGGCCGCACGGAGACGGGCGGCAACGTCTGCGGGACCGTGAGGCGATGGCGGCAACAGCGGCGGCAGCAGCAGCGGCAGCAGCGGAGGCAGCCAGGAAACTGTCTGTTTTGGCTGAGGCCGAGGTGGGGTCTTTTGCGGCGGCGACGGCGGCACGGGAAGCGGCAGGTGAGGCCGAAGTTTGTTTTCGGGAGGTGGTGGAGGAGAAAGAGAACGGGGACCTTCTTGAGGCCAGGAGGGCCTCAGAGGTTGCTGCGGTGAAGGCGCGGGTGGCGCAACTGTTTGCTGGGGAGGCCCAGGAGTGGGCGGAATGGGCGGCGGGAGTAGACCCCTATGCCGACGAGACCGCGGACGCGGAGGAGGCATGGGAGGCGGCTACCGGATCGGCCGAAGTGGCGGCTAAAGCCGCGGCGGATGCCGAGGACGTGCTGGTGGATGCGCGGCGCCTCGAGGGCAAGCATAATTAGGTGATGTGCGGGTAAGCCGTCCAAGCCATCCAGTTGAGTCTCCAACGGCGCCTTGATCGCTAATCGGCTTCTCAGCAGTGTTTTAATTATTATTACCCGACGCTCCTAAGGCAAGTTCTTCCCTGGCTGATCGTCGTCTCGAGGCTCTCTGCCTCTGCCGAAATTGCTATTTCCTTACTGACTCGATCAGAAGATCTTCATTATTTTTACGGTATCTTTACGGCATTTTTATCCTATCCATGTCGTCTAAGTCCCCCCATTTCCATCTCCAGAACTATCATCTGGAGGGCGAAAGACGACAAATATTTTACCAACACTTCAACACATCAACAACACAAATTCAAGTGCCGTTAAGAACAAAGCCAAGTGGGGCCGTCGAGTGTGGAGCGTTTTAGCCCCCGCGTTGGCTCCTTGTATGCAGCTGTTTTCGAGCTCCACACATCTTCCATTTTCTCACATCCTCTTACACCGTCCTTCATCGACAGCTGCATACATCATCTGTATCAGCGACTTAGCGCATCCCATTGCCTATACTCACGTCTGACACGCCAAGATGACTGTTACCAAGAACACCGACGTCGAGCTCCCGGCGACCATGCGTGCATGGGTCTATGGCAGGATCAGCGGCGGTCTGGAGAATGCCCTGAAGCTTGATGCTAGCTACCCCATCCCCGAACACTTCAAGAAACTGAATCCGCCCAAGACAAAGGCCGACAGGGGTGAGCTGCTCGTGCGGGTGCTTGCCGCGTCCGTCAACCCGGCTGATTACAAGGTTCCCGAGCTGCCCATCATCGGCAACTTCATGTCCAAGCGCCCGGCTATCCCATCCATGGACTTTTGTGGCCGTGTAGTCAACAGCACTGACCCACAGTTTGCCATTGGCCAACTTGTTGCTGGCAAGGTCGAGAACCTCTCGCAGCATGGTACCCTCGCCGAGTATGCCATGGCGCCCGCCATGCTCTGTGCCCTAGTGCCTGAGGGTGTCTCTGTCGAGCAGGCTGCTACGATTGGCGTCTGCGGCTCGACCACGTGGACGGCGCTTGTGCCATATATTCGCCGGCTCAAGGCTGGCACTCCTGCCAGGCAGCTGGCACCTGTCCCCATTCCCCGCGTCTTTATCAACGGTGGCAGTGGTGGCGTCGGCTGCTACATGATTGCTGTGGCCAAGTGGATGGGATGCCATGTCACGACAACATGCTCGGCCGCCAACGCAGATCTTGTGCGCAAGATGGGCGCTGATGACGTCATCGACTACCGGTCAGAGAACGTCGCTGACGCCCTGATCTCACGGGCCATTGCAACTCCTGGTATGCCTTTTCACTACGCTGCAGACACGGTTGGTCTTGACTTTGACCTTTACAAGGCCGGCGACAAGTTTCTGGCCCCGTATGCGCCGTTTGTGCAGGTTACCTTCAAGGATTTTGCTTCGAGCCTGACTGTGGGCCTGCTGCCATCGTTGTTCGGCGGTGGTCAGCACAACGCGCCTTCAATCATGGCCAAGGCCAGCCCAGAGGCCTTTGATTTAATGCTGGAACTGATGCAGAGCGGTCATCTGGTCGTCCCAATTGAGGAGGTCATTCCCTTTGATGAGGCACCCCGGGCTTTCAAGCAGCTCAAGACGCACCGCACACGTGGCAAGGTTGTTGTCACGATCCCCGAGAACTGAGTCATCATGCCATGTTGACATCTCGAGAATCTTGTTTTTCTGTATTGGCCACGCAATCCCAGGGCCTGCTGTTTGCTGGGTTGGTGCTTGTATTGTGCATAGTTTAGGCTTTTATACCATTTTCAGATAGTTTAAAATCAGATTAATCAATCACTACTGTACACACTAACTACATGGTAAAACCCAGCGGTGACGTTCCATTATTTTTCTAAAAAGAATTCTACACCAAGAATGTCGGGGGAACTTCAGGTCCTAGATGGTGTTAGCTTGCTCCTATACGCCACTTAATAAGGTGAATAACTTACCCCAGACATGAAGATGTGCGTCCTTTTCCAAGGTGTGGTGTGTTGGCTCACTCATGTTGAGCAGGTCGCCGTCAACATAGTGCTCCAGGATAAAACCGGCAGGGTCGAACCAGTAATCAAAGATCTGGCTGCCCATAACGTGGCGCCCGACACCCCAGCAGTTTGTGTATCCCTTCTCGCGCAGCCAGTCATGGCCCAGCACCTGTGTGTCGAAATCGTGCGTCTCGTACGACGTGTGGTGGACGTGCCACTTGGGCCCCTCATACAGGAAGAAGATATGGTGGTCCACCTGGTCGGCGCCCCGGTCGAGGCGGAAAAAGACGGTGTGGTTCACGCCCGCATCGTCGTGCACCAGCTCGCTCGGGAAAAAGTTAAAGTGTGTCGAGTAGAACTCGTAGCATTTGGCAAAGTTGGTCACGCACATGCCAAAGTGGCCCAGCTTGTGCACGGGCGCCGGCCGCTTCTCGAACCGCGCAAACTTGTTGACAGGCCGGTTCTTCTCGGCCGGATAGTTGACGCGCGCAACGGGGAAGTTGGGGTCGCGCGGCTCGACTTTGGTCTGGCCGTGCACCAGGTGGAAGGGGAAGCCGTCGGCCGGGTCGTAAAAGGTCACGGCACGGCCGCCGCCAGGGGCATCGACAAGATCGTAGATGGGCGTGGCCTTGACCTCCGCCGGCAGCTGTGTTGCGGCTCGCTGCAGGTCGTCCTCCGACTCCACCTCGAAGCAGGCGCCGCCCCAAGCCGTCTCGTCGGCTGCTTCGACACACACCACAAACGGCTGGCTGCCGTATCCGCGAAAGTACGTCTTGTTGCCGACTACTTTTTCTTCGCTGAAACCGAAATCTTCGAGGAACTGGGTGGCGACTTTGGGATCCTTGTGTTTGTAGAACACGTGGGCGATGCGCACGAGCCGAATCTTTTGGAAAGCATTCACCGTCATTGCTGCGTAGTGCTGATTTGCGATGGAGAGTGGTGCGTTTTGTGGTGTGTACTGGTTTACTGGTGTGTGTCGCTGTAATCGAAATGGAGGCGATGGACGGGAAATCGAAATCAGGGAGTCGAAAGCGATATATAATCGATGAGACGAGATAATGAGCAGTCCGCCGTGGAGGGAATTGCCCTGTTATAATGGGAAATCAAGTGAGACGAGAAGGGGCCATCATCTCTCGAATACTTCCGATGGGGAAGCGTGAGACGGTGAGACTTGTTGCTATTGGTAATTTCGAGGCATGCCGCCCACGGTCCAGTAATGTAGTGCGGCACGATCGGGATCAAGCGAGCGACTGGCGTCGGAGGTATACATGGCACAGCAAGCACCACATAGCCACGCTCGGTTCCTACATGTACTGGTATATCAAAAGACACCATCTTTAGGTTTACCTGCAGCAAGTTTGGGGTATAAAAAAACGGTGAATACAGGATATCCGTACTTCCATTCAGCCCCCTGCTTGCCGACGACATTGTGCAGTTGTTAGGACGGAGGTGATTGTGAGCATTCAGCTTCTCCACTCGGCCAGTGTGATCAAAGCCGCCAGAAAGCCGCCAGAAAGCAGCCAAACCAGCAGCCAAACCAGCAACCAGTACCATCGCTAACCCCCCGCCTTTGATATTGGGGAACCTCCGAAGATGCGGAGAGGCTGCAACGTGCATCTCGGGAAGTCTACCAGACGGTGTAAGTCGGAGGTAATGCCTAAAACAGAAAATATCCGACACAGCTGATCTGATCACCACGGCAGTGCTCTTTCGCGGATCATCTTTGTCTCTTGATTGTGCCAACTCTGATATAGAGTGAATGCTAGACTCAATTGTTTACACTTGGCCGGGCTTATTATAGATTGTAGATGGTCCAGTGTCGGCATTCTATTAGCAGTCTGCCATCTGGCGATACTCTGAGCCCAGTCTCTAAGTTCAAGTGAATGAATTGTAAATTATTTTAATTATTTTAATTATTTTAATTATTTTAGTTATTTTAATTCTGAATATTAAGAGTACTGTTTTAAATACAACTGCTTTCTGTATATCTAATCAATTATCAATCTTTTCTAATTTATTTAATTTATTCTAGTCTGACTTTATTTTGTTTTAATTAACTGCTGATACTTTTTCTCTTCAGTCTGAATGATAACGCAGATACAGGCTGCACATAGCTCTGCCAAAGCCCTATCTGCTTTCTCAAGGAAAAAAGCGATAAAATTGGCCTGATGAAAGAAAAGCACGAAGTTGATGTAGCCAGTGTAATGTAGCTTGGTTAGGGTGATGCCATAGCCAGTGTTAATGTTGTTGCCGATAGAGATGGGCTGAATGTGATCGTATGAGTCCCCACTTATATACAGCCTTCACGAAGATGTTTCTATCGAATGACCCAATCACACGGTCTTATAGTCTAGCGGTTAGGACACTGGATTCTGATTCCAGTAGCCCCGGTTCGATTCCGGGTAAGACCTATTTTTTGTCCTTTAGTCGTGTTTGTATTTTTTTTTTTCGTATTTTCGTTCCCACTAATAGAATAAGCAACTGTCGGCATTTTATATCAAGACTTTCAACACTACATATATCCCGGTCTTTTTTGGCCGCCGGCGAATTTGTATCGATTTTAGATTGGGTTTGTTGGTCGAATGTTCACGATAAAATATGATTACAAATCATAGTCTAGAAGAGGAAGGAGTTGTTAACAGCTGCGGCGATAATAGTTAATTTCTGTTCCCAGGAAAGCAGCAGAAAGGAATGATGCGCAGTGTAGCGGAGATTAGAGACAGTACAGGGCACTTTACAGGGCATTTGTTGACAGCGCGCTGCTGGCACACACGTGACTAGAAGACCCGTCTCCGAGAGCTAACATCATAGAATCACATCGTCAAATTCACCAGTCTAGAGGAATACAGCAGAGTACACGCAGGAGTGACTACAGCACGGCTCCTAGACAAATGCAAAACATGCACAGGCGCCGAAACTTGACTTTTGTAGTGCAAGGACCGTCCACGAGTGTTGCTTAGTAAATACCACACTGCCCTGCTGGCGGGCACCGGCGCTATAATTTGGCCCCGAATGACTAAGGAAACAAGCCGAGCCTTCCTATGCCGGTCGCCCCTTCCATGAATCTATCAAAGAATGTATAAAGGAGTCCAATGCTTGCTTCTCGCAAATCACCAGACACGGCCGTAACTCGTCTTTCAATCCATAACACAGCACAGCTCCAAGATGTATTCCATTGTGGCACCTACCGGCCACACCGACCCGACTGGCTATGCCTCTGCCCAGGTCACGCGTCCGGAGATCAAGAGCAACAACGAGGTCTTGATCCGCGTGCATGCCAGCAGCATCAATCCGGTGGATGTCAAGAAAGCCGGCGGTCTCTTCAAGCTGGCAATCAAAGAACAGTGAGTTTTACGGCTTTTCTCATGCGTTTCTTGATTTATAGTTTGCTGTGCTGACCGTCAGATTCCCCTATCAGATCGGCTACGACGCCGCCGGTGTCATTGAGGCTACCGGCCCGAGTGTCCGCGACTTCAAGGTCGGCAATGAGATCTTCGTCCGCCTGCCCGAGATTTCAAGAGGGTCGTGGAGCGAATATGTAGTGTGCGCCGACGACATGATTGCGCTCAAGCCCACGTCAATCTCGCTCAGCGATGCTGCTTGTTTCCCACTCGTTACGCTGACTGCTCTGCAGTCTCTTCAGAAATACCGCGGCTCGCTCGAGGGCAAGACTGTTTTTGTTCCTGCAGGATGTAAGTGGCCCTTACTTTTTTATTAGTCTAGTCGCATCTGTGAATACAATCCAGCTAACACATTTGCAATAGTGGGCGGCATTGGTGCGTTCGCGTGCCAGCTGGCAAAGAACGTCTTTCAAGCCGGCAAAGTCATCACTACAGTCTCGACTTCCAAGATTCCAAAAGTCCCCGAGCTGCTTGGAAAGGGTGTCGTCGACCAGATTATCGACTACACCAAGGAAGACCCTCTCAAAGTTATCCCACAGGGCTCGGTCGACTTTCTCTTTGATACCACCGGACAGTCCATGGCCTTCTTGAGCCTCATGACTCCCAATACAAGTGCCATTGTGTCCATCTCCACTAAGCCGTCAGGCACTACGCTGCAGGCATCCGGTGTCATGCAGAGACCCGAGAACCCGCGCTTGCCCCTGATTGGCAGGCTGTACCTCGACGTCGAGGACGCGGTCCGTCGCCTGCGCGCATACCGGTGGGGTGTCGAGTACCTGTACATCTTTATGGAGCCGAGCGGCACATATTTGAAGAAGGTTGCAGGGTATATTGACGAGGGCAAGCTGCGGCCTGTCATTGGTACGCGTGTTGATATCCACGATATCGATGCGGTGCGCAATGCATGCATGCAGGTCTACAAGGGCAAAGGCGGTATTGGCAAGGCCATTCTCGAGTTCCGCGATTAGGCCAGTTGGCGTACACCTACACAAAGTCGAGGTTGCTGTTGCATGGCGTACGATGGGAAGAAAGCCACGACAGGCTTAAGAGAGCAAAAACAATAGATATTTTACATCGAAAAAGAAAACCCAACCAAACATAATTAAAACAAAACGAGATCAGAACAACACAAAAGTATAAAACATAAATCACAACCACTCTGTAACCTGATCGCTAAGAGCATTGCCCTCGTCATCCTGGAAAACGTCATCATGACCACCAAAGGTAACCTCAATAGAAGCCCCCCCTCCAACTCCTACCATGGGGTACAGCCTCCCGTAAACGCGTGCGAAGCCAGTATCTAGTCTGTTAGTAATATTCCTGATCGGATCGGTGCCATGAACATCAAACACACGAGCGACAGAAATTCTAATCTTACCTACTACTTTGCCATTGACTGCAAAGAAAAGCTTGTGCTGAGTTGTGTCGACATACACGTCGACGGTGTCACCTGTTCCATAGAGGCCATCCGTGACATTGCGCAGGCCGTAGCCGACCTCATGGAAGAAGCCTCCGTCGTCACCGTGCAGACCCCATGTGCCGTACTCCCACCCCGGCATTCTATGGTTTGGAGTCGACCGATAGCCTACGCCACCACCGACAATTTTAAATTTACCCTCTTCAACGACGCGGAAGGAGAAATGGTACTTGGAGTTGGGAGGGACGGGGTAGTCGGCAATAGCCAGGAAGCGCCCATATATTGTCTCAGTTGGACCGCCTACATAGAGTTTTGGCGCCGAATCGCCATGCTCTTGCCCGGCTTCCTTGCTTTCCTGGACAGGACTATCAGTGGCTTCGTCTGAATTCTTGTCGGGTAGTGTCCATTTGAGATCCACGTGACTCAAGGCAGTCGACCAAGACGCCGGGAGTCTGGGGGATTTTGGCCGATCGCTGAACAGCGCCGAGTCATCATCTGTCACTGAGACCTCTTCCAGTCCATGTAGTAGACGCTCCTCTGCAGGCGGCAGCTCTTCTGGGACCGATGCGAGACTGTCCATATCGCTATCGCCTTCTGGCTTGGAACCACCATCAATCTCCTCCATGGTGCCTATCAGCTGGGGATATGTCCATCCATTGCAGTCCCGGAGCTTGGCCCACTCGTCTTGCATTAGCTGAGGGAACGGGCGCCTGACGTGTATTTTATACTGGTCGCTGGCCATGACCGCATCAAAAACGAACATGTAGGGCCATGCCTCCCTGCCTGCCATCCCGCCATCGCCACGAGTCTCGGAGAAATCTAGCAGCAGCTCCTTTGCGAGTCGTTCCATGTCAGTCAGCGTAAACGACATGTTTCGAAAAACAACCCCGAGAAGAGCCCCGAGATGATGCCTCTTTATATCATCTGTCAGCTGCTTCACATCATCCTTGACACGTGCTAGCAACAGTCGGGCCGTATCCTGGAAGTTATTTTCAATGGCCGTCTTGAGAGACTTGGCACCCTTTTTGCTTTGCTCAACAGCTCTGAACGGGCTGCCTTCGGCCTCTAGTAGATACGCCACTACAGCCGTATTGTCGGAATTGACAGCCATATCGAAGATGTTTTCGCCTGCCAAGGTCTCTCTGTACTTGAGCTCAGATAGTGATGGCACGCCCTTGTGCTTCACCATTTTCTCGAAAGTCGCACGGTCATGGATATATGCGGCGGCATGAAGAGACGTTTCATGGTTCTCGTCTTCCACAATCATCGGGTTGGCACCGAGCTCGAGAAGAACAGATACCTGGCCGCGTGACGACTTTGATGCAAGATAAAGTGCTGTGCGTCCCTTGGAGTCTACTGCATCAATGTCCTGCTGGCCCCTACCCACAAAAAGTCTGATGAGTTCTTCATTCTCGTAGGCGTCATGAAGAGGACAGCTGTGGCGGGATGAGTTGCGGTCATCACTCTTCCAGCCGGCATCCAACAAAGCGAGGGCTTCACCCACCACACCATAGTATGCTGCAATACCCATGGGGGTCCTGTCGTCATTGTTTCTTGCGTAGCCATTGACACCAGGTACTGATGCAATGAGTCGAACGACTTCCACACTTGCATACATCACAGCGCAGTGAAGAGGTGTGTTGTTGAGGCTCGACTCCGGGATGTTGGGATCTGCCTTGTGCTTGATAAGAAGCTTGACGAGCTCCTCGTTGTTCTTGTACGCAGCAAGGTATAGCGGCGACTCGTTGTTCTCGTCGGTCATCTTGACCTCTTCCTCATGGCCATTCGACAGCAAGATTTTGGCAACACGGGTATGGCTGTGCAGAATGGCGTATGCCAGTGGGCTTCGTCCGAGGTTGTCTTTGCCGGGCTTTGTTTTCCGCGCCAAGTAGAGAACCAGTCCCACCCGGCCACTTTCAGCTGCATATGACAAAGCAGTGCGGCCTTCCTTGTCAACTGCGTCTAGGTTGACATGGTACTCCTGCACGAGCATCTCAATATTGCTCGTGTGTCCTACCGAGGCCGCTCGGAGCAGCAACGTTTGGCACAGCAAGTCGAGGTCTTTGACATGGTGCTTCACAGCAGGTAGCAGGTTCTGGAGCAAATCACCTTCTGCTGCTGCCTCGATAGGCATACTGCCAGTGGAGTCGTCTACAAGAAGCTCTCCACGATCGTAAATGATCTGTTCGCCTTGGCTGCCCGGCCGCTCGACGGTGCTGTGCACCGTTCTCAGGGTGCGTGAAATGGGACTTATGGACTGTATCACAAAAACAACAGCTTCGTGTGATTTGCTCATGACAGCGTAGTGTAGTGCATTTTTGCCATCGTTGTCTGTTTCGAGAAGTGCCTTGCTTGTCGTCATCTCCAGGATTGCTTTCATAATGGGTACACTTCCGGCCGAAGCCGCAGCCAAGAGAGGCGTGATCCCGTGAAAGTCAGCCAAGGCAATGTCGGCTTTCTTCTCCAGGAGAACCTGCACCACATCAGAAAAGCCATTTTTGCTGGCAATGAGAAGAGGCGTGGCGGAATCACCGTCGACTGCATCAGGTGTTGCTCCGGCATCCAGAAGAAGTCGAGCCTTGGCAGCACTACCACGTATGGCTGCATAATGGAGAGCACTGCGTGGACCCGAGTCAAATGCATCGACTGTGATACCTTCCTTAACGTGCGCATCAATTAGAAGACGCATTGACGTAGCAGTATTGCCAAATCTTGCGGAAATATGAAGCGCAGTCTGGCCGTTGCCATCTCTGCAGACCTCCTCCAGTTGTGCGGCAACATCGCCAGTGTCCAAAAGAAGCCTAATAAACCCTGTGTTATCGCGATGGGCTGCGATGTGGAGAGGAATAGCCATCTGGTAGCCAATCTTCTTCAGCACAGAAAATCCATCCTTGCCGTGTGCCAACACACTTCTTCCCATTCTGACCTGGCCATAGTGCGCCGCTATATGCAGCATCGTGAGGGAGAACCGGTCAGTCACTTGCAGAGCGATCTGCAGAGGCGTCTGTGGAGGCTTGGGGGCCGTGTGTGAAGTATGAGATGTTTCAGAAGCATCGTCTTTGGTCTCCAGTGTTGCAGGTGGAGGGTCCGGATTGATGCCATTGGTGATGGGCCGGGCAGATGGGCGTGATTGTAGATACTTGAAGATTAGATCGACCATGTCCAAGCGCTCGAGCACAGCCGCTACCTGCAGAGGTGAGCGACGACAGTAAGCGTCGGCGAGCAGTGATGGGTCGACCCGAGGATCCTTCAACAGTACTCTCATCGCGTCGGGCTGCTGCAGGAGACCACAGTAGAAGATGGGACGGTTGTAGTACTTGTCATACTCGTGGGGATCAATGGTTTTCTCCTCTAGGAGGCGCTCGACTACTGCGACGTGACCAAACATACAAGCAATATGGAGGATGGGCAAGTCATAGGGATAGTAGTATCTTGAATCGTAGTCCCATTCTGTGGTCTCGTAGTCGTCGGTATCCGTCTCATATTCATACTCGCCGTCGACGGTGTCACCAGGCGATACGTACGTCGGCAAAAGATCTTCAAGAGCTTCGACATTGCCAGTGGCTGCGGCAATCTGTATTGGCGTGTATTGCCGCCAGTCTTTGACAGTCGCAACATTGCTGAGTGGACCAAAGTGATGCAGAAGAGCATTCTGATTTGATGCAACGGCAGCATGCACGGCGAAGCGAGACTTGGCACCGGCTTTTTCAAGAAGCTGGACTGCGTCGATGTCGCCCTGTTTGACCGCAAATAGCAGCGCCCTGGAAAGTCCCGATCGTGTTATGGATTGACTTGTGCCCTGTTCACTAGGCGGGGTGGACTCTACAGCGACGTCATCACCGGCATATTTCAGCAGTCGACTTATCAGGTCCAAGCATTTGACATCAGCGGCCATTGAGAGGGTGATATTCTCTTCGGGGGGGTTGAGACCGGGGTGTCGGAGCTGGTGGTAGAGGCCAGCCCAGAACTGCATCAGCTTTGAGTCCTCAAAGTAGCTCAAGCAACTTTTGACAGAAGGGGTGTCTCCATGCACCATATTGTCGCGGAATAGGGAGCCTTCGGCATAGTGGTAAGGCCAGTGCAAGATTGCATACTCAAAGAAAGGCTGATCCTGGATGGTCGTCGATGTCATGCGCGGATATTCATCCTGGCAAATGCGAAGAAACGTCAAACAAATGCATGCAAGAGTGTTATGGGCATCAGGTAGAGAGTACTTGATGACAAGATTTTCCTCCGCAGCGTCAGCACCGGGTACAGCACGGCCCAGCCCGAGTAGATCAATGAGCTCGGCCTGTAGAAGCGGATGACCGGAGTCATCCGTGTGTACAGCTGATCCAAGAAGTGCCAAAAGATCGTCTTGAACATTGACGGGCTTGTGAGCATCAAGCTCATCCATTGTTTCCACGTATATAATGGAGTCAGAATGGTCGGCCACCTCAGTTCCTGGGGCATAGGTTACGGCCAGGGCAACAGCGATTTCGGCTTTGGTCAGTGGCCGCTTTGCTAGTGACAGCCAAGCAAGAAGCTGCTGCACGGTGAAAAGCATCGAGGGTGGGGTGTAGCTCAGCGTTGCAGCGTAAAGACCAGCCATGCTTGTGGGCATTTTTGGTGCCTCACGGGTAATCGATGCGATTGAAATAGGAACTGCGCGGTGCGTAATCAGCTCCAACCAAGCACGCACAGATGCAACAGCTTCAGCATGGGACCCAGAAAAAAGCGTCTTGTCGTTTCCGTCACTGTAACTATTGACGTTGTCAGAGTCTTCGGCTTCAGCCTTGTCCAAAATGATCTGCCTCAGCTTTTCTCGAACAGACTTCATCGCCGGACGCCGCCCTAGTAGTGATGCAAGCTCTCGGTCCACAATGGCAGGCAAGTCAACGGAACGGTGTGGGAGCCGGACCACATGTGGTTCATTTGTTGCCCATGTAGGAGCACGGGTAAGTGGACGAATTGGGGGAGTAAGGTTCGCGAATGAAACTGGTCTCGCTGGTGAAATTGGAGTGGATGGCACAGAAGGAAACTCGACATCTGCGCGGCTGCTGATTACTGAAAGTTTAAATGCAGCTTCAGGTCCCGAAGCAAGTATAGCTAGCGTCGAGACGAGTCCCTGAGGGAGGACTGTCCCAGGCATCTCCCACAGAATGCAAGACACACTGCCTTCATAAGGACAGCTGAGAAGACTGCGAAACATAATCAACAGCTTGTCGAACGGCCAGATCCGCTCCTTGGATCTTTCATTCAGATAGTAGGCTAGTTCACTAGTGTGCGCGAAGGAGTGACGACGCATGCATATGAGCTGGTAACAGAGAGACGCAAGTAGTGCCGTGGAAGTGTTTTTCTCAGTGTTGTATGGGTCGAAAACGTAACTGATGACGGCTTTGCTGGTGAGGTGTTCGAGGGTGCCCCTGGGTATTTCTTCTGCATCCAACAGTGTATCCTTTTCTCCCTGGTCAACAGGCTTGAGGTGCTCCAATTTTGCAAGGTGGCTGAGGCGGGATGACGATTCGGCTCTCAAGGAGTCTCTCTGAAGCACCTCGAATAGCACTGATGCTTCATCTTCGTTCCGGACAATAAACCCAGAGAATCCATTCAGTGTGGCATCCGAAGTCCATGCGGATACGCCGGGTTCCTTGCGTAAGGCAGCCATACGAGCTCGACGCGGACCGTCAGAAACTGCGGTTGCAGGCATACTCCGTGGCACACCATTGTGTACAAGAGCTAGGGTGTTTAGTATGCTCATGAAACGGAATGGCGTGCCTGGGGTTCATATGTTAGTATAGAACTGTTGGAGAAAAACAAAATGACACTCACGTTTCAGTCGCAAGATCTCTTCACCGAGACTTATGATAGCAGCTTCAGACGGCGCGTGCTCTAGGGGGTCCTGCCGCAGAAATGGTGCGAGATCGTGAGCGCTGCATCTCAGATTGATGACTCGGTATATCGGCTCGCTGAGAGCAAAGTCGGCACACACAGACTCGATCATATGCGCGGTGTTGTGGATCCAAGCACTGCTGAAGAGCATTCCCTGTTGAGAAGTGCAGAGCAGCCAGTTTGCAAGACTGTCCCAGGTTGACTCATGACCCGTCGAGGGGCAGGGTGTTTCGTGGAAGAGCTATTCAGGTGTGAGAAGCTAGTACAGGGCTATGTAAACATAGAATATTGCTGAGCAGCCTACTTACAAGCAGAGTAGTGCACGCGGCAATGAACTGATCCGGTCCCATGGTGGTGCGGGCGATAGAAAGAGCCTACTGTGTTAGTTATGAAACAACTCCTCGCCTTTCAACGGAACTGGACATACTTCTTTGACAACCAGGCCGCCTAGGTCCTGAGCAACAAATATGAAGAACTCGGGTGCCTCAGCATCTTCGTCTACCGGGCTTTCCTTGCTCTCGTCGTCGTTTGCATCATCCACCACGCTGATACTGTCTTCGTCTTTGTCGCCCTCTTTTTTACCCGTGGTGACGATAGGAGAGTCATCGCCTGGTGTCTGGCCGACGTTTCGCGACTGGGAGTCGATGTCTTTGGTTGACTCGTGCTCGGAAACCTGAGCCTGGTCGGGAAGAGAGCCGGTACTCAAGGCTGCTGCTGTGTCTTCAGCATCTGCACCCCCAGGAGACAATAACACTGGTTCAGCCACCACGACATGTGGAAGATTCTGAGAATCTTCGACTCGATCCGGGTCAGTTTCCTCAGGGGTAAGATTCTTTGGGGTAGCACCATTCTCGTCGGATACAGCCTTGGCCGCATCGCGCCTCTCTTCGTCACCAGTAGGCAGATTTTCGACCGCATCGTCGACCTTAGTCGGCAGAGGGTCCTCGGCAGTAGCAGACTTGCCTTCCTCTTCTCCTTCGTCTCCTATGCCGTGGTCTGGTTGATTCTTCTCTGCAGCCACGGGGACACCCTCCTCACCATGCTCTGACCCAGACGCATGCGACTCATTCGCCCTCTTTTCTTCTTCGGCTTCTCTATCCAGCTGCTCTTCATCCTTGTAGTCGTCGACACTAACAAGGTCGTCATCAGAGTCAAGGCTGGGGACAGCTTCGTTGATGTCACTGAGCAGATCACGAGCTACTTCTCGAACTGTTTCGATCGAAATGCCCTGTCGTGTCTGTGGGACACTGTAGTTGTACACAAATGTCTTAACGGGAATCTTCCGCAGCGACAGGTACGACGATAGTTGCGCTGTGGGAGAATCCGGGCTGCGATCGAGCCATGGCCAGGCGTTTGTGTCAGATGTCGTCGGGGCCGTCGTCGTCGTGGAAGATCCGCCAGGAACAAGTATGATACTAAAAGGTAGGGGCGTATCAGCGACTGTGAACAATTACGGCGAAACTGGTATGTCGGCGTATGTGGTCACTTACTTGCATTTCCATGCTACTGCTTTGTCGCTGTCGATGCCTTTCTTCGCAGGTGTCCGCGTCAAAAGTTCCAGTCGTCCATTTTCTGGCTTGATAGCTCTCTCCTCCGTTGAGTCTGCCATTTGATTTGGGGGAGCTTCGGCTACTGTGGGGAGTGCGCCTTCCCCGCTGTGCTGCTATGAATGCGGGCCGTTCCTTCCCGGTCCGTGGTGTTTATTATTTGCTGCTATGCTGTCGTCGTCGTGCGCCGCAGTTGCCGATTTATTCAAACTCGGGAGTCCGATGAGGTCACTTGGACAGTAATGTCGGTCGCGACTTCCCTCTCTGCAGGACAGCATGTGCTAGCACGCAGAATAGATTTATCGTCTTTGAATTAAATTGCAGAAAAATACAAAAATGGCAAGATCCGCCGTTCTCTAGGCTTTTGACCAAATATGACAGAAACAAGTGACAAAGCTGCCGCCGATACTCCTTTGGGCCTATAATGACACGTCACGTCAGCATCTCACCTCCAAGTGCCTCAGCAAGTATCGATTTTTCATGTTTTTACTACTCTCCGAGCGGCACGCATATTGAAAACTCCACACTTCAACCCATGCTTCCTGCACCGTCGTTATCATCCACGTCCAAGCCCTCAAGCGCCACAAGCTCACGAGCTTCCTCGCGATGCAGCTCTGCCAATCGTTCGTAGAGACTGGCGGTCTCACGCAGTCTCTGGATCCGCCTAGCTGTCAACAACGCCATTGCGGAGGCAGAGCGGTATGCCTGTTGACCCTTAGGGTGGTCAGCAAGTGGGCGAAGTTGCTTCACCTCCTGCAGAATGGCCGTAAGCGTTGCAGCAACGGTGGGGTCCTGTGATTGGGAATCCGCACGGTGCGTGAGCATATCCTTATTTTCTTGGTGTTGTTTCATCGCCGTACAAGTTTCTGTCACAGATATTGCTGACGCTGATCCTGTCGTGGTAGTAGTGGTTGTGGCGGCAACAGTGACGTCTCTGGCTGTTGGAGCAGCAGCCACAGGTGTCGAGCTTGAGGCTACAGCCACCGATGCGGTACCTGAAAACATTGTGTCTTCTTCAGAATCAGGAAGCTCTTCGTCGCCCCCGCCGTCATCGTCATCACCAGCTTCGCCAGCCTCGGTTGCGTCTGTTTTGATGATTTTGGCCAAATCGATAGATGTTGAAGAAGTAGCCCCTGTTACCTGTCAGAATACTCATGCAAATTAACGAACGGGCTGAACTTACCAGCAATAACCGTCACTGGCCGTGCCAGCTCGGGAAGATGCAGGCCAACCTCCTCAATTCCCCGCATGACGTTGTTGGTTGATGCGAGGTGCAGCTCGTCCTCGAGCACCCCAGGTGGAATTTTTGCATTTCGACGGTCAAGGGGCAAGATTGCAAGCCGTGTTGGGGGCCGCTTGCGTCGAATCAAGCTGTCTATGATTTTGCCAGATCTCTCTGAGAATGTCCCGATATGGCCGTTTACTTCAGCTACAAGCTGGAATGACGAGCCTCGCGGACGTTTGACGAGCATGGCTACAGTGAAGGAGTCACCGATACCCTGCTCCTTGGTAGCCGCAGTGATCTGCCAGCGCGCTCCATTTCTCAACTGGCTCGGAATCGTTGGGCTCGTTTTGACAGCATTTGCCTTGACACGTAATAAATGTGTTCGAGTAAAGGTTGATTTGCTGCCGTGTGAGGCTTCAAGACCCAGCGATGCGGCCTGGGCAACTGGCACAGTAGCGCTAGCTTTAAGGGACCCGGTTCGCTCTTCATTGGTCGTGTAGACATCGACAAACTGAGCACCCGCTGCGGCCGGCTCGAACGACAGCAAGCTTGCTATCTCGTCGTCGTCTTCAGCAGTCTCTCCATTCTCAGAGACCAGGTCGACCGATAGCTGCACATTAAGTCTACCAAACTGTGCATCTGTCTTCCTGGGGAGGGGCACCATGCGGATGACAAGCAAACTAGCATTGTCCTCGTCGCCAGGGTCTAGTGCGCCGTGCACTTCATACAACAGCTGAAAGTCCATTGTAAAGTCATTCCCAGGCGCCTCGCCCAAACTCGGGGCCACGTCTGTCCGGAGAGTCGCTCCATCGGACAGCAGCGATAGTGAGAAGCTTTTCGGTTTTGCGTCCATTGTATAGTAGTCGAAGAAATGTCAAAAAATAAGTCTTGTTCCCGGTTCTTCAGAAAAGCCATGTTCCAATCTATCATTTCTCTCTCTACTTTATATATTTTCGCATCTGGGCTTTCTTTCATATGCAAGACCCTTGTCGATACACTGTGTGTGCACTGTCGAGGCTGGAGCTGATCACCCCCCCCTTCTCGCGTACGGAGTATATCCACCCTTGCCAATTTACGGACTACTGTATGTACCCTCAAGCTGTAACTATTGTGGCTTGTAGTTTAATAATCACATAATATGAAGGAGCAAGTCCTCTTGCGGTTCTTCTTCTCTGCATCGTTGGTTGTAGCTCTCACCAGCCTACTCTGCATTTCCGTGAGTTACACACCGGCATCATGAACAACAACAAGGTTGAGCTGGACCGCCAACGAGCTATCCGGGAGCTCCTGGTAGACGTTCGTGAGTTCAAGGAGTCAGCCCGGAAATCACACAAGTCTGTTATTCTCGACAAATTTATTCGCGCCGAGCCCACCTTTGGCACTAATGGCGACCGGCTGCTGCATGTCCTCATCCAGTATGAAAACCCATCCAACGGAGGAGAGTGCGAGACAAGCCTCTGGAGCGATTCCCCCGATACACCGTCCATTATAACAACAGATGACCCCCGGGGCCGGGCCGCTGGTGGGGATGCAGCACATTCGGCTATCCACGAAATTTCGCGCCATCTCCTTGTTGAGCGCACCCGTGATTCAAGTCGCGGTACGCCACGGAAGGACGCCCGGATTAGTTCCTCGTCGATCATTGAGCCCGGTAAAAAGAACAGTCAAAACCAAACGGGAGCCACGGACCCGGCAACCCGTTATGAGCTGGCCGTTGCGCAACAGTCTGATGATCGGGGACTTGGCCGGCTGCTATTGAAGTGGCTACTCAAGCACCAGCACTTCAGATCATACTTTACAAAAAAGCCCGACGCGCCCGGCGGACGAAACGAAATGCTCGACACGCTTCCGTTGTTTCTTGCCATCGAGAACAATAATCTCGCTTTTCTCGCGTGCTTCATTGGCATTTACTGCGACCCGAAATCAAAAGATTTGAGACCTCTCATGGACACCATCATGGAGACAAAAGACCGTCTCGGTGACGGTAATTTTATTCATGCTGCTATCAAGAAGTGCATTCCCTTCACGTCATGTTTTGTCTCGGTGTGCTCTGATGCGGCTCTGCTGGGAAAGGACATTGCGAAGCATACACCACTCCACCGCGCCATAGTCCGCGACAACCCACGCAGTACATGGATTCCTCCACCACCGGCTATTTTCAAGAAGCTCTCGAAACCACCACTGTGGGAGAAGGCGTTTGAACCAGAGTCCATATTCACGGCAATCCAGGGCCGGGAAAACAACGAAAAGCTAATCCGCGCCATTCTAACGTCGGTCAACAGTGCCGGAAACTCTCCTCTCCAAGACAGACTGAGTCTAAAGAAAGTTAACTCAAATCTGGCAAACCGACTCAAGGAAACCATTTTCTCGTCCGTGGGCTCTATTGCCGACGTGAGCACGGCTCTGTATGGCACAACTGGTGCAACAAAGGAGCTGTATCTGAACATGGCCGACTTCAACCAGGCTTCTCACAACTTCCATGGCTTTATTGATAAGCTCACACAATCCTCTGGCCGCCGGCCCATAGCGCAGTACTCTGAAGCGGTCGCCGACATTGCATACGCTGATCCCTACCAAGTGGCGCCACTGCCGACCTTGCCAGCTGCTCCTCCGGAGAATCATTCCGTCAAATTCGAAGAGATTCTCTTTTTTGTTCACCTGCCCGATCTCAACTACGTGAAGCAGCCGTGTCCACACAGCGCCATTAGCAAGCTGTTCCTGTGGCTTAAAGAGTGCGGTGTGCACACGATCAGGAAGCTCCGGATTCCGGACAACACACAAACCCCGCTTTCCGAGGCCTTTGTGCAGAAGTATATACTCGATCTCTTCCACATCGAGTCACTGGACTGGCGCAAACTGGACATCAACACGGACGTGCTGCTCCGCTGTGCAGCGGGCGATGGGCGCATCGGGCGCGGAACCAAGTCGCTGGACATTGTCCAAACGAGTAATGTCTTAAAGGACCTCACACTATACTCTAGCGGAAACTGGAGTGCACTCTACCACTGGTCCAGCCCGGATGGCCTTGTACAGATTCCTCGGGTCAGTCCAACTATTCATAGTCGCATGATACTATAGCCTAAACTGACAACAAATAGCTCGCCAAGGTGCAAATTAACATTGTGCAGCTCAACCAGTCAGAGGTATGCTAGAAGCAGCAATTCACGGCGGCTCACGGGAATGATGATTAGAGACAGATGGCTGACTTTCCTTCTAGGACTTTTACGACGGCGCAACACACAAACGCCATCTAGACCTGTCCAGCCTATATGCTACTCGGGTACGTAAGAGGTTTCTCGCAATGGCCAACGACCCGAAGCATACCCGTCTCAGGGACTGGGATGTCAAGGTGGATGCAAATTGGGACTACCCTCTCTCACCCCATGAGCCCGAAGAACCATCGTCACAGATAGTAAAGCACCAGTTCACCAGCCAGTTGCTGCCGTCGGTTAGTGCTCTCCAGCAGCTGGAGGTGGACCAGTCTGCTCTTCCCATCTCGGAGCTGAGTGGTGATGAATTCTCCATCCATGACGAGTCGGGCGAGGATACCGACATCGACGATGATGACATGTTCTTTAGTGAGGACAAGTGGAGCACGTTCCGCGAGCGAATGCAGCCCTTTGCTCTGGCACCAGAGACTTCAAGAAATCCGGATCAGCGCATTCGTGTAGCCATCATCGATAACGGAGCTGACCGGGTGCGGTCACGTTTCCGCAGCCAGATTGCCAAGGGGCAGTCGTTTGTGTCTGTGAATGAGCTTCAGAGTGACCAGCCCCTCCCCTGGTGGATGGTATCCGATGCACACGGGACACAGATGGCTTCCCTGGTCAGCCAGACGAACCCGTACTGTCGCCTCTATATCGCGCGGGTGGGCACGCGCCGGAACGACATCCAAGCCCAGAGTGCTATCAACGCCATCAACTGGGCCATGGAACACGATGTCGACATTATCAGCATGAGCTGGACCCTGGACTATGATGATGCCGGCCTCAAATCGGTCATTGAAAAGGCTGCCGCGCGCCGAATTCTTCTGTTCGCGTCGACGCCAGACCAGGGCATCTACTCCGAGGCATGGCCCGCAGACTATACGCAGCATGCAATCAGCGTCAGCGCGACCGACCAGTTTGGACACCTGACTTCAAAAGCACGAGCTACAAAGGCGGCAGATGTGCAGCTTCCCGGCGAGAACATCCGAGCAGCAGGCCCGGCATACATCGGAAACACGCTGGCGCTGGTATCCGGCAGCAGTGTAGCGACGGCTTTGGCGGCTGGCTTGGCATCTCTGGCTCTGCTGCTGCTGCAGACTTTCAACGACAGTCTGCCCACTGAAGCGCCAGGCGCAGAGCCGAACGCGGCATCAGAGTCAGACTCAAAGCAGAAGCGGCACTACTACTACACCAAGGAGGGCATGATGAGTGTGTTCCAGCGCATGGCAGCCGAGTCGGACCAGGCGATTTTACTGCGACACATGTTCCCCTCGGATAGTGTGCCCAAGGACCAGGTCCTAGAGATGCTATCGTGTAACTGGGACATCAAGGAATGGAACAAACGGCGACCTACAATGCTATAGTGGTGATGTGTTCTTAGTCGTCAGATGTTATTGTTAATTTTCCTACTTATAAGCTTTTGACCTACTTGTCAGCTTTCGTATTAATGTTTGTACCAGTTATATTTTGTCTGATTTTCATATACAGGAACATCTTACTCAATTAAATCAATTGTAAAGTCAAAACTGGATTATTTCACTAAATTCATAACTTTGAAAATAATGTTTATCTGAAAGTCTTGTCATATCGACAAAAGTCTTAGTAGAGTCCAATCATTTGCAAACGGTGAATTTGAAATCTGCTCACTTCGAAGGGTGAAAACGATGTACTTCACTGCCACAGGAGACAAACCGAGGAGAAAGAATAGAAGCAAACGAGGCAGCGGACCGCCTTAAAGGGGCCGTTGCCTAGTTGAATTTAAGGGCGTCTCTTTCCTTCTATCATCAGCCATCCATGTAAAGTAATTTCCAGCCCAATTACATCCCTTTCCCTCACTTTCTGTTTACTTCGCTTTGTTTCACCATTCACCATAACAAGGCGGCACCGCTGAAATAAATCCGCATACTGACGACTACTACAACGCGCTGGGGATATGTGCATTGTGCTCCGATACAAAGACAATCCGCGAGGCCTACAAAGCGGCAGTGCTCAAATACCACCCTGACAAGACAGCAGGCGACCCGTTGGCAACAGCCTTCTTCCTCAAGGTAATTTCTCTCCCTAAAGTTTTCCCTTTTTTGAGTTCGCTAGCATGGGGGAGTTTTATCATGTACTTGATTTGTGCACTTCATCCAGGTCCAACGTGCTTACGAAGTCCTCCGTGGTCCAGACGCACGGAAATCATACAGCCGAGATCACTACCCGAATATATCCAAGAAGAAGGGGACAGCGGGTGCATCTGAACAGAAAAGGAACCAGAGAGACCAGGGCAGTTCTTGGGAAGAACCATAATGTCTTCTCATGATTCTAGATCCCAAGGGGTCAGGAGGGTCAAGGCTACTCCTGGAAAGACGATGGGTCACACGGAGGGCCACGACACGAAGAGCCAAAGCAATCCAAACCTGATTACTATCAGCGCCAAGGTGACGGGCAGGAAATGTTCGATAAGTTCCAAAAGTATGCCAGCAACCGCCCTGCTTTGTTGGTGCTGGAGAAATATACTATTTAGCTACAAATGTCACATAGCCTCACGAGTCTCAGGACAGAAGCTCTTGAAGAAGAGCAAAAGGCCCAGGATCAGCTGAGCAAACACCTGACAGATCCAAGCAAAACCCACACATGGACCGAGGAGGGATGAAAGCTGCTCAAAAAGATTCAGTGCTTCAGCGATGTCATGGAAGGGATTGACAGTGAGAATCAACGTCTGCAATCTCTCGCCAGCTGGCCATTTTACCCAAAACACGAGGTTCTTTCCCGCGTAACGGCTGGCGATGAATGCGCAATCAAGAGCAGGCTCGAGGATATACGATCCATATTTTCCTCGATCGAAAACTGGAAAAGGAAACTGAACCTACTCCAGTCAAATAACAACTACTCAGGGTACAATCAATATTCCCGACAACAGTGCGACAACCAGTCTTTGTGGTAACAGAAGCCGTGCCGTTTCTTGTCTATTTCCAGGTTGAAAAGTTACAGGACTTTATTGTATCAGGCTTCAATGTTGTGTTTGCACTATAGTTGATGAGTATCTGTTCTCTCGTGCTTCTTATTTGTCTTCTTGTTTGTGTTCTTATTCCCCGGCGAAAACGCCCGGTCACGCGAGCGCAAGATTGGGATCCTACATGCTAAAGTCAAAGCATTTACTTTGATTTCAATCGTTTCATGATCGTCAGGGAGTAAACAACAATGGAGCTGATATCAAATGCTCAAAAAAGCGTTATGTGAACGATAAATTTGAGTTTCTTTGATGCCAAGGTGTATTCAAGAGATGACGTTGTTCGCTTAGTCATCGTTTTTTGCTGGCACTGTTTCACCTAAACAGAATTCAGATGCACCGGATCACGAAGTAGTCAATCTAATGTGGGTTTACTGATCGAAGGAAGCACTTGCGCACATGTAGAGTTTTGGTTTGATAGTATTTTCTAAATTATTTGACTATACTAAACTACAAGTCAAAGTTGCTAGTTTCCTAAAAGAATAACATTGTTTTTTGTCGTTTTTTTTTTAAATTTCACTGTTTCCCCCCGGTTTTCCTCCATTAGCCTTCACGCTTGTTTGGCAACAAAACTCTTGAATATATAGGCAATTAAACATCCATCGGGTATCAAATCAGCTCCAACTGGTAGATTGTGATCAATCTGTGAAGATTTCCCCAATGTTCGCCCAGCATATCAAGGTAATCCTGCATATGTACCATGTGTTGGTCCAAGCTCCGCACATTTGCCAAGTCTGGGGATAGCTCCCAGTCTTGAGTGTTTGCGCATCTCTCTCTGAAGACATTGAGGACAGGTCGACGGTCTTGATTGCCGCAAGTCAGCTCATGGACCATGTTCGTGCAGTTGTCGCAGATTTGTCTACTGACTTCCAACAGAATTTCCATGTCTTCGGTACGGGCCTCGAGGTTCGATGGCCTGCCCGTGTTTTGGCGATCCAGCTCTTCAAAGTTGACGTTGGCGACCCCGAACACTATTTCCACATATCTAAAGATGGCTTTAGCTATTTGGTTGCCAACTTCGAGGAGGTGAATACGATCGGTATCAGACCTTGTCCTTGACCAGTTGTGTTCGAGCCTTTTTCTCCGATGAGCCATCCTCAGGCGTTGCTCTGTGTATTTGAATTTGATTGTTTTATGTAGACGGTGCAGAGGATGCCTGTCACGACTGGGAGACCGAGACGCGGCCACGTATTTTTTACGGTGTGCCTCTGCTCTTTTTTTCTTTTTCAGCCTCATAAAGTTTGTCCTTGAGAACCCAAAGGCATTCCTCGTCGTACTTTTGACGCGAGTCTAGATCATTCAAAACTTCCCAAGCTGTTCTAATCTGAACGAGTTAGTAAAGGAATAGTGAAGGTATTGTGTTTAGAAGAAAAAAAAGACTTACTTTTCTAGCTCTGTCAATGTCTGTGACTTTGTCGATTAGGTTGTTGTAAGCAACAGAGATGTCAAAATGATCACAGTCATAATCCAGTTCAAGGACCCCGTAGTGATCTGCAATATCGGTCGACATTTTTAATAAATTTCAAGTGTGAAAGTAAAGTAAGGGTGGTTATGTTGGGTGAGAAGGATGGTTAAAGGAAAAGAGAAAATAAATATTTGGACAAGAAAGGAGAAGGGGGGGGTGGTTCTTTTATATCCCATGAAGTCGCCACATTGCCGCGCGAAGAGCCTTAAAAGAGGTTCACCCCAACTCTGAGTCTGTTATCTAGAAGTATCGGAAGGCCTTGCGATCATAAAAAAATGGCCTGGAAGCTTGTCCCGAAGAACAAGTACCATGTGGCTGAGATATGTGATGCAAATCCGTGCAACGAAAGTACTACTTCCTCAAAGGAGGACGTCACATCGAACTTTTAGAAGTCACTTAGATGTCAGCTTCTATATCAGCGTCACTTTGAGGCTCGTTAGGACACTTTGTCTTTACTCTCTGCCCTCGGCTAGCTAGGATGCTTGTAATACCGTGTAGAATGTCAAGTACAATATCGTGAGCTGGATGCTACTGCATATGGCCGTTACATGGTTCATCGCTGAGTGTATATCTTGGTATATATACTAGAGACCAAGCAGGACACAGAAATACTCGGGTAAACACGTACAAAGTTTTATCGTGAGCTCTGAGCTGATATGTGACAAAAATACAATTTTGTGAGATGGTATATGCCCTTACTCAGCTACGGCACATATCAGATCTACGATAACTTTCCAAAATAATAGAGATTGCTCTCGTGGTAGGGGGTTACTTTGATCCGAGTACATGGTTTATGCTCAGGCAAGAAAAAGATTTTACCAACATCACCGTGACTACTAGGTCGAAGGTGGTTTAAAAGAAAGAGAGCACATTGCCTCAGTACAGGATCTATTGACACTCAGCAGCGTCTATGAGAATAGTGTCTGCTATGGGAGGGTCTGCTATGGGAGGGTCTACTATGGGAGGTCTACTATGGGAGGTCTACTATGGGAGGTCTACTATGGGAGGGTCTACTATGGGAGAGTCTACTGTCTGGATCATCTACAAGTAGTGATTTTCTCGCCTGAACATGGTTTGCGAATCTATCATTAGCTATATCCGAGCAATACAGTTAGAGCCTTTCCACTCACCTTTTCCTATTTTTCTTACTTAAATCCAGTTTCCCAAACACCTTACATAAAACCTGCCATCATGGTGACTTACACCGACGACTATTATGCCGCTCTAGGGTTGGCCCCAAATGCAACTGAGAGGGAGATCCGGATAGCTTATCGCATGGCTGCCCTCCAGCACCACCCTGACAAGAACGAAGCCGGATCAGATCGCGAGCCTTTCCATCTAGTATGTAAAAGATTATGTTTTGTATTTCTACCGAGCCTTGCAAATGACTGACATTCTACAGGTACAGCGTGCCTACGAGGTGCTTGGAGACCCCACCGCAAGGAGCGAGTACGACCGCCAGTATTTTGAAAATATCCGGCCACGTCCTCCTGCACAACTCGCACAACAAGCACTCCGAGAGCAGCAAGGACGCCGAGAACAGCAAGCACGTCGAGAAGAACAAGCACGGTGGGAGCAGCAAGCACGGTGGGAGCAGCAAGCACGGTGGGAGCAGCAAGCACGGTGGGAGCAGCAAGCACGGTGGGAGCAGCAAGCACGGTGGGAGCAGCAAGCACGCCGAGAACAGCAAGCACGCCGAGAAGAGCAAGCACGTCGAGAACAGCAGGCACGGTGGGAACAGCAAGAACAGCAATCACGGAGAGAACAGCAAGAACGGCAAGCACAGTCATACCAACAGCACCAAAGCCGTCCCTCTAGTTCTAGAGAGAGAAGACGCCCGAGCCCACTCAACCCTGGCGGAAGTAGATACCACCCTGACAGATACCGTTTCCCAGGTTTCCCTGCGCTATTCGGTTTTGTCCCCAGCAGTCCTAGATCTGACACTCGCAACCATACTTTTCCCCCCAGTCCTTCCAGCCAAAACAGCAACTTCAATGGCGGACGCAATTCTTACAACTTTAACTTGCACACAAGAGCCGATCATGCCACACCTCCACCACAGCCAGAACAACCGGCGGTATCAGAGCCGCCGTCAGATAAAATAGACCCATCGTGGCTGCGATCTGAACATGATGATAACGGAGAGCTCACTACAATCTTCTACTCTACCAGGCCACAGTTTATTATTCATATGGTGCTGAACGAATACCAGGCACCGGCATGATAGTATGTCATGCCAATAGCACATTACCTAAATGGCCGGCGGAAGTTTCTTTTCTTATTCAATACATGCAAGCCACAAGATGTCAAGAAAATGTATCCATAGACCCAGAAAAAGTTATAGTATAAACACGAATTGTATACAATACCAAAAGGTAGAGGCTAAAAAGAAGCGTCAAGTTCTGCATTTGGTGACGTCAAAAAGTTTATGGTCATGACAACATTTGAGGAAGAGAACAAATTAAGTCGATATATCATTAATATGTCTAATTAAGTAAGTATCTATATGCCAAATCACGATGCTGTCTGTCTAACGGACTGGCCTGCAAATAGAGTCTCATCTCGTGTCTGCTTGAGAAATGGCAACAGTTCTGTTCCACCTGTGCCGGTAAACTTGTCTGTTGACGACACCGCTTCGCCGCCCGGTTTTGGTGTGTTGTAGACGTACGAAGATGTGTTGTTCCCGGCTTGCGGTGTCCCTGCCAGTCCGCGCCCAGTAGCCCGCTTCTGCTTGGATGGCAAAATAATATACCGCGTGACAATGGCCAAGTGCTTGTTCCGGAACGCCGCCAGTGCCGTTGTAGCGTCTTGGAAAGCGGCTACCAGCTTATTTTTCTTTTCGTTGCCGCCTGGAAACTGGTCCACGGCGTCTCTCAGATTTTTGAGCGAGCCAGCATACTCGAGAAACCGGCGATGCGGGCCGGGCATGTAGTCGCGCACTTCTTCGTGGAATCCCAACGGCGCTACGGCCGCTGTGCCGTTGGAGCGGTGCTCTACGCCGAGCGCAATATCGAAAAACTGGATCAGCGAGCTCTGGCCATTGCTGCCACCACGCAGCTGCTGCCAGCTGCCCAGCTGCTTTCCGTGCTTGTCGACACCATGGTCATAGAAAACGCCATTGGGTAGGCCTTGAGCGGCCATGTTCTTGCTTCCGGCAAGGTACGGACGGATCTCCCAAAAGAAGACTTGCGGATCACAGCGCTCGTGCATGCGGTCGAGCAGGCGGCCGACGTCTTGGATGCACGCCACAAATTGGTGGAGTGCGTTGATCATCTTGTCGCTGTTAATGCTAGACAACATGGCGTCTAATAGAACCGGGACAATCGAAGCAGCGCGGCACTCCATGGCCACAGACACAACATAAAACCACGACTCGGATTCAGTGCCGGTAAACGTGTGCAGGGCGTGCAGAGCATAGAGGTCGTCGAAGCTGCCAGACGGCGACGTGGACGTAAAGTTCCACAAGTTCAGGGCGGCGTAGGTGGCGACAGGGGGCAGCTCCAGGTGGGCCGCGACTTTCAGCAGGGGCACGCTGATGGGTGGCGGCAGCACATCGGCAGGTGTATCGCCGCCCCAGATGTAAGAGTGTGTGAACAAGGCGAGGACGACGTAGGCTCGCTGCCACTCTTGCTCTGTCGCAAGTCTTTCGACTGACAAAACAGGCATGCTAGTGGCTGCATTTCTGAACGAGTTGTCCCGGAGGAGGGCAGGCAGCTGACAAATGACGGCCTCCCATGGAGCATAGTAGGGATCTGGGAGACATGCGAGAGGGAGAGAGGATGGCAAAAAGCCGTTTTGTGTGACGGCGTACTGGTGTAGTAGATGCTGCATGGTGATAGGTTTGGGAGGGAAGAGGAGGATGGAAACGGAAATAAATGGGTATCACGGAAATCTGACGAATAGAATAATATGAAGTGATGGAGCTGCGGGTGGGTGGGTGCGACGGCGCGGTAGTAGGTCTGGGGCCTGAAAGGACGGGTGGGACGAGCTTGGAGTAAGCCTAGAAGAGTGGATGATGGGCTAGAGCCAAAGGACAGAGAGAGTATGGCAACAATGGTATTGGGCTGTAGTGAATAATAATGAACAAAGATTGGCTGAAATTAATCATGTCTGCACCTCTCATTTGGCCGCGAGGAAAGAGGACGCGCAAGGACATGAAGTAGACGAGCAGCCAACCATGGGCGCCATGCTGCCCTTTGTCGAGGCGGGTCTCGTGCCATGACCAGACCACAACTCTGCACCAGCGCCGCCCCGTCTTGAGCCGAGCTGGGCATTCTAATCAGGAAACCGGGCCCGATGGTCGTCTTGTGCCGAGATATAAATCCCTCATGGTTTATAAAAGTCATAGGTCGCCCGTCCCAGGTGCGTCTCCATTTTGTCTTCTTTCACGGCGTTGAAACGTACCAATTTTTACTACCCACGATACGAAGCGGCACACGACGGATACTCGACGGCTAATTGATGTATTCTCGTCGATAACACACACCTTTTTTCAACATCAGACTGCGAGAGATCCCCGATATCATGTCCATATTGCAGATGACATGATGTCGACGACGAGATACGGCCTCCGAGGTGTCATCGAGGTTGATAAAATTTACGAAATACGCCAACAAATGAAGACAAGCACGCATCCCTAGTCACTGATGATGCTGCCGAAATGGGTATGCTGCTCTCAAAACACACATTCACAACGAATCAAAAGGGACAATGTCGTCGGCCTCCTCCCTCCCGGATCTCGTCCGATGCCATGACATTCAATTTCCGGTGTCTGGTTCGTTCCGTTCGTTCCGTTATCAACTGACCTCTCACCGCAACTTGGATACGTAATTGCCATCTAAAATTACCTGTTCTCGTGCTAGTTTTGTTCATTGTGGTTTTTACTAATCGCATCTGGCCGTCGATGCACGCCGAAAATTTGGTGATATTCCCTCATGGTTTCGCATGTCGTCGGCTATCCGCGGGTGGAGCCGGGCGATGGCGCCTGCGCTTGCCTTGTCTGCCCGGCGCTTTCCTTCTAAACCATGGGAAACGCGGACTAGGTCCGCTGACCACGGGGCGCTCTCCGCGCGGGGAAGCCGTCTCTTTGAAATTTTAGAATGGGTTTTAGTGGCGACAATGGTGCTCTAGTGCAATCACACACGCGTATTACAGAGCAAGATTCCGTAGTTACACAGTAGATACAGGGAGCTGTAATTTGTGGGTCCCACTTGGCGTGGATATACCTTCCGGAATAGGCATATTCGGTGTGTCTAAGGCTCGCAGCGAAAAGGGAAGGAATGACACATGGTTGGCAGCTCGACTACAAAGTGGTCTCGCGCGTCCGGACATGATGAGGAGTTGTGGAAAGAGTATCAGCATCTGCATTGCCTTTCATATCACCCTTCAATACCACGCTACTTTGTTTGTACATCGGTACTGCCATTAGTTGTTCCTTTGCTCTTCTTTAGCTATTTTCACTATACACATACTGCTTCACCCTCGTCTTTACCACTCCATCAGCAATATTGCTGACTCATCACGCATTGTTCATCACCGTCATCAATTGCCATCACCACCGCTGCTGGAATCTCAAATAACTTCATTGCATCTCACATCCTATCACAGTTTTAAATTCACACACACAATGTCTTTTGCCGAAACTCTTGATGCCCTGCGAGCTGGTGAGAAGCCGCAGTTCCCCAGCTCGGCCAACAGCCTCGAATATGCGCGCTCCATGGATGCCCAGGATCCTCTGAAGCACCTGCGGGGCGAGTACATTATCCCATCCAAGGCCATGATCAAGAAGCGCAAGCTTGAGGGTGTGGCTCCACAGGATGCGTCCCAAAATGATCCTGCTGTCTACTTCTGCGGCAACTCGCTGGGCCTGCAGCCCAAGGCCACTCGCCGCTTTGTCGAGGCCCAGCTGGAGACCTGGGGTTCCATTGGCGTGCAGGGTCACTTTGTATCACTCGAGGACAGCCCGCTATCTGCATGGCAGGACATGGTTGCCACATGCTCCGCCCAGGTTGCCAAGATTGTAGGTGCATCGGCCAGCGAGGTCGTCATCATGAACACCCTGACAGCCAACTTGCACCTCATGATGGCCAGCTTCTATAAGCCGACAGAGACACGCCACAAAATCATTGCCGAGTGGAAGCCCTTTCCCAGCGACTCGTATGCCATTGCGTCGCAGCTCGAGCTCCACGGTCTGAGTGTCAAGTCGTCTCTCGTCGAGCTGCAGCCGGATGACAACATGTACATCTCGACCGACCTTGTTCTCAAGACCATTGACGAGCATGCCGACTCTACGGCCCTACTTTTGCTGCCTGGTATTCAGTACTACAGTGGCCAGCTGTTTGACATGAAGAAGATCACGGCGTACGCGCGCAGCAAGGGCATCGTCGTCGGCTGGGACTTGGCCCACGCCATCGGCAACGTCGAGCTGCAGCTGCACGATTGGGACATTGACTTTGCCGTATGGTGCACCTACAAGTACGTCAACTCGGGCCCCGGTGGCATTGCCGGTGCGTTTGTGCACGAGAAGCACGGTGCCGTCACCAAAGACGACAAGACCGGCCAGCTCAAGTTCCACCCACGCCTGTCGGGCTGGTACGGCTGCGACGTCAGCGTGCGCTTCAACATGTCCAAGGACTTCCAGCCAACACCCGGCGCGCAGGGATTCCAGGTGTCCAACCCGTCGGCCATGGACCTTGCCAGCCTTAATGGATCGCTGTCTGTCTTTGACAAGACCAGCGTCAAGGAGCTGCGAGACAAGTCGCTTGTGCTCACGGCCTATGCCGAGCACCTGCTCAATGGCATCATCTCCGACAGCGCAGCAGACGAGAAGCCCTTCAAGATCATCACGCCAGCCAACCCCATGGAGCGGGGCGCACAGCTCAGCGTGTGGCTCAAGGCGGGTACGATGCCGGCTGTTGGCGAGGCACTTGATCAAGCGGGCATTATCCTGGACCAGCGCAAGCCCGACGTCATCCGCATTGCCCCCGTTCCCATGTATAATACGTTTGAGGAGGTGTACACTGTCATTGATGTCCTGCGTCGCTCTAGTTTGTAGGTTTCCGTGGGTAGATAGCGTCACAAGAACTGTTTATGGCCTTTTGAATGTGGCACAACTTATGAATAATGTGTGAATACTACGTGAGTAATGTGGAAACGACATGTCGGTGTCAATTACATCAAACCATTGGTGCGTGCGTTGATGCCACTATGACATTTGGCCGGAAGAAACAAACAGAAACTAAGCCTCCATGCCAGCCCTGTCCGGGGTTACATGTCAACTGAGGGTCGACGGCCTACCTGACCTGAGAGGGGGTACGAAAACCCCCGTAAAAGTTCACCTGAGACTGGAGAAAAGCAGCAAGTTGAAGTACATATAGGCCTTGTTTTGCCTGTACTGCGCAGCTAAATACTATGTGTTTTTGTTTTACGTTAACGTGTGTTTTTTTCTTTTCTCTTTTATTTGAGATAATTACTATTATTACCGTACTTTTATACCGGTAATACAAAATAAATTTTAATAATAAAAGCCGTCGTCCTCGCTATACCCCGTACATCTATATTTGTAGTAGTATCTTGATAGCCTATACACACTATTGTGTAAAGAGATAGAGAGGCTCATCTGAGTCTCGGGTGAGCTCAAATACTGCTCTTTTTACGTCCCCACTCTCAGGCCAGGAAGTCGACTCGTCGACCCTCAGTTGACATGTAACCAGCCTGTCCGAGCTCCATATCCATCGACCCATTGTGCTGCATAGTCTCTTTGTAGTATCTTCATACTACAGCTTTGTCTGGCTCATCGTTTACGACACGCCACGCGTTGGAACAACGTGATTGAGCCTCTTGTTATGTATTCATCGACTCCCAAAATAATCTGAAGCCTGCGAGGTTGCCTAAGGCCAGCAGAAGTCTGTCAAATAACAATCGGGAGAATGTAAAGCTAATGTGAAGTATTTTCCAAACATATCTGTCGTTATCATTAACGCTCAATGGCACGGCTGGTAGAGAGCGACATGTATCATATAGAGATGACAATGACGGATTAAATACGAATTCTGGATGGAAAGTGGCGCGCCTTGAGTTTAACAATCATTGATATTAATTAAAACATGCCTACACAGAAGACTATCGCCGTCGGTGTCGGGCAGACTAATGCAGCACTGCAATAAGAAATGTCATGAGTCAATATCATCACGCTATGGCATGGCTATTTCCCAAATTCATTCTCATTTATAGTATCCATATGCATTTATTGTTGCCGTTCACCAGTACCTAATTAAAACCGTGTATGTTGAAAACCAATTGTGTTCCTTTAAATGTTGAAATGTTTCTCTCTAAATTCCTCTATAATATCGTCTTCGCCATGGTACTCGTAGAAGTTTGACTTTTGATCTAGATTGGCTCATCTCTAGGCTCAATCATCACTTCGTTCACCGACACGTGTGCCGGCTGGCGCAGTGCGTAAACCACGGCTGATGCAACGTCGGCAGGGCTTAGCACCTGGGCACCCGTAGGTGCACCGTACTTCTCCATGGCTTCAGGGTCGGTCGAAAGCCCCAGAAGCTCAGTTGCCGTGTTGCCCGGCTGAACAGAAGTCACACGCAGGCCAGTGCCTGCCGTCTCGACACGCAGTGCCTGTAGCACAGCCTCGACAAAGAACTTGCTGCCCGAGTACACACCAAGGCCTGGGAACACCTTGCGGCCTGCGTCTGATGAGATCGCTACAATGTGAGGGCTGTGGCCGGAGCCATCCGATGCACCATTAATCGGCTTTGCACGCTCAAGCATGCCCGGCAGTGTGGCAGACAGACAGTGCAGCAGGCCCTTGCAGTTGACATCGACTGTGCGGTCCCACTCATCGCTACGCACGCTTGACATCATGGTAAAGTACATGACACCAGCACAGACGATGAGAATGTCAATAGGGCCCAGCTGGGCCTTTGCAGCTTCGACGAGAGCCTTGACCTGGGCGGCGTCTGTGACATCGGTGGCTTGCGGCAGAATCTTGGTGCCGGGAAATTGGGCCTCAAGTGTGGCCTGCAGAGTCTTGAGTTCACCGATGCGGCGCGAGCCGAGAGCAATGTGAGCGCCATCGTTGGCGAGGGCCGTGGCAATAGCAGCACCAATACCCGACGAGGCACCAATGACAACGGCAACACGGCCTGCGAGAGGGCCCTTGGGAACGGGCACAACGCTCTCGGCAACCTTGGGTACAATAGACAGTTTAGGGCCCTTGTGCAGCCACCCGCGAGAGTAGAAGTGCCGAGTGTAGGTAGTCAAAAGCTCCAGGTCAAGCGAAGGGTGCTTGTCGGTCTCTTCCAGTAGACTGTTGGTCTTGGTGTCATCCAGAAGAATGACAAGCTTGAGGAAGTCTACAGAGGGCATGCCGGCACGCAAAATATCCATGGGTGAAAGGTCGCCCTCGTCACGCGAAGCAGAAGAAGCAGGCGGCTCATCGCTTTGGTCCTCGTTCCAGCGGGCAACCCACTCGTCCCAGTCAACGGGATGTGTCTCGTAGCCCAGCAGAGAAAGGCGTGAAAACAGGTCCTTGGCGAAAATAGCATTGGAATCACCAATGTGCAGGACGCAGTTGTCAGTGGTCTTTTCGGCATCCGCATCAGCCAAGCTCAGAATCTTGCTAGCAGCGGCGTCGACGGGAGTCATCTCGACACGCCATCCGTCCACATTGGGTGAGTAGCCGATGCGCAAACTCTCAGAAATGAGAGCTGTGATGACATCACGGGGGTTAGTGGCACCCGTGTTACTGTGACCGCCGAGAGTGCCGGGGCGGTAGATGCGGGCAGGGAGACCCTGTTGCGCAGCAGCAATAACAAGCTGCTCGGCAGCCCACTTGGTCTGGCCGTAGCCATCGGCGATTTTGTCAACCACATCGCCAGGTGTGCTGATGGGAGTGTCATCTTCAATCCAAGCGTGCTTTGCGGGCGGCAGAACACCATTGGTTGAGATGTAGTGGACTGTAGCTGTGCCCTGAGCGGCTAGGCGCAGGACCTCTTTCGTGCCACCAACATTAGCATCACGCAGTGCGTCGTAGGGGTATAAGAGGTTGACGTGGGCACCAGCGTGAATGACAGCCTGAACTTTCTTGGCAAGATCATCAAACTGCGTTGAGCCAAGACCCAGCCCCGGCTGGGCAAGGTCGCCGTTCACGATCTCAATGCGGTCAACAATCGTGTCGGTCCAGAGGCCGAGACCCAGCAGGTGCTTCCGCAGACGGGCCATACCGCTGCCGGGCTTGATGTGTCCATAGGCAGAGGACCCGCGAACGAGACAGTGGACAGTAGCCTTGGTAGTAGCGACCAGCTCAGCGAGCAGGAATGCACCGAGAAAACCGGTGGCACCCGTCAAAAAGATATCGGATGCCTCGCTAACGCGTGCGGGTTTCGCTTTGTTTACCATCTGAAGCTCTTTGGGGAGGACACTGTCAGACTCGATGATCGCCCTGAGCAGGCTATCGTCGACTGATTTAACAGTTGCTGTAGATGCGGCACGTGCAGCTGCAGCGATAGCTGAAATGTGGCCGGCCATGGTGGGCTTGCTTGCAAGTGCCACCAGTGGAACGTTAACACCATAAGCAGCGGACAGGCGGCTCGAAAGCTCGGCCAGGGCAAGCGAGTGACCGCCGAGATCGTAAAAGCTGAACTGCTGAGGATCGACGGATGTTTCGGGCAGGTTAAGGCATGCAGCCCAGTGACGGCGCACATCGTTCTCGTCAATCTGAGTGGCAGGGTCATTCTGAACGCCGCCAGGGGCGACAATAGCCGAACCACTGCCCCAGAGAGTCCGGGCGAGGTTGTCTGCAAGAGGAGTCTCGGGTGGGCTGGGGCCAGGGTTGGCGCCAGTAGGAGCAGCGCGCAGAGAAGGCAGACCCTTGACGTCGACCTTGCCAGAAACCTTGTGCGTTGGCAGCATGTCCAGCTCGACCCAGAAAACGGGAATCATGTAATGAGCGAGGTGGTCGGCAAGCAGACGGCGTGCAAGAGGGCTATGACCGTCACCGTTGATCTGGAGTGGTGAGCGAAGGTCGGGACCCGAAGCAGCACCGCCCTCGACATCCCGCACGACATATGCAACGAGCTGGCGCTCAAGTCCCTCCTTATCAGCAAGCACGACACAGCTGCGCACGGAAAGGTGCTTGACAATAGCACTCTCGACGGCGGCCGGGTGGACAGTGTAGCCACGGACCTTAATCATGCCACCGACACGACCACTGATTTCAAGCTCGCCCGTGGACGGCAGGATTCGGGCCTTGTCACCAGTGCGGTACATGCGACCAACACCACCGGCAAAGCGGTTGGGAAGAAAGACTTCAGTGGTAGTCTCTGGACGGTTGAGGTAGCCGCGGGCCAGCAGGGGTCCGCCGACATAGAGCTCACCACCAGCACCTGGGGGGAGCAAGTTGCCCTCCTCATCAAGCACGTAGGTGTGCTCGGGGTCCATGGGCGGGCCAACTGGACAGACTGTGGCATCTGATGGCAGGTGTGCGAGGGCTACGCGGATATCACCGCAGGCAATCTCGTGGGTCTCGCTAACAGAGTAGCAGTTAAGCAGGCGTACAGGTGAAGCACCAGGTGGTGATAGAGCAGCTGTAGCACGGCGAGCGAGATCGACGGAAACGACCTCACCATTGAGCCAGAGGGTACGCAGGTGCGGTAGTCGCGTGGCGAGGTCGGGGTAGCGCGCAAGCACGGTGGCCAGCAGCGTCGGTGTCATGAGGGTCTCTGTGATCTCATGCTGGGCGAGGAACTTGACGAGGCCGACAGGGTCGTAGCTAGAGTCGTCGGGCACGGTGACCACAGCACCGCCCTTGAGCAGCGGGCGCAGAATCTCCCAGACAAAAAAGACATTGCAGGCGACACGGTCACCGGGGCCAAGGTCGCTAATCTTGAAGCGCAGGGCATAGGATAGGACGGGGGCACTGTGGGGGTTGCAGATGCCCTTGGGGCGGCCGGTTGTACCGGAGGAGTAAGAGACGAAAGCGAGGCGGTCGAGGTCGGTGGCTGACGGCAGAGGTGAGGCAGGTTCTGAGTGTGTGATGAGGGGGTCCGAGGTGGGCAGTGCGGCCAGATCGGCAACGGTCATGCCGCGCTCAAGCAGGATGCGCGGAGTGTGGACAGGCACGCGGTCGGCATACTCTGAGCTGGTGAGGATGACCGGGGGCAGAGCATCCTCAATAACGTCAGCGAGGAGGCCAGGGGGGTAGGCCACCTCGAGAACCAGAAAAGCACCACCAGCCTTGAGAGCAGCCACGCAGGCCACAATGTACTGGATGTTGTGGCCCATAAGCACGCCGACGAGGACATCGCGACCTACGCCGTAGACGGAGCGAAGCCGGTCAGCAACATGGTCGGTGGCCTTGTCAAGCTCTGCATAGGTCCAGCTGGAGGTATCGTCAACGACAGCCACAGCATTGGGGGTGGCCAGGACCTGGCGGCGGAAGAGCTCCACCAAGTCGTGAGTAGTGTCCATGTGTAGGTGTAGATGTTAGAGGTGGAGAGGTTAAAGTTGTAGAGAGCTTCTCGAGAAGAAAATGCAGAAGACGATTTGATGCTGAGCTGGTATTGAAGTAAAAGAGGTGATGCTCAGTCGAGGAGGGTGTTGAGAGTGACGAAGTGAAGCGAGTGAGGAAGGAGGGAGAGAGAGAAGGGGAGAAGCGGGAAGGAACGGTCGAGATTTAAAAGGGAAAGAGACGGGAAGGAAAAGGAAGAAGAGGAAGGCACACAACAAGAGAGAGCAAACAGAAAGAGCTACGAGGGGCCTGATAGGATTCACTCTACGGATAACAGCACATTGACGGAGGGACAAGACACAGGAACGGATACACAAGATAGGAACGGCTAATCAACGAGTGCCGATTGTGTGGCAGCTAGCATTGTCATAGAAGCTCAGAGAAGGTCACTCATTTGTATTTGCTATTACATTGCTGTCCAGAGACAGGCCAGCTAAGAGGGCAAGAGCGGACGGTGTACGGAAGAGAGCTGGGTGGAGGAGGAAGGCACGGAGGACAGGCTATCGGTATCGGTGAAAGTATACCCACTCGTTAAATGGCAGTAGAGGTACCAAGGAGCTAATCTTATCGGATAGAGGGCCATTGACGTTCACGTCGTTCAATTGGGCTGGAAGCTGATACGAGATAAGAAACGGTTGACTTGAGCGCGAGTTCACTAGAAGTTGGTAGGATTAATTGGGATTTATTCGCATATATTAAGTGCTTAATCCAGGGGGCATTCGATCGTTCTAAGACGGAGAGTAGAAAAACAGCTTAGACGAATTGAAGTTAATAGTCAGTATAAATACTAAATTACGAGAAAGTGGCAGCGGTGGAGTTTGTTGGGGATGTTGGGGTGCTAGGAGAATTGGGTAAAGTTTAATGGCAGAATAAATGGATAAATCGGGGATTTAAATGTGTAATTGGCAGGCATTTACATGTGATCGAGAGGGTGGAAATAGGAAATAGAGCAAACTTGAGAGTCAATGAAGATGATTTGATATTATACAGAATGGGTTGAGATCTCAAAGAATATTGAAGGATTTTAAGAGCAATGCATGTGACATTGGAGATTTATTTGTACTTTGTTACGAGTTGGAAGTATTTCTTTGGTGTTTTCTGTTGCTTTTTAGTAAATTAGGTGAGAATTGAAAATAAAATACAAGTACAATACAATCAGCACCATAATACATAGCCGAATTACTGCTACGGATTTTATGCATTGGCAGGTGTCAACAATCTATTGGTACATGCTGAGAGGCCTGCGTCTCAAGAATTGATCAACAAGCTACATACAAGGTACACAAAGGCCAGGCAGACGAATTAGAGTAAGGACGAAGCAGGATATTCTAGACAAAGCCTTGATTACTACAGACGTCGACGTACTATTGCAGCCACTACGGCCATGACATCACAATAACCAACAAAAGTACGTGGCCCAACGGCGACGGCCGCCCGAGAACCGCCAACAGCATGATCGACGGGGCGAAACACGGCGTGGGGCGGCGCGGGATGGGCGGACTACGGCTCGGCCACGGCCGGTCGGTCGCTAATTGAACTGATTTGGCAGCTGTGTCAGTCGGAAGTCTCGACATCAGTCATGGTTTGGCTGATGCGGGATGACGGCTGCAAGCTTCGGAAAATGGAGACGCGGGAGAACGGAGACGGCGGAGACGTGGAGGAGGGACTGGTGGGTTAGTTGGATCCAGGTGTGGGATGTGAACGACAATAGGTACGTAGCAAAGTGGGCGGCGGACTTTGGAGGGCGTATTTTTAGGTTGTAGGCTGGTGAGAGCGACGGTCAAGAACGTGTAGAGATGAGGCGGCGAGAGCTGTTGATGATGGTATAGTGAATTTAGAGGGAAGGTAAAATCTAGATAACTTTAGTGTGTATCCACGAGAAGTAGCTATTTACACTATATGCAGCATGCTCTACATATCTGCACATCAGACATCTACGCACGGCATAAATCAACCAATTTGTAAATATTGCATAATTTAAATTAATCGCGGCATGCAAAAAGAGCGAGCACGAGGGCTTTACCCAAATCGGTACCAACCTGGCCGCCGTTTTCCTCCTCAGGTGGCTGCCCTCGTGACCGACACATGTCATGTCTGCATGGAACTTGAAAGATCAAAGTTCTGGACTCCCACAATCCCACACTCCAATATTCCTACCAGCGGGATCCGAACGAATGTTAGCCTTAGCCAGGAACATCCAGGGATAAAACTGCAACCATGCTCTCGGTAGCTTAATCGGCAACATATCTGCTTCTTACTGCAGCCCATATGCAGCCTTAATCAGAGTGGCAATCTTCTCGCCCGACGCATACATTGTGGCCGACGGTGCGCCTGCGAGAGGGTACGGCCAGTAGCTGATATCAATCACGCGCAGGCCGGTGACTCCGTATACGCGCAGCTGGCTATCCACAACACCGCCCAAGGACAGTGGCAGCATCGCGGCCGTGCAGCACTCGTGCCCATTGGTGGGACTCAGCGCCGAAATGAGAGCAGCCTCGATGTCGACGTCGCTTGTGACGTCTGTGCCAAACGGACTGGTCTCGGCCGGGCCCAGCATAGCCATGCTTGGCGCGCTCATTACCTGCCTGTTCTTCTTGAACAGAGCCTTGTAAATTGCAAGGTCTGTTGGGTCCGTTGCAGTCCGGTAGTCGATCAGTGGGTTATCCGCGATGTTTGTCGAGTTGATGTTGATTGTGCCCCGGCTTAGCGGCTTGAGTGTGTACAGCGTATTGGTATCGTACGTATTCCAGTGTAGACCGCCCACGGCTGTGTCGCCGGCCAGCTGCTCGAGTAGCACAGTCCGCTGTGCGCGGTAACCTGCTGCCACTGTTGGATCTGTGCCACGGGGAAGATACTCTGTTGCGTTGCGAGCGAGCGCTGCCTTGATAATGTCCAGATAGTCGGGCGTTATATCTTTGAGTGCGAGCGATGCGAAATTGGTGCTGACGGTGCGCACAAGGGTGTACGGGCCGGTCCTGTTGGCCTCATACCGGGCATACTCTTCTGTATCGTACGTAGCGTTATTGAGGAGCGAGCCCCAGTTGGGCGACACATTCGTTGTCATGTTGTATGCCATGGGGATCGTGGGCTGGTCTTGAAAGTTCTGGCCGACGTCGGGAAGGTCGGACACTATCGGGATGCCGAAGCGACTGAGCAGCGCCTTGGGCCCGATGCCAGACAACTGAAGAAGCTGCGGAGTGTGAATGCCTCCGGTAGCCACGAGCACCTCTTTTGATGCATAGACTGTCGTGGCGCTTTCACTGACGTCGTCAGTAGGTACAAACTCGATCCCGACAACTTTCTTTTTGGTAAAGATTACCCGCGACACAGTCGTCGAGGCCAGCAGGTGGTAGTTGGGCCGAGAATCAATTACACGCTCGTAGTGGTTTAGCCGCGCATAGCTTCTTGTTCGTGTCGCCGCATCCTCAGCCAGTGGCAGCCAGTATACACCTCTTACGGTGCCGTCGTTGGGATCCTCATCTGCCAGAATGCTCGACTCCAGTACGGCATTATGCCAGTATCCGCTTGCGGGAAAGAAGTAGTTGAGATATGTTGCACAGGGCCAGCAGTGCCATGCATGGACATGTCCCAGGATATGTTCCCTGCAGCAGCAAACGACACATCGGGCTCTGTGAAGTTCTCACTCTTTTTGAAAAAGGGGAGGAAGTCGGTCCATGTCCAGCCGGGGCTGCCCAGAGCTGCCCATCCTCCATACTCGTCTCGGCCGCCGCGGACAAAGATCATTGCGTTCACGGCACTGCCACCGCCGACGACGCGACCGCAGATTGCAAAGTAGACACCGCTATTCAGACCCTCCTGGGGCACAGTGAACAGATTTGGCCACAGGTACGGGTCTGGATTATAGGCGCCAGGAACAAGGACGGAGTCTTCACCGCCGTCAAACGGGCCGGCTTCGATGACAAGCACCCTGACTGACGGGTCCTCGGTGAGCCGGTCCGCTACCGTCAAGCCCGCAATGCCACCCCCAGCTATGACAAAATCATAAGTTGAAGAAGCGGCTGTGGCGCGTTCAATAACTGTCGCATGTTCTGGGATCGAGCGGGCAGCTGCCGTGCTTAGCCATATTCCGACACAGAGAGTTCTGAGAACCGATGTGAGTCTCATATTGGCGGCAGCGTTGAGTTTTGTGAGAGTTGAGCTACATTGTAAACCTAGCAAAACACTTTGTAAAAGGCGGTCATGATTACATTTATATATACATCAGCACCATCCAATGCTGCATGCAAGAGTAAGCTGAGATGCTACGTGCAGGGGGCAGCTCCCGCCCGACCTGCACTTCGCTTCCCCGACATGCATGCGCTATTCTGTTTCGGCATGCAATGACACGTCAAGGCGATCATCCGCGTGACTGCTGAATTGAGTGATGGAATCTGATTCAGTATAAACTAGTCTGCTGTCTGAATGTCTACACCCGTCCTCTTGCTAGGAAAATATCCGGAATATCGACATGCTTGCACCGGATGTACTCGCACAGGTTCTTGCCCAGAGAGTCAAAGCTTGAAGTCGAGTTGAAGCCCCGGTCCAGGTGGTCCTTGAGCAGGAAATGCACCGCGCGAATGTAGGGGAACTCGCACCGGTCAATCTGCCGCCCGACGTCGTCGTTACCCAGAAGCTCACGCAGCTTTCCCGTGCTCAGAACCGTGCGCAGCCACTCCCACTCGTCGTCGCGCCGCACAAACAGGCCCAGGTTGCAGTTGGACGACTTGTCGCCAGACCGACCCAGGGCAATGTACCCCAGCGGAGCACGCGTCGTCGGCCCGAACTTGCTCAGGTCAGCGGGTGAAGCCGTGTCATGGTAGCTGGGCTGCTCGCTTGCAAACACCTGCGTCTTTGTCGGCGATGGGATGTCGAGGACGGTGCCGTCGGGGAGATGGGCCGTTTCCTTGACAAAGGCCTGCGGCAGGAGGCTGACCCAGTACTCGAAAAAGGGCCGGCCAATGGCTGTGCGCATATCGGGCGCCATGGTACCGCCGGGATACGACTGCAGCAGGTTCTCGATACAAAAGCGGGCAAAGGAGCCGCGGTCCGAGTCGACAAAGGACGAGCCGGCAAGCAGTTCCGGGTCGCGCGTCTGAGCAAAGATGCGGAGGTCGACGGTGGCCTCTTCCTGCGAGCGAGGGTCGGCGGGTACGTGGCCGGCGGTCATGAACTTGAGGCAGGAGAATTTGTCGAGATACTCGCCCATGCGCGCCTTTGTCTGGCGCTCGATCATGGCAGCCTTTTCCTCGATGTCGAGTCCTGTCAGGTAGAAATGGAACTCGGCCTGCCAGCCACCCTTGGCCGTGATGCCGACCTTTGTTGTGGGCGGCGGGGGCAGGCCACGGACGCCTGAGACGTGGACCTCGTTGGGCGCAATCTGGACGAGACGTACATCCTCGATGGACGCAGTGACGTCCGAGTTGTAGTAGAGCGGACCCTGGATCTCGTAGAGCAGCTGCGATGCGACTGTCTCGATGTTGACGAGCCCGTCGCGGCCTTTCTCCATGCTGATGACGGCTTCGCCCTTGTGATCGATGGCAGCTATGGGGTAGCCCATGTCGAGGTCTTTGTCGCCGAGGTCCTTGAAGCCGCTGTAGTAGCCGCCCGTGGCATACGTGCTGCACTCGATGATATGGCCGACCATGAGTGCGCCCGCCAGCTCCGCGATGGAGTCCTCGCGCGTCCAGCCGTGCCACCACATAGCTGCGCCGACCGTGACAGAGGCATCGGCAACACGGCCACACAGCACAATGTCGGCACCACCGGCAAAGCATGCTGCAATGCCCGTGCCACCGAGATAGCACTGCGCGCAGATGGGGTCATAACCCCATTCGCTGATGGGTTTATTGGCGGGCAGGTTCAAGAAGGGCTCGCCCTTTTTGTAGAGGTCGAGCACGGCATCCGTGACATCATCGCCGTCGACTACGCCGACCTTGAGGGACACGCCGTGCTTCTTGATGAGCTCCTTGGCGGCATCAGCGAGTCCGTGCACATCACTGGCACCGGCATTGACGGCAATCTTTGTGCCCTTCTTGGCGAGCCAGGGAATGGCCGGGTCGATCTCTTCGAGAAAGTAGGGCTCATAGCCCTTGGCGACCAGGGTCGAGCCGGAGGTCATGGTCTTTTGGGCGAGACGGTCGCGCTTGTCGGAGCCGCGCAGGGTCATATTGCACTCGGACATCCAGTCGCCGGTGATGACGTCGACGTCTTCAAACTTGGCCATGTCGTGGATGGCACGTTTGCGGTCGTAAACGCCGCCCGAGCAGCCGGCGATGCGGATAGGCCGCTTCGGAGTAGTTTCAACAGAGCCCATTATGTACTGAGATATAGGTGTGATGATGATTGGCAGCATTAACACTGGCCATTTACAAAGATGGGATGCACTCTTATATCTACCTCTATTCTCATATCACACTCTTTCCCATTGCTAAAGGTTATCCCTTGTCTGTGTAGATGTAAACGCTAATGATTCAGACAGACAACGGCAGTCCTGTCCGGTCTATCTGATGTCCCGGCATATTGGGGGTATCGCGGGATTAGATGCTTCTTGAATCAAAAACGGCCACAACAAGGCAAGGCGTGGTCGAATCACAGCATGATATTGTTTGATAGCCATCGCCCGCACTGAATCATCGCGGTTGCGGGGTATGGACACTGTCGCGGATGCACTTCCCGGGCCTGCGGGGAGGATCACCAACAGCATCGCAGCGTCGATGATTCAGTAGTCGGATCAAGGATGTCGATTTCCTCGCTGACTAATGTTGGACGTAGAGATCATCCATGTAGTAGCCAATCTTACATACTAATTAGGAAGGAATACGGCTGTAGTCTAACTTCCTGGCAAGGCTTTCCTTGTCGCCAATATTGCGTGTATATCCGAACTTTGCCAGCATGGCGCATCCGAGGCAAGGCGCATTGATTGATGCCAGCCATACCGAACATATGTTGGGTAGAATCGCTGACTGCTTCAACTTATATGTTGGGATCGCACTTGAAGTCCTATTGCTTTTCGTTGTCATGGAAGTGAGCACAACTAACACTGAGATGCCAACCGAGGTCTCCTATTTGCGCATTTCGTTGTACCAAATTATGTTGGCACGACGTGACTGGCAGTGTTATCTGCGATGTAATACTGGCCGCATATCAATCTTCACCGTCGACGCGCGTTGTCATGTGTTGCCATCCCTGTCTGCAGTTCTGTAACATGTATCAACGACTGTGTCGACCGCAGCGGGTTGACTGATACAGGATCTGGTTTCTCTTCTGGAAGTGATGGGCAATCCCAATTATGCATGTTTTTATTTTTGTTGTGCTTTTGAATGCTACCCAGGCTGCTGTGACGAGTGATGGATGTTATCTACTCAACTGGAGCACACCTGTTTGGAGCCTTTTGTGTTTCGGATAGACGCTGGCGTCCGATGATCGTCCGTAGGGCCAGCCCACGACCAAGACCCGGTTAAGATCGGTCAAGGCGGCAACGGTTAGGTTATTTTTGTCAATTATTGCCCTTAACAAACATATCTGGTTTGATATGCGATACACTGTGCAGCTCGCCCTCCTCCAAAACGCCGAGGCATAGTCCCTTGCACAACATCTTGCACGCAGCACACTTGCACCTGTATTGATACATACGCACAGAGTTTAACCCTATTTCGTCACCCTTTGCTACTTCTAGTAACTAACGCGGGATATGTCTTGTGGTTTTCTTGTAATTCTGCTCTACAAACATACACCATAGTGGTTTGGGCAGATTTAACCCGCGAGGCCTCTTCGCGCTGGTTTCACTGGTTTGCCCCTCGACTAGCAAGTCTACCCAGCAAATCTATTTTTACATTAGACTTGAGCGAGAGTACAGTGTAGACACCAACTTTCTCCTGCTAGTCGGCCTATCTCAAGAGTCTATTGATGCAGGTATTCAATATTGGGCACAGAAGAGACGGCATTCCGGGTCTAATCCCGCACGAAGGAGGCATATCTCGTATATCTCACCGACCTGCAGGGCACGACCCGAATACGCCTATTTGTGTGCTGCAGGATTTCTCCGTACACCAGTTAAGGGCCCAAAGATGCAGTCAGTGACTGTTGACACATTCCAGTGTTGCGTATGCCATCCACCTCATCGGCATCGCCATCATTCCATCGGCGACGACAGCTCGGATGTCTGCTCCACGAAACGCTTAATTCTCCGTCGTTTGAGTGCCAGGTTGAGGATGATAAAAAATGTAAAATGTAAATTGTAAAACAGCGTCGTTGGAAAAACAAAGGGAACCTGGTGAGCTGGTTTGCTGCTACAGCGTCGACTGCGTGTGCACTGCCCCTTCGGCCCCGTCTTGAAACTCGAACTGCAGCCAAACGAAGTGCACAGTATGTACCCGGTTGTACACGGTACATAGACTGTATATCGCTGCTCGCTCAGATATAGGCGTTGCTCCACGACCATGGACCAATCAGCGAGAAGGCGTCTGAAAGTACAAAACAAGCAGGTACACCCCCACCGGATTCACATACGAAAATACATGTGCAAAAACCAGCCGGGCGGCGACGCCATGTGCAGTCCCGCTTTTATCCACGCCATTCCTGAAGCAGATTGGCCAGGCTCCTCACACGTCTCCCAACTAACGTCAAAACAACCTCGCGACATCCACACCTAGTCCTACGCCCTCTGCGCCATCGTGTCGCCCGCTGCGGCGAGTCTCTTTGCTCACTGACTATCGTCGCAATCATCTCCACAGTCGGTGGTTGTTTGTCTGTTGTCCGTTCTAGAGTCTATGCGACGCATGTTCCCCTTTTCTTTTTCGATCGGCTCGGTTGCGAATAGCGTCACTCCCCAGCCGTCGACTCGTTCAGCCCGTCTGGAGCGCCGCGTTTCCTAGATACATCTTCACATCTATCGAGTTCTGATTGCTATCTCTACATAGTACGGCGTTCAGTCTTCATCCTTCACCCATCACTTAGTCCTTCGCTGCAACACCCCTACCCCTCGATCGACCTCCCACAGCTTCTGTCTCAGGTACACCTCCTGTGGCCCAACCCTCTCTAGCTGCTGTAGCAGACTCCAGACCCTAACAACAGACTGCAGACTCTATACTTTCGCCTCTCCTAGTAGACTTCACCAATAGACTCCGCACAGACATCGCCTCACGACCAACAGACATTCTTGATATAGCCAGCCAAAGTCTACTGTGTCGACATATTAATATCAAATCGCAGACCTTTCGACTACCTAGTTTCTTCTTTGTCACATCTTACACTTTTCAAACCTTCGCAGAACAACTCTTGCACCTTAACCGCATCCACGCATCCATCGACAGCACCCCTGCTCGATCCACCACTGCTCCTTCACCCTCTCCCCAGCGACAGCCGCATAAGATAACAACACTACAAGCCCTGTACAGCAAACGTTGCACCTATTCTACCTCAACAACTCTACATTGCAATTCGCAAACAATACACTCTGCGATTCTCGTCATCTCGTATTCGCGACACAGCGCCTGGCCAACTGTCATACAACGCGGCCGCCGTCGCCTCTCTCCGTCTCGACTTTCCATCGTCACCTTGAACTCTTCGATCCCGAGATACATGCCAGCTACCACAACACCTCATTCTTGATCTGATCTTCTATCATCTATTACTATACCCTCGAGTTCCGGAAGTGTGCCAGCATCGACTCGCAGCGAGATACCGACTATCAACACTTTCGCTCGCAGCGGCCTAGTCGCCGTTTGCTGAGGCTCTCCTCGGCCTCCCCTTTTCTTCTCCCGCTACAACCTATACACCACACATCACACCCGCAATGGACCGGGCAGCTGAAGCGCTGCTCGTTGCGCATGAGCTCTATGCTCGCGCAAACGAGACCACATCTGCCTCAAACGCAACGTCCACATCCGAATCGACCTCGACCTCCGAAAAGCCCGCCAGCTACAAGATCATTGGCATCTCGCTCGCGGTTAGCTCCGGCTTGTTCATCGGCACGTCGTTTGTTCTCAAAAAGTTCGGTCTCCTCAAGGCCAACGAGAAGTACAATGAAGTGGCCGGCGAGGGCTATGGTTACCTCAAGAACTTTTACTGGTGGTCCGGCATGATTCTCATGATTGTCGGCGAGATATGCAACTTTGTCGCCTACTCTTTCACCGATGCCATCCTCGTGACGCCGCTTGGTGCTCTCTCCGTTGTTATAACCACAGTTCTGTCCGCCATCTTCCTCAAGGAGCGTCTCAGCATGGTCGGAAAGGTCGCATGCTTCCTCTGCATTGTCGGCTCTGTTGTTATCGTCATGAATGCACCTACAGAGGCGTCTGTTTCCACGATCCAGGAGATGCAGCACTTTGTCATCCAGCCCGGCTTCCTGTCTTATGCCGGTGTCATTATCCTCGGTGCAGCCGCTACCGCATTATGGGCCGGACCGCGCTGGGGCAAGAAAAACATGCTTGTCTACATCAGCATCTGCAGCTGGATCGGCGGTCTTAGTGTAGTTGCCACGCAGGGTCTTGGCTCGGCTATCGTTTCAGCAATCGGCGGCACTAAGGATCAATTCAACCAGTGGTTCCTCTATATCCTGCTGGTTTTTGTCATCTGCACCCTCCTGACCGAGATCATATTTTTGAACAAGGCGCTCAACCTGTTTAACGCCGCCTTGGTTACGCCTACCTACTACGTCTACTTTACCAGTACCACCATCATCACTTCGGCCGTTTTGTTCCAGGGTTTCAAGGGCACTGCATCTTCTATCGTCACTGTCGTCATGGGCTTCCTCGTTATTTGCTCTGGCGTCGTGCTTCTGCAGCTTTCCAAGTCTGCAAAAGATGTGCCCGACGCGGCCGTGTTCAGCGGTGACCTCGACCAGATCCAGACCATTGCCGAGCAAGAGCAGTCTGAGACCGAGCCCAAGGCCGATGCTATTCGCGGCGCTGCTGCTATTGTGCGTCGCATCTCGACAGCGCGCCAAAACTGGGAAGTTGCCGAGCTCAAGCGCATGCACGAGGAAAAAATGCGCGAGCGCACGGAACTGGAGGTTGTCAGTGAAATCGGCGGTAACAATCACCTGGAACCGGGTACACCAATGTACGAATGGGACGGTATCCGCCGCCGCCGCACTACTATGGGTAGCACGCGTTCGCGTTCGCATACTGCCTCATCACGTCCCTTCACACCCGGCGCAACTCCCGCACACCCACCTCTCGGCTGGTCACATATGCCCACTGACGAAGAGCTCGCAGCACTAGACCGCCCTACAACACCTGGCATGTTCTCTAGTATTGCCGGTACCATCCGCAGCCGTGGCCGCAGTCGAGGCGCCAGCGTACTGCTGCCAAGCCACAACAACGACCTGGAAGAGCCGCCTACACTTAACCCTCTGACACAGACCAAGTTGCAGAGCCCCATGCACCCCGTACAGCTGACCGAGATCTCTGTACCCGCCAACGTTTCGTCTGGCAACAACAACGCATACTATGACGGCGATGCACGCTACGGCCTGCCGTCCAATACCAAGACCGAGTACACAGGCGCCGGCGGCTATGCATCGAGCGATGCCGCAAGTGTCTTGACCGAGCCACCGCAACCGCCACCACACCTAGCCAAGCGTCAGTTTTCGTTCCAAAACGTGTTCAAGCGCCACCAGCAACACGCAACACCCGAGCCTGAGACCGTCTACCACGAAGAGGAGGAGGAGGGCGAGGACGACTACCAACCTGCGGGCCAGCCTCAGTCGCACACATACGCAAGCACTGGCCGGCCACCAAGCCGGCCTCCCATTACAGGTTCGCGGGGCTATTCAGCGCCGCAGGTCAAAGGGTCGACAGAAGAGGAGCGGCTCGGGCTAGTCAAGGGCGACTCGCGGTCAGCGACAGTTTTGCCAGTCTATGACGAAGAGGAAGAGGAGGAAGATGACGGCTTTGGCAACCCGCGCAACTCGGCGCACCGTGCGTACAATGAGATTATGCGCATGGACCAGCTGAAGCAGAAGCAGCAGCAGACGCAGACGCAAGAGAAGCAGGAGCAGCGGTATGGCCGCGGCATCACCGGCAGCCAGTCGTCTGGCAGCAGCACGTCGCCTTCGCGCGGCCGTGAAAAGAGCGGCAGTGTCGGCAGCCACGACAGCCAGACCCAGCAGGGCCGTACACGGCTCTCAAAGCAGCCAAAACAGAGCAAGGAGACCACACCGCCGCCGCCTCCAGCGGGCGGTCGGCGATATAGTCCACCACGCGGCGGCAATGGAGGGGCCTTTATCTAGAAGGTATTATAGGTCACGAGGGCCGCTGTCCTGTGTTGTATTTGTACTATATTTCTCTGTCTTTTGCGTTTCTCCTGCTTAGCGTCCTTTGCAAGCGCTTGTACTTGTATTTAATTTTCATGATAGCTACGACGGCATGATGGGAATACTGATTTTTTGGTTCTTGGTTATCATCGTCCATTTCGTTTTCTAGTGATGTGCTTGCGTGCCTCTCGGTATCTGTGGGATTTTGCCAGACACGACAACCCTTGTGAATGTAGGGCCTTGTAAGCATGTCAAGTATTCAGCCTGATGATGGCGTTTCAGTCTGATTATGAAGCATATCCCGTCTCTGGCGGCACATGATCATCACCACCATGCCAGGAAAATGACGACAGACGACGGGAGTGCGATATGAGACTGCAACGAGTGCATTGTCTGCATGACACTTGACAGCAATTCAGTGTTGTGCAACAAGACAGCAAGTCGTCAAATCGATTTACGGGCCTCGAGTCTGCAGTCTTGACGCGCACCATCACGCACTCACTATGTATTCACTCTGCAATCACTGTGACATCACCTAGTACTGATTTCGCAGTCACTCGGTCCGCACCACACACTGTCACACCTGCTGGTGCAAGCAAGTCGGTGCTGCTTCTGCCTGTCTGCGCACAGGTGCCGTGCACCAAACGGATCATGCAGGGGTCACGTCAAATAGATCGCATTGTAAGACAGCAGACAGCAGCACAGCAGACAGCAGACAGCAGAGAGTGGACGGTAGGACAGCCGAGCGACCGTCTGATTCTGTGGATGTCTTTGCAGTGTCTTTTCTGACGACTGCCCAGACTCGAGTGTCTTAATATTGTCTCCATTTCCCCTCCTCCTCGATGCCCGCTGACCTCTTGTGGACGGCATATCTGATTCAGCATCTATAAGACCGGTGTCACTTTCGATGTACAAAGCTGTCCTTCTCCTTGCGTTCCCGCTTCCACTCATATTCTCTTTCGTTTTATCTTTCATTATCTCTCATCTTTCTTCTCTCTTCCCTCTCTCTTCCCTCTCTCCCCCTTTCTCTGCTCTTCGTCTCATTGTCACTCTCCAACAGGTCTGCATTCACACCCACAAAAATGAAGGGATACACACCCAATCCGACCATCCGCATTCTTATGCTTGGTGCCGAGGGCGTGGGCAAGAACTGTATCGAGTCGAGGGTACGAAAGCTGTTTTATACTTGAGCTGTTTCTGAATTTATATATTATGGACTACTGACAGGGCAGTTTACCACAAAGCTTTACCCGCCGCCGTACAACCCGGCCCTGACTCTCAACAGTCGGCGCTTCTTCACCCTCCCTCGTTGCCCCGATGACCATGAGGCTGAAGCACATCATGGGGAGCATCGTATCGAGGGTGAGGAGCTGGCAGACAAGGAGAAGAAGCAGGTCGTGGTCGGTATGGTTGGGAAGACAGCCGAAGCCTCGGCAAGTGATTGTCCACCAACGGCTGCATCCAGCGGCATCGCTTCTTCCAGCCACGGCAGCCCAAGCACCCCAAATAGCCCAAACAGCCCGAACAGCGCCGACGCGCCCTCTCTCGACCTGGACGAGCGCACACTGGTCAACTCGGAAGGCGTGTGCAGCGAGTGTGTCCGCGAGAACAACACCTACCTCGTCATAGTGATCAACTACCCTGCCCTGCACAAGAGTGTCCGTGTCCGCAAACAGGTGCACAGCAAGGCTAACTACGACGCTGTTCTTTTGGTCTATGATGTCTGCGATTGCGCCTCGTTCAGCGCCATCACAACCCTGCACGCCGAGATCCCCGTGTGCACGCGCAAAATCCACTACAGCCATCACCGCAGGGCAGCACCCCACGCGAGCGCAACGCGCAGCCGGACGGCAGGCTGGTTCGGCGGCGGTGGCAACGACCTCACAGGCCACACAGGATCAGGTGAGATAGTCGTTGGTCTGGTCGGCAACAAAAGTGACGTTGATGCGAAACGCCAGAGTCCCACCATGGCCGAGGAAGTCAAACCAGTCATAGAGACTTCTATCTCTACCGGCCGCGATATCAGCTCTCACGGCGGTTTGCTGAGCCCCCTCTACCACGAGAGCATCATGTATGAAGAGCTGATGGCCGGCATTGAAAGAGAGAAGCAAAAGATGGCGGCTTTGCCTGAGTCGCCCAAGAAGACAAGTGCTCCGGCCCTGCCCCAAGACGAATTCAAGCAGGAGCTCAACGATGCTCTGAAGGAAGAGGACATCCAGAAGTGGCTTCAGATTAGCAGACTTGAGCCGCCCTTGGAGTCGGACAAGAATATCAAGAGTCCTGGTGATGCTGTAGGGTCACCAGGCAGTCCGCAGACCGGCCGGTCTCGTCTTATTTCAATGTCTGACGGAGAAGCCCTTGTCCGCCAGCTGAACCTTACCGTCCCGTTCAGGGAAACGAGTGCCAAGACGGGCGACAACATCGAGGCTGTTTTTGAGAATCTGGTGCGCGAAGTGCTGCGTGAGATGGGTCGCGATGCCAGCGGGACAAACAAGGCTGGCAAGACGTGTCGTCACAAGGCCAATCTCGGCAAAATCAAGTCAAGAGACAGTCAAGTGTCTGTCGAACGCAGCCTCTTCCCAAGCTCGGACGACGACCACCACCGTAGTCAACCACCTCCATCCGTTGTCTCGGAGGCCACTGTCATTAGCACCGTGGCGGCTGGCGAGGAAGATCGGGAGCGCCGGCCCGAAAGCGCGATCATGTTTGGAGAGGCCCATAATGCGGATTCTTCGGCGCCTAATATCGCCGTTGGGACGGTCGTTTCGGGTGATAGCAAAATGGGGCGGATGCGCAAGATATTCATGCGCAGGGGACAGAACATTGCTGTGTGAAAGGCTACGTACTTTCAAACAGTATTAAGTTGGGAGGAAAACCAAATGTAATTACCGAAAAATGTCAAAAGTAATATATAAACTGCCAAATGAGAAGAACACAAACTCCTCTTATGCCGGTGACTGCATAAATAGCCTGCAACGCTGCCGTCGAATCATAACCCGTGAAAGATTTACAAATGAGAAAAGAGAGAAGGAATCCAGAAAAGACGCAAGAAAGGCCACCACTAGAGACTGGGACAAAACACGAATACAACCCAAGATTTATGCTTCACCAGTCATAAGCCCAGCCGTTGTCCTCCAAGAAACTCTCAATCGCCTGTCTGAGAACAAGGTTTGTCCGCAGGTCGGATGGCTCGAGCGGCTCTCGTGTCAGCGGGTCTGTTTTCGACCGCCGCAGGTGCTCGAGGATAGAAGCCCGCTCGTACGACTTGCCTGTCTTGGTGATGACAGGGTCGACCATGATTTCAAAGGAGATATCGTCGACGAGCCAGTCCGGCACCTCGCGCTTTTGCTCTTCACGGCACCGCGACAGCTCAAACGTTGACCGCAACTCGTTGATCTTCTTCTCCCAGTCGGCCTGGGCCTCTCTCCAGTCCTCGCTGTCCACGTCAAATAGTGCCAAGTCCTGGTCCCGTTTCTCCTCAAAGTATATGATTGCCTCATTCTCGAGGGGCCGCGACTGGCGCAACCGGCGGCGCTCCTTGTCCTCCCACCGCTTCTTTTTGCATGCGAGCAGATGCTTTGTGATGCTGGTAATTGAGTTATCCTGTGTCTTGGCACACAGGTCTTGTGCTTGCCTACAGTTTTCGACGGCAGCATCAAACTCATGGAGCTCCAGCTCGGCCTGAGACAGGTAGTAATAAGCCTTCATGTTTGCTGGAGAGAGGTCGAGACATGTCTTGCAATCGTAGGCGGCATCGTCCCACCGTTCCAGTTTAAGGCGGCAGAGGGCCCGGTTGGTGTAAAAGGCCGAGTTCTTTGGGTCGGTAATGATTCTGAAGGAGGGAGATATAGTTAGCATCTCCAAGACCTTGCGCTTGCACTCTGTAGTAACAGGAGGGACGCCTTACGCTTGAGAGTACCGGCCTTCTGCAGCAGCATACTCCCCCTTGACGAAGTGGGCGTTGCCCTGCTCCTTGAACGCTAGAGCTTGAGCGGCCATGGTGAGGTTCCCGTGTGGTGAAAATATTATATCGATAGGTTTCGAGCAAGATTGTCGTCACAGTCGTTTGAAGTGAGATCGTAGCGGGCTGTGGTTAGATATTAGATGATAGTCTGGGTATTGGCGGTTTGTGATTTGATGTATGATCGAGTTCTAGTCTATATAAACACTGGGAAAGTAACAGTCTATCGTCGCCTATTGGGATGTCGATGCCTCGATGCGATTGGTCTGCCGGCCTTGTCTCGGTCACAGTAGCAGGTACGGACGGGTCTAGTCGACGAAGCAAACTAGGTCGACACGTTACTTGGACAGATCAGAGAAATGGATGTAATTTAATAGTATGAATATAGAATAGATGGGAACCTCAAAGCTATGCGAGAGCAGGAGAGGGAAGAGGAGAGAGAGGTGAAGTCTCCGGGCGCAATCACCAGCGGAACGTGGAAGAGGAAAGAGCGGGAGAGCCTCATTTGGTGGGGTTCACTTTCCCGAACACACAGGACCCCTGTAAACGCACGCCAAAATTACTAGATACAGCTGGCGGCGCAGTACCAACAGTAGCAGAATGACCCACATGAGCCATCCGAATGCACCTACTGACACCCGGTCGTCCCTGCCCAAATCCCCATTTGTCAGACGAAGCTTCCAGAACATGGATCCAGCACAGAAGGAAGCTATCTTGCAATTCACTGGCGGGAAGGTGCGAACGGCGATGTGTGACATAATCTACTCGAAGGCCGATCAATAGTACTGGCGTCAATATACCACATCAGCTTAAAGGCTGCTTTTCCACTAATTCTGCGAGTCTTCAGAAGTGACAATCAATTACAGCCTTCAGCCATGTCGTTAGATACATCTACAGCTTGCTATCTTTCCACACGGCCTTGCGCCGCTCGACAAAGCTCCGCACACCCTCCTTCATGTTGTCGGCGCCATCCATGCTGCCGTACATGCCGCGCTCCAGCAGGTTGACGGCCAGCTCTGGAGAGAGGCCATCCCAGCCCATGCGCATGCCCTCGCGCGACACAATCACGGCATCCGGCGAGTTGCTGGCCACGGTGGCTGCCAGGCCGAGAGCCTCCTTGAGCAGATCCTGTCCCTTGGGCACAATCTTGTTCACAATGCCCCATCGCTCCATTTCTTCGGCTGAAAATGTACGCCCTGTGAGAACCATCTCTGCCGACCGCTGCCGGCCCAGTGTGCGCACAACACGCGGCAGTGCACCGGCGATTGCCACGACACCGATCTTGACCTCAGGCAGACCAAACTGGGCCGACGCTGCAGCCACGATCATGTCGCAGTTGACAGCAATCTCCATCCCGCCGCCGAGGCACACACCATTCACAGCGGCTATAACGGGCTTCTTTCCAGTGCGGTTGCTGAGGCCACCAAAGCCCGAGTTTGTCCACTTGTCCGCACGAGCCGTGTTCTCGCCGGCGCTGCTGCTGTGGGACTCGTTCCACTGTTTGAGGTCGGCACCGGCACAAAACCCGCGGCCGTTGCCGGTCACGACAGCACAGCGCAGCGAGGGCTCGCTGTCGTACCAGCGGAACAGGGAATCGAGCGGTGCATGGTGTGTGGTAGGCAGCGAGTTGAGCTGCTTGGGCCGGTTGAAGGTGACCAGGAGGACGTGCTCCACGGGGAATGTGACGAGGACGTCGGGGACCTCTGGCGGCGGTGAGGCAAATGGCATTTTGAGTGATTGCTGCGTATGTCAAAGATGTAGAAACTGATGTCGTACATGTATAATAACCACTAAACAGGATGCTAAAGAGAAATGGCGAGAGAAAACCTGGGGTAGTTGACAGGTTCGTTGATTGTCCGGGGAAGCTCTATTTACTGCAGCTCTAGCTCGGACGTTACAGCGGGTGGGGTGCCTCGGCTCTGTAGCCTGAATCACACAGTATTACATACTACATACTTGCCTTCTAATAGCGCGCTATCTTACTAACAGGCCGGGACTAGTTCTCCGCACGCTAATCGACAGCACGAGACTTTTCCACGTTGTCAAAGACATCTTCCGACCTCGCTCAACACCGCAGCATCAAGGTCACGATGTTAGCAATGCCTAAGTGAACAATAACAATACTCAAATTTAATCCCATCCTTTCTTCATGTGTGAACAAATAACAATACTCAATTTTAATCCCATCCTTTCTTCATGTGTGAACAAAAAATAAACAAACTGACGCTGAACAGATATCAAATCAAGAATAAAATGACATGTAGACAAAATTAGATGTAGAGTCAACAAACATCTCGACGCCTCGACGCTAATACCGTATTCTACCACACCTATGCAGGCAGGCCGCGCTTCTCGCTCTCGGTGAAGAAGATAACCATCCGCCACAGCTTCTTCACCAGATCCTCGGCCGCCTCGTCCAGCGCCTCCTGCAGCTCCTCCACCAGCTCCTGCGGCGACCCGTGCTTGCGCAGGTGCTGTTCGACCACCTCCACCAGGAACTGCTCCTGCACGCCCAGGTACTCGACTACCTTCTTCTCAACAAATGGCCGCAGCTTGTCCTGGATAATGCTGCTCTCGTCCTTGTCCACAAACGACCACGCCACGGGCCACGCCCACAGGCCCTCGCGCTCCGTCGGGATCTCCTGCGCCAGCGACCGCACGGCCTGGTTCAGCTCCTCGTCGGACATGCGCGCCGACGCCGATATGGGCTCGAAGTTGATGGGAATGAGCTGTCGTCTCTTGGATGCGTCGTCCTGCTCCTCGTCGTCCAGCAAACCCTCCACCTCGGCCATGGTGCGCCGTGTTGCAGCGCCGCGCTGGGCCTGGTTGCGCTGCGCTGCAGCACCAAATGAGATTGTAACTTTTTGCGGTGCATCATCGCCATTGGCCTTGCCGGAATCCGCGGTCGACGAGGACTTGCCGTCTGCCTTGGCCTTGGTAGGGCCATCTTCGCGCACATCCATCTCTTCGGCTTGCTGTGCCAGGAACGAGTCAGCCATGCCGCGCACCGCTTCCATCTCGGCCGCCTGCTTGCGCTGCTCTTCCTCCTCGGCACGGCGGTCGGCTGCATCCTTGGCCTCCTCGTCGGCACGCTCGTGTGTCCGCTTGCGCTGCCAGGCGGCGTGGTCGCGGTAGTACAGAACAGTTTTGCGCTGTGCCTCGCGCTCGTCGTCCCAGGCCTTGTCGTGTGCGAGGGCCTCCTCGCGGTGGCGCACAGCGTTGTCGCCCTCCGCCCGGTCGCGGTCCTTTTCGCGGTCAAGCGCGGCGGCGCGCTGCCGTTCACGGTTGGCCCACTTGCGCTCGGCTTCCTGGTACTGCTTCTCCTCCTCGTTTCGCTGCTTGCGCTGCTCGCGGCCAAAAAGCTCGTCGTCGCTCGCGTCGGTGTCGGGGTCTTCTCTGTATCGGCGGGGGCGTTCACGTTCACGGTCGCCGTGACGGTCGCCATGGCGGTCGCTATTGTTGGCTGCGCCGCTGCGCGACTTTCCGTTGATGAGGGGTTCATCGCCATTGCGTCGCCGCTCCAGCTCCTCCATTTCCTGCTCGCGCTTCAACCGCTCAAGATCCCGCTGCGTACTACGGTCGCGGAACGAGGCAATCTCTGATGCGACCATGCCACGCATCTCCTCGGGCACTTCGGAAAGCTCATCCTCCTGTGATGGCAAGGGGATGGTAACAATGTCAATGCCAGCTGCAGCTGCGGCTGCGTCGAGGCTCCCATCACCCATGATAATGTCTCCGTTGGCATCTTTGCGTGCCTCCTGCGGACGTGGCGGGAAGAACAGCTTTTGCACTGCCGCCTTGAGTGCTGCCTTGCAGACTTCGCGTCTTGCTTTGGCTTCGGCCTTGGCTTCGTCTGTCTGTTTCTCTTGGTGTGCCTCGACAAGTTGCAGGCTCACAGGGTCCACGGCGACTTGTAGTGAAGTTTTCCGAATATTCTTGTACGGATCCTCGTCATCGCCCTTGTCGCCCTTGTTATCCTCCTCTTTCTTGTCCTTCTTCTCCTCCTCGTGTCCGTTCGAGTCGTCATCCGCCTTCTTTTCCGTCTTCTCCTCGTTCTCTTCCTTCTCTTTATACTCTTGTTTTTTTACCGGCACCTTGACCTCCTTAAGCAGGTCAATCGCCGACGCTAGAGAGTCCACGTCCTCGTACTGCGCAAACGCAAACAACTTGCCCTCGTGGTCCACCAGGTGCGACTTGGCCACGTCAAAGCGCCGCAGTCGTCCAACTAAACTTAGCAGCCGCTCTAACCCTGCTTCGCCTCCAACACCGTCGGGCACCTTGTGCACAAAGATCGTCTTGAGTTTCTCGTCGTTGGTAGGCGCTACGTTGGCGTGCATGTTGTCACGAACTGCGGCGCGCTGTAGTTCAATGTTACCGTTGGGTGCTCTGCCGTCTCTGTCTCTGTCGCCGCCGCCTGGGCCCCGGTCGTGTCTGTCGCGGTCGTTTCTATCGCCGCGATCACGGTCGTTGCGGTTGTCTCTCTCGTACCGGTCAGTGCGTTCGCCACGTGGCTCGTAACGGTTGTCGTATCTGTTGTCGTACCGGTCACCTCCACCTGAGCGGAAATCCGGTCGCGTTGGCGGTCCGCCTGCCGACATAGAAGAATCTTGCTCGCCGCCGCGTCTAGCTCCATAACTGCCGTTGTTGTGTGCTGAGTGTGGCGGGTTGGGTCGTGCGGGGAGGGATGATGCGCCACCGGACGGTCCTGTGGGAGCACCCGGGACGCCCATTCCCATGCCGTTTCCATTTGCACTGACGGGGCTTCCGCTTGATTTCGGTCCATTGGCACCGCCGAGGCGGATCACGGGGGCGTTGAAGTTGATATTGGGGAGGTTCGACGGCGGTTGGAAAGACGGCGGCAGGCCACTCGGACGGTTAGTGTGTGATGCACTGTGCACGCCAGGCGGCGGCGACATTCCCGGAGCCGGAGACATGCCTGGAGGAGCTAAATGGCAACATGTTAGTTCTCTGTCAGTGTGTGATCAGTGATTGGTAGCGAGCATACCTGAGCCTGGATAGCCCATCTGATTTGTGCCGGGGTAAGGGTTGTAGCCAGGCGGCTGGCCATAGGGGTTACCTAGCGAAGTTAGTATATGATAGTATTTCCCAAGCAATAGCATGCAGTCTGGACTCACCCCCGTAGGGATTGTATGCCATGGTGAGCTGGCGAGCGATGAGAGTCGACGGGCAAAAGACGAAGGACGAAGAGGATGTCGATGTTGAGCTTCAACAGCAAGCAGCTGCAAACAAACAAAGTACTGTCGTTTGTGATAAATACGATAGATGGCAGCTATGTCGTCGGGTTTCGGCCAACAGAAGTGCAGTGGCCTATGTCGCAGTGGTCGTGTCGCGCAAGGCTGTCAATTATACAGTCATGCAGTCGTGGTGGCAGGGTGAGGCGTGTGGCGAGGCAGGCTCTGGAGAAAAGAGCAAGAGCAAAAGGCTAGCGCAAGGAACACACGCCTAGACTCCACACTAACATGGAAGCGCAGCGCAAACGCAGCCTGCGCGACGGCACTAGCTCCTTCCCTCTGTAGCAGCGAGCAGCCGCAGCATCCAATCGACCGGGTCGGATCATTATATGGCCGGGTAAATTTTGGTGGTCCCTCTCGGTAATGTCACTATTTTGTATGGCGAGCTTCGAGATCGCGGACGTTGCCAACTGACGATTGATCTCGACTGAAGAGCTGATTGTATTATTTATTTAAATTTCAAATCTTGTCATAAAGTGTGTTTCCCTGCTACTCTATCTTTCTCAACACGCCCACTCTTTCCAGCTTCTAACAATACAGATGGAGTTCCAGCGGCTTGCACGATCCGCCTTGACCGGCCTCTCACAAACGACGACCTCGACGACAAGGACGACGACAACGGCGATGACCTCTCTCACAAAGACCATGGCACCCCTCGCCAAATCGCCGCTCTCCTCCTCTTCTTCTTCTTTCCGCTCCCCGTCCGCCCGCCTCCTTTCCACAACCGCCCTCCGTCTCGCACCGCCACCACAGTCCTGGCCTCCCCCGCGCACACCATCCGGCACAAACTCTGCCTCTTCAACATCTCCCGCCGCCCAGAACCAGAACTCCTCCTCTCAGTCGCCCAGCACGGCCCGCTACGGCTCCGACAAGCCCGCACAATGGGCTATGTGGTCCAGCAACGACTTCAACCAGCGCAACGGCGGCCGTGGACGCCAAGGCCAGGGTGCCGGCCCAAACTCCTCGTATGTTGACAAGTACAACGAGATGAACAGTCTCGCGCCCGACGAAAAGCCGCGCGAGCTTCCGTTCCCTCTCAAGCCCGAGGCGGGCAAGACGACGTACGTGTCGCACCGCACAGATGTCAACCAGGCGTTCCGTCTCTGCAACGTGACGCTGAGCCTGAACCGCACACGCAACCAGTGGTTCAAGCAGCGGTTCCACGAGCGGCCCGGTCTGCGGCGCAAGCGGTTGGCGACCCAGACATGGCGGCGCAAGTTCCGGACGTGCATGGTGACGACTGTCAAGCGTGTCAAGGAGCTGACTCGGCAGGGTTGGTAGGCAGGCTTCACTACATACGTGCTCAGTGGGAAGCAAAACAGAACAAAAAGTGTTGGGTCAAGTATATAGAATAGATCCATGCATAATAGAAATGATCATGTCTCATTATTTGTGCATATTGTGCACAGCTCATTATCGTCTGGTTCCTAGCTACAACCCCCCAACCAATCGTCTAGTCATACTCAAGCTCCCGCGTAGGGCTGGGGATCGGGCTCATCTTGATCTTGGGCCGGCTGCGGAAGATAGCCTCAGCGTCGTCCTGCCCAATGAGCTCCTCCGCCAGTACAGAGTTGTCCTCGTCAATGCTGTCAAAGGTCTTGGCTACGGGAGCCGGGGCAATTGATGGCCTCATCCGCTGGGACCGGCGACGCTCAAGCTGGGCTTTCTGGCGTGACGCTTCAAAGCCGGCCATGCTCCGCTGCGTACGCGCCACCAGGTCCTCGTAACCAGCCGCCTTGTCGCGGACACTTTGCGACTCGCGACGGCTCGCTTCTTCGGCCGTCTCTCCGCATTCAATCTGTTCGTGTCCTCGTGAGACGCTCCTTTCCTCTCTCTTCCGCTCATCCCGAGACATGCTCTCTCTCGTCTCGGCCTCTCTCTCTTTCCGCGTATCCTGTCGTCTAATCATTAATGTGTCCTGTTCCTCAAGCTCGTCGTCCCAGATACCCATGGACATGCGCGTCCTCTGAGCAAGAGAAAGCCTGTGTCGAGGCCGTTTTATGGGAGATGGAGATGCGTTGTTCATAGATGCCATGATTTGGTCGGCCAGATCTTGTGTCGGTGAAGCCACTGAGCCTGGACTGAGAGCATCTTCAGGCGGGTGCACTGTAATGGAGTGCGGTGTAGACACGAACTGTGAATTGTTCATATCGTAGTTGTCGTTTTTGTCATATTTATCGTACCCTGGGGGTGAGGGTGAGGGAGGCGGTGGTGACCGGTCGGGAGATGGTGTACGGGGCTGCGGCGGCGGTGGCGGTAGTGTCTGCTGCAGGTGGGATGGCGGCGGAGGTGTTGCGCGTGCGCGTGGCGGCCGAATCGGCGGTGACTGCTGTCTGGTGCGGAAGGCAAGGGACTGGCCGTCGCCCATCATCTGTCCAGAGAGCTTGCGGACTGCCTGCGGCATCGGATGCTCAAAAATCGCCGTCTTTGGGGAGTTTTGGTATTGGTCAGGCTCGGGCTCGTCGTCGGAGTGGAACGACCGCACACTAAAGGTCATACTGCTCTTGGTGAGAAGGACACGGCGCCGTGTGGGCGAGTTGCTGTCTTCGCTGGTCGGGCCCACAGATGAGCGGCTTGCTGACAGTGGGTGTTTGATGTAGAGCTGATTTGGCGGCACTTGTGCCAGTTGTGGGAGCTGCTGCTGCTGCTGTTCTAGGAGGTGCTCCTGCAGCTGCTGGACAATGGGATGCTCCTCGATATCGCTAATCTCAGAATCGGCATTCTCAGAGTCGTCGCCACTGCTGTGGCCGGCACCATGGCCAGCCTTTGGTTTGATGGTGGCCTTTCGGGCCCGCAGAAAAGAGGCCAGAGGTGTCTGACTACTTTGCTTTGGCCTGCTCGCGTTGTTGGCGAGGTCAGCCTGCAAACCCTGCAAGAGGTCGGCGTAGTCATCGTTATGTGGAGGCTTCGGCTTGGTGCCTGTGCGCGGGCTCGCAGACATTGCAGGGGGGTACAGCTCGTCGTGTGCACCAAATCCCAAGTCGACTCCGTTCTTTTGTTTTTTACATGACGTTCTTGACACCTCCTTGTCGTTTGATGCACCCGCGCTCCTAGAGCCAGCAGTTCCCGGGAGCGGCTTGCCGAGAATGTGTCGACTACACTCGTCCCAGTGCTGCATCCGCTGTTTCTGCGCGCTCATTCGCCGGTCGAGCTGGCTTAGCAATCCGCCACTGCCCGAGCTGGTGCTCCCTCCGTCCAGCTCGCCCAGTCTGCCTGCCTGTACACGCCGCCACACCCTGTCCGGCGCTGTCGACAGCAGGCCGTCTTTGCCAGACCGCTCGTCGCCGTAGAGCAGGGCATCCATCCACTGGTCACTGCCCGACCAGTTGTTCTGCACGAGCCGCTGCAGGTGCCGCTTTGTTTCGTCAGACAGCTGCTCTTCGCCTCTTTCCTGCTCTTCTGCCTCTATCTGCACCTCCAGCTCGCGTCGCCGAATCAGCGTTCTCTCTTTGAGAGACAGCAGTTCCGAAAAGTCCTTGTAGCGTGCCCGGGCGTCCTCTTTCCGGCGTAGCTTTTGTGAAAGAGACGCCTTGTGTGCGAGAATCAGTCCGTTAAGTTGTGTACGTTCTGCCGAGTACCCGCGCTGTTCGAGGGCGAGAGCGCGTGCTGCGGCGCCTTGCTCCTTTTCGGTCTGCATGACGCGGCGCAGGACAGCTGACGAGAAGCTGGCCAGCACCTCTTCGAACCGCTCGCCGCGGCACTCGTCAAGCATAGTTTTGCGCAGGATCGTGTCACGGCCGAGGGCGCCCGTCTTCTTTGCCTGTTCGAGGCCGCGCAGCAGGGTAGCCCTGAGGTTGACAGACTGGACCTGGTCAGCCGGCGGGTAGAGGGTATGCATCTTGCGCACATCCTCGCCCTGGTTGTCCCATAGGCAAAACAGGTTGTAGAGCGCCCACTCGACGCTCTGGATGCGCTTCTTCTGGCTCTGGTTGACGTCCTTGGCGGAGAATGTGCGGGCTGTGATGTCGGGCCAGTCGGGGCGCAGGTCAAAGTCGAGCAGACGGAGGTTTGACAGGAATATGGCGACAAACGAGGTTGGTATGGGGATGGCCGTCGGTGCAGAAGCAGGAGCAGACGCAGACGATGCTGGAGGAAACGAGGCATGTGTCGGTGAAGGTGCGGTATGTTTCTGGGCGGCCTGGCCCGCGAGGCCATTCAGCCCGCTCAGGCCATTCGGGACGGTTCTGTTTGGCACGCGACCGGACCTGGTTCGCGACAACAGGGACGATGATGGCGGGAGTGTTGCGGCCATTGTGGCATTGTGTTTGTGTTTGTGTTGATTAGTGTATTGACATTCGTGGTGTTGTAATGACTCGGTGACGTCGAGGTCAGCCTTGGCGATGTTGTTTCGGAGAATTGGCCCTGAACGCTTGCATGTCTCGAGTCTCGGTCGCTCAGACGCTCACTTATCTAGAATCAGCGGGTGTTCACCGTAAATTCAGTGCTGCAGGGGCATTTCATGCACAACGTCAACATTGGGGAGTTCTGGCCAATAGCAGCGCCGCCTGATATTGACATTGATCCCTGTGGACAGGTGTAAAAGAGCTACAAAGGGCTAACGGTCAGGGGTCAGTAGTGGGTTTGGTGATCTAGCAGGTCGTTTGCTAGGCAATTACTGGGCGATCGAGTCCTCACACACTAAGCTCGGTAGTTGTCTGGTGGCGCATCAAGCTTGCTTAGTCATTTGGAGTATCTACCCTTCGCAGCTTCACTCTGATCACGCCCATCATTATTAGTATATTGTTTTCTTATTGCCTAAGTATTTGATTGGAGTGGCCCGTCCTCATCCCGATTTCCAGGTCTACAGATAAGGATTGGTGCCGTTGCGCCAGATCTCCTTGCTGAACTTCTCCGTCAACCGCTCGTCCTCGCCGTGAAGTTCTTGCCAGCCAACAAAGCCCTGGTCCAGCACATAGACTTGCGGCTTGGCTGAGGACTCTGCTGCTGCTGTTGTGGCCCTCGCGATCTCTCGAGAGTAGCGCAGTGCCGCACTGGGTCCGCGCTGCTGCGAGAGCGCACAGTGGAACACGACCGTCTCGGCGCCCGAGTCCTGCACTTTGCGGATGAGCGTCGGCAGCATCACGTCCAGGTTTCCCGATGGGTAGTGCAGTGAGCCCTTGATATGGCCACCGATGTGGTCTATGAAGTTAGCTTCGTAGCATATTTGGGCCGTAGTATGAGTATTGTAGCTCACCGTCGTCGCGGACATCAACGACGACGAGCTTCTTGGAGCCCGACAGGATGAGGTCCGACAGCTGGGCTGCCGAGATGCGCTTGAGGGTCCCGATGGAAGTCATTTTCTGTGATATGAGAGGCGGAACGCGAGAGGCGACAAGATGGTAGTAGCAAGGTGAGATGGGCAATGGAAGTAATGTATGTAAGTTGCTGTCGCTGTCAACGGAGCCCAATGATGTCGAAGTGTTTTAAGTGGGGCATCTCAACACCATCCTGTTTTATGGCAGCTATGGCACAAACAATATGTGCATTATCCTAAGTACATTTCATTCAATTTTTGTTTTCTATGTATGTGCTGTAGTAGCATCGGCGTTAGAGCTAGAAGGACGGTATTATTTATGTCATTTGCTTATTTAGTCAAGTTTATGATGAATTAAAATGAATCAAAAACACAATGTAGAAAACAAAATGCCAAAAAAGAAAAATATAAACCAATACAAAGTAAAAGTACATTAATAATATAGTACACTTTTGCAACAATTTCCTCTTTGAATATTTATGAACAAGTTTATTGCGTATGTCTACAAATGAAAAACATTGTCCAAAGCATAGAAAGAAAGACGCAAATGCAACGCTGCCCGTGATATTTTGATGCAAACAAAACGCCATGGATACCTGGAATAAAGAAACGAAACGAGCCCATCCACTGGCATCTCAAGCCGAACTGTCGAGAGCACCGCCCTCCGGCCCGCTCGTCTTTGTTCCGGCTAGCACATCGAGCGTGTTTGTGCGGCTGGTGCCATCAGTGGCCACGCCTTGCACGCTGCTGGCCCGGCTCACATTTGCACTCGACGGATCCTCGCGCCGCAGACCGAGCTTCTTGTTGGCATCGGGGTCCTCCTTGTTGTCGCCCTTCCAGTCAGCCGCATGCACTCCCTCATCAGGAGGGGCTGTGTCGAGCGACTTTGTAGAGCGCCACACGACAGCGACACGCTCGGCCGCACGCATCCCTTTTGTTGTGCTGCCCTTGATGCCGTCCAGCTGGTCCCAGTCGATAGCAAAGACGCCGCTCTTGTCGGGCTTGCCCTGCTGTTCCGGGCCGTTGCCCTCAAAGTACGTGTTGAACCAAAAGTGCGCGACTGACGTCACCATGGTGAGGCCCTTGGTGAACGACTTGAGGGATGTGTAGGACGCACCCGGCTTGTTGCGCCGCTCAACGGCGATGTTAATATCGCGTCCCGGCACACGGATGGGCGTGTCTGGCTTGAAGAGCACAGCCCGGCCGCCCGGCTCGCCACTGGAGGGTGGAGACGGAGACCGGCTGGATGGGCTGGATTCTGTCTGCTTGTACTTTTGAATGTCGACGTTGCCGCCGTTGATGAGGGTGCCATCCAGTGCGGATGGTGATGATGGTGCTGGCGCATCTGTTGGGCTTGCCGGGCTTGATGGGCTGGATGGGCTTGGTGGGCTTGATGGGTCTGATGGATTTGACGGTGTTTTGTAGTCTGCAGGCTGAGGCTTGCCGGACACCTCGGACACCAAGCCAGCAATACCTCCACCGCTGGGGGCATCGCCCTCGACGACGTAACGCTCGTTACTGCGAAAGGTGTGGTAGACATGTATTTTGCGGCCGTCTTCAATATAGCCTTCCACCGACACCTTGACCCCAGTGCGAAGACCCCAGACATGAATCTCCACGATCTCGGTGTCGCCTTCCGTGTCTTCCTCGGCAGTGTCAATAGGGTGTGTTGTCGCTGGAGTGGCCAGTGATGCTGGAGAGGCAACTTCGGCTGGTGTGACTGTCATTGGAATCCCTGGATATGCAGGCTTGCCGGCCTTGGCCCATCGCCCAATGTATCCTACCCAGCGCACCTGCGATGCTATGCTGACGCCCGATCCAAACTGTGGCCGCATCCGCCGTGATGTGAACCGCGCGAGCGCGTCATCCACAGTCCAGCCTCGCTGGGCAATCAGGTATGCACATGCCATTGTTCCACTCCGGCCCTTGCCCGCCTTGCAGTGCACCACCACAATGCGCTTGTCTTTGGTGTGTGTAGTCGTAGTCTCTGCAGGGCCTGCAGTATTTGTAGGGTCTGCAGACTTTAATGGGTCGGTCATCTTTGCAGTCTCTTCTGTCTCTGTAGCCGCTGTAGTTTCGGTATCACTAGAAGCGTCGCCCAGCCACTCCTTCATACTGTCGAGGATCAGGGGGACCAGCTTAAACGGCGGCGGGTGGTGGTCTGGCCAGGGATAGTGTCGGATCCGGCCATAGACGGCCTCGTCGGGATAGCCGGTGCCCTCGGCACGGAACTCCCAGATGGCCCAATTATCGCCGTGCGTCTTGTCGAGAAAGGCCACGAGCTTGTCGAGGGGGTTGCGGTATGCGAGCTGCGGGTAGGTCTGTGACGGGCCTGACATGGCAATGATGTCGTCGGTGACGTAGCAGAGGTCGAGGCCGGTCTCGTCGTGGCGCGCGCGCTGGCCGGCAACGATTTGTCGGAGAAGGGAGGCCATGTTGTGCTGGCTTGAGAATGGAGGTCTAGAAGTTGGTGGATAACAGAAAGAAAGGAAGAAGAAGGAAAAAAACAGAAAAACAGAAAAAGACAAGAAAGATGCAAGTCAACAAACTGGAGAATCGACGGCATGAGACGGCGCCATGGACGACGTCATTAGTGCACCCCTTTAGTGCGTCACAGCCGGGCCAGAGCGCCCTGGCCCAGACCATCGCCTATGCGCACGGCAAATCACAGAGGTACAGTGCTTATAGAGTAATACGACGTAGCCCGCATGTTTGGTATAGCGCCAATCCGATGGCCATTTTAGCATTTGATATTGCTATTATATTTAAATATGCCGGATTAGTAGGCGCCAGGGAGCCTATTTGGTGATCGTCATTCACATGCCACACCCAGATCTTCAGCACCGCAACGTCATGTCTGATACTCAATCAGCAGTTCAGTGATTCAATAGTTTCGTGATTTAGTAGACCAACAATTTAAGAGAAACTCTAGTACCATTGACACTCATTGAGTCACTATGGGAACAAGGCTACACACCACAACTCCAGCTGACATAAGCCAGCTCAAAGACCTTAAGGTGACGGCAACACACGTAAAAGTCAAGTTGTAGCACCGTGAACGAATAAATTAAACACAAAAAAAACGTGATATACCACAAGTGTGACGAAGACAAGCTATAAGGAAACAAGTAGACGATAAAACCAGCAATAAAAGATCATAACAGTTAAAACAGCAAGACAAGCCGGGTCTCACCCATTCCCGCCCATGGCATTCCCCAGCCTCTTCTCCTTTCTTTTCCTTATCTCTTCTGTCCTCTTCTCTTCCCACCTTTACCTCGCAGCCCCTCCCCTTCCCTCCCCTCACCGAGTCAGAACATTCAGAGATGTTTGAGCGTGTCGTAGACATGTGATTTCCACATTGTAACCGGCCTAGTATATTCGGCACGAGTTTGTAATATGAATGTCACCTACTGTCGTTGTTGAAGCCGTTGCTTGAGCGTTGTTCAACCGTCGTTCAAGACGTCGTTCAGGTCGTGCAGTTGTTGATCAGCGTCGTAAACGCATGAGCGCTTACTCGGCCTTGCGGGCGGCCTGGCCACCGACGTACTTGCTGACATCAGTGGCAGAGTAGCCCTGGCGCACAACAGCCTTGGTCTGCTCCCAGACGTTGCGGACAGTAGGGTTCATGCCCTGGGCGCCGGTCAGGTTGTCGATGCGGGCCTCGATCTGGGCAAAGCCGTTCTGGACGTGCGTGCTCTGGGCAAAGCGGGCGCGCAGGAAAGACGAGTAGACAGCAATCAGGATCCACGAGCCCTTGGAGAAGGTGATGGCCGACAGGAACAGGCGGAACCAGAGAACAATCTCGAGCAGGGCGACAATGGACATGGACGAGTCGTAGTACTGCTTGACAAACTTGCCAATAGCCTCGGCGACCGGGTGGGCGGGAGGGCGGGCAGCCGCGCCAGAGGCATCAGCGGCCGGGGCAGCAACGGGAGCGATGGTGGGGATCAGGTTGGTGCGGGTGTAGGTGGCAACGTGGAAGACGGAGTAGATGGTGTAGGGAAGCATGGCAAAGATGAACTGGCGCGAGTACAGCCAGACAAGGGCCATCACTGTTTAGTGGAGAGTTAGCAGCTGGCATTCTAGACGTTTCGTTTTTCTCAAGATAAAAGACATAACATACGCAGGTACTGGACGTTCTCGTCGGTCAGGAGGGCCAGAGCACCAGCGGCGCCCTTGGGGGCGCGGCCAGCCTTGGCCTGGGCCTTGAAGGTCTTGTAGACGACGATACCGTAGGTAGCAGCGGCGGCGACAAAGGCTAGGCGGTACGAGGAGCGCGCAGCAAAGGAGTAGTAGTTGAAGCGAACCCAGGACAGGGAGTAGCGCAGTGTGCAGAGGATCAGGGTGAGGTGGCCGACGAACCAGCCGACTGAGATGTTAGCACTGTGTTCTTAATAGCCACGATTTAACGATATTTGAGGCGCGTGTTCAAAGTGGCCTTCAATTAAACGTACACTGGAGGGTCTTTGCGAGAGTGAGCAGACGCTCAGTGAGCGGCAAGCCCGCAGCAGGAGGAGGAGCCATTGTACAGAGTTGAAAGCTGAAAATAAGGCGAAAGTGAAGCTCGCGATGAGGTCGAGGTCGACAGTGCAAATGGACAGATAAGCGGGGTGCTGTAGGTGCGGTAAGCGGGTGAGTGGTGGATAGCAGGTGTACAGTCGCTGCAGAATGACTACAAGTCGAAATGGCGGGTTTGCGATGAAGACGGTTGGCGTATAGAGTGAGCAAGAGAGAAGGGAAGAGGGAGAGAGGAAGAAAGCACTATCTCGAGAGTGAAGATGACGACGTAGGCTGGCAGGTGAGAGGCAAAAGGTGGGAAACGTGCAAGGTGGAGGAAAAAGAGGCAGGAGCGGAAAAAGAGTGGACGCCAGTGGACGAGAGAGGGACAAATAAGTGGGGACCTGGAAAAGAAAGAGGTGGGCGGCTGCTGGCTGACTGTGGTCGTTTTAAGAGCTAGAGCACCCAAGAGCACCGACAGCACCTTCCAGAGCAAAATTCTGTCTCGCCTTGGGCTGTGTCTTGGGTAAGGTGGAGCCCTGGAACCCACCTCCAGCGCAGAGAATGCACCGCACTTTACGCATGTCACACTGCTGGGAGGAGCCTGTGACGAAAGACAAGAGACGAAAGCAGCTGAAGCTCCAAGACTAGGGCCATAGGACCCACTCGCCCAAGCACCAAGCCAGAACGGGCCTGTGCGTCATCACTCATCAGGTCGCAGCCCGACGATCCTGTTTAGCAGCTGTTTTTAGCACTAAAAGAGGCAGCTAGGCAGTAGCCATAGTTGGGCTAGTGAGCCTACACCAAGTTGGCACGCGACAATATCATGATGCCCCCATGATGCCCTCATAATGCGATGATGCGATGATGCGCCTGTGTAATCGGTGCCACAGCGGGCTCTTGTTCCCTGGCCACCAATACCCCGAATATGACCCCGAGGCAGTGCTGGCGCAGTCGCCGCTGGCCAAGACACCGTCGAACCCAGCCGGCGTCTACTCCCACGACGGTGATGACGGCCAGCATCGCTACGAGTGTGAATACTATCTGCAAGCATCGCTGCCGTCGCTTATCGAGCTAGACGGGAGCTGCATCTTTTGCCAGCTCTTGCAGTCTGCCATTCTGGCATACCTTTCTCTCGGATCCAGCCACTCGCCATACGATGCCGTCAGAGTTCGTCTGGACTACTCCTGGGATTCATATCCCATGATCTCGCAGATCAGCACGCAGCCCTTGGTCACGAGATGGGTTCTTCAAGCGTCTTTAGTATTTCGCGATACGCGGATAGTCAAGCGCCGTGACGGTCGGAGATATTCTCGCTAGGTATCCGGACGGGCTGTTTTCTGGCCGCTCGGACGGGTAGACCCGAGGGTTAGCCGGACACATCAGGACGGAGACTACGATTGGAGGCTACGGGTGCCGCCGCCGATCATGGACGCTAGCTCCATGGATTCTGTTCTGGACTTTCTCGCGCCCAATATCCAAAAGTGTGTAGACATCTGCGCGCACACTACTTTGCCATCGGCGACCGGATCTGGCTTTGTCCCCAGCAGGCTCATCGACGTGCGCGGCAGCATGCCGAGAGTCGTTGATACTTATGCCGAAAATATATCATTTGCAGAGCGCTATACCACTCTTAGCTACTGCTGGGGCACCAGAGAGGAAGGGCTTGCACAGCTGCGACTGACGCGGGAGTCTGCTGCTCGACTGCAGGCTGGCTTCTTGACGGAGGCCATGTCTGCGGTGCAGAAAGACGCAGTGGCTGTCACAAGAACACTGGGTGTCGGCTTTATTTGGATCGATGCGCTCTGTATACTCCAAAATGACGCTGCCGACTGGGAACACGAATCAGCGCTCATGCACATGATCTATGACCATTCACATCTGACGATATGTAATCTCAAGACGGCATCATGCCACTCTAGTTTTCTAACTGCTTCTGCCCGGGCTACGCAGAGCGCTGTCGTCCCTTTCGATATAGACGAGGTGGATGGTGAAAATGACGAAAACAGCGACGAAGAAGGGGCGGAATGTTACCAGATTGGCCCGGGCTGCTCACCAGTTCAAGAGCGCCGCGGAAATGGCGAGACCTGGGCACAACTAGATTTCAATAACTCGGCCTGGATCACGCGTGCCTGGACATTCCAGGAGGCTGCCATGTCGCCACGCATGGCCCTCTTTGCCAATTCCGGTGTTTCCTTCAGCTGCAGCAGGAAGCTCGTGTGGGAATATGGCCGCGTTGAAGATAAGCCATTCTTCAGGTCTGCCGAGAGCCTACTCACAGCAGATTCTAGCGACGTATACCAAAGTTGGTATCTTGACGTGGTCAGACCGTTTTCGGGAAGAATGGCAACGAATCTCGACGACTCACTGCCCGCCTTGTCGGGTATCGCACACATGTTCGGTGCCGCCCTCAATGACGAGTATGTGGCCGGACTGTGGAAGAAGGATCTGGTGGCCGGTCTCTTTTGGACGTTGGATGATCAATCGCAGAGCTCGCTGGAACAACTAGTTGCTGTCCTCAAAGACCGCAGCGAGTATATTGGTCCGTCATGGAGCTGGGTCGGACGAGCCAGCGGCTCAGGAGGGTCCGTGAGTAAAGTGAGAAGCTTTGGCCCGGGTGCATGCAATTTGTTTCCCACTAGGGGGCCTGCGCCGAGTATAGGACAAGAGTGCTATGCTCTTGATGCCCAGGCGATGCTGGCCGGCGTTGGACTAGACGATTATGGCAAAATTACCGGGGCGGTACTCGGTGTCAAAGCGCGCTTCTACCCTCTCGCTTTCGGATGCTGCCTTTTGCCATATGGTGACGATGCGGACAGGCTGGCAGATGTTGGTAACTTTTGCATCGAGCAACTAGCTGGCACATTTGTCTTTAGCTATAATTTTGACTTTTTCCCCAATTCTGACCCGGCAGACCCGAGCCAGAGCTGGGTACAGAGTCTGTCACTGGCCCTTATTGGGAGCATTGAGTACGAGAAGGAAGAAGCCATGCCGTGCGGACTCATTGTCCACCAGGCCGGCACTGATGACAGGTTTTGGCGAGTGGGCACATTTGGGCCGGCAAGTGTAGAGGTACCGACGGAGATTGCGTCGGATCTTGACTTGTCATTCTTTGATTCTTGTGAAGTGAGGGATTTGCATATTGTGTAGTTTCCAGTATAGCCAGCGCCGGTACGCCTGCCACATCATCTCTGCCGTGTTGACGGTTCTTTCGTAGGTTCATGCAGTCTTTTCTTAAAATGTGATAGGAACCAGACAATCGGATCGACGACACCATCAAGCATGCGAATATGCAGACTACCTTATTTGGACGGGCCACAATAAAGCCTACACGTCGCAATCGGTCTTGGCCTAATTATCAGCTTGCAGAGTAGAAAAGTACAGTGTAATAGACGACAGTAGAAGGAGCTATATTCGATCTATACTTTTGTATTCAAAACTCAATAGTTTAATTACATCGCTAGTATGCAATACCAGAGCAACGAGTGACGTCCCATACTGATTTGTAGATGTGTGTAAAAATGACACCCGACGAATAGCAATTCGAAATAAGCCGCCAGTCGGTGATAGATGACGAGCTAGATGCGGTAACCACTACGCCGATGTTACTCAACACATCACTTGACCTTGTCTGTCAGTCGAGTTGTTTTTTGATACTTATTCTACTTGTATAACGGACTTCCCCAAGAGTGCTGTGTGATGTACGTGTGATATATATGAGGCCGATAAAGTTGACGAGGTTGGCGACGCTTGCAAGGTGTATTATTTAATGCACATCATGTTACGAGCCTGGCCATCAGCCATGATCGTTGGCAAGCATACTGTCCGGCCTATGTGATAAGAGGTTCCTCATGTGTATACTGAAGAAGATACCAGAAACAACAGAGCAGATTATGATACTTTGTATGACACATATCTCACAAGATGGGTGTGTGTCACAGCCTGGTGCACAGTGTCACCGTGGTCTGCTGGCCCATGGTGTATGGTCGTCTAGTGGCCTCCCTCCTATCACATTTCCCCAGTAGAGCCCGAAAAGTGCGCGCACACCTCGCAAGAACAGCTACACGTCGTACGCAGTGCCGTGTGTGGCAGCACGAGTATGAGCTGATGCTGCAGCGTTTCATCGTTTCGTACGATATATAGCATCCCCCAAACCCCTCACGCCCTTCATGCATATATAAGTCGATCCCTATGTGTGATAGACAGACGTGCAACAAGGTACAGTACGTCAAGCAGACAGTCCGATTAACAGTGAGTCTGGTAGCCTGGTGTGCTTGATGTGCGAGCTGTGATACTGATACAGAGAACAGCCAGAACGACAACCAAAGTCCGAAATACTTGCATCCGCGATGACGACCATTCACCTTGCCCACACTGCCCCCGTTAACCCGCCGGGTGTCACCGGGCCCATCCTCACCGAAGAGCAGCTTTTCAGGGCTTTTCAGCACAAGATCCGCCGGCCGTCCGAGTTTGTCGCCGCTATCGACAAGGCGGAAATTTTGTCCGAAGACCCGGAGAGCGGCATCATCAAGAGGCGAGTCACATTCAAGCGGGGTGCCGTCGGCGGCCAGCCCACCGAGGTCGTCGAGGTGTGCCGCGAACTGCCGCCACACCGCGTCGACTTTGAGCTCGAAAACGGCAGCCAGGTCTGGAACATTATCGGCGGCGATGCCCCCGACAACCTGTTTGTGACGTACGCATTTGCGTGGAAGCACCCCGAACTGACGGGCGATAATGCGCGCGCGACGAGTGCGGCCTACCGTGCCGCCGAGGCCGAGCACAAGCGGCTGGCCAAGTTCTCGGTCGAATCGAGTCTCGCGACGACGCGGAAGTTGGTCGGCAACGGACTGATCTGATGCGGTTGACGGTAGTCGAGGCCAACGAGGTAGTACCCGGAAGAGCAGTATTTGTTCTCAAGACCCAGCCAGCCCCCATACTGAGAAGTAACTACCTTAAACTCATTATATACTGCCGTTTAATGTCATCATGAGATGTCGTGACTTGTTTGATTTCAGTTTTGGCTTAATTTATAGGGGCCCAGATGCTCGGAACGGGCCCTCGATATAACCGGAACGACATCGTGACTGTCATCGAATCGACCGGCTCTAGTCTGACATTGACTTATTGATATACTACATACTGAAATTGCATAACATTGACGAATGTAGCGGTCCAGCATATGCAGACACCCAGCCCGGCCCGAGTGATACGGCGCCCTCTCTCAGCTATATCTATTCAGCATCCCGCCCTATTGGGCCATGCAAATGACACGCTTTCAGGCGAAACTGCGATTGCAGATGCTATGTTCTCATCCATATAGTCGAGCTGGTAATGGAACATTGCTATCTAGACTTCCGGACGTTCCGCATCACAACCGGCCCGAAATATGCCAGGGTCCATCTATTTCTATTTCCGTGCAAGCATGCCGAATCTTGCTGATTGCAATCACCGCCGTAAAGGTCCTATGTACATGTACATACCTGGCTATCCTCAAACTCTCTTTTACATTGCGATGGAGTGATTCATTATCCCATCCCGCCACATAGTACATACATATGGTACCTTAATCCTGGACGGCACCGCCCGATTGGTCCTTAGACCAGCCAGAACAGTAGGTATCCACCACTTGATGCTCTCTAATTCCGCTATCACAGCTCCGAGACAACGCTCTGGCAATACCGGCAATATAAGGCTCTACAATTTACAGGGATCCTCGATATTTCTGCACTTCATTTTTTTTCTACATTTCGTTTCTACTATGTATTACACTGTTCGCAATTTCTGCCAGCTACTGCTACTATGTACAGTATTGTATAACTCCTGCGACTTGATGCTAGCACTGCCGTATTTCCCGTGTCTGCTGTCCTTTTCGTCTCGGACTTCGGCTCTTCTCGTACCAACCGACGAGCCGAACCACTTTTACTCCCTAGCACAAGCCACTGTCTCTGTCTCTTGAACACAAGCGCCAGTCCTCCTCTACTATGCACTGCAAACTCGACGTACAATGTAATACATAGTATATTTACTATCTTACCTCGGGTTCGCTGTTTAGGGAATGTATTACTCCGGGATACTCCATCACTCGAATGCCTGTAACAACGATACAGCAATAGTATTCAACCATCCATGTACCCCTGTCGGTCTCGTTTACTACTATTTGCCCTTCTTCTCCGGTTGACTTGCCCTCTGCGCACACTAATAGTCTTGACGGTAGTACTAACAGCACTAATCATACCTTCTCTCCGTCTGTCTGGAGTCTATCTGTGCTGCGCCTCCCCGCCTTTGCATCATATCCGCAGCTTCCGACCGACAGCTCAGGCCCAGCAGTAGCATTCCCCGCGACACTCGAGTTCGTACGAGGTCATGGTGACAAATCTAATACAGAGTGTGGCCTTTTCCTCGGACTCAATTTAATTCATTGCATTCCCCCAACTTAAGATCGAGGATTCATACCGCATTTACAAAACAGAATGATTTCCGCGGTACTGTATACACATAGTTAATGAGCGCTCTGAAGACGAGTCCTGGATCCTTCGCTATTACCTCCGGACTACGGAGTATTGCCAAGTCCATACCACTGTCACTTAAGAGTATTGTGTAGACCCTCACTTCGTCCGGATTTTGCAGAGACCCCGGCATGCCCGCCCCCATTTCCTCCCCATCTCACCCATCCGTGCACAGTATATTTGAATAAATTATTGTTGCAATTAATTACTTAAATTGGGAATGAAACCAAGTCTCGCTCGCTCGCTTTTCGCCTTTCTACGCCAACCATAAAGGACTAAGAGAAGATTCGTACTCAATGTTCCTGGCGTTTCCTGTCTTGCTGCTTGCTGTCTCCTCGGGTTGCTTATTGATTCGTATTTTAGTTAGCAGATTCTGACATTTGTGAGATCATTTGTATGTGTAATCACTGTTATTCTGCTGCCTGGCATATTATTATATTACTCCATGTTCTCTTTATGAATCCCTTGATCGGCTGCATCATCCGCATGATTACTTACCACCTCTCGATCTCGGCTGTTCATGTTCCTAGCTGACTCCGAGATATTCAAAAGCCAAAACAACCCGGCTTGGCATGGATGTTAATCAACTCGAAATAGTATTAGGGCTGCACTGAACCTTTTTTCCTTGTTGCTTTTGGCATTTCTTCTTGCTCTTTTTGTTATGTGAACAATGCCCGGGTGCCTCACTCATACCACAGGTACACAGCAGTCGGATATACACTCTAGCTTTGTCCGCAGTTTCCGAGCCACCCGCAGTGTCAAGTAGTACAACCTCGATATATGCCAATCAACCCGAACACGCGATAGCCCGTCGTATTGTCCAGTTTTGTCCCAATATCACAATACTGTTGCTCGCACTCTCTTTTTTGTTGGCCACAGCATCTTGCCAACTACAATCTACATTGTCAGTTGCTGGAAATATTCTCATACTGTCCTCTCTTCCATCTTGACTCAACACCGCGCACATGCAAGACCTCTAACACAACACCACCTCGCTGAGCCTGACATGTCCGAAATCGCCCTACAGACTGTTACGCCCTCCTCCTCGGCCGGGTCATCAGTCGCAGCATCTCATTCACCAAATAACCACAACCACTCTCAGAGCCTTACCAAAAATCAAAGTCAATCTCAATCTCACGCTTCCAACCACACGCCAAAATCACACAAAACATCCAAGTCGTCTTCGGCGTCGGGCGGCGACGTGCCTCGGTTCCGGCCCCGCGCATGTGCCAGATGCAGCATCTCCAAGCTCAAGTGCAACTGGCCCTCGGAGCCCGGCGAATCGCCCTGTGAGCGCTGTGCACGCAGCCGATCAGAATGTGTCCTGCCCAGTCTCAAGCCGCGCGGACCTAGGCGCGGCAACCCTACCCGTGTCGGTCAGCTGGAGCAAAAGATTGACGGCATCATGTCGCTTCTGACTGCCAGCAAGCATATTTCAAAGACAGGCCCAAAGAAGAACCTAAACGCTGGAGCAGCGGAAGCATCCACAGCATCCGCTGTCGGTGCGACATCGACACCAGGAGACGGATCATCAGCAACGTCTGGATGTGGCGACTCTTTTTCATCCCCAACATTCACTGCGACACCAGCACCGCCAATAGCTGAGGCTTTTCTGCCGACTTCGTCATCGTCGGTCGACACAAAGACTGAAGCTCAGTCGTCCATGCCGTCACCCGAAAACTATATTCTCGCATCATCCGATCATCCAGAGCGGTGGGGATCCCCGCCATCAGCCGGTGTGGCCTCGGCATCGTCGCAGTCGCCAGTATCATACCCGCAACAACATCAGGAACAACTACCCCCGCTTCAACAACAACAGCAGCAGCAGCAGCAGCATCAGGTCCCACTGTCAAATAATGTCACCCTTCCCCCAACATCACCGAGTGTGCCCGTCTCACCGGCACCAACATCGTCTTCGCTCACTCGTGGTGACAGACCAGAGAGCAGCTTGCCACCACCAACCACACCATCACAGTACTCCCTGTACCGCCTGCCTCAGCCACAACAACAGCAGCAGCAGCAACGTCCGCCCTCACGACAGTACCTTCTCCCCCCCTATCCACAGCCAGTGTCGGTGTCGCCCCGAACGTCAGCTACCTCATCTCTTCTCCAACATCCGCACTACTCTACCAGCTCCAACGTCAGCAGCACCCACGGGAATGGCAATGACAATGCCAACGTCACGCTTCCTCCGATCATGTCCGTGGCACCCATCGAACAGCCACTGATGGATATCGCACCCGGCATCAGGTTGTCGTATTTCGACGCCGATGCTGCCCTCTCGGAATACCGCCGGGCCTATATGCCGCACTTCCCCTTTGTCCCCATCCCGTATGACCTATCCGCATACAAACTGTGTCGCCAAAGCCCGCTCTTGTTTCGGCTGATTGTGCTCGTCGCCTACCCGCAGTCGGCCGATGCCAATCCCAATGCCCTAGCAGACGCCAAACTGTCGTTGCGCGAACAGATGGGGCAGCGCATCGTTGTTCGCGGCGAGAGCAGCGTCGAGCTGCTGCAGTCTCTCCTGCTGTATGTGGCCTGGCTCTGCGACCCGCCAGCATCAGGTTCACCGCCATCTACAACTCCAACAGCAACACCTCTCCTGCAGCTGGCCCTCGGCATCGTCTACGACTTGCAACTGGACGAGCAAATTCATGACCTCGAAGAGATACGGTCGGTTTTGGGCTGCTTCTATACCTGTTCCATGATGTCCTTGGCCACACTGCGTAGCCGTAGCCACAACCAGAGCCAAAGCCGGAGCCACGGCCCTGGTCCTGGTCGCAATCGCATTCCTGTCTTGCCATTTACACAGAACATGACGGACAGCTGCGATCGGCTGCTAGCGGCACGGGACTACCAGTCGGACGGGCTTGTCGTGGCCCTCGTCAAGGTGTACCAAACCGCACAGCATATCGAGTCGACACTATTCAGTGAAAAGAACGGCAACGCTGCACCCGTCATGGGCATGGGCATATTCCCCCTCTTGTCCGTGACTATGGCGTCTCTGCGCAAGGAGCTGATGTCTCTCGCCGACAGCCAGCCGCAGCCTGTCCGCCAGAACAGCTATTTCTGGGTTCACCTATACTCGGTCATGGTCCGCCTATATGAGCCAGCACTGACTGCAAAATCGGGCCGCGTGTTCATGTCCAGCGACCGGCTTCGTACAGAAGCTCTTTGGAGCTGTATGCAAGCGGCAACGGACTATTTTGATGCATATACAGCTATCCCCGTCTCTGTCATTGAGGTACTTCCATCGACATTGATCGGGCCGCAATTCTCGTACACTGTGCGCACTCTAGCGCGCCTGTTGGAAGCCGATGACGCCGACTGGAACCAGGACCAGGTGCGGCGGTGTATTGACATTGCGGGGTTGACTCAGCAGCTTGAAGACCACCTGAAATCAGCCGACGGAAAAACCACAGGCGGCAAGAAGACGCGTATGATGGAGAGCCAGGCTTATAAGATGTACTGGCTGCGGGCGTGGTATACAGTCAAGGGCCGGAAGCCGGCGGAAAGCTCCACGGACGTGGATATGGACAAGACATTCATGATGCCCGATGGCCGTGAGGTGTCCTCCTATTACTTCGACACGGCCTATTCCCTGGTCATGTCAGAAGAGTAGTTAATGATGAATGCACTAGTTTAAATGCTGTATATTACGAGCAATAAAATTCCGGAAATGCTCCGCATCAGGGTAGACTTTCATGAATTAAACTGATAGTAACTGACTGCGAAACGGGATGGCTCACTGTGAGCATGTCTGTCAAATGACGTGATTTAGATTTTGTTGCGGATTGATCCAGTACATTCTTCAATAGCTAAATGGTTAAAGCACGTTACAAGTAAGATGTTGCCAACTACCGGAGCCGAACCAAATACCCCAGTTCAGAGATGTAACTATGCCATGGCGGCATCCCAGCACTGCATATGCAAAGGCCGTATGGCCATGGCGGCAACCATTTGATCGGGAATTGTTGATCGTGGCCACGATGGCCAGCCGTCTAAAGCAATAGGGGGCGGGTTTTCCTGGGTTTATAATCCTGATATGATGTAAATAGTGTGCCGAGTGTAATAGATCAAGCGTCGTTAGCGTAAACACTAGATCTTACTTACAAGACCACTTCCAACATAATCAAAATCATCTGTGAAAAACGGGGTGATGGTTGAATTTGAGTAGGTATCAGATAGTTTGCTTCAGATAGAACGTATTCCGGGAAGAAAAAAATATTTTTAAATTAATTAAGTTTCATATCTAGATACACCATACCAAGTATGTATGTACGTCTATTTACAGGGCAGCAACCACACCGAGGACACCGAAAACGGCCATGGCGGCAGCAACAACAGCGCCAGTGTCACGGTTACCGGCACTGGTGGCAGTGGAGCCAGAAGCAGTCGTGGTGCCAGTGCTGCCGGTAGTGCCGGCAGCAGCAGCAGTCGTGGTAGTGCCGCCAGTGGTGGTGGCCTTGGTGGTGGCACCGGTGGCGGTGGCAGAGGACTCCTCAGTAGCGCTGGAGTCATCGGCCGTGGTGGTGGCAGCAGTGCTGCCGCCCGAGCCACCTCCGCTCAGCTCGGTCGAGCACACTTCTTCGCCAATGGAAGTCTCGCCGATGCCGCTGTAGGACGGGCACTCACTCAGAGCGCTCTCGATCTCAGCGCTGTGCGATGTGTACCAGACCTCGACCTCGGACATGTAGGACGACACAGCCGACTCGATGCTGGCCGGGTAGGTGACAGAGCAAGGGTCATTGACACTGACGGTCTCAACGTAGGACACAAGACCGGCCGGCGGAGTGGGCAGGCCTTCGTAGGCCGACTGGAGAGCGGTGGCACAGACAAGGTACTCGCTGTACAAGGACGAGGTGTCGGCAGTCTGGCGGGCAGCGAGGTCGCGCTTGATGTACTGGTGGCCGGGGAAGAGCTCGAGAGCAGAGACAGAGACGGCCGAGGCGGCCAGGGAGGCGAGAATGTACTTCATGGTGGTGATGGTAGATGCGGTGTGATGGCTTATGAGAGAGAGATAGAGCAAGTCGGGTGAAGGCTACTGTAGAAGGAAGACTTCGAGAAGAACCAAACAGTTTAAATCAGCCGGGGAGAGGGGGTTTATCTACCCATGACGGCCGCAATGTATCTTTGAATCTTTAACATCTGCCAAGCCCCTTCTTTTGCCGGTCACGCTCAGAATTAGGTCTTATTATTCTGTTCCATGAGACAGAAGCAAACAAAGAATGCAACACTCGGCCCAGTAATGAGGGGGAGCTTGGGCCAATCCAGCCACAGGAGAGAGGCATAGACAAGTTAGAGAAACAAGACAGGTATGCGGGAGATGAGCGGGCGTGTTCATGCCGGACACCACCCAGAAGGGAATACTGCGCGAGACGGTTACCAGCGGTCAGAGTAGTACTCCACCAGGTACGAGTGAGATCTGTGCCTGTATTTTAAGCTGTACCTGCATTGTACTCCGTAGTGACGGGGGTGCTCATTTAAACTTTGGCCTCGATTTTGCTTTCATACTTTTTATTTTTATATCATTTTGAAAAGTAATTGAGTGTGAAATCCCTCGTTGAGTTCACCTTCGTCGTTGGAATTCATCAGCATCTCGTTTACCTCGTGTTCCTTATTCGGCCTGTACTTTTCACCGTGACCATTTACAGTAACTACACTACCCCGGAAAGTTAAAACTAACAAGAGGCAACTGGAATCTGTGTTGGTCTTGCAGGCGTTTTTTATTGACGTTGGACTTTGAACAAACGAGACTCGCTGAAATAGGAAATAAACGCCAACAAGGAATGATCGCCAAGGCTGCTTGCCAAGCCGTTGCATCCCTATTTCTAACTACCTACACGGCATTACTATGTACAGTACTATGTAATGGCTTGGGCCGTAGTCGTCTTAAGGTCTAGCTGAGCTGTGCTTTTTTAAGCTTGTTTCTCAACAGTCCCTGCGATTGGTGCAGGTCTGCCATCTTTCTTCCCTCTCGCTTCGATGATCTTCTTCGGGTATGGGTCGCTGCTTAGCTTTATATTTAATAATTTGCACAGAGGCAGATGAGGGGGTAGGCCTCTCGTATTTCGAATTGGGATTGGCGAGTTGCGAAACGGTATACAGAGGAGAGCTGTCTGCCAGACGAGACGACAGCGCGGAGAAAGTCGTTTCAGGAAAAAGCTGGGGCATAAGACTCCAGCTGTACACTGTATGTATTTAGCTATTGCTAGCTGGTGGTACTTTCACCATCGCCAAATCTCACCAGAGTGTCCTTCTTTATTATCGTCTTGGCCATCGCGGCAAAGCCAGGCTTGGCTGTGGCATAGCACTGGCTCGAACCCGAACCAACATCCAAACTATAACACCACATCTTGGCTTGCATCGCTCCGATTCGGGGTTTTCTTGTGTTTTTGTTATTGGAATTTCTTCGTCTGCTGTTCGGTGGCCATGGTCTGTGATCTGATGCTCCAAAACGAAATGCCCAGACTTAGCCAAGTGCTTTGCAAATGGGCTTTCGCCCAGAAGTACAAACGACGATCGTATAAATTGACAAAAACAAATGCCGTAATTATGCCGTGAGTACTGTCCCTGGTCGACGCGTGAAGCCCAAGAGACTTGACATGAGTGGATGAAAGGCGAGTTGCCTGATGATAGGGCTGGGACGAATACGAAGTCCGTTGAAGTTGACAAACTCGGTATCTTGCTGATAACGTCCTGGCCAAGACCAACTCCATAGATCAGCACGCTCTGATCATGAACTTTAGAGGTCTGTCTCTGCTTTTCGGAAAATTTACCGCTTGTTCGCTGCTAGAGACACTCACACGGCCGTTGCTCGTCGCGGTACTTTACCAAGTCCGTCAAGCGTATCTAGATCTTCTACATATAAACGTCTCTACCCTACATATACAAGAATGAAATGTGTATTTCTTTCTCACCATTGCATCTCTATTCTTAGATCAGAATCAACAAGACATGCGTCTTCTTCAGATCTTGATAAGAATCCAGCGCAGATCTCAAAGGGACGCCCCATATGCGCTGCATACAGTGTCCTATGATGGCCTTTGCGAACCTCGCCATTACTCAAGGCTAATGACATGCCGACAAGTCAAGATTAAAGGGTCGGCATCGATGACGAGAAAATGGCCCAGGATGCCATGGGCACTCCCAGGTAGTTGGTAGAATCAGCATCTACACTCACCCTTGTAGATGAGGTCTGCAATAGGGGTCTATGCAACACGGGCAGTATCAAGGGGGTGACAGAGACCATTTATAAGACGGACTAGGTCGTCGACAGCTCAGTTGACTATGTACTCTCCTTTCTACGGAAGCAGACTGCCATGGCAGACAACCATCGGACTCACATGGCTCGGTGCAACTCACAACCCGAGATAAATTATTACACTCGCATTAAGGTTATTTGCAAAAAGAAGAAAGAAAGAAGATGAAAACCTCCAAAGAGACGGGGATGACGGACACTTTACTGTGGCATCGTGACCATGGCATCGCTCATCTTCATCTGCCCCCCGTCTCGATTGTAGTAAGTCTCCGAGCGCATAATAGGTCGGTGCTTGGCCTGTGCGATACCGTGGACTGTTGACGTGGACCTGTCCAATATTTAATCAACTTGAGGTGCATTCGCAGAAGCCTAAAGGGGGCTGTGCAACGACTTCTTCTCTTATTCTCGATATCGGATAGGAGGATACATAGCTCTCCTCCAGCCGGATATTCCGCATTTCCATCAGACTAGCCTCGATTTGTCTTCTTCATCTCTGCCCTCCCTTGAGTTTCTCTATTCTCCTGACCTTATTCGCTCTCATACGGAGTATTTGTGTCTTTTCTAAAAAAAAATCTTATTATCGAGACCAAGCTCGGCTGCATCGTTTATCTCGTCTCTTTCTTCCTCTCTTTCTTTATCTCGTCTTTCCTCTCTTTGTCTTCATCTACCGATCGATTCAACGATGCGAGGTATGTACATGCATCGGCGACCTGAAAATGCGAGGCCAATCACAGCATGCGGCTTGCGCCTCGTCGTCTGATAACTACCGTCCAATCTGTTTACGACGGCAGAGTAGATCGTCTTGGAAGTTTGCTCCGGCACGAGCTTGATTACTACATATTGTGCATTAGATACACACAACGCACAAGGCACACAATCGAATGCCAAGGCTGCCAGCCTCGCGCGGGTTTTGAATCACACCGGGCGGAGAATCTCGGAGAATCTTTTGGATATATTGTGACCCCTACACTGTTGCACTACGACACACTGCCCTTGCATGTGACATATATAATACCAAGAGGTAGATCGGCGTTTGATTCACAAAAAGTCCGTCATAAGATGTCGGTCTTATAAGCAGGCTTGTTGCTCTATAAGACGGTTGTGTTTTGCGAGTTCTGAAAGCTCGCATCGACGACAATGGCATGTACATGTTCTTTAAAAAAACGCCAACCGCGCTGCCTTGTACTTATCTTGATCCTCACCATGTCAGATAACGACCTCTACTGGCTTTAAAAAATCAGAATCATGACCGACCAGGACTGGGACCACTACCTACAGCAGTCGTCTGCACTGGGCATCCTCCGGCCTGATGCCGTGTTCGACATCTATGGTACTGGCAGTACTGGCACTGCTGGCTCAGAAACCGACACCTTCAACAATCAGAACCCGACAGGGGTGTCCCTAAGCAGCGGCCCAACGCCAGCTGTCCGTGTTCTTCGCACCGGCCATGCACCAAACGGACAATCCGTCTTTGTTGCCGACGACTACCTCTCATCATACTACCCACACCCCGAGGGCGGCTCTTTTGCCGTTATTGATCGGAGGCCAGTAGTGCCGGTGACACATTCAAACATTACTTCAACATCGGCGCAATATGCGTCAGGGCCACCTTCTTCACATTGCCCGCCACACGGTGCCGCTTTTGTTCTCTGCGATATACCGCCATACCAGTCAGCCGTCCCCTTTACGCAGACAATGGACAACACCGCCAGGCGCACGCTGTCGTTGGACTATGTCGTCGTCATCTCTGGCGAGGTCGTTGTCTGTCTGCATGGCGGCGACGAGAGGATGGTCCAGGCCGGCGAGGTTGTTGTCCAGCAGGGCACCAAGCACACATGGGTCAACCGCACCCCAAACCCGTGCCGGCTTCTCTACGTCATGGTAGCAGGCAAACCGATCACACTGCCGAACGGACACATGCTAGAAAGAGACCCATAGATGGATAGACTGGGTTAGACTTGGGTTGGCTTCATTGGTATATCATTAATAAATAATCATAATAGTTCACGTTGGTTCAAAGCACATAATGCATACCCGTCTAGATATGGGATATCACTGTATTGTATTCTACCTATCCAAAGTAGGCTTTAAAACACCGTAAACAAAAGCAAAAACGCCCCCTAGCCAATATAAGAAACAATGCAAAACGCCAATCTCAGCTACGCTCCCACTCCCCGTACCTTCTTCCTCATGCCTTGCCGATCCAGCCAGCACCCACAAAGAAATCAAATATCCGTGCTCCCTTTTGAGAATCCAGCCGGCAGATCTCCTTGGCCTGCTTCTTACGCAGAGTACCATTGCCGCGCATCGCCTCCTTCAAGATCTGCTCCTTGATCATCAGGTACGGCTTTGGCTGCAGCCGCACAACCTGGCAGAGCTCAATCTCGTCGGGTGTCAAGAGCTGCAGGTCTGGTGTTTTGTCCTTTGTCAGCGACAGCGGTGCCATGCCTGCAATCGGCTGAATTGGCTGCTTCTCTCTCTTCGGAAGCACCGCGGTACCGTTTGCATGGGCACCATTGACGCCGCCAACGCCATTCGCGCCGTTGGCGCCATTCTTCTCCTGCTTGGCGTCCTTGCCCTCCACGGGATCGGCCACGGCGGCCGTGCCGTTGGGAAGCGGTCCGCTCAGTGGTAGATCGGGAGCCAGGAGCAGAGCAGCACCGCTCGGCGGCTCCGGCGGTGGTTGGTTCTTGCTGTTCCGCTGTGCCGTAGCTAGTCGTTCGCGGTCCATGGAGCCCAGCGGGATCGCCTTTTGTATGCGCGCCACCTTGTCTTGCTCATACTTGTTGCCACTCTCCAGGTCACCAATCTTGAGACTGCGCCATTCCTGCAGCTGCGCAATGGCCTGCCGCAAGAACAGCTCGTGGGTCAGACCATCGCAAAAGTCCCGGAAGTCATCATGGTTCATCATACGTGCAAAAGGCTTGGCCTTGTTGATCAGGTCACGCTCCTCCTTGGTGCGCTTCTTATCCAACTTGTTGTTCTCGCGGTAGTCCAGGAGGTTGTGCTCGAAGATGACCTTTTTCCGATCCACACGCTGCGAAAGCCTGCAGTTGTAGATCTCCATGACCGTCAACTTCAGCTCCATCTCCGGCTCAAGCTCGCCGGTGTGCGGGTTGAGGCCGTCGCCCGGGTCAAACTGCATATGCTGCACGGCCTCTTCGGCCTCGTTGGCGTACTCTGTCTCAAACTCGAGACGAGCCGGCATGTAGCCCTGAATCTCGTGACATGACGGCACAGATGCCGTCGGCTTGGTCTTGGGCAGCAGTGCCGGCGCACTCTTGGCTGCCTCACGCCGCTCCTCGATGCGCCGCTTTTTGCGGGCCTGGAATTCTTCGCGCGAGATCTCGAGTGCCAGTTGGTTATCGTTCGGGCTGCACCGCTCTGGCAGCGGGAACTTGGACGACTCCACGTACACCTTTAGGTAGTGATCGCGCACCTCGTCCTTGTGCCGGTATCCGCCAATGTGGTCGGCAATGTCTGCCCACGAGCCGAGCCCATAAATCTCTGCGCCCTCAATGAGCAGCAGTTCCTCGTCGGCACCCCATTCTTGGTCGAAGATGGGGAACGAGTTCTGCTCAATCACGCGGTAGGGATGCGTTGCCGGCTGGTGGTTGTTACTCGATGCACCCTGGGAGAAACAGTTGACGCAGAGGTCGTATTCATTACAGGATGCGTGTGCGCATCGTATCCGGACCTGCAGATGATTTTTGTTAGTAAGTGCGCAAAAGCCAAATTGTCGTGATGCGAAAGCACAGTGCGAGGCGCACAGAATAGCTGGGCATAGTATGAGAACAGTGTCTATACGCACTGTTGATGTGATATCCGCGCTGCATACGTCGCACACAAACTTGACGCCGCTCTCGCCGCCCCGGTCGGCTGCAATCTTGCGGATGTTGACCATCGTGGTCTATTTGCGACTGAGTAAGCAGCGACGATGGAAAGTCGCGTGTTTGGATGAGCTTGTGATGCAAAGCGGGAGCGAGTCGAGGCACGGGTGGCGACTCGATGATGATGATGAGGATGCAAAGAACGGAAGGGATGGAGGAACCCTATGCCCAAAGTGGCATTTTCCGGCGTTGGTGTGCTTTGCGGATTGTTTGCCCCGGCTCCTGTAGTTATTGCGATATAACTGCAATGGGTGCGATGCCGTCGATGTTTTGGCCGGGTGATTGTTGCGCGCGTTTGCCGTGAATGTCATGTGGTTCCAGTTTCCAGGTGCTTCCAGTGGAGATCGCCTGTGGTAATGGGGGGGGCGCGCCGACAAGATTGCCTGGGGTAAGCTTTATCGAGCTTAGATATGTGTCACGTGCTGATGAAGTCTCTCACGTGACACGCAAATGCGTTATGCATCAACAGCCCACTGATAGCTCACTCACGCCTACATCAAAAGAACTTCAACACACAACACAGTTTCGACGGCAACAAACATTCAAAATTCAAAACACGAAATCGCTCAAATACACTCGTAAATGCTATGAAAGTAAAATCAGCCTACAATACCAAGTCATCTACCTCCTACGACCTTTGCTTGGTGCAGGCTCAAAGTCATCTTCGTCGTCAGAGATCTCATCGGCGCTGATCTCGATCGCCTTTTGTTTTCCTCTTGTCGCAGCAGCCCTGGCTCTTGGTGCCGGTGCGGCCTGTGAGGGGGCTTGCGACTGTGACAGATTTAGAGTAGTCTGGCGCATTCGGGAGGAGGCTGCTGCTGGTTTCGCAGCTGTGGATCGAGCCGCTGGCTTCACAGCTGGTGCTTTTGAAGAGGACGCCGCGGCAGCTTTGCCACGACGAGCTGTGGTCTTTGGTGGCGGGACTGGATCACCAATTTCGTCTTCAATTTCGTCGTCCTCGTCGGCATTCGTAGCATCACCCATAAACATATCTTCGTCGGAATCCGAGTCCTCAAAAGGGCCCTTGCGCCGGCCAGATAAAGTGACTTTCTTTGACGCAGCAGTGGCCTTCTTTGCCGTCGTAGAAGTAGCTGGTTTCCTTGCCGCGCTTGCTCTAGCGGCCGTCGCTTTTGTTGTTTTGGAGACAGGGGCCACGCTGTCAAAGTCGTCCATCATCATGTCCTCGTCAATGCTGTTGGTCGCTTGGCGACGTGCCGCAGTGTGGCCGCCAGTAGGCACAGATCCAACACCGCTGTCCTCCAGACTGTCTAGCTCGGCATCCTTGTAGAAGGCACCAGGGTGGTTTTCCCAGTGCCCTTCCATGTCCGAATCCCAGTCAGCCGGCTTTGACTTCAGCTTGCGAACGTGGCGGCGGTTCTTGATCTGGCCGGCCTGGAACTGTCGTTCACGTTCGTCGCGCAGTCGCTCGATGGCGCCGTCAAGCTCGTCGTCCTCGGCACCAAGAGCCATTAGATCTTTGAGCTGGTTGGCCAGTGACCCGGCTACAAACGTGTCCATTGCGTGCTTGTCGTCCTTGTTGACAAACTGGTTGACAGCATCGCCAAACTCACCCTGTGGCAAGATCTTGAGCGACTGGGCAGCAAGGTACTCGTCAACCAACGCCTCCACCTTGATCGTGTTGAACTCGGTGCCCATTGTCATATCGCGTTCACCCGGCATCTCCAAGCTGGTCTTGTTTTTGCTGCCAGATGTGGTCTTTTTGCGGTGAAAGTAGACCACATCGTTGACATTTGCTACTTTGCCGGCGAATCTATTCGAAAAACGCTGCGGGTTTTCGCAGTCAAAGCTGCCGCCCTCTGGTGCTGTGTATTCAACCTTCAGACGGATTAATGGCAGTGGCTGGTCAGCTTCGTCAATGTCAGCGGAACCATTTTCGCCCGCATGCACAGCAAGGTATTCGGCATTGGCCTCTTCAATCATCTCCTCCACCACGACCATGAGACGGCGCGTCAGCTCGGCTTGGTTGTCACGCTTCTTTGCCAGCGCCTTAAACTCCTTTTCTTGTCCAAGGACAATCTCGCGAGTCACAAATGGCCGCACTGTTTTCAGTGGGATCTTGTCGACGGTAAAGTCCTTGCCCGTGACACTCAGAATGGCGACGTGTTTGGGCACAGCCTCGCCCGGCACAAGCGACGTAGCCACCGACGAGCCAGGCTGCATGACATGGAATCCCGTTTCTGGGTTCTTTTGAGGGTCGATCAGGCACTCGTGCTCATGGCCCCAAACCACGAGGTCCAACCAGTCGGGCAAGAAATTCTCGGGCAGATAGCTCGTCGCCGTGTGTGCGTGGTGGTTCTGGTGGACGACCATGAGGTTGAAGAAGTCTGCAGCCTGCTGGTTGGGCCGGAAGAAAGTGACTTTGTGGTCGCGAAAGGTGCGGAACATACGTTCGTCACGTACATTGCCCGTGCCAAAGAGGGCCAGCTTGGTAGCTCCCTTTTGCAGAAGCACCGGCTTGACCTTGATGTTGTCGGCCTCGGGCACGCGGCCAAAGTAGTTGACAAAGCCGGCAACCTGCAGCAAGTCAAGAGAGCAGTAGTGGCCATCGCCGCTCGGGTCGTCATGATTGCCGTGGATCGAGAAGACGGGAATGGAAATGTTGATGTCGGGGTCTTCGTAGTTGACGTGTCCGACGGCGCCCTCGAAGATCTCGGCGGCGTCGCTAAGGAACTCGAGCTCACACGGCTTCATGCCAAGGCAGTTTTGGCGAAGACTGCGCATGACTTGGTACATTGACTTGCGGGAAGGCTTATTGTCGTGGAAGAGGTCACCGCCGAGAAGGACCATGTCGACGTCTTCGGTCCGGGCCAGGTTCATAATCTCGTCAAAGGTGCGCCAGCTGTCATCCTTACGGATGGGGTCACGCTCTGCGTAGCCAACATGGTTATCTGTGGCCACTAGAATTCGGATCGTGTCGGGCTCTTGTTTGTTAGCTTACTGTTGTATTTCATGGTTATCCAGGTTTTTGTTTTGTGCCAAAGTGAGGCTGTAAAGTGCAAGAGGGTCTGAATGAGAAGCTCAAGAGTCTGGGTTTGTGCGTACCAAATGTTCTCGCCATTGTCGTAGCTGGCTATTACGGATGTATTCTAAAATCCGAAAATCTTTCGCCCGAAAAGTGACACTGGCAACTGGTTGTGATGCTGCACACAGACCAGACTGCTCGATGTCGGAAGCTGAAGCTGTAATGGCCGCCTAGCAGCTGTTTGGCGTAAAGTGGGCTGTCGCGACGCGCTGGGGGGTGCCTAAATTTCGTTCCTTCCCTAAATAGAAACGCGAAATCCGTCCGCTATCACGTGGGGCTTAACACATGCAAGACGACACAAACAACATCTCAGCCTCGCCAGCTTTCTTTGCCTGGGATAGTGCGTAACAGATTCTACAATGGATCCCAATAATCCTCTGCGAGGCCCAAGGAGAGCGTTGAGGCGTGGCGAACCGCCGTTACGATACGGCCAGCAACCTCAAGCGTCAGGAGTCGGAGGAGTTCGACGAGCACAGCAAGGTATGTGTGCATCGGCAATGAAATCCATTCCAGCCAAGTCACCGACCAATTATCTAACAATAAAGCTCATGGTGCAGAAGCTGGAGGCCCCTTCCAGAACGATCGGCTAGTCATGCAAGCAACGCGCGACGAAATCTGGAATAACAACGACGACGATGACGACGACGACGACGACGGTCCTGAAGATGATAGTGACGACGATATCCCAGGCGGTCGCATGGCATATGACTCGGACGAGGTGGACGACAGCATGCTTGGCCGGGGGCAGTATCGCACTCGGCTCGCAAACATACAAGATGGCGATGTTGTGGAAGCAGACACGGACGAGGACGACGACGACGACGCTTTCGCAGACGAAGAGCAACAGCTGCAACATGACGAGCAGGACGATCGGCAAGGGATTGAGTACGATGATATGATTGATGGGGAAGAGGAGGAAGGTGTGGACGGCATTGAAGAGGAGGAAGGCGGCGAGGATTACCTGTTCTTGCCAGGCGACCTGCCCGACGGCGACGAGGCTGGCCAGATGGTTTTCGACCCCATGGCGCTCGGCCTCAAGGAGATCAACAATCTCGCCCACTTCAGCGTCAGCAGCCACAAGCCCGGCAACGGCGTCGAAGAGCTGCTCAGCGACGACCTCGACAAGTTCTGGCAATCTGACGGACCACAGCCACACCTGCTGACAATTCACTTCCTGCGCCGTGTCGAGATTCGCGCCATTCGTTTGTTCGTTGACTATAATCAAGACGAATCGTATACGCCAACATCCGTGTCGTTATCGGCCGGTACGGGACACCACGACCTTCTGGAATTCAGCACGCTTGCGCTGGTCAAGCCTGTGGGCTGGCAGGATATCAACCTGGCCGGCACCGGCGGCGGCGCAGATGACAACTCGCTGTGCTGCTGGATTGTCCAGGTCAGGGTGAAGGAAAACCACCAGAACGGCAAGGACACACATATCCGGGGAATCAAGCTCTACGGCATCGACGAGAACGCGCTCCCGCCTGCGCCTACGACGTCTGCGCTGGCCAGTGCAGCAACTGCTGGCATCGGCCTCGATGAGATGACACGCTTCAAAATGCAGGCTCTACGCCAGCAGCAAGCGGCTCAGATGAGAGACAGCGGTGGCATGCCTGGTATTGAAGGCGTCAGTCCGGTGATGGACCCTAACGACTACAATTTTGAGCAGCTGCTGATGCAGTCACCCGAGCGGCTTGCCGGATCGGACCGGTCAGGGTCCAAGAGCAACTTCTTCAGGGACATGGAAATTCGGTGATTGGCAATCTTTTTATTTATGCAGTTTTATGCGGTTCGGCGGAAGAACTGGGTAGAGATGGGTAGAGAGGATGGGGCAAGGCGTTTGGTATGTTTTACTGCATTGTAGGTGGTTTGGGTTTGTGCTTAATGACAGTCATGATATACAAAAGTTGCCTGTGTGGCATGCTTTTTCTACTCCTTGCGGTGCAACTAATCAGCTAAGGTTTGTTTCCACTAACCACACTGAAGCTCACCATTGATGTCACCGCATGTACTACTGTCGTAATTCTCCGAACTATTGACTACAGCCGCTCGCCATACATTGCCGCTTTTACCGTTGCGACTTCATCTCAGCATGCCGGCCACTGACAGCGACAGAGACAGCAAAATGGCAGCAGCTGAAGTTGCCTTTTTTAAAAAGGCATTGTCGGCATTTGCCAAATCACCGGCCAAATTCGATGTCGCGTTCTCTGTCCGGGCGGCCGCTACGTCGCCTCTTGTTCACCCGGCACGGCCACGTTCTCAGATCGATACTCTGGTCATTCTGGACTCGTCGTTCAATCCGCCGACCGTGGCCCATATGCAGATGGCAACGTCGGCCGTCCAGGACCTCCAACAGCAACACTTCAAGAACAACCAGTACCCGGTAGCCATGCGACTCCTGCTGCTTCTGTCTGTCAATAATGCTGATAAAGCGCCAAAACCGGCCGCGTTCGAGCAGCGTCTTGCACTCATGCTGGCTATGGCAAAGGACATGCAAGCCGCCTTCAAAACTCAGTCTACACCCACCTTTTCGGACGTGCCCATCGACATTGGCCTGACGTCAGAACCCTACTTTCACAGCAAGAGCGCCGCCATTGCCGAGTCATTGTTCTACAAGCGGCCAGACTTTGTGTCGGCACCAGACTCCAAGACAACACCGGACCAAGTCTTTCTCGTCGGCTACGATACGCTTATTCGCATATTCGATCCCAAGTACTACAAGGCGCCAGAGCCAACGGAACCGATATCGATAGAAATACCCCAGGGCTTACCTCTCGATGCCACACCCATGCAGATTGCTCTTGCGCCGTTGATGCGCCGGGCCCGGCTTCGGGTGACGACACGGCCAGATGACCAATGGGGCGACGAAGAGGCGCAACGCCGGTGGCTCATGTCGGTTGAGCAGCACGGCGGTCCGACCGAGGACTGGGCATCAAAAATAGATCTACTCTCAGGAACATACACGGGCGCATCGATTGTAAGCAGTACGACTGCGCGCGCGGCGGCGAGGGACCAGGATTGGAATAAGCTAGCCGAGCGAGTTGGACCTCTAGTGGCATTATGGGTCGAGTCACAGCGGCTGTACGCCTAAAGGGCCTAAATTATAGCGAGATAGTGTACAATCTAGGGCGTAATTATACAGCGACTGGCAATTCCGCGCTCCAAGCAATCACCCTGAATGAAAATAGCGTGACCCATAATATTACATAATCACGAACCACACTGCCGGCAGCGAGGCGAAACTTTTTTCAAAGCTATCACGACAATCCTGACGTTACGGACTTGACGATATTGCAACACCACGCCCGCAAGACCTCGTCGCAACCATGTTCCCGACACGAGCCCTCTTCAAGCGTTCGGTCTGGAAAGGTATGCCGTCCATAGCCTTCAATGGCCCGTCGTTTCGTTGCTAACTTTTCCCTGCAGGCCCGCACATTGTTGCGTATGTTTGAACCGATCCCGCCCACTTTGCCCGCGATGCCCTTGCTCGAGACCCGACTTCTCGGCAACTTCCACCAGTGTACATTCTCAGCTCCTTACTAACCATCTAGGCTGCCGATTGTCAAGGCCGAGTCCGGCAAGAACGCTCCCCCGATCCGCACACAGGCCCGTTCCGCCACCATCCTGCCCACATTCATCGGCCTGCGCTTCCAGGTCTACAACGGCAAGGTGTACCACGAGGTGACCATTACGGAAGATATGGTTGGCCACAAGCTGGGCGAATTCTCACCGTATGTTCCTCGACGACCCGAACTATCTGTGCGCCATCTGCTAACAAGCATAGAACAAGAAAGCCTTTTGTCTGGAGCCGTCGCTAAGCCGAGATGCTGATTCTCCGAGACGCTGATTGGTGGTGGGGAAAGAAGCACATTTTGATGAATACAATGGGCGTTAGATTTTGAATGTTATTACTGGTTTACTGTTATTCTCATGCCATAGGAAACGACGAGCGATACCAAGGATGGTATACAAGAAATGCGGGGAGCAAATAGGGTGTGGTGGCTGATGCCGCTCTCTCTACTCCCGTGTATATATTGTACGAATAAACAAGCATAAAGTATACGTTTATAGACTTAAGCAGTGAAGACGTGTATTGAATTGGTGTCACGGAGTATGTGACGTAAAGCAGCCGTACCAAGAACGCCAGACTACCACGGAAATAAAGATAAAAGACAAGAAGAGATAAATACCCAGTCGTGAATCCGACACCATAGCCCAAAAACAAGAGGCAAGAAAAAGCAAATCAGAACACAATAGCAGCAGCTAGACAATCGCGTAAGAGGCCTTGAAGTCTAGCGATAGAACTCGCCACGCTTGACGTTCACGCCGTACTCGCCCACAGCCATGCCCAGATCCTCCATCGTCAGCACCGTCCGGTTCTGGCTGCTACCCTGGCCGCCGCCGCCATAGCCGGGTCGCTGTATGCCCAGTGCCGCGTTGCCCTTCTGATCCTTGCCGCCGGCCGGCGCACCCGCAGCACCCGGCAGGCCCACCACACCTGCTGCAACGCCCATCATCGGGTTGTTGGCATTGCTCGAGTTGCTCGCGCGCACGCGGCTGTACTGGTATGCATCAGCGGCGATGTCGGCCACGAACTTTTGCGTTGCGAGCGCCAAAAGGCGTGCGAGACGCGCGTCTGTCTGAGGTGGCGGCGGAAGGCCTGCCTTTGTCATGTAGTAGTTGGTGACGGCGTCGGGGATGATGGGCGCGTAGTCGTCCATTTTGTTCAGAAAGTCTTTGAGCGAGATGTCCTTGGCTGTCGTGACGGGGCGCGCATCAAGGCCGCCGGGTGCCTGGTGCGGCATGTTGGGGCCATCAGCCTCGACATCGGCAGACTGCTCTGGCCGGGCAGCGGCAGCGGCAACAGCAGCGGCGACAGCCAACGGCGCAGAAGCAGCTCCGGTAGTAGCTCCGGCGGCGTTTGGTGCGGCGCCGGCGCCGTTGGTCAGGGGCTGGCCGTTGATGCCGTCTTCAGTGTTCGTCGCCATGCTTGCTGGTGTGTGTTTTTGTGGTAATTCGAAAGCAATAGAGGAGCAATAGGATGGGTCGCTAATCGTCGCGCTTCATCGACAGCTTGACCGTGACGAGGTGCTATCAGTGATGTCAATGTAGTACTGGAGCTCGAGACCGCCTCCACGTTGGTGCGCTGCACGTGACTCGATGACTAATCGTCTCTGAAAACAGCCGACACCGACACCCCGATCACTCAGATTCACCATGCCATGATATCTGTATTCGCAGAGTCGCATTTTAATTAAGCTGGATTTGGTTCATGTGATCTACTTTAATTTATAAGTTGTATTGTTAGATCGCATCTAAAGAGGCGATCGCGGAGGAAGCAATACCGATATTTGACCCAGAGCGGTAGTCCTTCCGTGTAAGTGATGCGACTCTACTTTCGCTACCTTTGAGACTGGTCATTACAATTTGGCATGGTTTTTCTGTTGCTATATTCTGTTTTCAGTTACTTGCGATTTTTTTTATTTCTTGTTGCTCGATTGTATAACTTGGTTCATTAAATATTTCTTTTGTTTCTGCAATGGCAAGCAAAATAAAGACTCAAATTTTATATGTGTACTATATCGAAAAGAAATAATTGACGTTTTCAAAATAATATCGACAAACATTTACGTGAGGATTAAAACATAAACAGCTCATACAAATACTCTGATACTGGCCTTTCAAAAAGGGTTGTAGAATAAATTACTCTATCCAGTCGTAAAAGTCAACAATCTCGACAACATCACGAGCTTGAATATTTTGAATCTGCAGCCGTTCGATCAAACAAAACAAACGTATTCACAACTCAACTGCCAGCAGATATCTCAGACAACACAACAGCCAGTAGAGGAATGAAAACGACACACGTCAGCAGCACCTATTAGTTAAGCTAAGCGATGTTTTAATATCTTCTGACAAAGCCTCCCTAGATTCGCCAATGTAGGAATGTACACATGGCATCCCTTGCATCACAAGTGTCTACAAGTGTGTACAAGCCTGAGAAACAAGTATCTGTAGCGTGGTATTGCCAACTGGTTCCTGAGCTAGTCTGTTTGATAATTAATATATATTGCCTCTGTATTCCTCGCCTGGAATATATTGCCCAACCCACAAGGGAGCATTCTCCTCTCGCTTGGTTCTTGGTACCCTTGTATTCGATGGCTTTCAAGAAGACATCCTCACCTGTCAAAACCCGTAAGACCCCGTCCAAGACCCAGGCGATGCGGGAGATAACCCAATTGGTACTGGCTAGCCTCTACTGACCCTTGACTAAAAATATAGTAACAAGTCGACTGGCAGGACGGACACATGAGATATATCTGCAGGAATCCAGAGAGATGACACTCGACCTCGCTAATGAGACGGATCTATAGGACCGCTTACCCAATTCTTGGGGCGTGGCAAGGTAGAAATGGACGGAGCAAGTAGACAATAACAAAGAATAGCAGAGTACAATAGAGGCAAACAGAGACAAGGCGAGGTCTGCGAGAATCTACGAAATCTTTTTAGGAAATGTTCCGGTAGAATAGGGCGGAGCAACCATCTCCGTCGGGAATGGCTTTCGCGGAAAATGGGCGCAGGTTGAGGGATGCTGCGAGGTGAGTAGAATTGGCAGACTGTAGAAATGTCAGGGGGAATGGGGGACTTGTCTACTTGGAGGATAGTTGTGAGATATGTTGACATGTATAAAGAGTAGAGTGTGCCCGTTGTCGACATAGAGAAGAAACGAGGCAAGGTCAAGGAATAATCAAAAAGGGACATTTGAACAGCAAGCCACATCACAACAATATGCGGATAATTGACTTCCTTCTGGGTGCGGCGGCCGTGGTGTCCGTGGTGGCAGCGCCGGTCAACTCGACGACCCCTACCAACACAACATCACCCTGCGTGGCACGGGATGTGCAGCGGCGCAAGAGCAAGTTTACCTTTACTGGTATCAACGAGTCCGGTGCCGAGTTTGGCAACGCGAACCTGCCGGGCCGCCTGGACAAGGACTACACCTGGCCAGTCCACTCGACCATTGATGTGAGTGCATTTATTCTCTTCATCTGCATACCGAGACTAACATGACAGACCATGGTTGGCAAGGGTTTCAACACGTTCCGTATTCCCATCATGATGGAGCGTGTGATTCCTACAAAGATGACCGGCACCATCAACGACACCTACTTCCAGGGCCTGAACGATGTGAGTATTTCCCTTCTTACTGAGAGACACCAAACGACAAGAGACGGCCATTCTAACATACAGATCGTGACATATGTCACTGGAAAGGGCGCGTACGCCATCATCGACCCTCACAACTTTGGCCGCTACTATGGCAATGTGATTAACGACACGGCCGGCTTCAAGGCCTGGTGGACGACTGTGGCCGCCAAGTTCAAGACCAACAGCAAGGTTATCTTTGACACCAACAACGAGTACCATGACATGGACAACACCCTGGTTGCGCAGCTGAACCAGGCCGCCATTGACGGCATCCGTGCCGCCGGCGCCACGTCCCAGTACATTTTCGTCGAGGGCAACTCATGGTCGGGTGCGTGGCACTGGGTCTCGAGCGGCACTGCCACTGGCATGCTGGCACTGACTGACCCGTCCGACAAGATCATCTATGAGATGCACCAGTACCTGGACTCGGACGGCTCGGGCACGTCGACGGCGTGTGTCAGTGCCACGATCGGCAAGGAGCGCCTGGCTGCTGCGACCGCCTGGCTCAAGGCCAACAACAAGAAGGGCATCATTGGCGAGACGGCCGGCGGTGCCAACGCGCAGTGCATCAGCGCGCTGACGGACATGTTCTCGTACATGTCGGACAACTCGGACGTCTGGGCCGGCTGGCTGTGGTGGGGTGGCGGCCCGTGGTGGGGCGACTACATATACAGCATGGAGCCTCCGAGCGGCATCGCCTACACGGGCGTGCTGCCGAGCATCACTCAGTACATCTAGGGTATTCATGATGTGTATGATATCCAAGAGCAACTAGTATTATTAATGACGGTGTTTTTTTAAAATGTTGACGGCGTTCAACGGCAGGGGTATATTGAGTATATGCTAATTAAAAATGATAAACCGATTAAAAATATCAAACAATGAAGACGAAAAGAGGTGATGGCACATGGCCCCTGTGATAGATCAAGGCCAGAGAGCGTCGTACATGAACAGCCAGTCATCCCAGTAGTGGGAGTAGTCACCGACGAGCCGGCTGCGTGCGTCGCCCTGGTCGTTGATTTTGAGCGGCCGCGTGTAGATGCCGTCGGCTGTGAGGTGGCGCTTGGCGGCAATGGTCATGCTAAACGAGCTGGGGCTGACGCCGAGAAAGTAGTCGCAGCTCACTAGCACAATGTAGTCGATCAAGGCCTGCTGGTCCCAGGTCATGGCCTGCAGCTGCTGCAGAAGCTTGGGCTTGTCCTGGAGCAGTTGGTTCTTGGTGAGGAGGTGCACCTTTTCTTCATCCTTTTTGCCGGCCGTCGTGGCGTCAAACTTGGAACGCAGCTTGCCGGCCTCGGTGGAGTTGCCCGTAGCAAGATACACCGACGTGAAGCCCTTGTCGTTGACAGACTGCACAAACTGCGACGCCTGTGTGTCAAAAGTCGGCCAAAAGTCGAGGGCGTCGCTCTCGGTGCGCAGGTGGATGCCTGCATACGTGGTGCTATGGCCTGATTTCCGCATCGCACTGACGATGCCCTTTCCTAGCTCTAGAATATCCTCGCGGAACCGCAGCAGACCGCCCACAGAGTTGGTGTACTCGGCGCCGTCCTTGGCCACGGGCCACTCCCACTGCACGCCCCAGACGGGCTGGAAGACGCGCGGGTACAGCTCGCTCATGGGAGGCAGGTTGAACTGCGCTGCTGAGTCGACGATAAACGTGTGCAGCGTGTGCCGGAAGGCGTCGGTGTGGCGGTTCAGATCGCGGTAGTCACACCCCGCACGCTCGCCCATCTCCTTGGGAAGCATAGGCTCGGGCTTCTTGACCTCGAGATTGGGCACGTCCTCGATGCGGTCATACACTGTCAGCGAGGGACAGGACCCGGCCAGGCCGTCCAAGAAGTGCTGTGTGTCAAACATGTAGTCGAAAGGCCGCTGGCCGCCAAACAGCTGGGCAAGATCGGCCTTGGACCGCGTCTCGATGGTGGGCAGCACAAAGCCGGTGGCGCCGGCCTCGATGGCATAGCGCAGACACGTCAGGATAAAGTTGCGGATATTGCCGATGCCGCCGGAGTTGTTGTTGCACATAAAGACGAGGCCGGGCACCCACGTGGTGTCGTCCTGGCAAAGGCGTGCCAGGGGCCAGCTGACAAAAGGCGCATCGACGACGGACAGGTCGCCATACTTCTGCTGGACCTTTTTGTGCGGGTTCTTGAGGCTGTCATAGACTGCTGCAGACGAGGAAGATGACGACGACGAGGCCAGGGGCAGAGTATAAGTGCCGTCAATACCGAGCGAGAAGAAGAAGAGGAGTAGGCCGAGGGCGAGGAGGGTGTAGGCAAGGGTCGACCGGACGCGCGGTGTTCGCAGGAGGACCATGAGGCGATCACATTGGGATTTGAGCCGGTCAATGTCCATGATGGTGTAGAAGAGTCGGCCGGTTTGAAGTACGCCGTAGAACTCTCACAAGAAGAGGCGACTTTGCTTGAGCCGTGAGGGCCGCATCGTGTATATTAAAGTAGGGTAAACGGGTATATTAATAGTACATAAGACGACGATACTTGGCTTAATTACAGTGCAGGGCCAAGGCGGACAGGGGTCCACCGTGTACAGACACGGTGCCTCCATAGATTAGCGTGTGTGAGCTGCGTGTTGCACTTTGGTGGATAGCCTGCCGATAGTGGCTATAAGTGGCCCCTGTAAGTGATAAAGTGGCTCTTTACAGCGGGTATTAATCTGCCGCGACCAGTTGTATGGCTAGCGACTCGTGGTGATTGTCATTGATGTGCACGGAGGGAATAGGAGGCGACGAAGAATAGGAGACGCTTTCTTGTCAAGATGATTTCGCATTCATCGTACATAGGTACTGCCTATAATTGGACACACTGTGCGTTGCAGGATTTAACTGGGAATATATGTCTTGGAAGAACGGAGAAGCCAAGCTGGCGAGAGGGATGCCTGCGCCAACTGTGACAGGATTGCGGACCAGGTAAAGGAAGAGAAGACAGGAGGACAAGTGTTTACAACAGAGGAGCAGCGGCACACTGTTTTAAGTCTGGCTATGGCATATCGATTCAATGCCATGTCAAGCGAGCTGAGCCGAGTCAGTCGAGGCGCACAGTTTAGAGGTGTGTTATGCCGTATAAAGCTGCCAAGGTGTGACTGGGATATTTGAATCAATCCAAGGAAAATGAAGATAATCCCGGAAAAAATATAATTATATAACAATCGACATTTGTCAAGAACTCATGGACATAATGATATCATGTGAAAGACGTTGAAGAACAGCAAACCAACTTACATGCATAGTACAGCGGTAGCGCTCGATACCTTACCCAGCACCACTGTAAGCCTTATCGATTGCTTATCGATAAGAAAACTTTTTTTTCTGGTAGTGGTGACGGATGGCGGGGTGTTAGTGGCGCGCCAATTCCCCAATATAGGTAGAAATTGACGTCGAGCGTCGATGCTTCACCTGACACAATAGTCATCTCACCACACACCAACAAATCACAAAAAATGTCCAAGCGCACAGCAGACGAGGAGGAGACCAGCCAGGCCCTCAAGGGTGGCGACCGCCCTGTGGAGATGGATGTCGACAACGAGATGGGCGATTTCGAGGACGAGTTCGAGGACGAGTTCGACGACGACGAGATCATCGAGGCCGGTGTCGATGGCCGGCCCGATGCCGAGCGTGAGGCCGAGGAGAAGGCTTCCGGCGCCATGGACGTCGACAACACCCCCGGCACATTTATTGTCGGCCGCACAAAGCTCGAGCCCGGCCAGGTGCTGGCCCCCGACCCGAGCGCATACGACATGCTGCACAGTCTGAGCACACCCTGGCCGTGTTTGTCGTTTGACATTGTGCGCGACCAGCTGGGCGATGCCCGCAAGACGTACCCGGCGACCATGTACGCCGTTGCCGGTACCCAGGCGCAGTCCAGCAAGGCCAGCGACAACTCGCTGATGGTTCTCAAGTTCAGCAGCCTCGGCAAGATGCAAAAGTCCGGCGACGACTCCGACTCGGACGACGACGAGGGCGACGACGCCGAGGACAGCGACCCCATTCTCGAGAGCAAATCGCTGCCCATGACCTCGACCACCAACCGCATCCGCTCGTACCAGGTGCCTTCGATCGACCCTACGCGCGCGCCCACCACTCTGACGGCCAGCATGACCGAGTCGTCCAACGTCTTTATCCACGACATCACGCCCCACCTGGCCTCGTTCGACACGCCCGGCACGGTCGTCACCACCCAGCAGAGCAAGCCCGTGTGCACGATCCGCGCACACAAGTCCGAGGGCTACGCGCTCGACTGGGCCTCGTCCGTGCACCACCCGGCCGGCAAGCTGCTGACCGGTGACAACGACGGTGTCATGTATGTCACGACGCGCACCGACGGCGGCGGCTTTGTTACCGACACGCGCCCCTTCCTGGGCCACACCTCGAGCGTCGAGGATATCCAGTGGAGCCCGTCCGAGGCGTCTGTGTTTGCGTCGGCCTCGAGCGACGGCACCGTGCGCGTCTGGGACGTGCGCAGCAAGAGCCGCAAGCCCGCCATCTCCGTGCAGGTTAGCAGCACCGACGTCAACGTGCTGAGCTGGTCGCGCCAGACCACACACCTGCTGGCTGCGGGTGCCGACGACGGCGCCTGGGGCGTCTGGGATCTGCGCCAGTGGAAGCCGTCGGCATCGGGCGCGCCAGAGAAGAGCTCGCCGATTGCCAGCTTCAACTACCACAAGGAGCAGATCACGAGCATCGAGTGGCACCCGACCGACGACAGCATTGTGGCCGTGGCGGCGGGCGACAACACGGTGACGCTGTGGGATCTGGCTGTCGAGCTGGACGACGAGGAGAGCCGCGACACGGCCGGCGTGCAGGACGTGCCGCCGCAGCTGCTGTTTGTGCACTACCACTCCAACGTCAAGGAGGTGCACTGGCACGCGCAGATCCCGGGTGCCCTCGTGGCCACTGGCGACGAGTTCAGCATCTTCAAGACTATTAGTGTTTAGACTCTCGATACGATATTTTCTTTTTTTTAGTGTTTTTTCTTTTGTCTTTTCTTATTCGTTTGTCATTGGTAAAAGCATTTGGGATAACTGGAATTCAATATAGTGGCGTCACTGTTCGTTGTGTATAAAGTGAACATGTCCAGTCTGTCACCGGCGCGCAAGTCCGTGGTAGAGTTACCGAGAGAGTGACATAGTGATAGTAGATTCGAGGTGATGCCAGCCTCGGTCGGGTATATAAAGAGCCCAATCCCACTTGAGAAATCCATGCCCCAAGTTGATTCTAAAATATGTACATAATTTCACCCCTAACATCAGCTAGACTCAGAGCTACCATCCCGCACGGTACTCAGATCACCAGCAATGAACGGATACTTTATGCCAACCCAGGCACAGAGTCAGCCGCTGTACGGTGGTCTCTCTTCGGGTGGGCAGCTGGTCTACCCCAATCCTCAGCCAATCTATGCCGACGTCAACCAGGGCAATAACTATCTACCGCCGGCAAATAGTGTCCAGCCTGTTCAGCAGTGGCACTCCCTTCAGCAACTGCAGCCAGTGCAACAGATCCAACACATGCACTCCGTTCAGCTCGTGCCGCAGAATGTCTACTTCCAACACCAGCCGAGTGCCATGGCGCCGTGCTCTGGTGCCTGCTACCCAGGCCTCTCGGCGTGCTGGATGCACCGTCCACCAGGCCAGATGATGCATTTACCGCCGCCACCGCCGGGCCGTCCTGGCCAGTGGGTGCAGTGGCACAGTGGTGAAGTTATCTGGCTGGGACCCCGTGCATTTGCTTAGACCAGCTTAGCCAGGAACACCACTCTCAACATCAGGGGCGAGGGCAGGAAGCAACCGAACTTCGACCAGTACTAACGGATAGTCTGATCACTCCGGGTGGTGGTCCTTTGACAACACGCGATCTTCTGCATTTGTATGAACTTTGAGTTGAGCCTTTTGTATCTGTCTACAACTTTTGGTTTTGCGAGTGCCGGCAAGAAAAAAGAAATTTCATTATTGCTGTCCCCATCTGAAACAGTCTTCCGTACAGGCCAAGTCAAACCAGTCAAGAGTCAACCGGTCCTGGTGCTCTATGTTGTGCGTGACGCCCCCTGCACTGTAGGCCTCAAACCAGCTCTTTTCCAGAGAGCCGTAGACGGACTTGGTCCAGTTGGTCTTGGGCGTATCGAATGTAGTTGCTGTCGGAGTCTGAGCAAACCCAAAGACGGCATTCCACTGCTTGACCTCCTCGGTAAAGCACTTGTAGTTGAGCGTCTCGTCCGCGGTGCCGTGGAAGATCTGCATCTTGGGGCGCCATCCGCTATAGCCTGGGTAGCTGTTGGAGATCTGAGCCGCCCACGCCTCGGCTGTCTTTGCGACATTTCCTTCGGCGCAGTCCGAGTTCCAGTAGTCGAATCGCTGACTATTGTCGCCTGACTGCAGCGACTCTGGAGCGCGGAAACAGCCAAATGGGACTCCAGAGTAGGCCGAGCCTGCGGCAAAAACGTCGGGATAGGCGCCCATAAGAACGCTGGTCATCATGGCGCCCGACGAGACGCCGGTGACAAAGACTCGACGCCTGTCACCGTTGTATTTTCCCAGGGTGTACTTGACCATGCTCACAATGCCCTGGCTGTCGCCGCCGCCATTGTGCGACAAGGTCTCTCTGGAAGACACATCCCAGCACTTATCTGCTTCGTGTGGCGAGTCGGGATAGATGATGATAAAGCCGTACTCGTCGGCAAAGGCTGCAAACTGCGAGCCGGTGTAGGCGGCCTGGGCGCTACCATGACACCAGTGGGGGTTGACAAGGATGGCAGGATGGGATGCTACCCTGTCGGGGACGTAGAGATAAAAGCCAACATTGGCTGGGTTGCTGTCAAGCTTGTCAGTGACATGCTGGATGGAAGCTGCATGAGCCGTGATAAGGAGGAGCGCGGTGATAATGACTGAGGCCATTTTTGCCGTTTCTTTCTTAAATACCATCTATATGATCTCATATTTTGGAATCCTTTCTTCTTCCATTATTCAAAATAATTCGGCGCCTTTTATATTACAATACAATTATGCTCTCATTGAAAGCACCCCTCACGGAGATGCCTCCTCCGCGGTCAATTTCAGGAGCGAACTACTAAATACAAATTTGGAGAAGCTTTCCCAAGTGAACTATAAACTTTTACATCATTCTCTTATCAGCACAACAGTTTTGATATTGATGTGTGTTACTAGGATTGCAAGAGGGGTAGCACACGGGAGAGGGGGGCTGCCTTGGTCTTAAGGTTATAATGCTCATGTTATGCATATTTGCTGATACGACCTGCACTTTTCGTGATCAACTGATTTAGAATGATTGCCACTGATATCGCATGCATGCAGTGATGTGATAAACGAAAATATATGCCTTGATAAAGACCAGGCGTTCTGCTGCCGCTCCATCAAATTTTGACATCAAACTCCGACCTTTGCATCAATGTCATCTTTTGTACAATCAAGAGACTGTAAACCGAAATGATGCATCTGCTTCTTGCACTTATTGCTGTCCCATGTATGGGCTTGGTGGCGCCGAGGGCCGCTACCACAACTAATACCCCGGGTCCATGGGTCACAATCGACTACGAGGGCCATGCGCACACTATTACGCCGACCGTCGACGGCACCTCCGCCGTGTCTGCACCCCCCAGCTCCCTGACCGCGACGTCGGAATATGTGCTGTCAATCAACGGCAACAAGAAGACAACCACCGCCGCACCTCCCGTAGCAACGGCAGCTAGCGGAACCATGGGCGCATTCATGCTCTGTGAAAGCCACGACTACTCTTCACTGACAAACGCCGGCCCATTTTGCCAGCCGCAGACCGGCAGCCAGCTCACACCCAACTCGACCTACTACATCACTTGGGACCCGGTTTACTTTGCCGCCCTCGGTCTGCAGGACGTCGAGCTGGAAACGCAAAACATGCTCACTGGCAAAGGGTTTGCGACGGGCATTCTCGACGCAAGCAGCGGGGTGTATGCATGGGCTATCGGCGACAGCTACCTGCAGGAGGAGCAGGGGTCTGTCGACGCAGCCAATATCTCATTCTACCTTGCGTTTAACCGGTCCTTCCTGACGGCTGCGGGAGGAAAGAAGCTTGTGCGCATGCAAGGACCGAGCGTGATTGTGACCAGCTCGCCGGCGACCGTGCAGCATCACACCGTGCCGGTTGCCGCCATCGCTGCACCGGTCGTTGGCGGTGTCATTGTGCTGGCCGCCATGGCATTTTGTGTGTGGTCGTACCGGCACCACGGACACCTGCCATGCATCGGCGGCATCGTATCAAAGCGGACGTCTTCCTTCTCAGCCAAGGGGTACAGTGTCAGTGAGAGGTCAAGGTACGGCGAGCAGACGGGCAGCTTTGGTGTTACGGGCCAGCCGGTCGCTCCTATCCGTACGACAAGTGGGAATGTTTTCAGAGACGAGCTCAAGAGACAAGAAGAGCAGATGTGATTTCATAGTCATTTATCTATCTGTCCTAACTAATTACCGAGTTTGCTGACCTTAACCGAGTCACTGTTCTTAAAACAACAGACTAGTAGGTGCTCGCCTGAGAGCCGGTGGTGCCAGCGGGCTTGGCCATATCGCCCAGAGCCATAGTGTTCATGTGCACGCGCATCATGCTCTCGCGCTGGTGCTTCTTGCCCAGGCGGTAGACAAAGAAGATGGCGGCGACGATAAGCAAGAAACCAGCGACCGAGCCCACCACGGCACCGGCAATGGCACCCTTCGATATCTTCTTGGAAGACGACGACGTGGACGAGCTGGAAGACGATGAGGAGGTCGATCCAGTGGCGGTGGCAGTTGAGGCCGACGCACTTGTGGTGGTGGTGGTCGACGACGACGACGAGCTGAGCGTTGCGTTGAAGCAATAGTCGTTCTCGGTAAAGTCGGCATCCTCAATGTAGACAATGTCGGCGCAGGCATAGTAGGTGGCGTTGACGGTGCTGTCGTCCCACACGGCCTGGAAAGCGACCTGCAAGGTGGCATAGTCGCCGACAGACATGTTGCTAGGCGCATTAGAGATGGACACACATGTGTGGCCTTCGTAGAGGTCCTTGATGCGGCTCGATGCAATCAGGGTCTCAAAGTCGCTCAGTGACGTGGGGTCTTTACATTGGTGTTAGTAGATTACTCTTGGCTTCTCTTGATTTTTTTGGTCAAAACAGGAGTACTCACTGCTGCTGTAGGAAATGGAGACGGAGACGTAGTAGGCTTCCTCCTGGTCGACGATACCGACAAAGCCGCCAGTCAGAGGAAAGTCTGTGCGGTTGCCAGCCTGTGCAACAGAGCCGCAGGGTGCGACCGAGTCATACGATGCCGAGTACTCGCGCTCGGTAGGGAACAGGAAGCCAGCAGCACCCAGGTCCGAGTCGATGTCCTCGGCGGCGGCACGGGCAGCAAAGCCGGCCACAGCAGCGAGAACAGTGTAGAGCATTTTCATTTTCGTTTTGGCTTTGGTTTGTAAGTCGACTTTATTGTTAGTGACTCTTGGCAGCGTTCAGCATGTGAGTATTTGGTGCAGATGGGGCCCGAGACAAGCAAAAGCCAAGACGGTAGACAGAGTGAGCCAAGAAACTAGAGAGCGGGAGTAACAGTGTCAGTGTAGATGGGAGACTCTGAGCGGAGGAATAGAGCATGGACATCAGACATCATGAAGCTAGGGAGGAGCAGCGTCTTTATATCGACGCAGGATGCATTGATCGTAGTTAGAAATGCGTACGGCTTTTCCTTCCCGCTGAGACTATCAAGTCTAAAGCTGCCAGAGATAGACTTTGCTACCAGTTTCCTGCTACTTTGCTACTATGTTCACGCAAACTACAGAATTTGCTTTCACAACCACGAGGAACAACGGCCGAGGGTCCATCTTCGGGTGGGCCTTGCCGTGACCGGAACTAGCATACACGGTGGCATACATATGAGAGTCATAGACTAGGCCTAGAATCGCATGTACAAGTGTAGTGGTGGTGGAGGGCCGTTGATGAGTGGTGACGACGAGCAGAGGTAGAAGACGAAATATTGATGTCGCCACTCCGGGAATGGACAAAGACGGCTAGAGGTGGTTGAGAGATGGCTGAGTGGCTTTTGATAGTTCCGGCTCGGCTGGTCTATCTGCTGTTCAAACTCATTACACAGGCTGTGATGCCGAGATCCCGATGTAGTGCTTCATATCAGTACTCGCATGATGTCTATTTGGGCTGTTTCTATCAAAACTATAACGTAAAGCCTTTGATTTCCTGCGTTTCTATCAGTTAGCGAATACTGCACCCAAATAGTATACAGTAGGATATGATGCTCATGGATATGCAAGATAGCAAGCCGTAGCCGACCTAGGCGAGGCAGTTGCTTGCCGGTAAGATGATCGAGACAAGCAGTGGCCGAGTGAAGGGATCTCTGTCAACTTTGCAGTAGCGGCTTCTCTACTACTTTCTTTCTCTTTAGATTGTCCTTCTTCCTTCTTCTGTCTTGACTCCTGTTCCACTTCTACCCTCATCTTTCGCCCAACTCTCTTCTCGTCCAGTCTTTACTCGACCCTCCACTAGCACATGGGTACTATCTTCATTGACCATCATTCAGACAAATAGGACTGTATTCTCCCGCGGCTATTATCAGAAACCAAAGTGCTTGCGTGGGCAGCTATACCAGATTCAATAGCATGGCTCTCCGGTCGTCGGCCATGCTCTCCATGAGGTTAAAGGTTTCCATCTGATAAGATCGTTTTTACGGGTCTCGTCCCACGCACGTCCCGCTCTAGCTGCCACACCTTTTTTGGGCTTGTTGATTATGGAGGGCTTGATCTTATCGGATGGATACGGGGGTCTTTACCTTGCCTAAACCGACGTCTAGTCTGCTCTGGTATTTGCTTGTTTATGTAATCGAGGTGGCTGTACTTGATGTAATTTGCAGAATATTTGAAATTTCTATGATGACGACTACCGTTTGATTCAAAGTGAGCTCCAAAAACCATTGCCGTCAGTTCACAGCCGCAATCGACCAGCCCAGCCAATATATCAACCAATTTGTATATGGCAGCGTAGACTGCCAAATTTGCCTACTAAGCATGCATTGTCCGTCTTATACGCTCTGACTAGGCACAGCTACGTTTGCGTCAATAAAGCCAAAATGAGCCTACTGCTACTAGTAATGACATGTTTTTATTAAAAAAGTTGGTGCTGAAGTACGTTCCTATGTAGCAAAATTCAAAATCAAGCAAAGCCTTTGTCCGTGTTCTTCGTCTGGCGCGAGTAGGCACTTCTAAAAGACTGTCAGCGGCCTACATTTGCTGCAACACTGAGAGCAAAATAAAACAGGGTGTCTGTGTCATCAATTTGTTTTGCTTTGGCTTGCCACATTTTAGTGGATATATCAGCTCTTGCGTTATTCGAATTAGTACAGCGTTCGAGCAGATGACAATGTGAACAAGATATTCCCAACGACCGACCGCCTGAATTGTGGCGCATGACCAGCTCACAGACCGATGAAGTGAGGCTTAGCTTCTTGAGAAACGGCCTGCTGAATACATCAGTACTAGACACTGCCATATGATTGACTTCGCTAGCTTGTTAGTTGGCCAATGATGCCGTGTGAGTAGAAATGCTAGCTTAAGACTTATACGTCCAACTAATTTCACGTTTGCACCGGGCAATTATGAAAGTTGACTTAGATATGAATTTTGACGCGTGAGATTACTTTGAATTTTCACGTTTATAGTCAGTGTTATGAGGGTGTACTTTTATGTAGGGGATGAATAAACATTGCATGTTTTTCAGTACACCAGCTGATTCGGACGCGGCTGTACCAATAACTTGCAGCTCTGAAAGGCGGTGATACGTGCAGACCTTGATTTTGAATTCCACACATAACACATAATTACAACTCGTACAGAATAGGAAGGCATAGATTTAGTCGACACAAGATCCCAGACCATTAGTAACAGCAGTCCAAACGAGTAAACTTTGATAGCCTAATTACTGGCCAGCTGGACTCCATAGTCTCATAGCTGACGGTGAGATGGGTTAAGATTTGGCTTGGCACGGCGTGTAGTTGCGCCTTGAATGAAACCTAAGCTTGTAGATCGCTGTAGCTGCGCCCAAAAGGAAGATGTAAGCTTGTAGATCACTGTCAAAGTGGGATCAGAATACTGTTTTGGGCCGCTTATGTTCGTATGACTCTTGGAGCAAACAGGATTCCTGGGTAGTCTCAGTTTGATTCACACCATGTGACATTGGATAGCAACAATAGCACCTGCTAGGCAGTATTACGGGGTACATAAACTTTCTGCCCCTACACAGACAGGGCAAGGCAGATCCGTCGCGTGCCTGAGTACATATGAACCCTCCCCGCAAACCTTATTTTGATCGCTTGGTTCTTTAACTTCCTTTACTTCCTCTACAAGACTGCAAGGCTGCAAGACGACAACATCGACGACATTTTCACGACATCACTGATCGCTACGATGTCCAATATTACGTGCCCTTCCGGCAACATGTTGCCCTCGATCGAAACTCTCGACGTCCCCCAAAACATACCCGTTGTTGTCATCCCCGGCAGCAATGCGTCCGACGTGGCCATGGTCAACTGCTGCTATCCGAAACCAGTGAGCGTCGTCGACAGCTGCTACGAGTGGTGCGAAGTGCCATCGAACACGTCTCTTAATGATTTCGGAGGTTGTCTTCTATTGAACGGCAGAAACACCAACCAGTCAAGCATCACTGGGTTCCATTCCGACGGCGTGCCAGCGGCGTCTTCGACAACAATTATGAAGCTTGGCCTCTGGGCGCTGCTCGTGTCAGGGGCGGTTGCGCTTTTCTAAGCGATTTGCGCTGCGATTAATTTGCATCAGGGTTATTCTTATTGTTTATATCCAAACTGCATAGCGAATATCATTATTATTGTTATAAAACAAACCTTTGTGAAGCTTATCAAAAACTCGCTCTATATATATTACGATTTTATTATCTATAACGCAAAGAATGGTCACGCATATATTACAGTTTTCATTGGAGTACCCTATTTGAAGAGATAAATATCATGATATTCATGCGGTTTAATAAGCTAGATAAAATCTTCGCATCCTTCTAAAAGCACCGATTCAACCGGATCACCTAGATGGTGTATCCCGGGAAACACTAATGTGATACATTGTTCACTTCTTCTTCTTGTCCTTCTCCTTTTCTTCCGGCTCAGGGCTGGGGCCGATTATAAAATTTCCCTTGTTTCCCATCTTGAAGGTATGTAGATGGACTGTTGTGAGACGTGTTTTTTTATGGTGTGATTTGCTTGGCTTGAATGGTCGAGGTGTTTGTGTTTGTGGTAGTGATATAAAAAACAGAAAGTAGTAGGATAAGTCGTCGCCTTATATACAAAATCATGGCTACCTCGTCACTCCAGTTCTTTCATGGCTAAGCTATGACAAGGTCGACTTTTAACCTACATACTGTAGGATATTTGATTTCTGGAGATTAAATTTTAAAACCCTGCATGTATACCTGGGGAAGTCGCAGCAATAGTATGCATGTATCGGTTGTTGCCACTGTTGCCATATAATAGTCTATGATACAGACTTACGAACTCAAAAGTCCTGTATCGTGCATTGCAAAGATTCATCTAGTGGAGAAGTACGTGCATTTAAGCCACCTAGATCTGTCTGCGCCATATGAATTACTTCTTGGGGAGACTGTGGCTGAAGCTGCTGTGAGGAAAGTGACCATCCTACACGGCATTATAGTAGACTTTTATGTGGAAAAGGGCCTTTTGCGGCGGCGACTTTTTGTACACATGTGGCAAAGCCTTATAAGAACACTTTCATAATAGACAACAACTACATGCTTGTATATATCTCCGTAGTAGACTTCACATCATAGAAGACTCTCGACGATAGAAGACTCTCGACGTATATGACTATACTCGTCCTGCAGCCGTAGTTATTGCCAGAAAATTACCTAGCCCAGTTCCCCATGTCAGTTTCCATCACACAAATCCATTTTGATAACTTTTTTATCACCAAATCATCACTAGATTATCTATCATCACAAAAATTCACCAAACACACCCGGACACTCCCAAACACCTCTACAACACCCCGCTTCATTATATCTTTGCCTCTTAACATAATGCCTACTTACTACGCTTCGACCTCAGGGGCTCATCCGCCTCCCCCAGGCTTATCCTTCCCACCTGGTCAACATCCTGTGGGAAAATACTACTTCATCCCCCTCTACTTTGTTTGCGACTTGAGCTTCCATAACACCTGTATCGAACATTACGCTACAATTCAGGAGTACACACTGGTCCCCGGACCGTCCCCTACAATGGATTGGGGAGCAAAGTTCATGATTGTTAGAAAGAATGGTGAGGAGAAACTTCTACCTCTCCCAACAGACTTGCCTCAGCCAGAGGCAGAACGGGAGGAGGAGGAGCACGATGTTCCAAAGGGCCATATCGGTCACTTTATGGACTGTTGCAGCACTACAGAATTGTCCATGCAGGCATATCACAACTGCCGGGCTAACCGGTACAGCTTCCGTGACGACCACAACGAGCTCGATGCCTTGTATGATGCCGCCATGGCCAATCTCCAAGCTGACGATGTGCGTCCTAAGCCCTTTGGCGTGTTCATGGACTCCAGCTCGACAGAAGACCTCTCGAAGCTGGCTGGCCAGAATATGTACCTCAACAAAATACGTCTCAGACACTCTACTTTTATCGTGCGAATTTCAGCCATCGTCGCCCGGGGCTTCTGGGCTGGTCTCGCCAGACTATTCAAGCGTCGCAAGGGCCACGTCAAATTCAGCCCTAACACGCAGGTACACACTTACACTGCTGGTGACAACAAGCCAAAAAAGCGCGGTGTTAGATTTGCTGATGTAGGTACTGCTATTCTTTAAGTCCCGCACATGCAAAATCTAAACAAAAGCTAACGTTTTACCTTCATAGGTCGAGCCTGAATCTGAACAACATCTTATGGTTTTGCGGAGTCGCAGTCGTGATCTGATGGAAGCGGTCAAAGGCAACCAGTGCGATTTAAGTGCAGATATTGCTGATCAGTCTATCACTTCTGAAATCGATCACCCCAACCCAGAGCGGATTGAACTTTTGAGTCTGGCCCTTAATATAAGTAGCAACAACTAGAGGGCGTGGGTCTTATTAGCTGTTGCTGAAAGGAGCAAATTAAAAGCTGGAGGCATTATTTCCCATTCTCATTTACATTAATGTACGTATTTAAAGTTTCTGTTGTAGTAGTGGTATTCATTTTTCTTCTACCTCAATATAGTCGTGTATCGCGAACATATGTCGATGTTGAGCGTTGTTTCCTAAACGGGGAATTATGTATTGTGGAGTAGAGCCCACCAATCACCACATTCCCATCGAGATTTTAGGCAGTGGAAGCCCACACACGAGGAACAACCATCGTCACTACCACTGACTACTCGTTATACATAGGCATGGCAGCCGGGTTTCCAGTATCACAGCTCACAATGGACAAGATTGATCCGTCCCAGATCATGGCCCGGTGGGACGTCCTCATCGCCGAGTACGAGGCACTCCGCGACGCTCTCCGCGAGCACACCCGTCAAATACACTGGCAAGGCGTGACGCCGTACATCACCATGCTCAAAAACGAGGCGTCGCTTGCAGATCGGACTATGGAGAAAGACATTTTAGACGCTGCAGCGGAAAATGATCGCGAAGGCGGACGGGAGAAAAATAGTCGAAGAGACGGCAAAATATCGTTTGCCATGTCTCAAGCCTTTACCAACATTGCCGCGCGTGAAACCATGTGGAGGATCGTCAAGACGTCCCCTGGTGGTCTATTAGCCATCGACAGGAAATTTCCTCGGTCTGTAAGCAAAGTTGTGGCGGCACAGCTGCCGGGGATGGCTCAAGGGAAGAGGCGACAGTATCATCGTGGAAGCAACGTGCGTACCGTTCACGCGAATAGCAAACGCGGCGAGGGCGTTTTCGTCAATGCGGTGGTCGACGACGGATTTGAGTGGCTACGCGTGCTTACAACTACGACAAAACAGCTTCTTGTCGCCATGGCCGAGAACGGCTGGGAGTGGGGCGAAGAGAGCGACGACTCCGGCTCCGACGCCGACTCTGATGACCATGATGCTTGTTCGGAAGAGGCAGATCGTGTCTCCAGCCATGGAGATGGCAGTATTACAGATATTCCTGCCATTGACAAAGCTATATTGAAGACAATCTCAAAGATCGAGGATCTTGCCGGCATCCCATTGGTCGAAGTAATCCTGGACCTCGTCGACGTTGCTCGTGTGAATAGATGCAGAGGTGCCTACCCGCACATATGCGTCGTTCTCACACGTGTCGACGAGGAGGGCGATGAGAGAGGCGCTGCGGAGATCGTGCGATTCCTGCAGGTGCTACGCACTGGGATTTTGGCGCTTGTATCGACATTCGGGCCCGACATCGATGGGAACTCGATGCGAGTGACCATTCACACTGCACGATCACAACGCGCCACCGCCGAGCCCCCTCTTGATCTGGCTGGTACTTTGAAGAGCTGCATGCCGATGACCTCTAACTGCCTCACGCCGACGCTCAATATCGATACCTCGATTCTGATCGCCCTCGCCTCTGACATTTCTCACCAACCGATTGAGATTGAAGACTGGTTTCCTGTCCAGCGGGTGGACGAAGTCATGCATGAGCGTCAAAATCCGGGCGAGATGCTGCGGAGCCTCTGCGATGTTATGCGCGGCCGCAAGCTTGTCTGTACGCGCGAGGCAGCCAGAGCGTTCAGAACCATGATCGGCGACATGGGCCAAGGGGGCGAGAAGAAGAGAGCGACTGTCCTTGTCCGGGGTGGCGATAACCAAAGCGATGCTCTAGATGCAGAGCCGCCGTCGCAAGAGTCTTGTGTACAGCAACTCCGCACATTGACACAGCACCCTCACTACATTCCCGACGACCTCCTGCTACCGGTCCGGGTTATCGACGAGGACTGGAACCTCGACCATATCAATTATGTCAGTGAGAATCTGGCCAAAGAAAAGTCACGAATGCCAGCGATTGCACACAAAGTCGCACAAGACATGTATGCATCTGCTCCCACGCTGTCTGTGTTTTTCTACGGCTGGTCGTCAGGACATACGATTGTCACGACGAACTCGCTGGCCAGAGCCAAGATCACGCGGTTTCTCGAGAAACACCGAATATCGAGTCGCGAGGCGGGCCCCCACGTGTGGCTCTCGCGCCCTGTTCGGAGCTTGAACGGGACGAACCCGCGAGGGTCGGGAACAGACGAGTAGTCTTACGACTGACCTGGGTTAGGTGTACAATCATATATTCACCCCCATTTCATGTTTGCATTATCTTGCGGTCAAGGAACAGTGTGTGTAGTGGCCCGATTCGGCATTGGATATCAGCCCTTGACCCTACTCGATCCTGACCATTCGGAGTTTACGATCTGCAGCCCCGCTACTATTACCACCTATGCCAGGAACCAAGAGTCGTAGATAGCGTGAGCTTTCGAAGTGGTGTGATGGCACACTAGCGGTGTGAATAGCGCCTGCTGTGCATCGGTGCTTCCGTTCCTCCGTCAGGCCACCACCACCAAGCTTTCGAGAGCACTGATTGGCGATTTGCATTTAGTGATGGCTCGCAGCTTGATTCCTTATCGCATCGCAAAAGGACGCTCGATAATACAAATATATACAACACAGCAATTTCTTCCATCTTGTCTTGGTGACTCTTGACTCTTGCTCATTTTTGCTGCGATTGTTTGATTTCCCTTCTGCTTCGCTGTTATTTGCATTATCACCGGCACCTAGACTCATATCAGCATCTACACCCACTATGACAACATCGATGGCGTTGCTTATGGAAACGCTGCCATCGCTAGATCAGCCACTATTACACTCGCCGATAGACACATTGCCGCCCGAACTCCTCGACGATATCTGCTCATTATTTCCCACACCAGCACTTCTGTCACTGGCTGCAGTCAACCGTATTTTCCATGACGTTGTTGCTCGATTACTGTACCGGCGCCTGCGTCATGCCCTGGCGTCCTCTTCACACGAGCTAATTCTCGAATGTTACCACCCAAGTGCCAAGATCTCAACGCCTTACCTGCACTGCGCGTATATGGGCACTGACGGCCTCGACCAAGCGACAGAAGGCATCGATGATGTGCCGGGGTCGACCTTGTTGCGCCTTCCCAGCATGTACTCGCGCTTCCGACCAATTCCCCACGACGACCGTGATGCGCATGTGCGCAACTACCGCGCCATACGGCGCACCATGAACTTTTTCATGTTCTCCGAGGCATCTGCCGGCACGGCGGGCACGTCGGCCCTTACTGTAGTAGACCACCATGACCAAGACGGCGAACACGAAGACGACTCACCGCCCCTTGTCTCATACGACATATACCTTGATGACGGCGAGCTGTTCTCGCAGCTTTGCACTGTGACCAACCTGGTCAAGAAGGGGCCCAGGCGTGGACTGTTTCTCAGTTGTGCCAATGTCAATGACGGCGTGATCCGGGTATGGCGAGATTGGCTGGCAAAAAGAAACGATGCCCGTATCAGCGAGACTCATGAGCGCAAGACAAAGGGGAGGTGTAGGAGACAGGTGCGAGAAGACCTGACGGACCCGAGACAGGACACCGTGCTGTGGTCCTACACTGGCAAACGTGTCGGTATGAAGTTCCGCGTGACCGAGACGACAGCACCAGACGCTGCAGCCCCAGTACTGTCTCTGGCCAGCGACGACGTCCCTGTCAGCTACCAGCTGGAATACGAAGGTATGCAAGTTTAGCATTCAAGTGTACTTGCCAGCAACCACAAAGCTAACCGATAGAACTTGTTGTACGGACATATGAGTATCTTTTGGCCGTGGAAGAGGCTGAAAAGCAAGAGTATACACACTCCGGATCAGCTATTGTGATAGCCTCTCTGTAGATTGAAGAGGCACAGGTACATCACATACGCAATTGCAATTTTGCCATCGTGCTATGACGCTATCGCCTCTACCTGGCCACAGACGGAAGCCGTTTCACGGAATCATGATTGCCGCACACGGACCACGCCAGGCTTGATCTTCTCTGCTCTGACGCACGAACCTTGTTCAACCTGGATATAGAGCACCGGATGCAGATGCTGGCTTCGCGGGACTGTATCCTGTTCGATCCTATCCGACCAAAGTACAGGAAGCTGAATTGCCGCACTGCTCATGGTCATTAATGATTGTGTGTACAGCGGTCTTTGATAACCTGGTCGCCATTCCCTTACTTAGTAGAAACGAATTCGATGAAACCGGGCCCTGGGGACTGGAGATACCACTGACGATCACACACGAGCACGAACGATACCAGACATATTTATGAGACGAGTGGAATAACTGCTTGTAGGCGAGCTTTGCGGATATAGATATTTTTTTGTTTTATTCTCGGCTTATCGACTGCGGTGCTACCGCATTAATAAAATTGTTTTTTTTTGTCTTTTTCGATCTCATTAGCTCAGTATTGCCTGCATCACTCATGTGATTGCTGCCTGTGCCTACATACTTTTAGACATTTCGACATACATACATAGTTGGTTTTCCAGTGTGTAACTATTTTTAGACGACTTCACAAGGCAGCCTTCAACTGACTGGCTCGCCTTTTGTAAAAATGCGCATTTCCACGTCATTTTGTACTTTCTACACATTGAGTGCGGCTTATACCGCAATGGATGCAACGACAGTGGGCTGCCAGTATGGCCAGCTCTCGTCTTGCTCTTTCTTGAATTTCGAGTCTTTTTTACATCTGCTAGCAGAAACATCCTATCTTGCTGGATGGAACGAATGCATGAACATGTCAAACAGATGACCCCTGGCTTTTATTATCATGTATTATCGCGTATGTCCAGCTCAAGGCTGCCAGACATCGCATAACCGTAGCAGTCGTTGCTGTCGCTCTCGACTTGCTGAGCTGCTAGTCTCTTCATGCAGCAATGGCAGACCCCTGTCACCAGACACATCATACAAGCAACTTTATGCTTTAGGTTTAGGACATGCTGCCAGGCAAGTGATCTACAGTTATATTTGTGTACTCGGTATTCTCGCATTTGGTATTCTTGCATTTCATGGTTAAGCAGCGGCCAGATTCTTATCATGCGCTGTGATGAGTTTGCCGTTGAGGACCGTCTACAGACTAACGACAGCAATATGTTGGTGACAATGAGAGACGATCAAAAGCCGAACTGCCACGGCTTCTATACTGAGTGGCTGGAGCTCGAGGGTGCAAGTGATCGTCATCGACTCAATGGGAATCAGGAGTACGTTCGAATTGGTGGATTCGAGTACCAGTTGCATACGTACAGATAAGCCCTGGCTTGAGCTCGGCCATCTTGCCAAAGCTTTCTGGGACATACTCGACAGAGCCAATGGAGAAATAAGACTGAGCGCAAGCCTGAGTCAAAGAGTGGGAAATAACAAGCAATACAAAGCAAGAGCAATAAGACCACCACAGACTCCCTTGCTTTGGCCAGGCCAGCCTGGGTACTTATCACCAACCACAGCAAGCCAACAGGCGTTGCTTCAGCGTCGTTTCAGCCCGCTATCCAGGGGCCCGCAGACCCCTGCTGCCTGCAGAGCAGAGGAGAGCAGACGAATCAGGAATTCAGGATCAAACCTTTGGTTAAAGATACCACGAGCCACCAGAAAATACCAGCGAAAAGAAATGCAGAAAGGCTGAAGAAGGAATACAAGAAAAGTCTTCAAGACACACAGCCGATTTTATGCCGGTTGAGAATAGAGCAGGCTGGCTGCTGTCTCTCGACCTCAAAGTACGTTGCAGAGGCGGCTTTGAGACTTGCTGATTTCTTTTTTTTTTTTTTTTTTTTTTTTTCGTTTCTTTTAAGTCGCGCCGCTTACTATGTATGGCTCGCTTCTGTCTTTGACGTACTTGACTCCTTGAACTTGTCCCAGAGATCGACTGCTCAAACAACTTTAATCAGTTTGTCTACTATGTACGTCTCCAGACACTGTGTCAAGCCACCAGACGTGGCCCAGGCGTGATGGGCGTGGCGAGGTGTGATCAAAAGGTAGATCAGGCGGCACGTCTACGCGAAGGACCGGAGTACACTGGCTCTTTTGGTTCTGGCCCTTTCGTCACTCTGATAAAAAGCCTTCCATCCATGGATTCAAATGGCGGCGCCTGCGCAGTACGAAGAAAACCTTTTCTCGCCCCGGCGTGCCTCGCCTAGTCGTGCTACTTGGTGCTTTCTGCCTACGTGCATACGGCGTCTTGCAACATGGCCCTCAGTGCCGTGCCATTCTATGCAAACCGTACTGTCGTGTCTAGTGTCCAGTGGCTCAATGGCTCAATGGCCCCCTTAACTCGACGTCGTCGTGCGTTCCTGCATAAAGTACCCATGGTCCGCTGGACTTGTGCGCGTCGTTTACGTACTGCCAGCCACAAAATGGTCGATTCAGTGTGATTCGATGTGACTTGCCTTCATGTTGCTTGGGCATTTCAGGCCATTTTTACGCGTTTGCTCCATTTATGCATGGTACATCCGTCTGCCGACTCTCGTCCGGCTCCTCTAGGTTCCTCTCGTCTCCTCTTTACTCCTGCATCTCGTGTTTGTGCGTGCATGCGTGGAGTCGTCTCTTATTTTGCTATGTCTTGCCTTTTCGTGTGTTTTCTTATTTCGTCATTATTTGTCCAGATTTATTTCAGAGTCCACACTTTCATCCCTATCCAAACGAGGTTTTACTCACTCTAGAGCTTTGACCAGCCTCTGGAATAGCGGTGACAGCGCCTCGTAGCTCTCTCTCTGTCCCTTGCTCTTACTCTCTCGCTCTCTGTCCTAACTGATTGACATGCGGTGCTGCTTTTTTAATCCGCCGGCCCCCCTCTGCTGCATCCCCATCCCAGGACACATCCACACAGCAATCGTACCCAGCCCAGCATCGCGATGACAGTACATTTTCCTCGGGCATTTTGGATGTTCCAGCCTCCAGCCAAGCACTTCATCCCACTCATAGCATCCACCTCTACAACTAAACCCCATGGACCCCAAACAACTCTCTCCGACTTATTTCATCTCACGTCTTTTTCTTTGGACGAGTCAATATAAGCTGCAAGTTCCATTTCACCTGCATGCCCCTATACAGCTGCCGTCGGAACTCTGCCCAACCCAGCTGCAGCTGTACCTGTTCTCGTCCGTCCCGGCCGGTTCGTGTCAGTCCTTGCTCGCGTCACGTCGTATCTTGCATCAAAAATCAATGTGAAGTCTTTTTCACCTGGCCTCTAGGCCCTCAATATATAGCTGCTGTGCACTGAGCAAGTACTGCGCATTACTCCGCGTCTTTTGTGCATCGTGTAGGTCCGCGTATGCCTCATATACGGTCTTGTGCTTGTGGTTGTGCTCTGTGCCGCAGTTGTATTTCCTGTCAGAGCCTCTCTTTCTGAATACTTGGTAGCTATACGTTTTATTACTCATCAGTATATTTTGTATGCTGAATATAATTTCTTATTTTATCGTTTTTGTTTCTTTTCCCCGACATGGGTCATCCCCTGGACTCAACCTTGCATAATGGTCCGCTCTGTCCGCGTGTTTGCAGTTGGGGACAAGAGGTCGGGAGTGCTGTCCATCCGGTGCTCGATATATTCGTATACACATGTACTTCTGTTCTTCGAGCACGCTTGGACGTAGCAAAGAGTATACATCTACGTTCCCTTCCCCTTCCAACGGATCGGCACCATGTTCTGTTTTCGGTTTATCTCTCACATTCTTGTATTCAATTCTATCATTTGACACCCATTTCTAACTGGCCCCCCTCGTACGAGGCTGCATATAACACCAACGTTCGCTTCCAACATTGAAATTTCCTTGGTTTTTATATCATTCATTCTCTATTCAATTCATATCATTCATTTCCACTATCATATTCTTCTTTAGATATATTCCACCTTGTTTCTGTTACACAGTTAGCTGCATGACTACTTATATATCGCTGTCTACTCGACACTAGAGTATCACTTGAAAATCCATCATCTCAACATATTACACACAGAAGTCATACAACGCAATGGATTCTCATATTGCGCCAGATACCCCAAAGCTGGCCGAGGCCGAGTTTGCTCACTATGTCGAGCGGGGCGCTGGGGAAGTGATTGTCATCAAGCCAAAGTCATCACCTACCTCACCATCGTCATCGGCTTCCATGACATCAGCCGTATCATCGCCAACATCACCACCAACTTCACAATCACCGAAATCACCCAAGACAGAAATCTCACAGTCGCCACAATCACCAAAGAATGACATCAAATCACAACCATCCACTCCACGGACACCTCCAAGGACACCTCAAAGAACATCCTCCAAGACAACAGCCACATCGCCGTCGTCAAGAATGACGACTCCCATCACAGCTACGCCGCTGTCGGCGTTCCCTCCCAAGCCAAGGGCAGCCCTGTTCTCAACAATGCCACCACTAGCAAAAGTTGCACCACCAAAGTCATCATCAGAAACACCAAAAGATGTCGCCACATCACCAACAGCAACAACCACTGTGGGCATGCCGGCCAAGTTCACCACACCAATTATCAAGCCCGTGACAGCGGTCACACGACCCATGACGGGCTCTACCAAGCGGCTCTCTTTCACATCGCTGTCATCCACTCGTCGGCCTATCAAGTATGGCAGGGGCAAACACGCCAGTGTCGAGCTTGTCCCTCAGCCCAGCGACGATGACGAAGACCCTCTCGTAAGCCACCTCATATCATACTCCCCAATATACATGTACTCGCCATCTATTAACAAATTAGAACTGGTCCGTCCTCAAGAAGGAGTCCAACTTCTGGACACTCCTTTTGTTTGTGTCACTTGTCAGCGTTATGAAGACGGCTTTCATAACCGTCAACAGCCAGCTGTCCATTACATATGCTGTTTCGTACACCGCGGCTACTGCTCTCACTGGAGCTCCTCTGATGGTCTCTGCCCTCTCCGGCTTCGTCAGTCTTGTCGCATCGCGCATTTTTGGGAAGCGCTCTGTTTACCTTGTCTCGACCGTCTTCCTGCTGGTGGGCACGGTCTGGAACACCACTGTAACCAGCAGCTTTGCCCAGTGTATGGCGGCCCGCATCTTTCAAGGCGTCGGCTGGGGTACGTTTGATGCACTCGTCCTCGGCTCCATCGACGACACATTCTTTGAGCACGAGCGCTACGTGCGCCACGCCGTCTATGATATTGTCGTCGTCGCAAGCACATGGGGCGGCCCTCTGATCGGCGGTGTTGTTTCCAACCAGGGCCAGGGTTTCTCCCTTCAGTTTACCATCTTGGCCAGCGTTTTGGCTGTCGCTGTTCTCGCGCTTGTCCTGGCGGCACCCGAGACCACCTACGATCGCTCTTTCTACTCTATCAACACACCGGCAACTTCATGGATGACCAAGGACCTGCCGTTGCGTCCCCGCGCGCACACCTGGTCACCGGAAGGCGCACGCAACTACCTGTGGTCGAAAAATCTGCGTCCAGTCGCATACAAGGCCAACGTCTCGCGCTCGACCCTGGTCTCGCTCCTATGGCAGGCGCCGCGCGCCATGGCTGCACCCACCACTGTGCTTCTGGCACTGATTTCCCTTCTTCCCTTTTGCGCGCTCTGGGGCGTGGCCTCTTCGCTCAGCCTCTTCTTCTCGCCTCTCCCCTTTGACCTGACGTCCACATCTGTCGGTCTCTTGCTCACCGCTCCCTTTGTCCTCGCGACAGCTGTAGTCTGTGCCGCATCCTATTTTTGGCCCAGCTGGCATCGACGCTCCGCGACCTCGGCCGCGGCGGCCTCTACGTCTTGCAGTATCGGGGCTCTCGCTGTCGGTACTTTCTTGTCGTTTGTTGGCCTGCTCGCGTTCGGCCTTTATGTTGCGTCTTGCGCCGCCCTTTCAGCTTCGGCTGCTGCTGCCCAGCACGGCTCATCCTTTACCATCGCTACGACTGGTATGACCGCCCTCAAGTTTCCTGCTGTCAGCTTCGCTTTAGGCGTTCTGGCAGCCGGTGCTTATCTCCTGGACGCCACTGTCCGGCCTATGGTCCGGCGCTCCACCCAGTTCACAAGCTCCAATCTCGCCACTGCCCAGCGCAACACCAACGACATGTCCACGGCTGTGTCTCTATGGCGCACTCTCGTCGCTGGCGCCTTTGTCATGGCTCTCCCCAATGCCGTTTGGCTCTCGGACATGCTCAAGGCGACGAGCATCGGTCTTGTCGTCGCTCAGGTCGTTGTTGCTGTCGCTGTTTCCTTAGTCTGGTGGCGCTGCGACGAGGCTGTACGCCGCATGGATGGCCAGATTATGCGCTGTGTCGACCTCGGCATCCTCAAGCGCACTGGTAGTTTCTTTGACGCTGATGATTAAATGATTATGTCTTTTTAAAGGTTTTTGGGGTTTTTGTTTTCCTTTGGGGTATATGACGGCTCGTTTCTCTTTGATGTCTGTTGGTTATGATCGAAAAGCTTCTAAATTATGATGTCGCAATATGAATAGTCCAGCGTTTTCTTTCCCAAAGCACATGTTCTCTCTGCGCTTCGCTTGACAATGTGATTGATAGTCCACCTGTGAGTTGAAATGATTTTACTCCAGTTTGACGGCTTGCGAGGGGGTGTCCTTTTCATATAGATGCAATCAAACAAAAGAAGCTGGATGTAATTTCGTGTCAGTCAAACTTCTACGCTTCTTTTGGCAATCTGGAAGTTTCATCTCTATTAGCCGCATAGCCCATGATGCAAATCAGCGGCTCAACCTTCCAGAACACGGCCTGGTCTCTGTCACTGTTCCAGAAATCCGCCTCATTGTCAAGTTCATAAGGTTTGTAGTTTGATATCTCTTCAACTTGATTTTCTGGGTGCACAAGAGTGAATCCAAAGCCGTTCGAAAAAAAAATTAAAAAAGAATATGGTTTACAAAACATTATACATAGCATGACATATAAAGAATAAAACATAACATTTATAATCAGCAGGTGTTGATGGCAATATTATTTTTGCTAGGCCATTCACAATTTCTCTATAAAATAACTGCATAAAATATGCAGGTCCAAAACGCTTTTCTACAGACGTGCCTTAACCGCCTCTGGAATTGTGCCAGCCGCCATCTGCACATATGCATCTGCTGTTTTTTCAATGCTGAGATCCTCAGTGACGCGCTTGTCTGAGACAAGATAGGCAGATGGGAACCACGAGCTGACATCTTTGCCTGCCATCATCGCCACAAGTGCCTCGCCTGTCATCCAGCACTTGTCCATACCGTAGCCCTGGAAACCGGCGGCAATCCACTCCTCGCCCACAGAGGCCCGACCAGTCGCACTCTTCGGCAGCTGACCAACCAGAGGCAGGCCATCGGAGGTCATGCCCATTACTCCTGACCAGATGCACTTGAGGCGCGGCTTCTCAAAGTCGGCAGACGATGCGGCGTTGCCCTGCTTGTTGAGAACGCTAAACATGCGCGGCAGAAAGTTGGGTAGGTCCTTCACTGACGCCTCGCTCACAAACGAGTCGTCCGAGCCCAGGCACTCGTCGATGCGCTGGTTCTCGACGCCGACAAACAGATCCCTGGTGACGGCGTTTTGTTGCAGGTAGTATAAGCCAAAATGGTACATGTCGGTGGTTGGATCGATCCGAATAGGCTGGATAAAGCTCCATGATCTCTCACCACCCCACGATGGGAAACGCTCCGGCATAGCCTGTGTGCTCATGTGGCCACGGAATGGGTGCAGTTTGCCGCGAAGCTGTGGAAGGAGATGCGCCGAGTAGGCATTGGTGCAGTAGACGACGCGGCGGGCCTTGATGGTACCGCGTGGGGTCGAAACGGTGTAGCGGTGTCCCGTAGCATTGGCCCCGTGGTCGACGACAGACGTCACCGGTGTGCCTGTTTCAATGTTGAGCCGGGATTCGTGGCGGCGCAGCAGCTCGGCCATCACCTCGGTGCAGAAGCGGTAGGGCCAAATGGCGCCGGCGGGCTGAGCGTAACCGCCGAGCGGGTTGACGACGCCCCAGTCCTTCGAGAGCTCCTCGGCACTGACGAGGCGGTTGTGGCTCGCATGCTCTGGAATCTCACGTGCAAACATGGCGACCGAATCCTGAATCTTTTTCCAGATCACCGGGTCGCTGGTGAAGCACAGCTTCTGAACACGCCGAACCTCACTACGCTTACGGATTGTCTCGGACATGCCGTTGGCCACCTCCTGCACGCGTTCCATGTTGAGCAGCGAGAAGCGGGCGATGGCGCGTGCGTTCTCGACGCCGTAAGTGTCCACCCATGTTGTGAACTTATGGCCTGCCGCCGTGACGCAGTGGCCTCCGTTACGTCCTGTAGCGCCCGAGCAGAGTGTGCGAGCCTCCAACACGGTGACTTTGACGCCCGGGAATGAAGCCTCGTCCTCGAGCAGGGCCTTGGTGACACTGGTGCCCGTGATGCCGGATCCGATCACAACGACATCAGTTTCGGTCGGAAGCGAAGATGACTGGGTGCTGCCAACAGTGTCGTGCATAGGCAGCTGCCAGAAGGCTGCAGTCGGATTCGGGTTGGGTAGGCCGGGGTCTGCAGCCACGAGGGCGCGAACCTTTGGCTGGAACGACATGGTGCACTAGTACTGATTTGGTGAGGGCTCCGAACTTGAGCTTGGGTGACGCTGCAGATTGCAAATTATAGGTTGCAGATTGCAGATTGCAGATTGCAGAATAAAAAATCCGGAAGTAATCAAACAGAGACTGTTGAAATTGAGGGTTGGGGCAGGCTGCAGCTGGTTCAAGTAGGTCGGGGCCTGATAGAGAGATAGTCTCCGATTGTGACTGATAGCGGCTGATAGAGACTGGTAGGTTACAGATGTTCGGAGGTATTATCATGGGGTACAGGATAATCGGGCAGGTTCAATTGGGGCTCGACGATGTAAATGGTCCGATAGTTCCAAGTTTTGAGTGTTTTGAGATCAGAACGTGGCCAGCATCATGAATTAAAGGCTTTGTTCGTCAGGGTCTAGAAACTTGAATGTTGGGCGAGTCTTATCAAATAAGTGATGTAGAGTCATAAATGCAGCAGCTTATCCCCAGAAGCACCGGGATGATAAGCTTTCGGAGCCAAGAACGAGCACTTGATAGTAGTGTAGACAGTATGGGGCAACCCTGTGTTTACTGCTGTCCCGATAAAGGCAAAATATCCAGGCCACATTAGCCCAAAGGGCGCCCCTCCTATTTCGGATGGCACCGAATGATCACGCCTTACCCATCACTCTATTCCATCTCTCGGTATTGAATTAACAAGGCCGATAGTTGTCAGATCTCGCTCCATCTTTTTACTGGTTACGAAGTAGGTACATATGATATTCTTCCACCATAAAACATCATACAGATCAGAGCCAGAACATGTCATCCAAGGCGCTAGAGCTGTAGCATGCACGAATAGATCTCGAGACATGTGAGAACCCCGGATCTGTCGTTGGATGATCTCCTGGGATAGATCTTGGCATACTATTCCGTAGATGGGCAATAAGTGCGGGATCTTGGAGCATGCCGTTGTCGATGGTACGAACAACAAGTACGCTCATCTGCCGTGTCTACTATATAGGGTTGGTAGGACCGCTCTGCAGCGTTGCAGTGTGTACCTTTGTCACGAGTCATGGCGATTACTGCCGTTCATGGAGGCTAGAAGTCGTGAAGAGTGCGGGGGTGTCCCATCGTCAACCGTCGTTAACAGTCAAAACGTGGATTTAGCCGTCGCTAGTTTTAAGTTTGCTACTTTATTAGTTGGCTACTTCAATGAATATTATTGTCTCGGTGAAGTATCACATCAAGCTTGTCTAATCAGAGCAGTTGCTGTTACTCAATATTGGCTGGTCCTTGTTATCTGGCACCAGCTAGAGAATGATACCTCGTGGCCTGATAAGAGCTGGGAACCGCTAAGAACAAAACCACAGTAACCACTTGTACTGGATCGGTGTTATTCTACTTTGTATTTGCACTATATCCTCGTCACAAAGAGGGCCAGGCCAGGGCCAGCACTAACAGTACTACTATGTGTGTACATGCCACACTTCCATTGTCCAACTGTGCAGATAACGACACACTAAATGTGGAGATGAGCAGCATCGGTGCTGTTGATATGATAACAACCTGGGGGTTGTGGGGAGACTCGGTGGTTCTGCGCGTGTCCATTGCCCACCCAGCGAGGCTTGTGATCCTCATATAATAAACAAAAGAAGATGTACTTTCCACTTTGCTCTCCGCTCCTGGCGTGATCTCTTTGACTTGTCTGACGCACCTGCATCCAAGTCAGTGAAAGCGAAGAAAACAAAAACAAAAGTCTGCTCACTTTGCTTACTTTTGTCGCGATTCATCCAAAACTTCATCATGGCCGCCGCTGAGAACCCCACCGTCGCCTCGGCGCCAGGTGACCTGACCATTGATGAGATCATGCCCAGCGATCCTAAGAGCCTCGAGAACCAGAGCGCTATGAACTCGGACGATATGGAGCTGATCCGGATGGGCAAGAAGCCCAAGATGAAGCGGGTGTACAACTTTTGGACATGTAAGTTGTAAACAAAAGTGGCTCTGACTGGATCGTGGAGTGACCTTCTTGGCTCTTGGCTCGATCTTGTTTGCTAACCTTTTGTCTAGTGTGTGCTTACCAGGTCATGATGTGCTCCACGTGGGCTTGTGTTGTTGTGTTGTACGGCACAGTTTTTGACATTGGCGGCCCCGTTGGCCTGCTTTACGGATCGTGAGTCAACGGCAAGGGATCAACATTGTCTTGGGAGCTAATCGTATTCTGGATACGATGTCTTGGAGAGGCAATGTCAGGAAAAACACACCGTGGCTAACACAAACAGCATCGCCGTGGCTCTTGGCCAGACGGTTCTGATGGCATCGCTGGCAGAGTACTGTGGAATCTGGCCCACGGCCGGCGGCCAGCAGTTCTACGTCCAAGTCCTCGCGAGCCCCAAGTGGCGCCCACTTCTGTCGTACCTCGTCGGCTGGGCGCTGGTAACGGCAGAGATGAGTGTCAGCGCCTCGTGCGCCCTTCAAAACTCCAACATCATCGGCTCGTTTGTGCAGACAGTACACCCCGATTTCAACTGGACAGTACGTCTTGGCAAAACTATGCACTGCCGGCAATCTTGAATCGGACTATGCAGTTGCTAACATATACAGTCATGGGAGACCTTCTTGGTGTACCTGGGCTTCATTACCTTGGCCCTGGCCATGAACACCGCTCCTCGCATGCTCCCGACTTACAGCTCCGTCGGTGCTTTCCTGACCATTGGCGGTTTCTTCGCATGGGCCATCACGGTCCTTGTCAAGGCGCCCAAGTCTGATGCCAAGTTTGTTTTCACGACATTCATCAACAACACCGGCTACACGAGCAGCGGCTGGGTCTTTATCATGGCCTTCTACAACTCCATTTACGGTCTCTATGGAACTGATGCGATGATGCACTTGGTCGAGGAGATGCGAAACGCCGCTGAAGATGCGCCGGTATGTTATATCTCCACGGTCAAACAGCTACAATTTCAAATACTAACATAAACAGAGAGCCATGGTCTGGTCTATGATCTTTGCCGGTGTTACCACCATTGTTACTGACTTGATTCTGCTGTTTACATGCGGCGACTACTCGTCGTATGCCACCGAGCTGTAAGTTTTCTCTTTTTAACTATATGCCGACTGTATACTTGTCACTTGAAAAACTGCGACTGACCGGTTCAGTGCCCCTTACGTTTCGTGGTTCGCCGACATTTCGGGCAGCCTGTACGGCGGTGGCCTCTTCATCTCCATTCTTTTCTGCATCGGTAACCTGCTGATTTGCGTCGGCGTTATGGCCTCGTGCTCACGTCTGGGCTGGAGAATGGCTGAGGAGAAGGCGTTCCCTTTCTCCCAGTGGCTGGCCAAGATCCATCCTACCTTTGGCATTCCATGGAACATGATGCTGGTCATGTTCGTTGCCGAGATCATTGTCGGTCTTATCGCGCTTGGTAGCGATCTGGCCTTCTACGCCATTGTCAGCGGCTCGGGCGTGTTCTTCCAGATGGCCTATATTGCCCCTATTTGCTGTGTTATTGTACGCGGCCGGCAGATCCTGCCTAAGCGCGAACATTTTGACCTCGGTCGCTGGGCTCTGCCGCTCAACTACATTTCGGTGGCATGGGCTCTGCTTGTGGTCGCCATGTACCTGAGCCCGCTGTATGTCCCCGTCACCGGCCCTGAAAACATTGGCAACATGAACTGGGCATGTGTCATTGTCGGCGCCGAGGTGATCTTCTCTCTTGGCTACTGGTTCTACCAGGCCAAGTACCACTACATGAAGGAGAACCCTTTGCCTGTGCTTGACGGCGAAAATTTGACACAGGTCGAGTCTCCTCTCCCTGAGAAGGAGTAAGGAAAGACACTGTTACACCCTTATCGATTGATTGCAATAGAAGCCTGTTTATTTGTGCAAGTCTTGAGTAGCGTGGCATCATAATCTTGTAGTTTGACGTCTTCGACCCGTATATAGTTTATAGGAAGCCCTCAAACAGGACGGCCTCTGCCAGATATTACCCAGCACCGTGCACTAGAAACATATCTAAAATTCGCCCGTCTTAAAGTCAACGATTGTGATTTTCTCCATGAGCGGTTTAATGTCCTTGATGAAGTCGAGGTGTGCTGGGTCCTTGGACACATAGTACTCGCGGTCGGCGATCGATGCGAACTCGAAAACGAAACCGTGTGTCGGTCCACTAGCAAATGGCGGGTTCAGTGAGAGGTCTTTGCCACCCCGTGCGTCGATAATGTATGGCTTTTGTGTGCTAGGATGGATACATGTTTTCTCGAGATCAAGAAACCGTTCAGAGATCTGCTTTGTTAGTATTTCTAGAGCATACCGGCTGGTGTGGGCTAGCTCATACATCTCTAATCTCCTTTATTGTCGAGCCCGACTTGTAGTGCAAGAGAACCACGTGTGTGATGGACATTTTGGGCGTTTGAATATAGTAGCTGGCAGACACAAGATCGTTCACGTCTAAAGTGAACCAAACTTTTCGAGTTATTAAGGCTGACTTGATGCATATTAGCAGTCCCTCTTTAAATACGTCCACTCGATCTGCAATGCTATGGACGTCCGAAGTCTTTTGTCCGGATCTAGTGCTTCGGGATGCCCCGACTACGACATTTGTGGCTACTGGTGTATACAGAAGACCTGCAGCTGGTCCAACAAAAGTGCCACAGCATGCGGCGTACGACAACAGCTATTAACAATATTTTTGAATGCCACCCTGTTTCTTTGTATTCGGCATCATTCAGCGGGGGTTTTCAGTAGAAGCGAGGTTTCCATGTATTTTTTGTTGGACACAGCAGCAATGACAATGACCACCAAAATATATGAGATTTGACCAGACATGGCATAGATGGAGATCCTGCATGGTGCCATGGCTGCTTTTGCATGGGGTAACGATTCACGCTTTAATTGTATTGGCTGCGATGTTTCCATCCGATGGGGCGTAGCCACTACACTGCATCATGTATCCCAACATATATATGTCTGGACCCAACAGATATGTTCAACAACATATGGGCTTCTTCAACAACCGGATGAACACGTTTCTTCCGTTGATGGGAATTGGTGATCTTTGTTTCTTATATCATAGTGATGCGAATTCAATCTCTCGCGCTTCGCGATTGAAACAAAAAGGTGAAACCCATGTGTCTTTGCCGTGTGGCATCGTGGTGGCATCGTTCTTTCAGTTTTACCCTTACCCATGCTTGCTTCCCTTCCAATAAGTCTTTGCAACACTTCTTAGTCGTCTTTCTCAAGCACATCCAACAAGGCTATCTCACCGCCATAAATACTTTCTCGGCACAGCCTCGCACAGTATAGGCTCCCCTGAATCGGAAAGGCAAAACGCTACTTGGTACTATCCCTCAGGAAATCTCTCTTTGAATAAAAATAAATAAAAATCGGCACTTACAAAAGTACGGTGGCCGTGTCTTCGAATCCAGGGTGGCTGTAGTCTAGTTGATACTGCTTAGTAATCATGACATTAATAGGGACTTTAAACTACAAATCGGCTCGACTACCCGTGCAACAGTTGTCATTTGTAAGTACTGGTTTAAAAGACAGATGCGAGCAAGGTAGTGTTCTACTTTTAAAGTCTCTTTTTCCTTGACGGTGATACGACCTGATCATCAGCGCATTATCCCTCGTTAAACCAATACCGACTGTCGTGTTCTTTCTCGGTTGCTCCTTCCACACTCCGACGTTGTTGGATATTACAGCCAATCGGCCAATATAATATTATTACTGGTGGCCATAAATTTGTTCACATGCAATGGGGTTACCTCTGATTAGCTGCTCCAACTTTACTGCTATTTGCTGAAGGTATTGCTGGTGCTGCTTATGGGCCGCCCGGAAGGTGCGGACGAACGATTGATCAGATAGCCCCGAATATTTATGTTGGCTTAATTTTACTTGCCGGCGATGCTTTTCTACATTGGGAAATGCCAAGAGATCATGTGAGCAGTGTTCCGGCCGCTCCTGCTGCAAAGTGGCTGGAAAGTCGCATTTCGTCGTTATCTCTTTTGCGCACGCATTTTGTGGTTGGTGTCGCGAGTAATGCATGACGGTCGCACCTGCCCTGAGTGGACAAAACTGCCCGGTTGGCTTTAGATCCCGCGGCTTCCAGGTAACACCGTAGTGTCCGTGAATCCCATACACACGACTCCTGAATTTAGCATAACAACTCCTCGGTATTTTACTTCATGTGAGATAATATCCTGCAAGATGGCTAACTTAAAAGCTGGCACAATTCCAGCCCAGCAAGGCCAGGCTACTCCTAGGAGAAAGCCCTTTGCACGAGGCACAGGGCCGAGCGCTAGTTCCCGATTTGGCAGGGACGGCTTCTTCGGATTGCCACCTGTAGAGTCTCTCTCTTTCCTCTCATTGGCCTGGCCTGTCGCTCCTTCTGTTGGCAGCGTGTCAGCTTCCCTGTCGGCAGAAGGTCTAGCACGCACTGTAGCCATTACATCACCGGGTTCACATCTGGGTCGCATCTTTGTTTTCCGCCAGTTTCTCCCCTACTTGGCCTGATCTACTCTGTATAGTTGCGATGCGCCGTTCTTCTCCCATGTGACAGCATGATTTAGTCTACATAGTAGCATTCTTAGCTCGGCGACAGATCTCTATTTTTCTATTTCTATATTTCTTTACATTCGCATGCTCCGTACCTTCCATAGACTTTGACGTCTAATTTCCCTCCTTCCGTTTTCGACTGAGCCTATTTGGTCCCTACCCCTTGTCACATCCGCTCGTGATACTGCCTGCATAGCTCTCCGTGCACCTTTTTTGAGCCTCAAAATTTCGGCCGTCCTAAAGCTCCAGTGTCCGACCCAGTCTGAGTCCCAGATCGCACTGCCGCAGCTACCGGCCAATACGCGCAACCCGAATACGCCGACGCATGCACGTTTCCATGTAACCCTGTGACGGCTGCTTCCCACTTTTTTCGGTTTCTACATACATAGCTTCTAGACCCAGTTCAAGCCACGAAGAGAAGCTTGCTCTTGCTCACCGCGACCGCCTCCCTTTCTGCAGCAACACGATACGTCGATACGCAAATACGCCAAACAAGCAACCTGCCAATCCCTTGCTCCATATTCGAATTCCATTCCTCGCGCCCAAGCTGACGGCTCACCTCCTCAGCATCACAATATCCCGCGTCACACGAACCAGCTACCAGCTGCCAGCGCTACCTCCGCTCTGCTTACTTTCTCAATCCCTTCGCCTCCGCCCTATGGGGCTACATCCTACCGCAGCTGTGTAAACCCGTTGTTCGTGTCCGCATCGTTGACCCGCGATCTCCCCGCAACCAGTCTCGTCTGCCTCGTCCACGGCGATTCCACGCCTTCCTATTCGCCGCCCGGTTCTCGTGGCTTTCCTACCCAAGCTCAATCCCGCAATCGTCGACTGCTACTGCGACAACGGCTACATACTCTACACTATTCCACGATCCGGAGTCTTATATTGCTTTTGCGGATCCACCGGAACGATAACTCCCCGACCACCCACCCGACAGAGCAGCTCCTGCACCACCCAAGCCGTCAGCTCAGACACTTGCAGTCCTGCAGTCTATCTGCGCATCTATCTCTCTTCAGCGCGCCAAGATCCGCAACTCGTAGCAAATCACGCTCAGCAGTGCTCACCCTGCATCCAGCCAGCCCGCCCTACGTCCTCCACCCCTCTCTGCGACTCGCGAATCTGCGCTCTGCGCTGTTACCAACAGCTGACTGCTTCTCGCTGACCGCTATACACGCACCTTATTACCTGCAACGCCTGCCCCAACTGCGACGCAGCATGCGTAGAACACCATGTCTGCCTTGCTCGGAGCCATAAAGAGTGGCCAGGACCGCCTCTCTAGAGACAGCTCCAAGGACCAGAACCTCTCCAAGACGACCCGGGACGAAGTTGCGACAACACAGATTCCACGACCAGCTACCCCATCAGGAACAATTGTGCGCGGGCAGGGCTCTTCTCCCTCGACTTCGTCTGTCATTATCACATCGCCTCCTCACGGCACGGCACCCAGCGATATAAGTACTCCCAATTCCAGCCGACACCAACCCCAGGCTTCCACGAACGGCATCGCCGGATCCAGGACGCCGACGTCAGCCGATGGCCACGGTGAGTCTATTTTTGTTTTTCGTTTGTCTGCTTTGCTATGCTTTGCTTTGCTGTGGTATTTTGAGAACTCGGGATACTTTCGTTGCCTTGCTGTGCCTCACATCTATTTTCTCTACTCCCTTGTCCTATCATCCTATCACCTACCCTCGTCTTCTCGATCCACAACTTCTAGGCTACACCATTTCGTCTCAGGTTTTAGCTTTTAAGGTTTTCTGGGCTTCTGGGCTTCTGGGCTTCCTCCTGCTGGCGGCCGTTATTTTTCGCATTCTCGTATATGGTTCTTATTTTGTCGTCCTACCTCATTTTTCCATGTCGTTGTCCGACTCATTCACCACCTGCGTCTCGTTCCTCGTTTTCCTCGGTTTGCTCCTCGGTTTGCTCCTCATTTCGCAGCATTGATCCCTATCATGCCACCGACGACTCTCATCTCCCACGTTTTCTTTCTAAATGTTTCTCATTATCTCTCAATATTTCCTAATACGTCAACATCCAACCCGTCTTACACCGCCCCATGTCAATCATCAAGTTCCCCAGTTTATGCTCGCTCGATCATCCCTATTTAGAGTTACTTTACTTACGCAAATTTCCGTATTTGCCGTATTTGTTGTGCTCTCTTTGGCCTACCCGCTCGCATTCATACCACTGCACGCACTTGTCCATATCCTGCATCGTTCTCTCTGGCCATGACGTGCCTCGACCCTAGATGAGTGGGGCGGCGTACGCGTTCACCTCTGTGCTTCTTGCATCTGTCAAGCCGTACAGTGATGTCGGTTGTGCCACTTCGGTGCCTCTTGTGTTTATCCCATCATGTCTTTACTCTGCCCATTGTTCCCTATCCAAGCTGAAAGCACTCACACAGGGTTGGGAACACAGCCTGGCCCTGCCCAATCTCAAGCACGCTTGCTGACCACCATGATCTCATCTCTCGCCATACAGCCCGGCCTGTTACACCCTCTTCTAGCTCAATCCCCGCCCATATCTCTGATCCCGCTGCCACTGCCAGCTCGCCTCCACCCAACGGCACTCCCACCCAGCCGCTAGCTATCCGCAAAACTCAACGATCATCACGGGGAACTCCTGTCACTATAAGGGATCCAGAGTCTACCCGCTCACAGGCAGCTCTGGGAACTTCCGTCCAGTCGAACAGTCCTTCCCTCAATGCTTCATCCATTGACCCTCTGTCTCAGGTAAAGCCAAGACTTTCAACCCCACGATGTTTTGATATCTGCCTAAATCACACGACCCTGTGTGCCTACCTGCGCATAATCGTATAATTATATCGCAAAGCTTGATCTAACTTAATCCCGTAGCATATCTTCCTCCGCACAAATATAGACGCCACCAAGACTTCAAAAGTCCGCATTTCCCCCGGTCCAGACAGCTCCATCCCAGATGCTTCTTCACCTGTCCCCGACTCTCCCATCCGGTTCTCGTCGCCGATCGCCGATGTAGGCAAAGAAAAGAAGTAAGTGGACCCGGTGCACATTAGCAAAAGACTGTATAGCGGGCATAATATTAACAGTCTGTAGAAAGAGTTTCCTTGGCCGACTTAGCATGAGGGCGAGCAAGAAAAAGGACGATGCAAGCGACCATGCTTCCGAGTCTGGTGAGCCGCGCTTGGAAGGCTCGAATGCCCACGTCTTCTCGTCCATTGTCGACTCGGCCGGGTATATCCCGCACCACAAAGAACCTCCTCGGTATATCAAGGTCAAGCAGCACAACAAGAAAACAAAAGAGTTTGATCGCATGTTTCTTGCCCAGGAGCTCATCGGCACTCAACCCCAGGAAACACCCTCTGACAACCGTGTGCCCATTGTTACCGTCACCACATCAAACCAGGGTCGCAAAAAGACAGCGACGGGTGGCGCCATATGGACGACGGAGTTCAGCAAGGATGGCATGTTCTTTGCTGCGGGTGGCCGCGACCGCATTGTGAGGATCTGGCAGGTGATATCAACGCCCGAAGACCGGAAAGCTCAAGAGGAAGAGGAGTCGCAGAATGGTGGCGGCGAAGGAGAGCGGCTGAGCGCCCCTGTCTTCCTTGAGAAGCCGGTGCGGGAGTTTATCGGCCACACGGGCGAGATTCTCGATATTAGCTGGAGCAAAAACAACTTTCTTCTATCCACGTCCATGGACAAGACAGTCCGGCTGTGGCATATCAGCCGCGAGGAGTGTCTTTGCACATTTAAGCATAAAGAGCTCGTCAGCAAGGTCGCCTTTCACCCCAAGGATGACCGCTTCTTCCTTGCCGGCTGTCTGGATGCGACTCTGCGGCTGTGGAGCATTCCCGACAAATCTATTGCTTATTCTGCGCAAATGTCTGATATGATCACGGCAGTTGCTTTTTCACCTGATGGAAAGATAGCTATAGCCGGGCTGTTGAATGGATACTGCTACCTCCTAGAGACAGAAGGTCTCAAGCTGCTGACAAATATTCACGTACGCTCTTCGCGTGGTCGCAATGCCAAAGGCAGCAAGATCACAGGCATCGTGTCGATGGAGCTGCCAGGAACGCGGCCACCAGAGTCGGTCATTCTTGTGACATCAACTGACGCTCGTGTCCGCATCTACAGTCTCAAGGACAAGACGGTCGACTGCAAGTTCAAGGGCCACGAGCACTCAAGTGGACAGCTATCTGCCAGTTTTAGTGACGATGGAAAACACGTCATTTGCGGCAGCGAATCAAAAAAGGTGTTTATTTGGAGCGTCAGCCCGTCAGACAGCATCACTAAGGACCGGTACCCGTGCGAGAGCTTCGACGCGCACCGCGAGATGGTTACCACTGCAGTGTTTGCGCCGACAAAGACACGACAGCTTCTTGGCGCATCAGGCGATCCTATCTACGACCTCTGCAATCCACCACCGATCACGCTTATGTCTCTCGAGGAGACCATGGCCTCGCAGTCAGGCCGGTCCAACAACACCCTTCACAACAACGATGAATCCTCGAGTCCCTCTCCGCCACATGCTGCACAGCCAACAGTTCACCCTACACGAGCAAAGCCGGAAGAGTCCCCGGCATACATTGCTCGGTCGACACACTATGATGGCAATATCATTGTCACTACGGACGATTCGGGTGTCATCAAGGTTTTCCGCCAGGATTGCGCGGCAGTGAAGCGGAGACACGAAAGCTGGGAAACGGGCAGTTTGAGCCGCAAACTAGGTGCAACGTCTGGGCTTGTCGGTCGCAGTGGTAGCATCCTCACGCGCACAAGTGCCAGCAGCGCAGCACATTCTAGACGTGGATCACTGTCTCAATCGAACTCTCACTTGGTCAGTGCTGTAGGTACGCCTCAGATGGGAGCCGACCGGATCAATAGTTGGCGTCACGGTATCGAAGGGGGTTCGAGTCGGCCCAACTCTCTAGCTGGCAGTGGCATCGCGCAATCGCGAACCGAGCGGTCAATTTCACCGAGCAAGTCATTACGCACGCCGCTCAGTGCACTTGCTAGCGATGCTCGAAGATTCCCTTATGCAGCAACGACAAGTTCACCATTGTCGCCACACTTTGCCGTCAGCCATGCGCGTGGCCACCCGCCAGGGAGCCCAAGCACAGTGACGTCGACAACACGCTTGACAGACAAGCCCATCCCAACGTCAGTTTCTGTCCCGGCAATCTCCACGACCAATCACGACAACCCAAGCATTGGGGGCGACCGCGCCTCGACTGCAGACAGCCAAGCAACACATACAACCCACGCCACTCATGATGTTCACGCTGACACGCACGCGGGTTCGCACACGGATACGCATACAAGCGAGGGCGAAGGCCATGGTGCACATCAGGAAGCGGCCGAGCCAAGACGCTCAATGGAGCCCACCATGGCCTTCAAGTCTGATGCGGGTGAAGATACATTGCGCCTAGACCCTGCCGGTGCCAGCTATGGATTCTGGAACTTGAACCGGTGGAAGAACATTAGTCTTCGGCCATCTTTCATCACCGGAGTCGTGTCTGGAGCCATGGGTGGCTCAGAACCGCTGAGCCCGGTTGAGTCGAACGGCTCGCAGAACGACGATGATAAAAGTGAAAGGGGCGACAAGAGCGACAAGGGCGAGGCAACGAATGGCACCGCCAACGCCAAGTCCCACCGCAGCCGATTGTCTTTTGGCGTGAATAACATCCTGCCAAAGTCACCACTGGGCAAGTCGTCGGATGCAACTGTCGAGGGTGCCAACAAACACTCACGATCCAAGTCGTCGGCGACTCTCGGCGGCCGGTCTGGACAGCATCTGACACCGACAATAACGGTGAATGATGAAAGCAGCCCTATCGACCCAAACCGGTTACAGCCAAATTCGGGCTCGCACAGCCCATATACACGCAACGGATCGATCATCAGCTACTTGAGCTCCGAGATGACGAGCACCGATGGTGATGCCGAAGCTGATGGAGGTGGGGTGTCGGAGGGTGACGAGATGCGGTGCACCAAGTGCGGCGCCCACGAGTTCAAGGGCCGGCGCGTGAACGGGGTACAGAAGATGCAGTGCAGCCGTTGCGGCAAGCTGGTTGATTAAATGTTTAATATGTTTTCTTTGTGATTCATATCATTATATCTTTTGCCATTTATAAATCTCATAGCGTCTGCTTTGATTATCATTTTCACAAGCACAATTAATTCAATCTTGTTATAGAGTGCGGCACACCTTGTCATAAAAACTTGCTAGTATTCAAATATATTGCTGTAAATCGCTAATGCAATAGAAATAGATCAGATTGTGCGCCGATAGTGACCCTCGACCTTTGAGCTTCTAGATAGGCCTATGCAGAAGCCTCTTCGGCAGCAGCGGCGGCAGTGGCTTTTGCAATCTCGCCAAGGCGGGCGGCCGCAGCCGTCAGGGCCCGCGGGTCGGCACCCTTGATCAGGTTCTGGACGTTCTTGGACGCGGCATCGGCATCCTCGGACTCGACAGTGGCACCGGGCTTGCGGGGAGCAATGTTGACAGAGGCGCGCTGGCCGCTGGCGAAGAACAGGAACGAGGGCATGGAAGAAACGCTGTACTCCTTGGCAACCTCGGGGACGTTGTCGACGTTCACCTTGGCAAAGGCGAGCTGGCCGGCGACGGAGTTGTCGGTAGCGAGCTTGGCGTAGAGGGGAGCAATGGCCTTGCAGGGGCCGCACCAGTCGGCGTAGAAGTCGGCAATGACAAAGGTGTTGGCCTCGAGGAGGGCCTTGAAGGCGGCCTCGTTTTCGATGTGGTTGACAGACATTGTTGGGAGTGGTATGGGGGTGGTGGGATGTCGAGGTGACGAGGAGATGGATGTCAAAGATTGGGCGTCAAGAGTGAGGTTGAAGACGGAAAGTCGAGAGGGCGGTGAAGGATGGCAGACCCAAGATATAGCCAGTACTTGAAGATTAAACTTTAATTTAGGCAGGCGGTTTCAAGAGAAAAGGGAAGGAGCAAAGAGTGACGTTTATGGACGTTAAAGACGACAGACGGCCCCACGCAGGATTTTCCCTATTTGCTAGCATGCGATTTGTCAGACGCAATCGGGGTTTACGAGACTGGTAATGTATTGTAATATGTTTTCTCGGCTTTTGTGCTATTCTCTACTGTTCTATTCCATCTGCGTGTCTAGTTTGTATTACTGAACATGGACGACGCGATTTGTCGAGTGGTATGACGCAACTGGAAGCCGAGTGAGGCGTAGCGAGATGGGATTTGGTCAGTGGCGGAAGGAGCGAGCGAGGGATTTGGCGGCGATTGATAATCGTCAGGGTCTGGCAGGGACGCAGTCTCACTAATACATAGGGAGTGGTGCTAAGAAAGCCGGCTTCTGGCTATCTCCCCGGCCTTGCGCCTTGTCCGGCTCGGTATCGAAGAGATAGATATATGGGCATTGCAGTGCAAAACCCCGAATGCGCAATTCACTAATAGCCAGTCCTCCCGCCCGCGGCACGATGGTGTCATTTTACTACTCGGTAGGGCGACACGCGATTGGGCCGGCCGAGTGCCGCCCAGTCGAGCTTAGTCATCATGGCTTGGTCTGCTTAGTCACTCATGCGAGAGGAGGTCAACTTTCTACTGACTTTGTAGGCAGGCTGGACTTTGTTTTAATTGGATTCACAGTTAAGGCTGTTAGTTCTGTTTGTTTTTTTTTTGTTTGTTTTTCTGTGTAGAGGATGAGCCGTCTGATGAGCTACAGTACTGTGTTGAGTTGGATTTAAAAATGTAGAAACCAAATCCCTTAATTTTATTTTTACGACTAATATAACAAAATACTATTCAAGAGAGATGGCTCGTATTGAACGAAATACTTGTGCTAATAGTGAATTTGTTGCTCACAAAAACTCCTTTAATCCAAATGCCAATATACTGCAATATATCTTGAACTCTGCCTGAGCGCCAAACACAACTAGCCTTTCCTCATCAAGATCACCCCCGAACGTCGAGGCGCCAACTTCGTGTAGACAGGCGGAGCGCAGCTTTTCCCAGTCACATGAGGGACCGGCCTTTATCCCATTTTTGCTTTCATTCCTTATGTTGATACTGCCTGGCTGCTTTATGTCTTTACTACTAGAAGCTGAGGATATCTGCGCGGACTGATGCCAAGATCACCATGTACGGCGGCTATAGTTTCATAACTTTTGTTTCATAATTATCCATACTTTATCCGTCGTCATATACCCTCTATTTCTACTACTTCAATAGACGTCCTCTGGAATTCATAGTTTACAAGCATCTCATGCTACTCTATAGCCGGGGACTCACTGCAAATACGCGCCTCGACGGTTGGGGCTAGCCTTGTGATGAGAGACGGCAGTGACAAGGCAGAGGGGCCCTCGGACAGGCCGCCTAGGTGGCCGGTTGACGAGGCCATGACAGCCATGTTTCGAGCAGTGCAGATCCACGTTGTCAAGTAATTCGATGTTTGCTTGTCTGCCTTTTACCTCGGCCGGTCGCCCGGTGTGCGGTGAGCGCCGTCACCTTGCCAGAGAGTCTTGGTATCGCACTGTGACGGATGCTGGCTCAGTCTTCATCCTCCCATCCGTCTATCCCAATCACAGCCCCTTCTCTCCATGATAGCGCCTCTGTTCCTTTTACAATCGTCATCAATACTTACCCAGCAATTTAACGCTCCATATTTTATATTATTTTCTCCGAGTATAGCAGGCTTATATCGAGGCTCGCCAACATTTAATGTGTATTTTTAGTCCTCATACTAACTACCTCCCGACCAGGACTCTCGTGATTTGTTTTGCAGATATCTTGCACATTTGTCAAGTAAATTCGTCTAGATTATAGCTCTTCATTTATACTATCATATCTTTCCAAATGTTTTTCTATATAAACATATTACCATTGCACCTATATTGAATTTGTATTCCTGGTCTAGGCGGCTGCCTGGCGCTTAATGACACTGTTTTATCCTCTTTATATTTCTCGCCTATGTCCTCACTGCCTCATTCATACATCTGCAAACCGTAGTACTATACTTCCAACTCTTGACTGAGTATAAAAAAGCAGCCACAGCTACTGCGTTGCTAGATCTTGGCTCACCGTCACTTCCTTTGCTCTATAACCGAGCTTTGGCCCCCATTCATCTCATGTCCCAACTAAGTCACACATTATACTCATGCGGCCATGTTTCAAGGCCCAATTGAGTCTCGGTGTACATCGGTACATGCCTTCTATACCTCGAGCTACATTAGTTGTTGTATCGAGCCTCTCATGTGATCGATCGTCATTGGTCGCCGGCCAGAGAAGCCCCTTTTTCAACGACATCCATGATATCGTCTACTACCTTTCTTTGCTAAACCTGTGTCTACTGGGAATATTGTGTTCGTCTTTTGATTGTGTATTATCTCCATTGGGAGACAGTAGCACCGGCAGGCAACGGCAACATTATTTTTATGGACCAGGCCAACCCACGGTAACGATCAACCGCTTTATATCGACCTGGTTATCCTCTTTTTATATTTCGTATTTGATACCCATCGACTCCCGGTTATTTGTATATACATCAGTGCTCGTCTTCAAGCGCCCAACTCACACCGCTCTTTACTTTATTATTTATTTTATCGCTAAGAGGCGACGTCCGGAAGATCGGCTACATCGTAAAGTAGACACTCGAAACCCGAGCTCGCAGCCTCCTCGGTATCAAAAGCCTAGCACACCAATAGACCGATAAAGCGCCGCTTGGTTTGCGTTCACCTTATGTTTATTTCGGTTCCTTGTGTTAACACCCCCATTATGACCATCTTGAGCCAAAAGACACGACCAGAGACAAGGTCAGAGACCCATCTTGTAGGCCGGGCAAGACACCCTCACATGTTCTTGGACACAAGTCAGACAAGCCAGGCAGCTATTTTGTAAACTGTGTGCCAACCATTATAGAGTATCTATGTGTTTACTGTTTCCTGAGCCGCTTTGTGATGCTGCAGTGCCAGTACAGACCTGTTCTTGTTTTATACTTCCACTCGGTATCAGAGTGCCTCGACGAGAAGCCTCAGTCATGAATCAGCGGCCGGAACAACATATCCATGTCCATGCGAAGCATTGCCATAAGATTGAATTCTGGCCTGTCTTTATGCTATCTCATTGTCGTCTGCAACAGGCCGAGTGTTGGCCTGAAAATGAAGTCCTCTCTGGTATGATTCTATGCTTCTTGATACCTCTTCATGGCCTTTGCTTGCTTTTATGATACACAGGTAAAGTTTTGAATATTGCCATGCTTCTCAATGCATTGGATGTCGAGCTTCTTCATGTCCCTTACCTTTTACTATCCTACCGTTTATTCAATACAGGGCCGGCCCTTGACGGGACCTAGCTTTTGAGTTTTGCTAGCCTCGCTCTTGTGGTGATCCATGTTCTCCTTGTCATCTACTCTTGCAGATTGTCGAGGCTGCTAGGACCAACCTCAAACGGCGGACCAGGAGACCATCTAGAAAATGTAGCAAGTCCACTCAATCAAGGCTAGTCTAGCCTCAATGTTGATTTACTTGTATTTGAATTTTGTAGATATAAAGGGCCGCGATGTCGTCTATACACGTCTCGTTGGAAATCAAACATTGATCTCCATCTCATTCTCATTCTCGCTTCCAAGTGATACTCTACTCATCCCAATATCAACTCCAACATCTCTTCAAAGTTGTCATGGCTCTTCAGTTTGGCGTCGAGCTGGAACTGCTGCTGGGCAGCCGCAAAAAGTCATTTGCCTCTTGGAAATCGCTGGCTGACGATGTCAGCAAGCGTTTGACAAAGGCAGGCATCCGCAACCATGTCAGCTACGGCGGCGGCAAGTCCAAGACGGCCGAGACTTACCTTGAATGGTCCATTTTCCAGGAAGTCACAATTCCTACCCAGACGTCTGGTGATGGTACCTTGTATGGCATCGAGCTTGTGTCGCCCGTCTACCCGGCCGCCTGGAGCTGGGCCGCGGATATTGCCGCCATCTACGGCGTCGTGCAGTCCAACTACATTGTCGTGCCCTCGCCTCACTGCAGTACGCACGTGCACATCTCGACGGCAGCCGGGCCGCTGACCGACATGGGCGCCGTGCTCCTCGGGGAAGCCCTGCTCTACTATGAACAGGCCCTTGATGCCCTCATGCCGCCCGGCCGCCGTGACTCCACGACGTACTGGTGTCGTTCCAACCGCGAAAGCCACATGTTCAAGGTGTACGACGAAGTGGACGGCACCCTGGTACCGGCAAAGGACAAGGATAGCAGCAAGATCAAAAACAAACGGGTCCCTCTTGAGACATGCCTCGGTGTCATTCGCTACGGCTATGACACGTCCGCATTTGCCGTGCCGGAGGCCATGAATTTGCTGCCGGCTGATTGTCCGTATGGCCGTGCCCACGGAAAGAAGCGCAACTTTGTGCACGGCAAGGTGTTCAAGTGGAACTTTTCCGGCCTTCCGCATGATAAATCCACTTCCGCCAGCCTGGGAACGGTCGAGTTCCGGCAGCCGCCTGGCAGTGTCGTAGCCGACGAGGCATGTGCTTGGGTGACTCTAGCACTGTCTTTTGTGGCTGGCGTGCTGTCCGGTGATGGCGTGATGGTCGGGGGTAGTCTGCAGCGCGGCGGTGCCTCGCTTGAGGAACTGTGGCAGGTGCTGCAGTCAGGCTCACTCGAGCTCGGATGGGAGGGTGGTCTAGGTGCTGTTGATGACCTCTTCCGTGGCAGCTCTAGCGGTAGTGATAACTAGGTTGACTTCTTTTCCTAGTTTCTGTTTCGATGCGAGTTTTGTGTTTGTGTTTGGGTTTGAGTTTGAATGTGTTTGAGTTTAGTTTATATTAGTCTATATACACGGTTTTGAGTTATTTGACTTTTAGACGACTGCCGCATGGTGCTCATAGAGTAGCCGACTCAACAACAGTCCACGAGAGGCCCTTGAACTCAACCTTGTCACCCTCTTTCAGGGTGGCGGCCTGTGAAGCGATCGTCTCGCATGGCAGACTCTTGTCGTGGTCGCCTGCTGTGAATGTCTGCTTCCATGCATCACCCTCAGTCCACTGCCACCGCTCAACAGCAGTGCCGCTCTGATTCTTGAGAACACCCTGCAGGTAAGAGCCCAGCATCTCGACGACACCGCGCGATGTCTCCGTCTCGTGCTGCAGCACGACGCACCGTGCCGTCTCTCCCGCGGGGCCGGCTGGCTTCAAGTCATCCCACACCTCTTCATAGTCGCCAATGGCGCCGGTATCAGGGTTCACCATGGCACCAACCTCGAGCATGCTGCCGTCTTCCTGCTTGCTGCACACGCCCTCGTCAACCACCTCGGCGCCAAGAGGGTGCTGGTTGTCAACCCAGTGGCGCCACTGGCCCTTCTCATAGATGTCATCGATTACGGCATAGGATGATGTGCCGGCAAATCCCCACTCGAGGGACTGGTCGGCAAGAGTAACGCGGATGTCGACAAAGCGGCGACCAGGCGAAGTCAGAACGATGGTCGAGGTGGGCTCGCCGTGAGGAGCGGGCAGCCACGCGATGGAGCGACGAATAGAGATGCCCATTTTGAAGATTGGGCGATGTGTAAACGAGTGATCTTTTAAATAAAATAAATTGAGCGTGAGTGGTTGCTGGTGATGTTCTGTTGGTTGAACAAGTGCGATGGTTTGATTCAGGAGAAGATGGTCGCTTGAATATAAAGACGGCAAGGAGCTCTGGCTACATCGACCTCGAGCTACACAAACGAAGCTGTGACTCGGCCATCTTCCACTTGGCACCCCGCCGAACTAACTGCACTACAAGAGTGAAGACTAATACGGTCAATTACCCGACTCGACAGCGCAAGCTAATGCACGTTAGTGCATGCCTATGCATACGACCTGATACCCGGGAGACGGGAGACGTTGTAGAGTTCCGTAAAAGGAAGTTAATTTCCCATATCTATTGACGTCAATACTGGGCTACTTTCCGTGCATCGCTCCTTCCGACCTGGGAACGTCGATGCATCGTGTATGTCGGGATTACATAATGATAGCCTGCACGTACGTAATGATTACGGATGGTCTGATGCATCTGGGGAGCATTTGGTGATTCTTCTTGCTCGCTGATTCAAATACAACTCTGTAGTACCTTGAAATCTGGATACACACCACTTTCACGTTCGGGGGACTGTATACAAAAAGTCTCTTATATAAACGCTGGCTTTCTTTTGGTATAGATAAACAAATCAAATCAGTCCAACGCAATGCAATACAGGGATCAAAAAGTAGCCAGCCAACTATTAATAGCAGCCCACTGGTCCTACTCCTCATCGCTGTCGCTGTCGTAGCTCACAAGAGCACCCATTGGCTTCGTCTCCTTGGCTGCCTTGATCACCAGCCCATTCGACCGCTCCCGCTGCCGTGCCAGTGCCGCCAGCGTTGCGCTAGACAGCACACCGGCACTGCTCGCTTCCTCTGTGGCTTGTGGTTCAGGTGCACCCTCGCCCTCTATTGATGGCTGCTTCGTCTGGTTGTACTCTAGCTGCTGCTGCTCCTCCTGCTCGCCTCGTTGCTGCTCATGTGCGTACCACACCTTGTCAGGTGCATCGTACCCTTGCAGCCCGAAGCCACCCTCGATGCGCCGCCGCTTGCTCGCGCCACCAACAAGCTTGCTGTTCGTCTCGGGGTCCCGGCCCTCGAGCTCTGCCACATAGTCTGCTGGAAGCACCGCACGGATAGCCGCAGCGGCCTGCTCCTCGACGCGCCGTGCTTCGCGAGCCTGTGCCATGGGGTTCGGGTCCACCGTTGCCCACCGCACATTGAGCACCTCCTCGTGGTCCAGCGACTGGTGCGCCATGGCCTCTTTGGCGAACTGTGCGTTTGCCTCGTTGCTGTACGTGATAAAGGCAACACCCTTGCTGTTGAGCACGCGCGTGCGCTCAATCTGTCCCCATTCGGCAAAATGGCGCGCGACAATCTCTTCAATGTCGTCGCTGGCATGGATACGGCCGACATAGACTGTGCGGTTGGGCCGCAAAAAGCTGCCGACGCCGCCCATGTCGTCGCGATAGTCGGAGAACTTGTCGCGGCCGAAGCAGTCGACATTGGGGTTGAAGATGTCGGTGATTGTGGGCAGGCGGTGGAGGTAGGGGCAGTCGCTGCCCTTGGGGCACAGTCCGCGCGCAAAGAATAGGCAAAAATAGGAGCCGTTTATGCTATCGGCTTGTGTGTAGCCCGAATCTTTGGCAACGTTGCACCGCCCCTTGGCGCCAGTCTGACTTGCGGCGCTGCTCTCGCGGTCGCCTCCACTCCATTTGTTGTACCAGATGTTGAACGTCACGCCCGTCTGCGGCGGCGGCTCGGTTTTGAAGGTGGCTGGGTCGACCTGCGGCCGCGCTGGCCGGCGCTTCTTGCGGATGATCTTGCGTACGACTTTTTTCGTCGTGGTTGTTGCAGCTACAGAGTCTGCCGACGGTGCTGTCGTCGTGAGCGCGGTGTCTGTCGTGGCGAGCTCGGAGAGGTCCATGCTCGGGAGGGTAGGTTCAGGGGAGCGCGAGCGAACCCGGGATGATGCCGGCGCTGGCATAGATTCGCTATCGGTCATTGTGTTTGTGTGTGTTGTGGAAGAACTGCTTGGCGGCCGCGTTTGCAATTGATAATCCCAGATCGCAGGTCAAGACGTCACGGTGGATGTCAACGAGGAAGCTTGACGACCAGCGCGTCGAAATTGCCACTGCACACCGCCAAATTTGTTATCGGCTAGAAGCGTCTTATCAAAGCACGTGACTGATCTATTCTATTCTATTTAACTTCAGTTACGAAGTGCTCTAGTCCGACCCACTCGCCCACCCCGTATTCAGGAAAAGGAGGGTGCACTCGGCTCGACCCTCTTCTCTCCTTGTCGCTTATCCCGGCTGGCAATCTCAGGACCAAAATCGACGGACAAAGAAACTGAAGAACCAAACCAAAACTTTTGGCGGCATGTCTCAAATCAGTTCGGCGAGGCAGAGATTTTCATGAAAGCGTCCTAATATAGTCTATAGAGTTGACCGGAAGCTGAAAATAAATCTGAAAATAAAATAAATAAAGATAAAGATGAAATTAAGCAAGCATAAACAAAAGTAAAACAAACGGGCCTAGACTTTGCAGTGTCTCTCTGTCCCAATTGTGTTTTCTTTTGCCTACCACTGTTCCCCTGGTTGTGCCTTTTTCGCCTCGAGGCTGTTTGAGACAGTCCAGATGTCTAAGACTCGGTATGCACGTCGATGTTTTTACGTTGTGTGCTATGTATTTGCGGTGTTGTTGTTGACCTGTTGAGCGTGTCTTGGGGGCGACGGTCAAAGAGAGGGGTCAGTTGTTATTTGTTTTGTTTTGTTTCTGGTGTGCCTATGCCGTGTACGACTGATGTTTATATTGTATTATAAATTACTAAAAAAAGGCTTACAGTTATTAACAACAATTAGAGGTGAAGGAAAGACTACATAATTGTATCAATTCATGGTTGGAAAATATTTGCGAAAATATGAAAGCTAATAAACAAATTTAAGTCCTTCTTACTTTTACTTCTATTTTTCTTTTCTTTTATATTTGCCTCACGACGTATAAACTATGTAAAGTGTCCATCCGCAGACATGTGCACAATAGCATGATGATAAAATTATGTCTGATCAAAGAAGCCTAGGAAGGTAGTATTACAGACACAATGATGCACGCATTGCACTCGAGACCATGAGTTTGTAGTTATTGATATTGAGTTTGGTATGTGACTGAAATGTATATAAAGCAAAACTCCTCCCATAGCTAATAGAGATAGAAAGTACAAGATCGACAAAACATGCAACGAAAACAAGATCCCAGATTGACGCCCCAAAACCAGTAAAAGAAAAGGAAAAGGGAAATCGAGTACAGGAAGGTAAACAGGAAGAATAAAAGTAAAAAAATGCCATCAAACCAGTGCTAGACGACAACTCGGGTAACAAGCAACAAAAAAACAAAAAAAGAAATCATTCTGGCCCTCAGCCCCGAGAGGAACCAGCTATTAGTATCTGAATCGCACCACCCACTGATGCCATGTGTTGTTCATGCCAATAGTTGCGATAGACAAGAAGTAAGGCGTAAAGAAACGATGCCCGAGAACGGCCTGTGATGTATCAGGATGCCGGCTCTCATTTCGACCGGGCATCGATGAAAAGAAGAAAAAAAATATGCAAAGAAGAGAAGAGGGAGAAGAAAGACCAGAAAGGTTGAACAATGCCCAAAAGGCCCAGAAGACAAAGCAATCCAAAACGTGCGCCGGTTGTCGATAGTATCGGGGATTTCCTGTGTCCCTTGAGAAGAGGGAGAGGATAGATGTCGCCCGACATTGACATGTGGTTATAAGAAACCAATCAGAAGGGTCGCTTCCACAAGCGGCAAAGAAATCAACGAATGTCATCTAGACGGGTGCTGTGTTGCCCGAATAGGTAATACTCCTCCCCGAATTTTTTTGGTCGTGGGAAAAATATCATGTGCTGTGATCATTAAAATTATTTGCTGCCCTCGGCGGCGCCTTCTGACTTGTTCTCGTCAGCCTTCTCGCCCTCTTTGTTCTTCTTGGCGTCTTCCTCTGCGCTCTTCTTGGCATCTTCCTCTTCCTTCTTTCTGGCCTCCTCCTCTCGCCGGCGAGCCTCCTCCTCTTCCTGTTGCCGCTGCTTCTCCCTCTGCCTCTCTTCTTCGGCTGCAGCCTCCTCCTGCTCCTTCACCTCGCGCTCGTGCTCCTCAATGAGGCGGCGTTGCTCAGACTCAGAAAGTTTCTTGAACTCAGCGACGTCGTGATCCCACTGGTTGACACAGTCATCGTTCCAGTTGCAGCGCTCAACCTCGCCGTACACGGGGTGCTTGTAGCGGGGGTGCCGGCTGGGCCAGTTGGAAGCGTGGTAGTGGTGGCGAACAAGGGCAGCACGGGCGTCGTGGTTACCGGAGTCGGAGTGACCCTGACCGGCGGCAAAGGCCTCAACAGTCAGGACGAGGACGCCGCCAATGAGCTTCGACTCGCTCAGATCATGGAACGCGTCCCAAGTGACGGTCTCGCTACCGGGGCGGTTGCGGTTGATATGCTTAATGATGGCGTTGGTGAAAGCGGAGGGGCCAGTACCAGTGATGATCTCATCAAAGTCAAGAACGACATCCGAGATGGAAACCTTCTGGCGGTCGGCGACACCACGCAGCCAAACCATGATGTTCTCAATGAGATCCATCATAACAGGGTTCTGGGGCTTCGAGACAAAAGTCCATTGGCAGAAAGAGCGCGACTTCTGGCCAAGAATGGGGTGGTCTCTCCAATCAGGCTCGTCGATCTCGATGCCAATAACCATGTCAATATCGCGTTTGTTGTAGCGTTGCGGCACGAACTTGCTCATAGGCTTGATGGCCTCGACATCGATATCGGCGTAGACACCGCCCTCGGCGTACATGACCATGTAGCGGAGCAAGTCAGCACGGACGATAGTAGCACGGACGTTGCGGTAGAAGTCAACAATGTCGGGGCGGTCGAAGCCGTCAGGGCCAAACCGAGTCTGCACATAGCTGAACTCGTTGCTGTCAGTGAGAACCTCGTACTGGTAGTCGGGGTTACGCTGCAGCCAGGTGTAGGCTGTGTCGCGGTCGCGCTGTTCGAAGTCAATGGGGTTGACCTTCCAGATCTGCCAGATCTTGTGAGGGAAGTCGTTGTAGACTTTGGCCTCGAGGCCGGGACCTGCACTAGATGACCAGGTCATGTTGGCGAACAGCATCACAACACCGATAACGGCGGCGTAGATCAAGGCGACCTTGCGCATGCGGAGTGGCACGGTGACGGGCACAATGCTCCCAGCAACGGCAGAATAGTGAAGGACATGGGGATAGGCCTTGTTTGTGGCCTGGATTAGCACGCCCTGACCAGTTTGGAGGATCTGGCGGACTGGCTCTGGTACCCAGGGGGGGATGCTGAGGTTAGAGGGGATGTAAGAAGAGAAGGCCTCCGAGTATGTGTTGCCGGTGTGGCCATTTCGTGGGGAGTCGGAGTCAGCCATCGCCGCCTTTTCGATGTCAGGAGAAGACGAAAGGATGGAAGAGGACCGTGAAGAGGGGTGTGACATCGTCTACACGCTTTTCAGGTTAAGAATTGGTGTGGTGAAGCGCGTCGTCCGAAACGAACGCGATGGGGAATGGAGGTTATAGTCGAGAGCTGCGATCGAGAAGTCGTCTCGGGAGATGGCGAGAGGAAATGCTGGGCGAAGATTCGAAGGTCTTGCACTTTGACTAGAAAGCGAATTGTAACGCGAATGAACGAGTGTCCAACAACGATCACGAACGCAAAAACAAAAGCGAGCGTGTGATCCGATAGATTGAAGCGAATGTATATGGATAATAAATGAAGAGGACGAAAAGAAATGGAAAAGAGAAGGGAGTAGAAAAGGGGGAGGAGAGGTAGAGAAGTACAGAGTAGAGGTAGAAAGAAAAAAAAAGAGGAGAGGTAAAAGGAGGAGAGGAAAAAGAAACCAGAAGTAGATCAGAGGTGAAAAGCAAGAAGAGAGACAGTGCAAGGCATTGAAAACGGATACGGAAGAGGAGAAAGAAAAAGAAAAGGGGAGGTGAGATACAGTCCTATGTAGTAGGTACTGGAACTGGAGCTGGAGTATTACAGCACTTTGTAAGGGGAGGTCAGGCTACGCTGTAGAGATGAGAGGCTAGCGACAGTAGCCAGATAGGGGGAACTGGAGCGGATGGAGTACCTGGAAAATAGATGCCAAAAAAGTATAGAAAGGTAAAAGGAAAATAAAGAGACAGTAAATGCACTGTATACCTGAAGTCGAGTGCTAGACGGGGCAGTGGGACAGGGCAAATAGAAGAAGATGGCTTGCAATAGACGATAGGAGGAAGAGAGGCGAGAGGCAAAGACGAGGAGGAGGGGGAGGGGGGGCGTGCGAATAGGCAGGAGAAAACAGGGGAGTTTATCGTGTATTATTCCCTGCTATTGCATGGGAGTGTATTTTCAGAATTCTTTTGGGATTAAATAAAATACCTTTAAGTCTTTAGAGGAGAATCGAAAAAAGAAAATAGCTTTTTTCTTCCTTCTTCCTCAAGTAACGACGGTCCAGCAGGCCCACTAATGGAATTGAACTGTTTTGTCGTGCAGCGGGCGAGCGTGCTGGCACGCTGCTGGTGTTCTGAGCTGAGATGAAGACAGGCGGACGGGGACGTGATAGATGGTATTAGAAGATGAGGATAGAGAGGAGAGAAAGAGAGGAATCTAGAAATGGTGGGAGACGGAAACGAACAATCGACAGCGAGGAATGCGGAAGAAGGAAGTAAAAGCGAAAAGAGAAGGGGATATGAGACAATGGAAGAGGAAATAGAAGAAAAGGAAGCAGCAAGGTGCGAAAGAGGCGAAGAGGAAAGAGGAAAGAGCAAAAGAGCAAATGGGAAAGAGCGAATTGGGAGAGGCTACTTCCTACTCTGGATCAAATGCTGCTAAAATTTGAGAGGCCCGAAAGGCTCATGCTGGGGAGAGAGGCGAACACGCCAGAATAAGGACTACAATTTGTATGTTGGCGGAGAAGGACTACGGAGTGGTCTGTACAGAGTAGTAAGATACATAGTACAGCCAAGGGGCCGCGAACGGGGAACAGACTACTACGACGTACTAATACGTACTACTACAGTATGTATGTACGACTGCGTGGAGAGAAGGCGAGGACAGTGGAGAGCAGGGTAGTGTGATGGGCATAGCAGGCATGGAGCGGGTATTACTCCGTAGTCTACTATGGTAGGTAAAGGCGGCATGAAAGCACTGGGGCACGCGAGACTGGGGATGGACTGAATACAAACACTGACCTGCAGAGTAATGGCGATGTAGACCAGTCGAGGGAAAGAGGACTGGAGCAGTGGCCAATTCTGGTCTGTATTGGCGAGCCTTGGAGCTGCGTAAGACTGAAAGAGAAGGGGCGTTGCACTCTGGCGGCTTATCACAAGCATTTTCTTACACCTTCTTTCCCCGTGCGTGAGCTGGTACGCTTACTTCCTCACGGCATATGCACGTCGTTCGTTCTTACCTTCCAGCTGAAAATCAGATATCCTAACAGGAACGGAAATCGCGACCTGCTATGAATGTGAGATGTAAAAATAGAGATAAAACTACTCCGAAAAGATAAAATTCCATGCCAGACCGACTACAAGTACATCAGAGTAGTGCTAGTGTTGAGCAGCGTTTTATGTACAGTAGCAATACACACTGTCCAGGCCAAAAAGCAGGGAAGGCAGAGGTGTGGAATTAAAGGAATAGGAAGTATTTCCTTTGAATAATCCAACAAAAACATATTAAATGAAAGAAACAGTGGACCTGACGAAAGTACACGCCCCTCCTCCTTATTAGTCCCGAGCAGTAGGAATAGGAGTGGACATGTACATGCAATACCGTAATACGGCAGTACAATTAGGGGATAGGGCCATGGATCATGGCGTTCGCTGCTGTAGCCATTTTGGGCAGACTGATACAGTTGCAGCCAAAAGACCAAGTCGATCCATCCATGGCAAAGGCGATCAAAGACGAACTTCATCGAAGCACATACGCGAATCAGCGCACCATCAACCACCAAAAGCCACCAAGCACGTGCTTATTCTTAGTTGCATACATAGTACATAGATCAATGCTGCAGAGTGCAATGTAGACGCAGTGCTGGAATGAAGTGATCGGACGGGCCAGTAATACTCTGTAATTGAGTAGATTGATCGCGTTCCTGTTCCCCGGTTTCAGAATCGGAATGGGAAATCTTGCGCTTTATGTAAATACCCGCGGCGAACCGTGAATCGACGAGATCACCGGCGATCAGGGTGATATTGATCACTGTATTTTCAGTTACTTATCAAGTAAATTACAGTGCAATCCTCAATTCTTAAGCACCAGTGCACAACGCCAACACAATAAACACAAGGCGAGGCGGCTTAACGCGCAAAGACACAGACGCAGACACGGACACGGACACAAAGGAAACAACAATAGCATTGACCAATAGGCTGCATGGCGGTGACGGTCCAATGTGCACATATGCTGTGAGACTCGATATCGAGATGTCTGTACGCCTGCAAGGGTGCTCCGTAGCGGATGCGGTGTAATAACTGCAAAAATATAATAGTAAAGTCTAATTTACACCCCACTAGCAATGTTGCATGCATCTGCATTGAAGGAGTAGCATGCCGCCATCCTCGTCGACGTAATTTACAGACTGCACATCCCCCCTTTTCTGTGCTTGAGGGCTTGAGGAATAGCACACGGCACAGTACCTTTGAGATACTATGTAAAACCAACAGCTAATAAGCCCGAAGAACAATAATCATAAATCAATTAGACACACCAAAAGAAAAACAAAATACCCATACAGCCGGAGGAACGCCCCGAGATGAGGTGCAGGCCAAACGGTATTGTTTAAGCAATCCTTCCGCATCGTGGCACTGATCTCCTTGCAAGGCAGTGCGTGGAAGAGTTTAAAGAATAGAGTATTACAAGTGCACGATGTAGAAAAAAAGACAAGCACAGATAAAGCGAGGCTCAGAGCAGAACTCTTGCCGAACCCTGCAAGTGATAGACCGTAAGATGCTCAACTTGGGACATATGCCGCGAAGAGCATCCATGATGCAATCGTTTTTTTTGCCAGATTCTCACCATCCTGTCTTGACCATGCATATCTAACTATGTCCTATGTACGGTGTATAACCTGCCCTCGCATTGAGAGGTTATCGCAGTGACAGCCGTTGCAGATTACTCAGGACTAGCTGAGGTGATAGACGATACTCAGCTGCATTGCTACATAGTATCTATGCAGGTTTTAACACAGGCGAACTTTTGATAAGCCGCAGGCGCGTGGCAAGGCCATGAGACGAGCGAGAATCCTCTGGCCGCTTTTTGACACTTAAAGCTTAAACGCATCGTCGCAAAACATCATGTCAAGACTGCAAAGCTACCATTTTGCCATGACTACTGATCATTCCGAAAGTGCTCTCATACTCGTCATGAAACAATTCTGCCTGTGCCACCATCAAGTCGCTATCTTACCCGTATGCTTATTGTTCCTGAAGCCAAGACTGACCATCTCACATCGTGCCATCTCAGTATGTCAGCCACCTGCGGATATAACGCAAGACTTGCGTTAACGTGCAACACATACAGTGTTCACTACACTGTATGGTATTCGGCCTGGCTCGTGGCCCCTGGCTGTACATACTGTAGTATTGCACCGTATTACTACGGAGTATGTATCTTAGGGTATTGATAGCAAAACCGAAAACAGTGATGAAGAGAAGAGGCCCCAAACCGGATTACAAGGATGGGCCAAGGATGCCACTCGAAACCCTGGTGTCTCCGTCTGCAGAAGAAAACAGAGGGGACACGGGCTTGCCCCTATTGCCAATATGGAATTGATCAGCTCCGAAGCCCTGAGAAGCCTTTGTATCCCCATAAAGCAGCAGCTACCAGTAATACCGCTAGCAAGAATGCCCGTCCGCTATGCTCCATATGGCTTGGTCCAAGCAGATTCTCTGGGTCACTCCATTTTGCAGCCGGCCAATAGCACTCGTCTGAATGAGAGCGGATAGTACCAGGGAATGACAGTAATTTAGGACCATATTAGAGGAGTTACCAGGAGATTCAGAGGAGATTCAGAGGGGGTTCTAGTGAGAAATAGGGGACATTAGGTTATCAATGAGTAGATTTACCCTTTCAGATCCAGTAATCATTACACTATGTAGATTTAACACATTTACCGAAGATTTAAGAGATGTATATAAATAGGAGGTGGGACAATGCCAAGGCGCTATATTTCTTGACTTTTCTTGACTATCATCGCGAGTCTGTACATAGTACGTAGTCTAATTCCGAGGTTGCTTACGTCTCCTTTGGCTTGTCTGTTCGGCGATCTGTGGCGAGTTGAAGCTGGACTTGAATGGGAAGAAGTTGGCGATGGTAGAGATTGATGTTGTCAACGACAAACACCTTGCAACATAGCAGTACCGGAATAAACAAAAGATACAGATTGATAACGCAAGATCTATGCTGTGCCACATACGGTTCAGGGGTAGACATATAGAGCAGGAATAAAATAGCAAGTGTGTAAATGAGATAAACTCAAATCTACTTGTATCAATATATTTGACGACGTATCTCGATAAGATTATGGTTTATGTTTTATGCTTCTTTTGGCTTTACCGCAATATAGTTTCAATATTCAGCAATCTAACCTCCTGCTGTACATTCTCGTACATGGCATACCATGTCCGACATGCAGTGCAAATGCGGCCACTGTGAGTGATACCCATCAAACAGTAGTATTTATTATCAGGATGCGGCCCTCGGCCTTGTCGTACATATGCGGTTCTTGTGGTGAGTTCGTATCCATGCTGCATATGAGATAGAGTAATATCATATCATGTAAGCATGTCGCATATAGACGTTATAATCTCATGATATCCCCGCCTTGACAATGGCCCGTGAACTCAGTATCTGCAAATGAGGCCGAGATCACTCTTGGTCTAGCCTTTGCAATCTCTTCTCTGCATCGTGGTTTTCGACGGAGTCTCTCCCCTTATAATTTTCTTTGACGACCCAAAGGCGGGGGGTTCTGGCGGGCTATCAACTACATTCTACTATGTATGTACGTACATAGTAAATGTGATTCTCCTTCTTCGTCTTCTTCACTAGGCTAAATTTTTTTAACCTGTAGTTCTTCCATTGATCTTCTACAGCGAGGTCTATTATTGGTACTGGAAAAGCTTTTTTGCCCGCTTGCCCTGGTCGAAGCAGCTTTTGTCGGCAGAACTCATGGCATGCACACACTCTCTCACGGTCATTATGAGAATATGGCTTCTTTGCATCATACAATATACAGATATACAGGTGCAATGCGTAAATGAAATGCTCGAAATGCAACCCCAAATGTACGGAGCCAGAACCCGGTTCAGCAGCCCTTCCGCATCAATATAATACATAGTAGATACTGATACCACCGCCCTTCATCTTGGTTCCGTTCTGCATACGTAAGCACGACCGAGGTGGTGTGTATCTATCTATGCAGCCACATTGCCATGTTGCCTTCAGTGGCCAATTTGTACCATGTATGTAGGTCCGACCTGTTTTCACGACGCATTGGCAATACAACCCTGATCTACCTTATCTGTTGTAAGCTGTACAAAATATGTATGACGAAGCACGATGATGAAGAGAACTACATAGTAGAGGGTCTAAAAGATAACCTTTTCCTTGTAGTGTGTGTTGTGATTGAAAAAGCTCGAGTTATTGACCTCTGTAATCTATTCTTAATGGTCGTGTGCTCACATACTCCTACTGGACGTATTTAAGCATACTTGGTGACGCGGATGATTAAGCTTGATATTGGAGACTCTAAAGAGGAGAAAAACATAGTATTACGGTCTACATAATAATACAGGCCTGGCCTACTATGTATATGCGAGTCACACTACCTGCTTTTTGTAGACGCGTCGTGCCTTTCCCATAATAGGTTATGAAACCGCGGAGCAATACAACCGCACGCCGTCGCCTTGTCTCAATGATGGTTGCTGGTTGCCGATAGCTGATTGATTGATGTGATTGACGGCTGCTGGCTGCTGGCTGATAGCAGACGATAGTGCTGATATTCTAGCCCTGGTATCTACTGGCATGCGGCCTGGGTCTGGGAGGTTGCGATCACCACCTGCGTGCGTCTCTTGCATCAGTCCTTCTTTTCAGCCCGGCCACCGTTCCACTCCTATCACGTCCCCTATTTTCATTTCGCCTGCAGTTCTACAGCCCACTTATCGCGATGATTTTCTGATAAATAGATAGGATACAGTGCTTCGACTACGCCATCACTGTAGCAAATAATTCCCTTTTCCCGAGAAGTGGCTGCATAGCTTGTATTCACATCATAAACAGTCTATCCTGAACACAATTTTAGGTAAAAAGACTCACTGCAGCAGCTGTACTTGCCATCGGCACCGGCAAAATCTGGATAGTACTACATTGTTGACTGGGTTCATACTGTGCTGTCTGAACTTTGGAGGTGCCGTGCCTGTATTGTCTGTAATGGCTAGATAGTGGCAAGACAGTGCGAACCATATCTCCAGTAAGCTCTCCTATTTCACTGACATTGATACACCCCCCTTTCGGTTCTGGTCTCTTCTCAACTGCTATTTGCTGGCCCCTTTTCAGGTACCCATAGTCCATAACCCGCCGACGAGTGACATGTCCCAAGATTTCAACTTTCGTAGATCTTTTGTCTTTTTGCCCCCCCTATTTCTACAGAGTAGAGCCCCACATGGATAGTGAGATATCTACGTCTTAGATTCTTCAATTTGGTGTAGTATTGATGATGATTGAATTAGTGGCACAAAATAGAGTTTGATGATACTCTTCTAGTGGCCACATATTACAGTTGTTTTTAATATGTAGGCAGCGTGCTATGCACTCACAAGCACAGATTGCGCATACATATGCATACATAGCCGTCACGGCAATGTCTCAAACAAAAGAAAGACCACCGGTGAGGTCCTTCTTGTTTCTGTATCTTGTGTCTGCGAAGATTGTGCTCGCATGCCGCTTGTTTTACATGTGTTAGAATAGCTCTTTCCTGATGTAAATAGTGTTTGGGTCGCCGCTTCCGCTTCCGAATGCACCTTCGCTTGCCACACTGCCAGATTTGTCACTGTTCCATTCGTTCTTTCCTCGTTTCTTGTTGGTCGTGATCATCTGCTCTGGTTACGAGTAATGCCATGGAGATACACACGTACATAGTAGTAATGTACCTGGGCAGTCCTTTCCTGTTTCTCCGCGCTTTCCGTCGCAGCGCACTGAGTACTTGTATGTATGGAGAAATGACTCCATGCCAACGGTGCGCTTCGTCACCTGCTGTGTCTTTCCCCGTACTTCCTGAAGGTATTACTCGGCATTACTACAATAAAAATATGGGCATAATTAATACCAAAAATAGCACTAGACGCATCCAACGTATTTTTGCGCCTCCTAGATCTGTCCAACGCCACTGACCTATCCGACCACTTTAGCTACCACCCTTGTAGCTTGAATACTGAGCACCGTGTACAGTAACTAATCCCCCTTTCCCAGCTCACACCCAAAGAGGAACAGGAACCATCCGTCATCAACTCCCATTGATCCCCGACAACATCCCCCTTCTTTGACCTTTTTATCACCACATCGCAGGTCTTTTTGGTCTCTGTGCTTCACCCCGCATGATCATTTCTTTCATTTATTCAGCGTTCGCCTCTCCCTTTTCTGTTGTTGCTCTGAGGAGCTTGTTGGACCATCGATTGCCTTTTTAGCTGCTGGATTTCTGTAAGCAGATGCCCTCATGCCCTCATGCCCTCATGCCCTCATGCCCTACCTACCTGTTGTTGCCTTGTTACTGCCCTCTGGGGTTGTGCCTCGTCGTGCCCTACTTGCGCCTTCCGGCTTGCATCGCGATCGCACATGCAATTCTTGTTGCCTCCCGGTCTCCTCAGCTGTCGCATTCTTTGCCCACCGACTGACATTTTCTGCAGGAAAGCGTGACGTTGTTTTGCTATCGACCCCGATCCCGATCCCGACCTTGCATCTGAACTCGTCTATCTCGATATTTGTACTGTGGCGCATCCTCTTTTGTCCACCGGCGACATTTATACTCAACACCTCTTCGACCTTGCCATGCACCACCCATAACTGCTATAGTTATCCTTACCACAACGTTTCTTGATCGCACACACGCAAACCTATCCGAGCTTCACGCCCATAGCACTCATACCAGAAACGCTTGTCACGATATCGACCGGAAACATGACAACTGGTATCTTGGACAGCCCCCCGACCGGGGGCACGCCATCTAAGGGCTCGATACTGAGTATCTTTTCGATCGACAACCCAAAGGACAAACGCCTGCGGCCTACAGCCTACCTCGACGGCCTTCGTGGCTTTATGGCTCTTTTGGTGTATGTTCATCATCACCAACTCTGGGCCCACGGCGCCCAAGCAAAACCGCAGAATGCGGTCTTTGAAAACGGTTTCAACTATGAGGGTGAAAAACATTTCGCTACGTTTTATTTTGTGCGTAACTTTTTCACCGGCGGCCACATGGCCGTTGCCGTTTTCTTCGTCATCTCGGGATACGTGCTGGCAGCCAAGCCGCTGTCACTCATCATCGACAGGGATTACACGCGGCTTCTCGAGAGTCTCGGCTCGTCCGTACTGCGCCGTTGGTTCCGCCTCTATATTCCCATCTTCATCACGACGCTGGTGTACATCATCACCTGGCACGTTTTTGGATACACCGTCTCAAACGCGAAGCAGGAGAAGACCCTGAGAGACGAAATCTGGAATTGGTACACCGAATGCAAGAATCTTAGTTTTCTCTACAAGGAGGGTGCCATCTGGTTGTCCATGAATGTCCATGTGTGGTCTATTCCCCTCGAGATGCGCGGCTCAATGGTGGTGTTCACATCACTCCTGGCTCTCCACCGCGCCCCGACGAACAAGCGGCTGCTGAGTATGGTAGCGCTCACTTTCTACTCTCTGTACATTGCTGATGCTTACTACTGCGCGCTGTTCTGCGCTGGTGTTGTTCTGTGCGACCTTGATATTCTGTACGCGCGCAACAGCAAAGATTACCCATGGATTGTGGCCTATTTCCGCCCGTGGAAGATCTCTTTGAGCACGGGGTTCTTCATTGCCGGCATGTGGCTGACTGGTGTGCCGTCCTTCACCAACGACATTAACAACCTCGCCAAGAACCCGGGCTGGGTTTGGGCGTCATACTTCAAGCCCCAGGCTGTCTTTGACTACAAGTGGTTTTACCTGTTTTGGGGTGCTCTGTTCATGGTGGCCAGCATCCCAAACCTCTTTCTCAAGAACTTCTTCGAGACGAGATTCTGCCAATACCTAGGCCGCATTTCATATGCGCTGTACCTTGTCCACGGCCCTATTCTGTCCTCGATTGGCGACCGAGTCTATTTCGCATTTGGCTGGGTTCCCTTGGAGATGGACAAGTCGATGGAATACTGGATAGGCTGGTTCTCGATCTCCAAAGCAGGACCCATGGGCCTGGAGCTGGATTTCTTGATTCCACACCTCATTCTGGTTCCGATCACGTTTGGTCTGGCAAATCTTGTGACCAAGTACGTTGACGACTACGCTGTGTCATGGTCTGGCAAGCTCTACACCTACATTGTCGGCAGTGACGGCGGCGAGCCTGCAGCGGCGCCTGCGCCTGCAAACCGTCACTTGGCATAGATGAGCTAAGCCGTAAGGACAGGAGACTACATGTTCTGACAAAACCATTGCTATTCATATTGTTCTCTTTATACTTGTCGCCATTTGACGACGCTCGTTAACTGTGTCGACTACTCGGAGACTTGCCCGCCTGTAACTAGTATTTGTATCTTTATAAGTTTCTGTTTCGTTTTTCTTTGTCTATTATTTTTCGGCGTTACAGTCTTGACCGGGTCGGCTTGGGAAGGGGTTTGGGATAGGTTCAATTGTTTTCATTATCAACAAAAGCTTCAACTTAATCGAGTTCTTTGTAGTATCCAAGGAAGTGTGATTGTATGGCGCGCGCACATGCAAAATCAACTGTTCGCCAAGCAGCAATCCGGGACCAAGACATTTTGGTCTGGCCTATTGCTGCTGCCGTCCGTACCGCGAAGCGAGTGTACATCGCAAACAGAGCATGCAAGGAGCGAATACAGTCGCGTGTTTTTGTGGTTGCTGCACTAGACCAGGTTTCTCGTATTCGACTGTTGAAAAGCGTACGAAAAGGACATTACCCCATATTTCCCCATACTCCCGCTCCTATCAGCATTCCAAGCCAGGCACTCTGTATCGTTTGCAACGCGCTGCCCTTTATTGGTGTTTACTTCCTTGATTCCGTTATAGATACAGTACAGACAATACAGTATTACTTGACCTTGACTCTGTATTCCCGCATTATATACTTCTCCGCACCGTTGTCTTTATTCTTTAAAGTCGTGCAGGGTTGTTAGACCACCCCAAAAACCCGCGTAGCTAAAGAGAGTCTAGTAGGGCAGAGCCCACCCCTGCAGTTCCTCGGCTGGGGACAATCACGAGCTTTTTTCTTCTTGTTTTTGTTTGTGTTCTTCTTCTTCTCTCTCTCTGTCAATTCATTTTTCATTTTGGGCTGCTTTGACCTCATTTCTCCTCTCCTGTCCCCCTCTTCTGTCCCCTCTCTCCCTGTACCATGTATCTTTTATCTTTCCCCGGACAAGACGAAACCAGCAGATGCGGAGAGAAACCATGATTAAAATGTAAATATACAGAGTACGAAGGGAAGGAAACAAAATAACTGGATCAAAGGGTGTGCATTTATCATACAGTGCGTAGAACTACTGTTTCAATATGCTTGATACGGGGATGCAGTGTGCGGAATGGTAAATAGTAAATTGACTCGGCGGGCAATGCGCGCGTGTGTTGAATACGAGCCGGCAAGGCAAAGGTATGTACTATGTAAAGCCTCAGAGCAATATACAGTAGCTCGGCTGTTGACACGCTCATCACCGAATACAGAGAAAATAAACCAATTAAAAAAAATTGGCCAAGTTCGACAATACCATTGTGGACAGTGACCACATTCCATCTCAATGCCGTGTTCTCGTTCAGCAGGTAAACTGTTTGTTAGCAGTGATCTCATCTTGAATCAATACATTTCATAATATGTTCGAAACTAACCACGTCGGGCCCGGGGATTGTGTACGACTTGAAGTTGTTGTAGATCTATCTTGTCAGCGGCAGGTTCCAGTCATTCGATTGGTAGCCAGGTCATGGAACTGGTTCTCACATTGGCAGTGTATCCTGGGTCGGTAGCTTTGATGAACCCCGGGATCCGGCATGTCTGCGCGGGCGTCTTGGCTGCCGTGCCGCCAACAACATTGACCTGGGCACAGCTGACATAGAACTGCGGCGTGCCACCCGGGTTATGAATGCCGAGCGACTGGATACGCAGCAGGTACTCTCCGTTTGCAATACACCGCGGGATGTTGGTTGTATACGCCAGCTTCATCGGCCACGATGCCTGCCCGCCCGAGAAGGTTGGACCCCAGTCTTGGATCTTGAACCACTCGCCGCTGCCGTCATACTCGACGGCTGTCGTCGGGGCCTTGCTCATATACACAGAAATAGGCCCCTGGTGGTAGACGGCCGTGTCATAGGTAAAGGTAAAGGGGGCGCCGGCCTGGATATCGACGGTAGTGGTGTTGGTGCCCGAGTTGCCACCCACATTACAGCGAAGGTCATTGGCGGTGAGCGATGTGACGGGGGAGTTGTAGTTTGAGTTTTGGCGGATGTGCTCATACTTGCCAAACTTGTCGGCGCCGACAGACAGTTGAATGGCAATGTAGTGAGCACTGGCCACGCTACCTGACAGGACAGCGGCGACAACCGTGGTGAGGAACTTCATCATTACATCTAGTTGTATATACAGCCGCATCGAAGGCTTGCGTTGCGATGGTGATTGAAACATGGCAAGAGGTAAGGAAGGGCGAGGACTAGAGGGCTGTTTATATACATCTAGTTGTATATACAGCCGCATGTGTCGGATGGAACGGAGCGGACACGGCGTTCTGCTTGGCGAGATAAAGAGTACAAACCATCATCTGAGTACGGTTGGTTTTATCCGTAGATATTGAGTAATTTCTTAATTTGTAGCAGCCCATCTGTGTGGCCAACTTTTATTACGAACGGGACGTAATCATCCGCCTTTGGAAAATCCGGGTTGTCTGCTCTCAGGGTTCTCTGCGTCGAACCACTCGGCAATCAGATCAGCATGTGTAGAACGAAGAAAAAAAACCAACATGACAAATACGCATGCCTGGACGTGACAAGAATCTTGATACTTCCAGAATAGGAAAGCCTTGTATTAATGACGTTCATCCAATCTCGGTTGCCAACGTATGACCAATACTTCCATAGGGCTGCACTTACACACGCGGGTGGGGCCGATGCGATAACGGTCTTGCTTTGTCTTCTGGACGTCATGTTGATTAATGACTTCCGGGCATTTGCATTATATGATACGTATAAATAATAAGATATCCTCAGATTGAGTTGCACTCACGAAAATATCAATGCCGGAAGCTCGCCTAGCTGATGGCTACTCGTCTCATTGCCTTCGTTCCGGCCCGGACCCTGGATTCTCGGAGCAGAGTGGTGTGGTGAGCGATGCAGACATCTGACATCACACGCCTGAGGAGCTGAATTTGACTCGACTGGAATAAGATCATATGCATGTATTCGCATATGTGCTAGCTACAGGTCAGGTGTGGCAGGGAGGGACCCACTATATGTCGCGCGACCTCACATTCGTCTGGAGATGCACATTTGGGCTGTGTCGGTTGCTGTCGCCCTCTCATAAGCCAGAATCAAGCCACCGACGACTTCTATTTGCTGATAGTATATCCGCTTTCAGTCGGGCTTGATCTATGTCGTAGGCAGTCAGAGCCCCAGAGCTGTTGGTAGATCGGAGATTGTATCCTCTGCTTTGCTCTTCATTGTATAAAGTTTGGTCGAACAGCAAATGAGAATAGATTAGCATCTAAGTTTTTCTTTCCCTTTATTTTTTTTCTCCCATTGCTCCATTCTATAAGAAAAAGCACACCTTCCTCTCAAGATCTCTCCTATCCACATCCAAAAGACTCGGTCGTAATCTACATGATGAGCTACTACGCCTTCCCCACAGATCACGCAGGTGCGTCGAACCCCATCGCCAATCATCTTCACGTTACGCCAGCTAATCATTCTTCCAATGAAGACCCGCCAGCCGGCATTACTGCTACAGAGTATAGCGGTCTTGGGTTTGAGATCACCATCGAGGCAAATGACATCAACTTTGGATCTGAGGCTACAAGCACAGACCCATCCTTGTACAGCAATGATCTCAGCGATTACTTACGAACATACCCAGAGCCGCACATACCAGCTGAGAGGCTCAGTAACATCGATGCAGCCCTTGCCCTTCGCCCAAGCCAATTCGAAAGCCGTCCGGTAGTTTCTATCGAGGCAGTCACCCAGGAACTCAAGAATATTGGCGATGCTGGCGATGCTGGCGGCGAGAGCTACAGTGGTGCACCCACGCCATTAACAGCAATGGCTATAAGTGCAACAGCAAACAACGATCCTCGTCTCCTAAGTCCCGGTGCAATTGAGAGTCTCTCACGTTTGGCTTCTGGACATGGTGCATCTAAAAAACGAAAGCAGGCCGACACAAGCGACACCACAATTACGACTCACGTAAGGCATGGTTACTCGTTACGTTTGCTGTTTTATTTACATATTCTTTTGCCTCTATAAAGAAAAAAAGGAATATCACTAACTAACGCTTATAGAAGCTGCACGCAACAAAGACAAACAAAAGAATGGCCTGCCCAGCGTGTCCTCACTGCCAAAGGCACAAAAAGGTAAGCCGGACAAGGTGTAGATTGCGAGTTGATCAATCGCTGACATATCTAGAAATGTGGCTGGAAGTCAGGAACCGCATACGAGCCCTGCAAAAATGCCCTCCGTGCGACAACCATGGGCCCCAAGTCGGAGTGGTTCCCAACGAGTCTGGCCGACATCACCCTATACCAGTACCAGAAGCCCAGCACCATGAAACTGCACTCCCAGCGTGCTGTCAAGATTGAGCATGAGCCCAGTTCTCCCCACAAAGTCAGAATAAACTTCACAGCTCCGTCTTTTCATCAAGCCGCCAGCCTGGGTATTGGTCCTGATCATATTGCTCGGATTCAGTCGTCACTCGGGTCCAGCCTTGTTCAAACATCAAGCAACTCGCAGCTATCCCGAGCGATGATCATCAGATGCATCCAGTATTCGGCCAAACACAATGTAAGCCCATTTTGAGAGATGCAATTACTATTATGACTAACAGCACAGAACTCTGCAACGGCTGCAGTACTTCGTCTATGGGGCATGTGTCATGCCGGAGACCCTAAGCGTGCGATATTTCTTCACACACTCAACCAGCCATGCGAAGAGTTCTGCAAGACAATGGGAACTGCTATTCTTGACCCGTTGCGTGTTGAAATGATAGCTAAGCTTGAGAGTGTCCTGTACAGCTACGATAGCGACAGATGGCTGGACTGCTTTCTGGCTTTCTTCTTACTCCTCGACCTCATTGACCGCACCAGCTACGACATTCGCGACATCATGGAACCACACGTGAGTTTCCTGCCACAAGTTCACACCCCAGTAATCCACCCATAGAACATATGATCTAACTTTCAAAGTCTGAGGAAGCCACGGTCTTCCGCAATCAGCTGTGCCATTCCAGCCAGATCATCTTGGGGCGCTATCATCACTACGTCAAAAAGTTCGCGCCCCCATCTCTTGCTTGGTTTGACGGTAACAACGATTTTCCCGACGACAGCTTCAGACGTCCAGAGCGGCGCCTTCTTTCAGGTCTGAAGATGTACGTCGTCTTTACGGACGGAGGTATGCTTATCTTTGATATAATTTCATCCTGTGATTTGCATTAGCTGACAAAAAAGACTATCGTCTCGACGGCACCGATAGCCCGCCAGAGAATGACCCCAGTTTTTGGACAAGACAACTTTATTTTACAGACTGGCACCCCCCCTTCAAGTCTATGATCCTCTGATTTATGTTGTTTTTCTGCGTTAGACTGTGTGCGGAGGTTTGATCATTTCTACAAACATTTAGGCGAGGATGGGACTACGAAATATTAAGGGAATCAGCCAGACAGTTTTTATTATATTTTTTATAATATTGGGCACTTGTTTTTTCATGTTAGTCTACGGTACAGTGCAGAGGTGACACAATGAACCACAAGTTATTCAACATAAAAACAAACTACAAAATACAAAAATAATGGATATCCAACTAGGCGACTTGCGTTTTATTAAATAAAGGTATCAACCTGTTTACTTGTAAAATAACGACGACATATGACCTCAAAATATTTATTAACTTTTCGTGATATATTCAACACAAAATTTCATCCATGATATTGCGTGGAAGTGTCCAATCTTGCTCGACTAAAGCAAAAAGTGACGGCGAGATGGACGATGACTAAGCAAGGCTTAATGTGGAAACTTTTCTTGACTTCAAGCGCTCCACCCTCGAGTCAACATTCTCACCTACATCTTGCAGCCGCACACCATCATGGCATTTTATGGAGTACCGCCGGTTCGAATACTGAGGCCTGCACTATGGTGTGCAGGTGCCGTGACCACAATCTATGTCGGCTGCGCCGCATATGAGACTCGGCACGACTACCGCATGATCCGGAAGCAGGAGAGAGTCCTCGGCGTCAGCGAACTTGGCGATAAGCCGCTGCCGCTCGCATCCATGACCTATGCGCGCCTCGCCGTTATGGCCGAGCCCACAGCCAACCCGTGGACGGAAGAGAACATCAAGATTCGCGCGAATCATATGAGATCAATGTGGCGCAGTCAGAGCGAGAAATCTCAGATGCACGGTGCCTCCATCGTCGTGCCCGAAGCGGAGCTTGACTTTTCCATGTCGGAGACCGAAAAGATCACATACGGCATCGTTGCAACTAATGTGGGCGTATTTGCCATGGAGCGGATGCTTCCCGTGACATCTGCGCTCTTCTCACACGTGCCGGCGTCAGGCTACAACTTCACCATGCTCACATCAAGTTTCGGCCACGTCGGCGTCTTTCATCTGCTGTTCAACATGTATGCAGCTACTCAGTTCATGCCGATTGTGACGTCCAACAAGACATTTATGGGCAGCGGCAGTCACCTGCTGGCCTTTTACCTGTCATCGGGTGTTTTGTCGGGCCTTGCTTTCCACCTTGCATCGGTGTGGCCGCGGCCCCTCGACCGGGTCACGCCTGCACGCGGTGCCAGTGGAGCAATCATGGCTGTCGTGGGCGCCTTTGCGACGGCAAATCCTGACGCACAACTCGGCCTCATGCTGATTCCGGGCAGTCTTCCGGCGTCGCAATTTCTGGCCTGCGTGGTGGCCTTTGAGACATATGGTCTATTCGTCGGATTCAATAGACTTCCTCTAGCACATGCATCCCACTTGGCTGGACTGGCCATTGGGTCTGCATACGTCTATTTCGATCTGCGGAGCAAGCTGTGGGAGCCTATCAAGAGATCAACGAGAAGGCAGATGTCCCGTATGGGCATGGTTCAATTGGAGGACGTTGACTAAGTATGTGTGTGTACAGGCACAGACAGGTACATGCAACAGGTACAGGGCGAAGGTGTAGATCTAGCATGGCACATGTGATGATAGGATCTGATCGTTCATATGCAAGACTGGGTACTGAGATATGCACGATACTCGGGACCATTCGAGATTTGATCTAGAGATGTATCATGCAAATCATCGATACTAGTGACTACAAAGAAAGTGCATTAATATGAATAGGCGGTTTCAGAGTGATGCATCATGAAATTAAAAAGCGTTGTGCTACAAAATATGTCAATCAAGGCCGATATAAAAAGATGCAATATTATATAAACAATGGCAAAACAGCGCAAAACAGCAAACTATAGGTGCATAATCCTAGGAAAAAGTAGAGAAACTCTAATAGCGAGCAGGCAAGAAAGAACGCTCGTCATTGCGGATGAACACGCGCATGGGAACCGTGGCCGATTCGTCGGGGCCTGGACAGACTAGGGACAGTTTTGTATGCCCTTTGCCTGCCATTTCCGATGCAAGCTTGCGCACATGTACCAGAACACTGTGTACGCTGGCTAGATTATCTTGATGATTGTCTTCCCACTGCCGGAGCGTCTCCGTCATGTCTTGCACCTGATCCTTGCCGCTGCTGCCGCTGGCCTGGAAGTGGCCAAACATATGGCCTGCTTTATAGAGCTGCTTGGTGCGGCCAAAGTACAGCTGCGGCTCAGGTGGAATAGCGAGTCCCTGTTTGGTAGCCAAGCTGAACGTCTTGACTTCGACGTATTTTTCACTTACTGGGCTGCGAGTGTCCATATTTAGGGTGATACTCAGAGTGTCCGACTCGAGCATATTTGATTCACCATTATCCGTTTCGTCATCAGCACAGTCTTCGGTACACTCCAGATCAAGGAGAGCGAAGCGGGATCCCGCTATATACGAGGGTATCTCGCGAGGCGACATAGGAGGGGTAGGCGGCATCAGAGTCGAACTCTGACGTTGGGGAGCATGGTAAGAAATGGGTTGGGCAAGGCCTTGATACCGCGTCGGTGGGGTTGCCGGCCGGCCTGCACCCTCCATTGCAATAATTGCATTCCGTCCGCAACCCGCACCGGCCGGCTCGTAGAACCCATCAGCTTCGCAATGGATCACACACTGGAGACTGCCAAAGCCATAGGACAGCACGCGGTGGTGCGTGAAAGAATCCCTGAGGAACTCGGGTGTTTCATCCGGGTAGTGGCAAGTCATGCTAGCAAAATTGTTGCCGCGGCCATAACTAACCTTGTGGTCTGGGTCGGCGTTCCATTGCTGCATCAACAAGGCACCACCGCCACTGCCATCGCCTTTCGGCCGCCACTCCAAGTCAAATCGGTGGGCCGAAATATGGTTGCCGGACACATAATGGAAGAGTCGGTATAGCGAACCAGCATTTGCCACAATGTCTGTCGACTCTAGCATGTTGCCGGCCTCTTGGGTCATGCACTGCACGGCGCAAACAAGCGGTTCTAGATTGTGTGTGTATGTTGGATAGGTACGCCGACTGCCTCGGCTGTTCTTGGGGTCATTGTGCTCATCGAGATCAAGCTTCACGCTTAGTGTCTTGGTCGGCGGCACAAACTGCTGGGGGAAACCGGGAACAGCAATCTTGTTGTCGGAAAGCTTGTTGTAGCTGGCCAAGAATTTGTCGTTGGAAATTGACAAGCGCTGTACAGCCTCGACTGCACCAGTAGAAGCTTCAGACGGACCATTGATCGATAATTTATCCAACGATTGCACAAGGGCAAGACCCTCAAGCATCCGCTGTCGACGCTCACTCGTGCATATCCGGTTCGTATAATACTTGCTCTTCTCGTTGCGGTACAAGGGTGATGACGGGGACGACGGGTGACTGTATACACACTTCTGCTTGGTAAACTGGTTGCACGCTGGCCCATATGCACAGGGTATCTGGCCACGGCCATCTCGCCATGATTTGAAGTCGCGAGGCTCGTGAGAGTAAAGACACATGAAATCATCAGGACAACGACCTGTGTTGTACGCGAGGCCGCACGGCCTTTCGCTTCTTATCTTTCTCCATGGCCGAGAATAATGTTCGCCGTACATTTTGAACGGTGCAATATATAAAGTGGGTGTGGGCGATTGTGTTTTGTTTAGAAAAGAGAACTGCAATATACATTGATAACAAGTAGGATATTTGCCTGTTGGATGAATTAAGCAACTGCAACTAAGTAATGGTGACGATGACGGCGTGATATAAGCTGGTGAAGGGGTAGCAAGGGAAAGCTCAATAATCATCCCAGACGCCCGTCTTTAATAGTGATATTTTAGAGAACACAGCTTGGTGATGTTTGTTTTGTTCTTGTAATGAGGCGACACACAAGGAAGTGGACATAAGAGGCCGCATTTATAGACCATTAAGGCAAAATCGAACGGGCAATGGTGCTATGATAGAAATAGATAATGTGAAGTTGAACCTATAAAGTGCTTCATGCGCAAGCCTTCAGTCTGTGATATTCATGTATGATTCTAGCCACATTGCGACGTCCCAAATTTAAAACCTTGACTGAAAAGGAACAAAGGTTGTAGTGCGGCCAGTTTCTGCGGCCTTCTATGTCTCTTCACTACAGCGCTGGATTAAAAACACATTCGCCCTGCTTAAGAAGTCAGCGTGAACCGAAGCTTTGTAGCGAATGTGCAATTAAAGGTGATCTAAATCGAGAAAATTGCACTTTCCAGCCATTCGTCATATTTTATTAGTTATGAAGTGAAATGGTGTAGTTGGGCACCGATGACCATGTAGCCGCCTTTTTTTTGGTTATAGACAATGAAAGCTTGGCTGGCCAATACGCCATACATATACTACTACCACACACAGACGTTGTGTGTATACTCATTATCTCATTTCAATAGGCAGTATACATTAATCTAGGCAGCTTAGTAAAAGGCTATGTACAGTGCCAATTCGCCTCTGATAAGTGTCAATTCATCAACCAATATAAGAGCGAGGCTATGCTAGGAACGCTGGCTGCCGTACACTGTGTTGATAGACTGTCTATAGACTGGGATGGGAGTTGGGTGAGAGGCTGAACCTCTTCTAGGGCCAGAGGAGGTTCGCCTTTTTCTGGTTCGTGTAGTAGGACCGGAAACCAACCAGCCACCTTTGCTCCCACAATATCCTTGTCCCATTCGTCTCCAACATACATCCTGTCCCAGCTGCCGAGAGCAAAGGGGCGTGTGTCCTGCTTATCATATGTTTCTTGGATCACCTGGTGACCGATGCCTTGCTGGCCTGTAGGCAACCCCTCCCCAGATTGGTCAGTGCAAACGCTTGCTTTTGAGGCCAGCGCCGCGGGCAACATCTCTTCTGCAGCTTTAAAGATGCGGGGGTCCGGTTTCTCGACGCCTACATCGTAAGACATGCAGTGGAAGTCGATATCATAGGTGCGGTCTGGCAAGAAAGCTGTGTCTTCGGGCGTCTTGCATTGGCGATCGGGGTCCAGGCTTCCATATCGTAATTGGCTGACATGCAGGCCCATTGAGCCGAGAATATCAGGCACACGGTCGTCTGAGTTGGTGATGACGCCAACGACAATCTGGTGGTATCGCTTTGGCTTTTGTAGTCGAAGCTCACGCAAGAGCGTTTTTAGCTGAGGCGCCATAGTGTACGCCTCGCTCGACGCGAACCGCTCGATCAGACGAGGCGCCAGGCCGCGAGGCGGATCGTCGACAAAGGGTCTGAACGTATCCTCAATGACGCTTGTCCACCACGCAATGGCGCCCATACTGCTCGTATGGCCATAGTTTGGGTGCTGTCGCGACGCGGCCTTGAATGCGGCGCGGAACGATGCCCGAAGCTGGTCGTCTGTAAAGAGAGGCGACCCGTCGCGGCGAGTGGTGAGACCAAATTGACGGCGCGCAACTTCGCCGTACTGCTGCTCAATCGGCTGCTTGATCTTGAACAGAGTACCGAATGCGTCAAAGCAGAGGAGCAAGTTGCGAGCCTTTGCCATTGTAAGTGAACCGTATGTGCATAGACCTATGATGCAAGGTTGCAGGTAAAGGCGTGAGGTTTGTGTAGGGTCCGTATGGCGGGGCACACCCTGTAAAGCAATGACGTCTAGTGGGCGCTCACTCACCAGTGTAGTCAAGATAGTCGACTTTAACACGATACTAGAATGTATTACAATCGAAGAAGGAAACTTAATAAATCAAACACCGTTAAGACAGGATAAGCCTCTATGAGGATTACATGTCTGAGACGAAACAGTACTGAGTGAAGTTCAGACACCGTTACAGAACTAGGACGGACAAACAGATAAATACAGTAAGTCAATGTACAAGCCAAAAACAACGAATTGAATTAGGAAAATAAAAAGAAACAGACCAAGGAAAAAACACACAGACCTGCTACTCTAACCTCTGCTTTTTGTTCCTTCTGTTCTTCCTTCCTACATGCTTAAATGGCCGCCGCTTGATACGCCGCCACTCCGGGTCCCAGATATCAAGCAGCCGTAATGTGAGATTGCCATTTTCCTTGTCTGTCCTGTTCGCGGCCTCGTCGGTCCCATCGACGCCCCTTGACAGCAGAAAGTGCACAATGTCATCTGCCTTGGGGTACTCGACTTGCGTTGGGTGGCAGTCCCAGGACCGCCCGCGCGGATTGTGCGCAAGTGACTTTAGGCGCAGTGCATCCTCGAGTGCTGCAAGAATGGGCGTGCACTTCCTCGACGATGCTGAGAATACAGGCGCATTCAAGTCTGCACCGACATCAGTGAGGCATCGCATGAGCTCGACCGGCCGCCGTTTATCTTGCATTGCTCTTGCCAGCAGGCTTTTATCCCCCACGCCGACTGAAGGGCTAGCCTTGCCTTTCTGCAACAGCAGCCTCGTGGTAAAGACGTTGCAGGCCTCTGTGCTGTGCTTGCAGTGGTCGTACCGCAGATCGTCCGAGCTGGACCCAGACACCCCGGCCCGTCTTGGCCGCGGCCCGTGAACCTGCACGAGCAGGAATATCATGTCCCAGACGGCACTTATCTGTTCAACACTAGACACCATACCCAGACTGTAGCCGTGCTCAAAAAAGCTGCTGATGATCGGCGCGGGACACCACCTCGGCGGGCGCAATGCAGTCTCCAGGACTGTCTTCAGCATTGGCCAAAACGCAGCCTTGTCTGCTGTAGACTCGTCGACAACACCCTTGGACAGCAAGTACGCAACGGTGTTTTGCGCATGGTCGCCGAAGATAGCGGTTTGGTAGAGATGGGCCGGTACTGATGTGGACAAGGCAACACGGTGTAAAGCTGCGAGGTTTCCTTGAATGCCGGCACGGAGGCTCAACTTTCTGTCCTCTGCATCGAGGTCTCTCTTGTATATGACACCGACAAAGATATCGTAAAAGTAGCGGGCGGTGATCATCCAGTGAAAGAGCGGCTGGATTTCGAGGTAGCGGGCGATGGAGAGGAGTATCTCGATGGGGAGCTTATTCAGGGAGAGGCAGATCATTTTGGCTTTTGTCGAGGTGCCCTAGGAAGAAGCATCGAGTAGAGTAGTCTGGCATTCTCGTAAATTAAAGATGCGACCTTGAAGTGCTATATATCAAGGCCACTCACATATATGCCACGCTCGCCGGCCTCTTGTTGGGCAACAATATCCTAAGCTTCACATTCTTTCCCATCTTGCATCTTGCGCTTTGTCTCAGTATCAAAAGGTACGTAGGCACTGCTGTCCTACCACTTCTCGGGAATAGCCTCGCCAGAAAATATTGGACCACCTCTATCAATTGCATTACTTCCCCATTCGACTATGTATTCGCTCGCCTCGCCATGCGTATGCAAGCCATTGGGCAATGACTGCTGCTCGCGATTACCTGCATGATGCACTATGAGCTGTCGTCAGATACAAGGTAAAGGTGCCAATAGACGCATCGGCGTCAGACAGGCATTGAACACACATCAGTGTGATATCAGGTGCACCACCCACCACCATGCAGAGAATAGCACATTGGCCAGCGCATCACTCATTGGCACGGCGTCCACTCATGGCTATGTAGTTGCCCGCCTTATTTCAAGTTTGTAGGAATCAACAGTTTGGCAATAAGTGCAATTGCCGCGAGAAGCCGTACATGGCATGATATTTTTATTGGTATTTTTTTAAAATATTGAAACCCCAAGTCAGTGACTAGTAGTACGTTATTGATACTTTTTCGCCATCTCAATCTCGATTTGTGTCTGGCTCCCGTCAATCTCGCCTCGGAAAAATGACCTGCCAGTCGCACAGACAATGCCATGCAACTTTGCACATTTGCCAGTTATCGATGTCTGTTTCGCAACGACGATCTCTACGAACCAAGACAGCAGCACGCCCATCAAGGGCAACTTCACACGACTCGAATAAGAATATATATACGCACACAGCTGATGGCTCACGAATTCTTCCAAGTCCAGCACCTCAAGATTTACCACTCAGGAACTGTAGGCTGATGAACCAGATAGCGCAACCCGGACCACATCACGGCCTCGTTTCCTTACCAGAGTCTCCGTGTGCACTGTCGTCTGTATATGTAGAAGCGGTAAAGCCGTCATTATGCATGAATTCTCTCGGGTATCACGAGTTCTTATTCCTATTCAACTACGGCAAATCTAGATGTGACAGCTTAGTGTTTTGGGTATAGTGCTTTTAGTGTTTGCGCACAGATACAAACTATGATGACCGTATCGAATTAGGCTAATAAGACACTGTCAGGGGCAGTAATACAGCACAGCACAGTACTGTACAGTACATGCATCGTACACAGCACTCATCACGTAAGTGGCCCGTGCAGCCAGCTCACTAAGAATTAAGGTAACACGGGAGCTCTGGAATACGGGGTGTAGTCGGTTTTAATATGGGACGCGGCTACAAATATAGAGAGGAAGAGCCCAAACAGGCAAAGACGCAACGAAGGAAGGAGCGACCCAGCAACGCCGGTATCCACTTTTCTCTCTTTCCCTCCTCCCTCTCACTCTCAGGCTCTCAGGCTAGAGGCTAGTGCGCTATTGCATGTTTATGCCGCCATCCGTCATACTGAAAGCACCACGTTTTCTCGCATTCCTGCCATCACGGGACCGTTCCCTGTTTCCCTGCATGGATCGCTCGAGCCTGCTACCACTCTGTCTCTGTGCTCTCTATTCTTGTTTTGGTGCATCCTCTTTGACGAGACTTCTCCTCCCGGCCTCTTCCATCGACACTCTCTTTACCTCCCACTATCTTTTTACTGTGTTTTGGAATACGCTCGTTTGCATCGCTGCCACTCGTTTGCGGTCTCTCGTTTTTGACTCGTCTTCTCTGACGCCTCATCGTCTCGGCCTTCCTCAAGCAGCCTCGACCTGTGTCCCTGGATCTTTCTCCGACCGCATCCTATATCCTACACATCGCCCCGACCCCATTCCGCCATGGGCTTCGGCGACTTTGACGGCCTCTGCCATGTGGCACCTATCCCGCTATGCGCGTCCATCGGCGCCATCACCTCCGTGTCCTTTGGCACCGGCATCGAGCCCGACTGCTTTGCCCGCAACATTGAGCTCGCCAACACCATCATCTTCCAGGGCGCCGCCAGTGCCATGCACATAGTCGCCCTCGTCATGACTGTCATCATGATCTTCCACGTCCGCAGCAAGTTCACCGCCGTCGGCCGTCGCGAGATCACGTCGTTCTTCTACATCTACATGCTTCTCACCTTCTTCTCGCTCATTATCGACGCCGGCGTCGTGCCACCCGGCTCCAACCCATACCCCTACTTTGTCGCCATCCAGTCCGGCCTGGCCTCGGCCCTCGTCACGTCGCTGTTGATCAATGGCTTTGTCGGCTTCCAGCTGTACGAGGACGGCACGCCTCTGTCTCTGTGGATGCTGCGCCTGTGCTCGGTTGCTGCCTTTGCCGTTTCGTTTCTCATTGCCCTTGCCACGTTCAAGTCGTGGGCCGGCCTTGGCCCGACCAACACTGTCGGCCTCTTTATTGTGCTGTACCTGCTCAACGGCATCCAGCTGCTCGTCTACATTGTGCTGCAGACCATGCTCGTGATGCGCACCCTGCAGGACCGCTGGCCGCTCGGCGATATTGTGTTTGGCGTCTTGTTCCTGGTCACGGGCCAGGTTATCCTCTACGCCTTCAGCTCCAAGATCTGCGTCGCCATCAGCCACTACCTCGACGGCCTCTTTTTCGCCACGACATGCAACCTGCTCGCGGTCATGATGGTCTACAAGTACTGGGACTCCATCACGCGCGAGGACCTCGAGTTCTCGGTCGGCCAGCGCATGAACAACTGGGAGGTCAAGGAGCTGCTGCCCGCAGGCCCGACTGACGACCACGACCGTCGCCAGACCGTGTATACCGAAGACCCCTATGCCCAATCGGCATCGTACGACCACAACTACTCGCCGCCAGCAGCCAACCGTCACTCCAAGTACTAGACAACCCCTAGTCGGGCTGTGCATTTTCAGCGGCCGTATTTCAATTTCTAGCCTTGGCATATTTATTCGCATTTTTATTTATTATTGATACACGATTTCCAGACGGGTTGCTTCTTTTATTATTTTATCTTTTAATTATCTAAAGGCTGCTTTGTTTGCTGCCTGGATCTCCAACGGGCAGCTTTGTTCTCCCATCTGCCTCGGGTAACATACCGGAACAAGCCGAGACTCAAACCGCAGAGTGGCGAGATTCTTCCAGCGCCATTACGCTTACTTGTGTTTTCTGTTTCTGTTTTCTGTTTATTGTTCGGCGTTTTATAATGGGTATTTTTATCGGAATTTAGGGCAGGTATTTATTTTGTTGACGGGATGCGATCAGATAAAAGGTGTTTGTTGTTAATCTGATTTTTTTATCTAGTATTTTATGTCTTTTCGTGATGTAAATCACAATATTAAATGCTTTGCTTTGTTTTCTTTCTCGTTTTTAATTTTTCAATTTTTTTTTATCCTTATCTATTTGAAGAAAGATAATCATCAAATATAACCTCTTTTATCCTGTTCAACAACTTTTATTTTTAGTATATGCAGCCCGAAAGTAATCTTGGTTTTAAATACAATAGCAACAAAGACATAATTTTCTTCGGCAAAAGAGCAAACAAAGCCGTGTGTCGCTGATCATTAACTTGCAGTGATCAGAGTCTAGATATTGTGCTGTAGACACCAATGCCCATAGTGGACAGACTCACTAAACAGCTCACTAAAGTAGTGCCGATAGAAAACGAAAGCATTGTATATGGCAGCAAAATTTATATCACTGAGTTTGCATCTACTCCAAGGAGTTTGGCAAGGCCTTCGGATTGAATCCGCGTCAGTCGAGGCTGCATATTTGAGTTCTTTGCTGTATCATTTTGGGTGATGACATCGCGATAGCCTTTGCCTTTCGGCTTATATAATTTTTATATATTGTTTGTAGCACCTACGATCGCACCTTCCTCGCAAACACATCTTGCACGCCGGCCGATCTTCGTCCTTTCCATTTCGGAGCGAAAAGTAATATCACTGGAAGCAGCTAGTAAGGCGCTGGTGACTATACCGACCCAAGACCCCACTCGTTTCGCTCTTTCCTTGTGCGAAAAAGCCATTGAAGGAATAGAGTTTAAGACGGAAGGAGCGACTGCCACGAACCGTTGCCATATAGGCCAGCACTTCCACTTCGCCCGTCTATAGTATTCCCACTTTCCTTCTCCAACCTCACCCTCACCCTCAACCTCATCCTCATCCTTATCCTCATCCTTTCCCATCCCTTTCCCATTCATTCCCATTCATTTCCCACTCTCTCTTACAACTTCCTCATCACTTTCTCACCACTTCTTCACTTTGCTCAGCCTTGCCTCATCGACACCCCGAAGGCGATCGCCCAGCAAGACCGGTACTTCTGCTTAGCCAGATCGATCCGATCTCATTCGGACATATATCGACGGTTTCCTCCTCATACCATTTGCATGGCCAAGTCTTTTCCACGGACGACAATTTCCGAACTGGTGAGTTGAGATGAATAAAAACCAGGCCCGGTCCTGCTCTCTCCTGTCAGCTTTTATCTGTATCCATTCCGCCATTTCGCCATTTCCCGTGTTACGGCCCGTCGTCATTGGAAGAAAGAGGAGCAGGTGCGGCTGCTACATGGGTGGGACTAGAGACTGACAAAACCGAGCCAACCATAGCGCGTCGCGTCTTCGCTGGCGCACCGAAGTCTTAGTTCTCCGTCGATCCATCCTAGACTGTCCTCCGAACTTTCCATTCAGACTTGCCCCAGGGGCCAGGCTAGAGGCTCTAGACACGCACCAGCACGCACCCACGCACTACCACACTTTCACACTTCCACACTTCCACACTGCCACGCCTGCACATCTGCGCCTGCACGTCTCTCACGCCTTGACGCTCCCGGCGTGCTCGCACAGCAAGTAATAGCCAACGGGACACGGCTCCCCTAGTCCTTTTCGGGCCACGCTAGCCTAGCCTTGGGGCCTTGTCAACAACCATAGTCCACCAGCTATTTTCTCATTCTCGTTCTTTTGTCCCTTTTAATTGCTGCAATTTTTCCCTCATGTCGCCCGATTTGCTAGCTTCCATTTGACAGCGCGCATTTGCGATCTCAATTCGGTTCGGCCTACCCCCCTAGCACTGCCGCCGCCGTCCCTCGTTCTTGAAGTCCCCTTGCTGCCCTACCTCTCCGATCGCTGCCACAGGTCTTCGGTGGTACCCCCTGATCCATCCTTTCGCAGCGGCTATTCCACCTCCCCATCCTCCATTGCCACTCCCCTCTATCGCCCATCCTCTATCTCATCACCGCTTTGGCGCATCTCATTCTACCCGCCCCCAAAACTCATTGCATTCATTCAACTTATATCTGGGAGCATTTCGACCTGGTTCTGTTTATTCGGCAACAGCTAACAACACGCTTTGGCTTTCAGTATAGAACTGGGTCCCTATATCATCCGATTCAGCCTCTGCCATCTATGAGTCTTGGCGAGCCTGGTCTCTTGCCGTGACAGTACATATTTGTCACTTCCAGTGCACTCCATTACAAACAGGCGGTGAATCTGGTGACAGCCAATGTCACGGCCGGCGAGCGCCTAGCCCCATTTCCTTTTTGTCGTCTCTCCCATTCTTTCCAGCGTCCGCCTTAAACACCATCATGGTGTACGCCGCCCCGGACGCGGCCCAGACCAGGACGCCTACCATAACAAATGGAGACAGCCGACAGAACGGGCACAATGGCCACTTGAGACCCAATGGATTTGCCTATCCCGGCGGTCGTGGCGAAGGCTCTAATTCTGCTGCGACCGTGAACGGCGAGCGCACAGCTCGGCCGGATAAAGGCAAGGAACCGGAACATCTCGCGCAAGCCATGGAGATTGATGAACCCGACCCACGAGAAGAGACTTTCAGCCTGCCATTCGGGCCAACAGTGCACCATGCACACCGCAATAGCAATAGCAACAGCCACGAGACGGGCCCGGATGAAGCCGCAAAGTTGATGGCCAGTATAGATGACTTTGAAAAGCACAATTGGGACACTATCGAAGAGAACTGGAATAGCGAAATGGCAGAAGTCTACAAGAAGGAAGACAGCGCACTAGACCGAGCTTACAGAGCCGAGGAGAACCCCCTGGTTGGACAGCTGGACAAGGCTATCTCTGACTACAACCGTCTCCTTCAGGACCTGTTTCAAGCCAAGGTGGAGGTCGATGGCATCGTTGACACCCTCCATTGCGTGCGCGCAAGGTACGACAAAATGCAATACGACATGAACGATGCCCGGAATGTCAACGACCTGCGCGTTCGCTCCTGGATCGCGAAAGGCCGGAGAGCTGTCGCAGAAGCAGCCGCTCGTCGCCAAGCCGAAATCAACAATCGCCGTTCCGCATACGTCGATGGTAACGAGCATACCATGTCAAGCATATTCAATGAAAAGCTGCATGGCTTGATCGAGCGCGATGACGAGAACTATAGTGGCCGCTCATCCAGCCGGCGCCGTTTACCGGATCAATCGACCTCTACAAATGGCATTCAGCAGGGGCCAAGTACCAATCAGCCCCATTTGGAGGGCTTGCCTTGGGATGGCACACATCCCGACTTTGAGCCGCAGCGTATCACCGACGTTACCACAGCTACTGGTGTCAAAGTTGGCATTTTGCACTCCATTCCTCTCGTCAACCACTGGATCGATTCTCTTATGCACTTTCCTGTCCTGCGAAACGTTGAAATTCGTCTCGGTCGCAAGTTCACTCCGGCGCATCTTCTTGCCATCTACCAGGGCCCGGACCAGAAGCAAAGCAAATGGTTAAGTTTTATGATCCAAGCTACCGGCCAGCAGCAAGATACCGCGTGCCAGACATGTGCCAAAGGACAAGGTCTCTTCTCCACGTGCATAATCGTCGGCGGTCCCGACTTCCCCCGCTGTGGCAACTGCGAGTGGAATAAGCATGGCTGTCACGGTGCAGTCGGCAAGACTAACGCCGTGCTACCCGATTTCCATGGCCAAGCCAGAAGTCAGAACCGCCAACGTCCCGAAGTTGTTGATCGAAACAAGGCCATTAAACCCACCAAGCCTGCTCCCAGCGTCAAGCCGCATATCAATTACAAAAAGAGCGTAGCTCATTTCACCAAGGCAATGAACCTTGTAGAGCCTCCCAAGCCGCCAGCCCCGAGCCAGGCTGAGATCGACCCTGGCCAGTCCAGTCAATCGCCAGCGTCTGGCCAGAAGACGAGCAGGTCCTCAAAGACGGACAAGAATGGCCCAGCACCGACACGCGGCAGTGGCCGGCGGCAAAAGTCTACTAGTGCTTCTACACCTGGGAATAAGCGGCCGAGCACCCCGGCCAATGGCGACCAGTCATTCTCCAAGGACATGTCACCTTTTGATGCTACCGAGGAAATCACCGAAGACACACTTGCGCTCCATCACGACGGCATGATTTATCTAGAGCCTGAGCTGATGTACGGTGTCCCTCGCCGTAAGATTTCTCCAGAGCATGCCTACTGGGACCCTTCCTGGAAATCGCTGGAGACATATGTGCAGAACAAACACGACGAGTGGGTGAGCAAAGTTACTGCGCTCAAGGCCATTCCCGAAGCCAATCTCACCGATAAAGACCGTACGGCTATCTTCCAGGCTGGCCGACAGATCAACCGTGGCAAGACTATTCTCAAGTATCTCGGCAACTGCGACTCTCACCCCTATCAACTCGTCGGGAAATCATTTCTTACTACATCTTCCACCCATTACGATACTCTTCACCGGATGGTGGCTACAATCGAAGAGCTTGGTAAATTCAGACTCAGCGTCACCCCAGTTGACTGGCTCCGACAGCGACTCTATGAGATTCATCGCGAAAAAGGAGACGCCTTCAAGCTGGACAAAGTTCTGGCGAAACTATACCACGACCCCAAGCTCTCTTACCTTCGGTCTAAAAACGGATTTGGCAATATCGGCCGCCCATCCGTCTTTACTAGGGGTGGTGCTAATGGCGTCGAAGGCAGCGGCGGCGATGGCACTGGTCAGTCGTCTACCACTAAGCGGAGAAGTGACAAGCGCAGACAGCACCACGACTCTGCCGCATCGACCCCTACTCGGAGAGCTTTCACCGAAGCAGACCAAGAGGCAGCTACCGATCTTGCACCCCGCAACAAAAGACGGAGGAAGACTGCTGACGCAGCCGCTACTACCGCCGCCCTGGCCCCAGCTTCTATCACAGCTTCAAAACGTGCGTCACGCCCAACGACAACTTCACATCCACCCAAAAATAGTGATCGACACAACACATTAGCTTCTGCTCTTGCCTTCCGCGCCCGCAGTGCATCACCGGGGCCGTTTGGGAGTTCTGTAAGCGACAATGGCTCTAATCTCTCAACACCTGTGTCCTCGCGTTCCTCACGTGCTGCGAGCCGCAAGAGTCGGAAGGGGGCGGATGATGACGGCAGCAGCCGACCTGTTAGCCGCAGCATTGGCCGATCTGATGGCATCGATGACTCCATGGACGACAGCCACAACACTAGTCTGGAGTCTGGTGCAAATGGCAGTCAGATCGAACAAATCGAAAGCCACCATGTGAGCCACAACTACGGTGGCTATACAGACAGCGAGGATGACGAGAACGATGGCAACGAAAGCGACGTCGTTACTAGAGGCCGCAACCGCATGCGTAACGGCACTCAAAGCAACAGCCGCGTCGCCAATGCCGGTCGGCGCAGACGGGCCAGCCGTACCAGCCTTGCCATACCCAACGAGGAGCTGGACCTGGACTACTCAGGATACACTTCGCGCGACTCACTCACCAATGACGTTGTCGTTAACAAAGACTGGCGCGTGTTGCAAGTTAAGACGCGTGATCTCACATCCAACGGACACACGACACAATACTGGCATTGGGTTGATGAGCAGCACGCTCACCAGATGTCAGGCCCCGGCGGTCCGGCAGATTTCGACCCGATGTTTGAGCACCAGGTGCTTAAGGAGACAGAGCCGACAACCAGTTGGGGCGTGTTCCGAGAGCCTATTAACTTTCATCTTCGCCTGCGCGAACTGACGGGAATCAGCTACGGAACAGGCAGCAAGGTCGTTGTCATTGGCACGAAGGAGATGCCCGACTTTCCTCACCGTGGAGACGTGCTTGCTCGGTTTAAGCGCGAGCGCACAAAGCGCCGGTTCCTCGTCTTCATGAAGAAGAAGGGTGTTGCGCTGCACAAGGTGTCGACAGATGAGATCGACGACGATTGGGAATCTCTCTCAAAGTCCCAGCTCATGCCCGGAAACGAGTCCGACTAGCAATGCTATAGAGACCTGCAATGTATATCTGCTGATACTTCTTCTCCCCAAACATCTTGTTGCGCCCACATCTCCCGTCTTGATATTATTTAGCATTTTTGACACTTTTGGCGCATTTCTCTATTTTGATTTCTATATCACTCACATTGGTCTTCGGCCTATTTACATAATTAGCATTCGTTTTGTTCCCATTTCGTTCACATTTACTTCTCATCTTGTTCCTATTTTGTTATTATTCCCCCGTCTACATGTCGACATGGTGTAATGGTTTGGACGGTATCAGCATCTGGCAGTCTTTTTGGAATGAACTTGGCGTGCAGGACTGGCATGGCATTGCAGTTACAGCGCCTTGTTGTAGCCCACAGCGCTACAGTCTGCATTCAGTGCAAGTACTGTAACTGGTGTTGTGGGCATGATCATCATACATAATTGATAAATATTTCATAATAACTGTGAAATGCGATTTTACATGTATAGTCGGCAGGAGAATTCTACAATGAAAGCCTTACAGCTCAGACTTGTGTATCCCCCGTCCTTCCTGTCCGTTTGTCTCTTGCTCCGACTTTGCTTGGTGTTTGTTGTGCTGATTGATTCCCTTATCGTTATCGCGCGCGCGATGTCACCCCACCCAATGGCCTTGGCTCGAAAGCACGGGATTATGTAATACTCCAAAAAACTGTTCAATTACGCATTCCGACCTCAAAAGTTTACAGCTTGGAACACCATCGACATCAACCACACCACCCACAACCATGCTCTACGAACTAATAGGAATTGTATGTAAAGCAAGTCTTGCAGCCGACCGATACAGCGACAACAGCTAACTTGTACCCAAAACAGGCCCGTCCCGGCAACGTCGGCGAGGTGCGCGACATTGTCATGTCCATCGGCCAGACCGTGCTCCGGAATGGCGGCGTCGTGCGCTCGATTGCCAACTGGGGCGTCTTCAGTCTCCCGCGGTCGGTGACGGCACATCAAAAGACACACGTGCGCGGCCACTACTTTGTGATGCGTTTCGACGGCACGTCGGCAACACAGACGCAGATGCGCAACACGCTGAAGCTGGACCCCCGGATGGTGCGGTCTGCCTTTGTCCGTCTGGCGGGCGCCGACGGCAAGCTGGAGAACACTGTCAAGTTTGGCGATGTGATGTGGTCGCGGGCCACGGGCCAGTCATAAGAGGCTACAAAAGGTCACTAGGGGCGTCTGGCATGCGCGGAGGCGGTGGGAGGACAGACAATACAACGACTTCTTTTTCTTCGAATCCGTCTCGAACATCTCGAACATCTCGAACACCAATGTTCCACAGGAATCCCTTTGTTTGACTATACAAAGGGACATGCCGAGCCTTTGGATTACAGCGACACCAGTTCTCCCCTGGCCCTTGACGAGTCTGCAAACAACGAAAGAAGTGGCAATTCATGTTGCCGGCCCGAACCTCGACCGATCGCCACCCTCGCTGCTTCTTGGCCACGCGACAGCCCCCATCAGGTACCACACCATAATACAAACGACAAGCAAAAACAACAACATCGAAGCCGAATATACGATTCGTTATACCCACGACACATTATACGCACACACACACAACACACATATACAAAACTACATACTGTACGATATCAAGACAAAAAGACATAGGAACACTGGATATACTCCGAGGGCGTATCGGTCCTTACGGCCGATATTGCCATGCTTAACAAGCTATACAAATTACGCAATAAAAACAGTCATAAAAATGAAGACGAAAAAAAGAATGAACATTGAATAAGGATATATGATACATATATTGGGTATGCTATAAACCACATGGATCGCCTGTCGGCTACTTCTCCATGCGCAATTGTTCAACACAAGTCACCAGAACCTAATCATGGCTGATTCCCGGTTGCGCAGTGTGGCTGTTGGCGCGGCTCCAGGCGACAAAGTCGTCAATGACACTGGGCCAGGCACCGTCCTCGTTCCAGAAGGACAAGGAAGGGTCTGCGACGGACTTGTTGGCAAACTCGAGCGTCTGATTCCACATGTCGCGGTTCACGGACCGAGTCCATTTCTCGTTGAGAAACTCGATCCAGATCGGCGTCCAGTCGGTGCCTGTGGAAGTTGAGATCCAGGGCTGGCCGGGCGCGGCAAAGAGCACCTTCCAGAACTCAATAGCGTTCTCGAGGCTCATAGACCGTTGGTCGGCTTCTTTGCCGGCGGCGAATGTGTAGCGGTAGATCTTTTTGAAGAAGGCAGGGTCTACGCCAAACTGCTGGACGCGCATAGCGATATAGCTCTTCTGGTCTTCGATGGTGGAGCACGGCTTGTGGGTGGCGCTGGCCGCCTTCCAGCCGTCGACAAAGCCCTTGCGGGTGATCTCGCCGAGGCTGGGCGCCTGGACAATCTCGAGAGCGACAAAGACATCGCTGGTTTCTGGGTTGAGGCCGAGTGAGGTCAGGTAGCCCATTGTGGACTCGACACCGAGCTCATTCTTGGGATCTTCCGTTGGATCTGAGGCTTGTTAGAAGGGGGGGTATCAATATTAAAATTAATGATAGTGCAGTGCTTACTTCTCAATTCGTCAAACAACTTGTCGAGCTCGGCCTCCGCGGCCGAGGATTTTTGGCCAGCGCCTCCACTAGCTGCGCTGTTGAAGTACCTACATAAGAATTAGCAGGTGTTGACACGACTGCACTGGCAGTGTATGAGGGGTAGAAATGTAGAAACGCAGAATTGCAATATAAGAAAGGTACATCATAACAACAGAGTTGCAAAACGTGAGGGTAGATGAAAATGCGCCAAAAAGAAAGACGAAAACAAAATCCAGAAACAATGACAAAGCAAGAAAAGAAGAAGAGAAAACGTTGCTCGACAGGCATACCCTCCGGACTCTTTGCTGTTTTTGCTGTCCTTGCTCTCTTTGCTTCGCCCTATCCTGGATGCCTTTGCCCGCAGTCCCCGTGACGTTGACGGGGACCCTGTTGGTGTGTTGTTGGAAGACCGCAAATTCCAGAATGAAGAAGAGGATGAAGTTGCTGTGTGTGCTGTATGTGATGCTGCTGCTGCTGCTGCTGCTGCTGCTGCCCGTGGCGTGGTGGCTCCCGAAGTTGCGCCTGAATATGTCCCATGGCTGATTGTATTTGAGTAGCCGTCGCCCTCGCTAGGCGAGTCTGTATCTGTCTGATTTGGACTCTGACTTTGTGTGTTTTTGCCTTTGTCTTTGCTCTGCTTGTTCCTATCGGGTATCCGAAAGATTCTCTTAACGTCGAAGCCCATGCTGGCGTGAACGAGGGCAATCAGACGTTCAAAGAGTAGATACAAGTAGAGACAGGTTCAGACAGGTTGAGACAAGTGCGAGAACGACTACCCGTTTGGGTGTATGTCGTGAGAGAATAGGGTTGGCAATGTCTTGTCGAGAGAGTCCAAGAGACTGGGCGGGAACAAGTATGTAGGTTTTGGAGATCAGGTCACAGATCAGGCAGTGGCAGGATCGGGATCATGCCGGTAGTTGAGAAGATCCAGTCCAAGGAAGCGAAAAGCAACAGCACAGGCAAAACTTTGACCGTGATATATCCGTTGCAATCGATCTCTTGTCCGTATTTCCTCGATTATCCGCTTTTCCCCTTTCCCTCTCCGTTTCTGCTGGCCGCTCGTCACTCGTCACTTCTCTCTTTCTCCTATTCTCCTATTCCTAATGTCCGATGGTGTTCCTCAAGAAATGTGGAAGAATAGCAGACCCAGGTTGGGGAAGTTGGGGTTGATCTCTTGGTTCTGTGGTGTCGACCGGGTGTGCTCTGGGTGGCTGTCTGAGTACAAGCTTTGTAATTCGTCTCCGCAGGAGAGAACCAGAGTCTAGAATGCGCAGTGCCAGGTGGAAAGGTGGCTCCTGGCAGTGCAATTGGAGACAATGCAACCGCAGAGCGGAATAAAACAGAACAGGTAAAAGTCGAGAGCTCGATAGTGCAGATTTGGGCAATGTGCTGCAGAGCGTTGTAGTAGGGAGCATTAAGGTGCATAAATGCAGCAGACAAGCGAGTACGCGGAAGTGGCGTCGCAATGACGGCGATCTCGAGATGTAGTATGCCAATCGGGCAGGGGTGTGTCGAGTGGGATAAGATGTCACGAGGACGAGAGTCGAATAAGATGGCAGAGTTGGTGCTAGCAATTCGAAAAACAAATGCAACGACAGCGCCAAGACCGGCACAGTACGACGTTGAAAGGAGACGGGCCCGGAAGGAGAAGGAGAGGTAAGATCAAGCGTCGGAGAGGAGCAGAGTGTAATAGACTGTAGACAGATGGAGAGTGCGGGCAATCAGATGCCAATTCATTGGGGTAAGGGGCACACAGGGAAGAGAAGGACAGCAGAGGTCGAAACAACGTTGTAGCGGACAGGAGCCGGCATGTGGAAAATGGTGTATAAGGCCGATATTGTGGTTGCGATGGTTGTCGAGGTGCAGGCGATGCCGAGGCGAGGCGAGGCTGAAGTCGAATGCGATATCGAGATGCAGTCCAGAACGAGCAAAACAGAAGGGGAAGAAAATAACAAAGATAAAGAGGAGAAGCAAGATGGACGAAGAGAAAACCAAAGCTAAAGGCAGGTGACAGAAAGACAAAAGACCAGATTATGGAACAGGAAAATAGATGTAGAAAATCAGCCAGTCTAGTGAAAGTCGGAGACGGTGTGGGGGGGAGTTCGGAGAAGTAGACGAAGCGTAGTGCCATGTGCAGTCTGCAGAAGATAAAGAGCAAAAGAGCTAAAGGGACTAATAAAAGAGAAGCCCCGAGAAGGAAGCGGTACAAGATACAGAATGGAGCAAAGGGCAGACAGAGACCGATGGGGAGAAGGAGACGCAGGAATGGATGAGACAGCAGGGGAGCAGGGAAAAGCGAGACATGGATAGGCAGGACGCGGTGATGAAATGCAGGAGGCAGAAGACACGAGAATAGAAGTCAAATAAGACAGGCAAAGGCTACTTACAAGTCGGCGGCGAGTTCTAGATTAAAGTCTGTGCTTCTTAGGACCTGTTGGTATTTACCCGAAAGTCAGCGGAGTTCTGTAGACACACATAGGAACTGAGGTAAGGAATTGGAGAACAGTGAGTAGACAGTGCCATGAAGAAAAGTCTGGGTTAGGTCTGTGTCTGGTGTTTGGTGCAATGATGTCCGAGTCGAGGGTGGTTATATGTGGCTGGCAACAACGTGGGCTGGCTAGTGGAAAGACAATGCAATGTTACAGATGCAATGCCGAAAAAAAAAGAAAGCAACAAACGGACAGGGCAAGTAAAGATAGCCAAACAAAATACCAAAGCACAAGGATGGGAGTCGACCGGAGTTGACAAGCAGTTGTCAATAACGGCCAATAGGTAGTTTAGTTGGTTGTAGTTGACAACTGGTTGCCAACTAGTTCCAGTTAACAACTGGTTAACAACTAGTTCCAGTTAACAACTGGCAACGGCTAGCAGTTGTTAACAACTAGTTGACAACGGCCAATTGCGCAGTGCCAAGCAATGTGAAGCCAGGCCAGGGAAGGAACGAAGCACCGACAGCTCCGCGAGGTGGATAGCCAGCCACGGAAGCATGAGGCCATGAGGCCATGAGACCATAAGACCCATGAGGACGGGGTAATGACAGAATGGGGAAATAAGACAGACAAAAAGGCACCGCAGAGACAAAAGACAGGAGTGAGAGACAAAACGAGACAAACGAGACAAACGAGACAGAGCAAAACTGGACCATGGTGATCCGCCCAAATAGGGCCGAATAGCAACATGCAACCTAAAGCGCCGCTGTCCGTGGTGTCCGTGTTGCGTGTGCGTGTGCGTGTGTTTTGCCGATTTACTGTATTTCTGCCGGTGTATTTCTGCTGCTCTGTTGTGTGCTGTCTCTTTTGTCGTATTGCGTATGCTGTTTCTACACTGCTGCATCCCGATGGCTCCTTTCGTCACGGTCATTTGTGTCGAGGGTTTTGGCAAGGTTTGTCGGAGTTGAGCCTTTTCGAGGGCGGAGTTTCCGTTTTCTCCGCATGGGTTGCTGTCGAGTGGTTGTCCGTCTGTCCGCCTGTCCGTCTGCCTGTCTCTCTTTCTCGTCTTTCATCTTCATGAGTCTCTTTGGCTTCATTATCAATCTACCTCACCCTGCAGAGTTGCGGCTGGCAAGTCCCCGCGAAAAAAAGCTGCGAGAAGCAGAATACGCAAAGGGAAAACGGGAGAAAGGGAGAACCGGGAAAACAACCCGAAAAACAGAAACAAAACAAAAAGAAAACGGAAAGTAAATAGAGAAAATATGACGGAATTGCAGGAGACTCCTTGATCGGGGCAGAAAAGGCGAACGCGCTAGGTCAGTGCCTCAGTGTCGGAAAATTCCCGAAACGCACAGCAGGCGAGGTCATGCGGGAGCGGCCTTGTCTCGGTCGGCAGCGGTCAACGGCGGGTCGGCGTGTCCTCGGTCTGGCTCGTTATTGTACTCGCTTCGTCGAAGCCCGTTTATGGGTTCATGCGATGCTTGTCCTTGACTCCAGGGCTTTTCTTCGCTCTTTTCTTCTTTCTTTTCTTCATCCTTCCCTCATCTTTTTCTTCCTGTTCCCCTTTTACTTCGTCTTTCTTTTTCTTTTCTTTCTTCGCCATCTCTTCACCTTGTCTGCGCGTTTCAGCTGCCATCGGACCCGAGTTGTCTCAGAGCTCTGTTCACAACTGATGACAGCTTGCTGACTTTGCTGCCATGTCGTCTCCCCTGGCGTCTGTTTTCTTGCCATTCTGGCATTTTGATCTCCCGCCCATCCTCTACTCCTGTTTGTTTGGCTTGCGATGCATTTCGACTTAATTTGGACTCGACGATAGACCGATTGACCTTAGACCGGACGTTGACCGGCCCCGATTCGAAGTCGATAATTTTTCACATGTATTCACTCGACGGCATGGGAACGGCGGACCAGCGGAAAGGTGAAGGCAAATGCAGGAAAACAAGGAAACGAAAGAAACAAGGAAACAAAAGAAACAAGACAATCAAGGCAGACTGACCTTGACGGCAGAACGCTCGCTGGCGCCGGTCGCCCTCATAAACTTGGCAACGACTAATCGCTGCGACTGCGTCAACGGCGCTGCAGGCATGGTGTCAGGGTGGCAGTGTCGGAGGGTAAGGTTGGCAGTTTGTCGGCGTCGGATGCAAGTAGGTGTGGTGTCCGAGCTGATGTATGTATATCCCAAATCGACAGCCCCGTCGCAAGGCTGAAAGACGAGAGATGTCTCGGGTCTATGTCGGGAAGCGGCTTGCACGACTGTTGCAGATATGCAGCTTTGTGGTAGGTGTTGGCTGTAGCTGGGACTAATCTAGGTAGGCTCGGGTCTTGATATCGCTTGGTTGTAGTTGAGAAGGAGATCGAGCAGAGGTCGGAGGTAGGTCAAAGAAGTCAAGGATTCCAAAGACGTCAAAGAAGTCAAAAGGGTCCGAGGTTGGTTCAGCCGGAGGTCGTGTTTCGGGAAATTGACGAGGCAGAAAAATGGCGTGGATGGGGATGGGGATGGAGAGTATTAGGCGGTGCACGGCCAGTGGTGTCAAACTGCAAAGGCGGTGATCCCTGTCGGCTGGCGTTTGCGGTTTAAAGATGACGGAAACTATATCGAAAAGTCGAGACGCGCTGGAAATGTTCAGAATTTGAGAACTGCAGTAAAAGATGGAAGAGAGAGAGGGAGAGAGAGGGAGGAAGAATAAATAAGGGGCCAGAAACTATCACCACACAAGAAAGAAGGAGCAGTCGGTGGTCGTGGTGGAAAGGGCAAGAGGGAGCGAAGCGACCATACACGAGCGACGAGAGGCGAGGCAGGAAGAGGAGAGGAGTCCAGGTCTTGGAGAGAGAAAGCGAGAGAGAGAGAGAGAGGAATGGCGGGGTTGCAGAGGCAGCTGCCAACTATAGTGGGCTCTTGGGCTGCTCTATGCCCAATATCTCTTATATATCTTGCCAATATACTGGCACGTGACCCCATTACCACTGTTTGCGTACCGTTTGGGGTAGACTACCACCAAGACGACCCCTGCCTCCATCACCACCTTGTCACCACCCTCTCGGTGTGGCCTAAAATATGTAAAAGTTTGTGTCATATATTGGGTCTTGCGGTGTGAATATACCGTATTTTTTCGTCGAGTTTGAAAAGGCTCATTACAGAAAGACGCACTGTCGACATCTGGCTAAATGTGCTGTCGGCGAGGACCTGGATGAGATCATCACAAATGCATCGGGGTAGCTCGGTAGTAGCGGTTGGTAATATGGCACGCGTAATATAATTGTAATGGTGGTGGATGCTGGATATGTTTGCATGTGAAAGCGGCAGAGTAAATAAATGCAAAAGGCAAGACTGAAAGACAAAACAAGACAGCACGCAAATATAATGCCGGAAGTAGGGACAGAACAGACAAAGTAAAAGATATCAGATTACAATGTACAACAGGGTAGTAATAGACAGCAGAAACATGGAAAGCAGACGGTAATAATAACAGAAAACATGTGCAAATGCAAACGCAAACGCAAATCGCAGAATCAAAATCAAAATCAAAATCAAAGACAATATTGGCCGTGGTTCTCTGCCAAGTCACGACGCATGTACCTCCCCGGGCCTCTGCCATCTGGCGTCTACTCCCCGAGGGGCATGCCGTCGAGCTCGTCCAGCAGCCGCCGCCAGTTGTCTGCAAGCATCTCGCTGTACTTGACACGCTCCTGCGCCCAGTCCTGGTTCCACCGCGACACATGGTACTGCGTCGCCTGGAAGTACACTAGCTCGTCGCGCAGGCACTCCTTGACAAACACCGACCGGTTGTGCTGCTCGACAATCGACTCTTTGTCCTTAACAATTGCCTCGACGACACGCTCGATATCGCCCGGCTTGACCTGGCTCGCAGTCTCGGGCGCCTGGTGCTTCGCGCGCAGCGTCGCCAGCTTGGCTTCGTTGCGCTGAATGCGCTTCTCGAGCTGCGGGATGTTGTCGCGGTCGAGCCGCTCGCGGCGTTCAAACAGATCCCGCAGGCCGACGAGCGCGTCGCGCTGCCGCTTCAGGTCCTCCAGCACACCGGCATCCCAGGCGCGCGCTTCGTCCTCCATGAGCGACTGGCCTGTGCGCAGGTGCTTGCTCATGGCGATGAGGCCGTCGTTGAGCAGGGGCACGAGGTTGGTATCGGTGGCGTACACCTCCGTACTCGTCTCAGTCAAAGACTGCAGGGACACCGCCATACGCGCATGGTCGTTGGCCACACCCTCGCCGCGCTTCACCAGCCGGTCCATGATGTTGCAAGTCGTAATGTACAGCTCCGTCGCCCGCCGAACACCGAAGCGCGTGCGGTCAAACAGTTCTTCGAGCTGCGGCGACAGCGACTCCTCCAGTCCAGGCGGCAGGGCCCGGCCGGCAAACTCGTCCTGCACCGAGATCGTGGCCTGCTTGCGCCACACAGACAGCTCGGTCGGCACCGTCAAGAACATGACCACAAGCTGTTCCGTGCTGATCACGGGATGCCGAACAAGTGCACTCAGGAACCGTGCAAGACCGCGCCGCCGCTTTTCAATGAAAGCCCCATCGTTGGACAGGTGGTTGCCGTTCAGGGCCACCCGCTTCGGCGGCAGCAGCGGCAGCACACGGAACGGGTACCGCTTGTTCAGGCATTCCAGCAGCCACACAAAGTCGCTGTACCGCCGCACCACCTTGCTGCCGCGCCGCTGGCTCGTCACCTCGTAGTTGTGGTGCTGGAACATGAACAGACCCTCCTTCTCCGGCAGCAGCGTCACCAGAACATTCTCCTCGACCGCCGGCGCCGTGCGAGCACCCCCAACGGCAATACCGCCAATCGCACGCTGTGCTGATGTTGGCACCTGCTGTCTTGACGAGTCGCCGTTAAGGCCCAGACTGTTTCTGCCAAAACCGCCATCGCCATATACGTCCCAGCCACCACTTGCAGCCGAGGCGCGAGGCGACGACACTGTAGGCGCCGATCCGCCCTGCAGCGAACCATTCGCACTGCCGCCTCCAATGCTTCCACCACCAACAACAGTAGTATCCGGCGTCGTTGTGAATGTCGACGTCGTTCTTATCGGCACAGCCGACGTTGACTCAGTCGGGCTGCTCCCGAACAGGCCATTTGATGCCGCAGACTGCGACGTAGTAGGCACAGGCGTCGTCGACACGGGCTCATCAGCACTGTCGGGAGCGGCAGAAGTGGGTGCGTTGGCAGTGGCGATAGCTCCGTTGCCGGAGGGCAGGCTGTCCTCGTGGTGGTGGTCCTTGTGCAGGTCGGGCGTGCCCCAGGGGTCGTCGGAAGTGTAGTCCATCGAGGGAGAGGTCGAGTGTGTCGGAAGAGGCGGCTGAGGCTTGTTTGTGTCGGACTCTGGCACCGGCTTGATCTGGGGAAAGGCAGGGGGCTGTGTATAAGAGGAGGCAAACGGGTCGTCTTTGGAGAAGGGCTCTTGTTTCACCTTTTTAGGCGAGGCGTCGACGTTGTTGGTATCGGTGGACTTGATGGACTTGGGTGGCGGAGATGAGACGGCGGCAAAGGGGTCGGGAATATAGCCAGGGAGGGTCGGACGAGGGAGGTCTGATTATTATTAGTATGGTGAGATATGCAATGGAAATAAATGAAATGACAAAGAAAGAAAAAAACTACGAGGTAGTAAAATTGACAGCGAATAGTGATGCAGGTGGCTAGGAGAGGTCAAGGCGGATGCTGTGCTACCCAACTCCCTCTTTAATCCATAACTGGGCATGCATCCAGACCAAACCAAATAGCCCCAATCGAGACCCACCAAATCTCGCATATCGGTGATTCGTAGGAGCAGCAACGTGATAAGATAGCGATGCAGCTGTTGATAGCAAGAAGCAACTCGGATCTTGGAAAGCTGAAAATTGGAAGGGGAAGGAAGATAAAGAGAGAGATGCTGGAGAATAGAAACATGCAATAATAATAAATCAAACCTACTTCTTCGCCGCTCGTCGACACCGTCAAGGCTCGGCACGTCGCCTTCTTGCGCCAGGCCAATCAGCGCCAGCAGCACATTGAATTCGTTGCGCCCCAGGCTCAGGCCGGCTGCTCCGTCCGTGTTCCCGGGCGCAAGCACGCCCATGATCGTCGTCTGGCTGTCGGCATCTAGCTTGGCCGCAGCCAGCACGCGCGCAACGCCGTGTCCCGACAGAGCGCCTGTCGATGCAGCGCTCTCCTCGTCTTCCTTGAGCGATGTGTCAAAGGCGTCAATGTAGTACTCGGGCACATCCGATGAGGGCAGCAGTGCACGCAGCAGCTCAGCCCGGGTCTTCTTCTTGCGCGGTGTCGGCAGGTCCCACGGGCTGTTGTTTGCGCTATCGGGGCGGCCGGCGTCAGCGTCGGCATTACCGTTGCCAGTACCGGGCCGGCTGTCGTCGTCGTCGTTGAAGAGCGAATCTGAATTGGTCCGGCTAAGGCCATCGTCATCAAAGAGGCCATGCCGGGAGCGCGCAAATGACGAGTGCATCGAGGGGTTAATGGCGCCCTCGTCGGGCGGCGTGGTGCCAAACAAGGACATTTTAACCGCCGCTGGGTGTTGCAGATGCTGTCGCTATGTCGTTTGAGGAGTTGAGATTTGTTGTGTTGGAGATCTAGAAAGACAATAGGTCGAGACGCAATCGAAAAGGGCTGTCGCAGGATCAGCCAGAACCGTTGAGTCAAGACGAAAGGAGGCGCAATCGACAGCGCTTAGTGACGAAATGAGGAGAAGGTAGTGGCACAGAGACGAGCGGAGTCGAGTTGCAGGGGTAGCTGGAGGTGGTGCAAAGTTCAAACACAAATTGGCAAAGGATCATATAAGCAGAGCCAAAATGAAGCAAAAGTCCGCAAGGCTCAAGATGTAATCGGCAAGGTCTCCCACTCGATGCAGAAACAGAAGGAGAGCTCGTGCGTCGGAAGGTTGGGGAGTTCTGCGAGGGAAGGAGCGACACACGCACGCACTGTTGCTATGCCTCCATGCTTCCTATGTCTTGCCATCGTTTGACCCACTCTACTACACAAATGACCTAGACTCGCTGTAAACTGTCAGATGTCAGTCCCAGCCAAGGGCCAAGGCAGCCAATCACAGAGCTAGATTTCAGCATGTCTCCAGCAACTCACCCCAACAAGGCAGCCGAATTCTTAATGACCCCAAATTATGGATTACATAATCAGCTCCGTGGATGTCTCAAACATGGCGACATCTTCACAAGCACGTGAACGGCAATGCATACTTTGATCTTATAAACAAATGCTTCGTAGTATATCATACAATCTCTCTCATATTCAACCTTGCTGGCCAATCTAAAAGAGAGTATCCTCGGCTTTCTTCTGCTCGACGACACGGCCGCCCGCACGCACAATGCGCTGCTTGCCAGGCACCTTGAAGTACAAACTGGGCGACTCACCAGGCGCCAGCTGGTGGCTCAGGTAGCCGCGGTGTGCGGGGTCGCGGTAGTACTCCTTATCCCAACGGCTCGTCGGGTCGGGCAACCGCCGGACGTGTGCACCCTGCTCCTTCATCCTGGCCACCTCGGCATCCACGTGATCAGCTCCTACCGGCAGCGGCTCGCGTGTCAGCGTGCTCTTGCCCTGCAACAGCCACATGATGGACTGCTTGGTAAAGTACCGCGTCAACACCTTGCCGCCCGCCGCCTCAATCGCCGCAATGGCGCTCGCCGATGCGCGCGACACCACAATGTCCACCGGCGTGCGCAGGTCGTCCTTGCCACGGGCGAGAATCTTGATACCGTCGCGCACGCGGCTCACAAGGCCGCATTGGACCAGCTCAACGGGTGTAATCGGCTTTGTCGGGTCGATGCGGCCGGCGTCGATAAAGGCCTGCAGGCGGTCCAGGTTGACCTCTGTCATAACATCCGCGCGGCTGTTTGTTAGTCTCGTATCGCTCTTCCGGTAATATACAGGTGCTCGCGACATACTGGTTGACAAAGCCCTTGGTACCCCAGGTCCGCACCAATGGTGTCTGACCACCCTGGAACCATGGCTTGACCTTGCCGTGCTGGCCCTGGCCCTTGTGACCACGACCGGACGTCTTGCCTTTGCCCGCCGACGCACCACGACCGACACGGATCCGCTTTTGGTGTGCACCCTTGTTGTCGCGCAGGTTCGCCAGGATACCAGCATTGCGCTGCTGCTGTGTCGGGCCGACCGTCAATGCCGCAAACAGAGACGACAGTGTCGGTGAGGAAGTGGCGCCAGCTCCGGCAGCCGATGCTGCTAATGGTCGGAAAGCGGATGGCCGGCAGCAGGCTATCACGCCCGCAAGCGCTGTTCGTGGTGCCATTATTGTGTTTGGTGTTTGTGCTGTTTCTTGCAGTCTCGTCGACGTTCGACCTTCACGAAGAAATCTTGGTGGATTCGAAAAAATTGACCACTGAATGATTGCCCATTTTCAGTAGCACGTGACCATATGTCTTGACTATGTGGGTACTCGTAGCCTTGTCATCTTAGCCGGGACGTAATGACGCACAACGTTTTCTTTACCTCTCTAATAGTAGATTGTTTATAATTTATCCTATTGATAGTTTATTGTCTATTTTATAGCATGTTGTATAGCTTCCCAAAATGAATTAACCACCTCAACATGTAAGTTTTGCTTTTTCCACTCTCCGAAATAAAAATATACTACCATTGATCCAATGACAGATTATCTACGAAAAACATTGCGTGTATTTACGCCGAAGACTATAACGATTTACATATCTCTTAAGGCTCGTACAAAATCAAACAGTTGTCATAACCGACTGTTATGATACACCGCACCAAGGATCGAGCTTTAGAAGGGCAACAAAGTATACTCCGATAAATGTCTATATTGTGTCTCACATAGATTTCCATGTAATGATCATATAACAGTTGCCAGGCGATGTCCAAGTCGAGTGGCGCCGACGTAAATTTGGCTGTTGTCATGCTTTGCTGTCATGCTGAGCTTTACCATCCCCACTTTGACAGTGAGAGGCCCGGCCGTGAGCTTAGCCCCAAACACCTTAAATCAGTAACGTGTCGTTCAGTAGAAGAGTACTGTACTCTTCATTTAAGAAACTTAAACTCAATCGATCCCAATCATATATTTTAGCATATGATGGTGTATTTGTCTGGTGAAAAAATAAAACATATAGGAGAACTCAATAATCATGACACAAACCAATCCTTAAAAAAAAGCAATCAATCGGTTACTTCGCCTTCACTTTCGGTAATATTTCAGACGTCGGATTATGTGAGCAGGTTTCTACATAGTTATTATCGCGTCAAATAATCCGCAATTCTGCTGACTGCGTATGCTTCGTGTGCCGCTATATGTGCACTAGGAGACATGCCGTCCACACTTGGTCCTTTCTGACGTTTAGTTTTGCTAGGCCAGAAAATGGCGATATCGGTACGCCTGGAACATAAATAGAACTCATATTATAAGCGTCTCTAGCTCACAATATCGCATAGTTTATTCCATGCTGTATCTATAAGCACCAAATCTCTCTGCCTTAATACACTCAGAATCAACTCAATATACATAAGTATTCCCAGTCCAGCGTGGCACTTATGTCACGCCCTATGTTGCTGTCAATCTAGAATAAAACAAAAGGATGGCCATAAAAAAGAACCGATAAAAGGTGTTAATCGATGTGCAATATGATACACCGAGGTGTACGTGTGAGCATAAGGAAGTGTGGTGTATGTGAATAAGACAGCCCCATCTAACAGGGACGGCAGAGAAAATCGAAAGTACTGAGTGATGCCTAGCAGACTTGACCTGGCTTAGGAGACGCATCGGTGGGGTGGCTCAGACTTTTACTATCTGGTGGTCATGTCTCTTTTTAGTGACCGAGGAGTTTTGTTTTACATTTGCTTAAACCTGGCTCAGCTGAACTCGTCGAAAACTAGAATGAATAGGAACTATATACACTAACAAATACAGTGTAACCGCGACAACAAATGTAATCAAAAACAGAAGACCCAGGAGTACAGCCTCGTTAAAAAAATAATTATCATACATCGTAACAATTCCTAGCTCACTGGTCCATTAAAACACACACAATAGAAAGTATGGAAACAATGCCTAAGTGTCTTTCGTTGGTGGTAGACAATGAAAACGGCATCAAAATATCAACACCATCTTCAACCTCATGTACGCCGGCAGCGATATCATTGAGAGTGATGCTATCGAAGCTCCCACCGGCACCCATCAACTGGAAGGATCCCCCAAAAGCAAAAGAAAATGTATGGTTGTTGATCAAGATTCCGGGTCAACTTCTTCGAGGATGGCCTCATTATGGTTCTCGCTCTCGTCTATCTCAGTTATTGAGGTTGCAGACGTAGTTGTAGTTGTAGATTTGGTCTCGCTAAACTTTGTAGTAGCTGTGCTCAGTGCTGAAGTACTGGCTACAGACATTTCTATGGTGCTGATACTCGATATAGTCTCGTGGCCCGTGTTGTTTCTCGTGTTAATTGAGATAGGAGACAAAATAAACATAATTGCAGCGAGCTTGTTGAAGAAGTAACAAGATGCCTTTCTGAAGTGAGAGAAATGGAAAATAAATGGGAGGATGTATGGCAGTATATGTATAGAATAATTGATACGCACAAGAGTGGCCGAAGTATCGAGGGTGGTGAGGATCGAGTTTGCGAAGAAGCTACTTTTCAATTTGATAAACCGGCAATATGAAGATGGCCTTGGACAAGAGACAGCTGATGAATAAGTAAATAAATTTGCTCGTAGTTTTATGTGTTATATCAGTAGATTTTCGGCAAGGTGAGTTCGCTAGGCCTCATTTTGGGGAGTGAAGGTCGCTCATTAATTTTTTCTTTTTTATGCTTCGCTATTTTAATAAATCAAAACAGCACCTCGCGAGTCAAACATGCTGTCTAGATAGCTGTTTATTGACACAGTTTATATCGATGGAGTTGTATTGCCTGGGGCCGTTAGAAGCCGGTGCCGGCTTGCACTTTGAGTATGTGCCGCCCTTCTCTCCTTGCTTGTCAGCGAAAAAAGGAAGAGGCATATGATATTGGAATATCCTAAGAAAAGGCGGGTCTGGCACACATTCCTGGCTTGGCACTGACAATACACTGGTCGCATCCTTACTAGCAGGAAAAGTACACTTATTGCAGAAATCTGAGGAACGGGCGAACCAAGGAAATGTGGGAAACGTGCAACACTCACTCTCTAGTAATGTGTGAAATCTATCATAATACGAACAAACTTCTGAGTGTGACTGCTTGGCAGCACAGCTAAGCTGAACACGTCAGGCATGCCACATATGCCTGTGATTAGCGCTCTTTATTCTTGTACTGGGAATATCTGAAAGACCTTCTGTATCAAGAGCGGGTTGTTCATAAAGGCTGCGAGCTGCATCGACGTTCGCACTTTACATCTGAGAATTGGTGCCTATAGTCTCAAAAAGCAGGCATTTTAATTGTCAGTTGGTGTGAAATAAGATAAAAACTAAGTAAAATAACTAAATAAATCAATATGATAAGACTCGCAACAGGCACAGTTAGTTGTGTATTGGATACTGATAGTATGTCTGTACGGAAGTTGTTGCTGGTACTCTGGCCTGTAGAGCTTTGCACTGTAGTGCTTCAGAATGCAAGCTTGTTATAATAGGTTGACAAAAAATTGTATCTTGCGTATGTCTTGGGAGTCCGCAGGCTAGGCTTCGATACTTATTGATCCTGGTCTTCAACAAAGTAAATATGTCTAACTGTGGTGCTGTACATGGTAAGTTACTGTTTGCTACAAGTCTATCGCTCTTTTTATTCTGTGCTACTAAATATATCCAACGTGAAGCAGACTTTCGCGAATTAAGTACATCGTATCCCATAGCGGCCATCGTCTAAAGCGATGCCCAACTACAAGACAAATCAGCATCATTATACGACAAGAGGCGTACCTTATCGTTGTATCTGATGCTCTTGTCGTTAGTATGAAGCTGGGGACTTATTAGCGTCTTTGGTTTTGACGGCGGCAACTTGAAAGGTACACCTCTATTGGAGATTGGCAATTGCAGGTGTTTTTTAATGAGCGGCGGAAACGATTGGCAGTTATGGGTGCCATTATAAAGAGGGGAGCGAAGGATCAACTTGGCCAATCCCGCACACTCAACACTTGAAGTGCAACTCTGGTGAGCTTAACTAAGTTCTACATTGCCCTGCTTATTGGTACTCAACTCTTCACAAGAAATGCACTGTCGACTTGCTAACAACAACTCTTCACGACAAACACACTGCTGACTTGTTCACAACAAAAACAAATATCTCGAAACACAATTCCACTCGCGCCCAACATGGCCAGCCCCGAAGACACAGTAGACCCTGCCTTCCTCACGCTGGGGAACAGTGTCGACGGCCGCTCCCTTCCATCTCTGACCGAGGCGGAAACCTTGAGCACGACCGACATACATGCTGATGGTCCCGAAATTGCTACTGATGATACCAGCGGTGCGGCTCTACGCTTGGACGAGGCATCCCTTGACATCAACTTTGGTAGCAGGCCGACTGGCCGTCTTTTTGATGATTGGAACCTCAAGAGCCCCTCCAGTGTTTGCGAGAACGATCATTCAACCCATCTTCAGAGCTTTCACGAAGTTTTCCTAAAGCGCTCATCCGGCTCTAAATTCGAGGGCAAAAATAACACAGCCTTGCTAGCTCTAGTTCTGGGTGGTGCTACAATCGACCGGGAGCAGTTGGAGACCACAAAGACAATTGCGAGCTCTGGCAGATCGACAGTCAGTCTGCAGAGCCCCAGCGAGTTCTTCGACGACGCCAGCACCGCGGATTTAGGTGATCCTGCCAGCTCCCCAGAAGAAACGACCCAGGGACAGCCCGATGCAGTCGTCGGTACGGCTGTCAACCATGAGCCTCTGCCGCAATCGGCTGTCTCTACGGCAATTAGCCACGACATGGGTGCTGCTGCCAGTACGAGTACCGGGGGGGAGAGGAAGAGGAAGCCCAATGCCCGTTCTCCTAGGGTTAAGTATCCTCTCCGTACACTCATCCCTAAGAAGCAGTCGAGCACGGACAATACTAGTGTGAGTTTGCCTCTCGTCGATGATCCATTTTCCCCGCTGTCGCTTCCAGTGTCCATTCCTTTGACACTGTCCCCACACATGGCGCGGGAGCTGCCGTGGACTAGGGACTGGGTACTTTTGGACTCGAGCTTGCAGGCACAAAGAGTAGAAAAACTAACGTCATCCCAGGACGCCCCATCAACGAGCCACGGCCCCATGGGCAGCAATCATGCTACCGCCAGCCAGACCAATGTCGCCGGTAAAGCTTACAAAAATTCTCAACAAATTTGGGAGCTCCAAAAGGACCAAGTCGTTGTACAGGAAACATTCGGCTTAAAGGTTGCCTGCACGCGCTGTGCCGCTAAGCGGAGAAAGGTACGCAGTTTTGGTGCCATTGGCACAAAGTTATCGCTACAAACGAGATATGGAGGTTTCTGACAATTCTGCAGTGTGTACCGTTGCGAACCGGAAGCAAATGCTTTGAGTGTGCAAAAGATGACAAGCAAGTGTGGAATGAAGGAAAACCCCCCGTCAAGTGCGTTCCGCGACGCTGGAAACGGTTGAGAAACGGTCGCCAGCCATAGCAACCCTGACGAGATTATCACTGTAATGTACACAGAGGGTGAACATGAGCTGAACCAAGTCGATATCTGTAATAAGCTACTATCTGATATTTCACTGGAATGGAACCGGTAAGGGTAACTTATGTGGTTTTGGCCTTCATCGGCCGGTAGTTATAGGCAGTAAATGATTTAATACTGCCAGACATCGATGATAACGGAACTCAGTCTGCAAACATAAACCAAATTATCTATATAGACAGGAAAATAGAAAAGCCTGAATACAATCTAAAAGTCCAAACAACCAATTGTGAGCCGAAAATATAAAGGCCAACTTCCATCTAGCTCGTGCTGCGCTTCTTCTCGATGGCAGCTGTGGCTTTGGCAATATTCTTGTCAGTGCTGTCACGTCTAGCAGCCAGAGACCGCGTTTTAAAGAACTTATGGTCGAGGGTCAACTCTTCTCCATTCTCGACGGGAGCCTTGTAATAGTTGCTGGGGCTGCCTTGGGCAAAAGCAAAGTCCTGCTCTTGAATGGCGTCGTTCTTGTCGGTGAGAACAGGCTTGGAGGTCAGGTCTTTTGCCAGCAGGCTGGCAGCGCTGGGCGACGGCATTATCGTGGGTCTTTGATGTCAGTTAGCATTGTTCTTAAAATGTGTTTAGTGTGCACGAATATCGGATAGACTCACTAGACCTGGTGGTAGGCCCGAGAGGCAAGGCCAAAAAGTGTAGGTATTTGTTAAAGTGCCAACCAAATAAATACACAAGTTGTAACTTGCCGATTCAAGTGTGAAATTACTGAAAAAAAGAAAAGAGAAGGGAAGAAATCAAAAAGAGAGAGGAACGATTGAGGGAGACTACCACCTCCGCTCATTGTATGTGCGGCAATACTAGTGGCAGTCCGCAATCATGAGTAGAAGAGCGGGAGGCAGAGGAGAGTTGGGTGCCGGTTCTATTGTGTGCGGCAAGACCAGGGGTCGTAACTGGTGTCCGTTACTTGGTCAGTCTGTTCATAAAGTGAAAATAGAAAATGAATTGAAAATGAATAGAAAAATAACACTGGACAGTCAATTCCTGGTTCGCCTCATTTTATTTTCTTTTTCGATGGGGCTCTTTGTGGACACAACTACAAGGGAGTGTGGGTTGATGGTCAGGACGGGATGCAGTATGTGTGTGCATGTGATGCATTATTCCTTTCGACAGCATACTTACTCTAGAGTTCAGTTTTGTAGTCTGTAGTTTAAGAAGAACCCGATCTGGTTATTTTATGTCACTATAGGAAGCCACCAAATCTCTCTAATTTATGTCACAGTAGCCAGCCGTAAGGCTGGAGTTGGATATCAGATACGTAGGCTGACCTTCTGTCTGCGCCAACAAACCCATGAACGGCATACACATGAATCGCAAGAGTTTGTTAAAAGCCGTGTCTTGTGCCCAGGATACAGAGCAGATTGGTGTATTTCGAGCTGATCACACAGCCTTTTTGACTCCAAAGTTCATTCTTTGACACTGCCGTAATTTTTATTTAGTTTTACTGGATATATTTTATTTATTTACTGACGATGCTATTCTGCATGTGATATGAATTCAGTTCAGTAGACGGTGCAGTTCTTTTGACGGTCTGTAGAGAAAAGACGTGAAACGAAACGGAAATGGCAAGCAAAATGCACAAACTCCAAAAAGACTGGAAAACTGTATTGATAGATGTGTAAGATGATCAGACCAGAAAGCAAAGTGCAAAAGTATGACATGAGGCAGTCCTTTAATATCCAGCTATAATTCCAGTTCGGTTTATCTTTTTTTTTTCTTAGATCAGTAACTTATTCCTCAACAATCAGTTACTGAAAAAAGCGTTTACTTCTTTAAAAATACGTCGCGGGACACTCATATTGCGAAGATGTAAGCCGAAGAAAAGAAATATATGAACGAGCACTGAACAGTTTTGTGTGTTGCTGGATTTGCCCACAACGCTCTCCACACTCTAGACGTCATGAACTAAAACGGCAATGTTGGGCATCAGACATCTTTGTGTCAAAGGATCCCTTGACGATAGTTTTGGTGTGCTTGGATTCAGCGTGATCACCATCAAGCCGATGAACTGCGCAATGGCGGAAGTAACAGCATTGGCGACGACGATCGCAAGCGTAATGAGCCTCTCAGCAAGCCCCAAGGCATGATCTGGAGTCCACTGTATGATAAGCGATGGGAACTGCACAAAATATACGGTATCGTCAGGTACGGGTATGCAAGCCCCTATTGTGCTTGCTCCCCGGAACTTGGAGTCATACATTCTCTTTTGACAATACGTCTCATGACACACAAACGTTACCAGCACATGAGGTGTGAAGATGACACCAGAGAAACCATTCAGCTGGCTTTACAGTGGCCGGGCTAGACCTTAAGGTGTGCATTTTTTGCGCCAAGGCCGTTCCCAGTTAAGAAAAAAACAATGTCAAGGCGATGGTTAGGATTTATGCAGGTTTTCCCCCATGCAGACCCTGATGTAGAGTTGTGGATGCTCTGGCCTTGTATTTCCTAGTATGTAGGCTGGCAGATGGACGGCACAGTAGCAACCTTTAACCCAAAACCTAGACTTAAAGTATAAGGTAAGAACTCGGCTATTTTACAAGACGGTGGGTGCTAGCTAGTGCATACATCATTAATGACTGCTATTCGGACGCTACCTAAGCAGCTCTTTTGATTATGCCCATCCGCGGCGTTCTCACTGTCGACTTTGGTCGGTGATGATCAAGTACTGAAAGATGCTGGTGCCATTGGCGGCCGGATTACCTATTCTTACACAGGCGAATGGGAGACCTTCGAGTATTCGTTATGATACATACGAGTTCGTAGTCGTAGCGGCCCAACGCTTTCTCCACCGTTATTACTCTTAAGCCTCACGAATTACGCACGTCACTGCCTTTTTGGTCTGACGTTACAGTGTGCGTCTCACTCATACACTCCCAATTTAGCAACTTATCAGAGTGCCTTGTAGGTGGAGAGTGGTGGTTCTGATAGGTGGACTCATCAATAGATAAAGATGGAAAAAAAGATAAAAGAGAATCAACTTGTATTCTCTTCTTTTTTTCTCCCTGCTGCGCTAATCGTTTAATGTTAACAATAACGATGCGTATATACTATACAGTGCCGTATATAAATAAATAAAAAGCCGAAGCCGCTATAGACTTATATGCTGCAGTTGAGAATTAAAATACCATGTTAATTGCTTTCATCTTTTCATCAGTCAATTCACCTCTTTTCTTCTAGTTAAATTTGTCCACTATTTTCTGCAATTGCTGCAATGCGGCTCAAAGTTTGCTGCTCGGGCACTACTACACACCCCTGCACATTCTACACACCCCTGCACATTCTACACACCCCTGCACATTCTACACACCCCCTGCGTACATGCTCTCTCCTGTGCCCTTTTGGCTTCTGGTTACCTCTTCGGTGTTCATAAATTTCGAAAAAACCACAGTCGTGTATGCCTCTCGCTTTTGCATGTTTCTACGATAATGTGCATATTGCATTTTATGTTTCCCTACAAGCCCGCTACGAAGAACCCAGTCCACTGCATTTTTACTCATTCAATATGCACCGCGCGCTGTATTTGCACAGCTAAAATACACAGCGTACTGTGAAAAAGAAGTGCAACCGTTGTGCAATCAATCTGACTTAGTATCAGCGGTGCTAGTAAAGTATCCAGACACCAATTTAGCACATGTTTCGTGTTTTTAGTCATGCTTTTTAATTCAATTAGGTACGAAAAGTAAGAAAAAGAAAGGAAACGAGTTCCGCATTTCGGCATAATACAATTGAGCGTAAGCTCCTTAAGCCTATGTATCATGAATAAATATGAATAGAGGCATAACGCTGGAAAAAGTGATGCATTGTATCTCCTAAAACAACAAGGTATGTATCGATGTCTGCTCGGTATGGATGTACTGGGTAATTTATCTATGGGGCTCGGACTGTACGGGCATTACACGCGAGTAGAATGCAAACACTCCAGTAGTAGATCTCAGAACTCAGTAAACTGCACTGAATAAAAGTATTATTTGATATAAAGTATAGTATTTCGCTGTACATTTCGTGATTGCTTTAACATTAGTTAAAAACTAACTTGGTGCCCGGACCCTATCTACGCGCGATAGCTCACACGGATAACAGCAGGGTGCGCCCTCGATGCACCGTTTTGATCGTCTATGCTTCGCACACTCGCCGCAGCAGTAGCCCTCTGCCTTGCTATGTAGGTCACACTATGGTTTCAGCATCTTGCTCTCTTTGATATCACGAGGAGCAAGAAGATGTAGCAACACACCTTTCTCTTGTTCCTCTGGCAGCGAGCACAGACGCCAAGCTCTTTGCTCTTTTTAAAATCCTCGAGCTCGGCTGGCGTCATAGATGGCTTTGGCGCACGACGGGACAGTGTTACACTGCAGAGCGTTATACCGGCACCGTGACTGTCGTTGGTTGTGGGGGGGTCTGTTCTGCTGCTTTTCTTGGCCGGGCTAGCGTCCCCATCAGTGCTGGGCTGACATTCTCCATTGTCGGCTGCTTTGCGCTTGGTGCCGTGGGAGACATTGGCGAGCCTGGCATTGTAGACGTCGCTGAAAGCCTTGCGAATCTCCACAACTCTTGCCTCCTGTGTCGGGCGCGGCGAGATGGTATTTCCCTCTGTACAATGATGTACCCTTTGATGCAGTGAGCCGTGGTCATCATCGATCCTTAGTATGCCGGCACCCGCCGGGGCTTGAGTGTCCGGGCTTATGTTGGCCATGGCGAACGCTATCACCCGGCTCTGGTCTTGGCCAGCCTGGTCGGCAATGCGAGCATGGTCACTGCTGTCCCCTTTAGGTTCCTCGGCTCCGTTTTGTGAAGATGAGATTGCATGCTCAACGTTTCTCCGGATTGACGTTGTAGAAGCCGAAGGTGTAAACACCATGTCAGTTGCAGTTGCACCAGACCTCTCTTCGTACATGTATACAGTCATGGGGAAATTATCCTCCATGCAACTGCGGCTCGACTCTGATAGAGTCCCGCTTTCAGCTGTCATGAAGAAGTCGTCCAAGAGCTGCCAGTCGGCCCAGAAGCGTGTGTCCTGCATCTTGATGATATGCTGAAATGTGGGCAGAAAGACATGACCTGTTTAATAGAAGCTATGCCAGGGATCGAGGAATGTGATTAAGTAAGAGTAGTAGGAATTCAAAGATGAGTACTGATCTCGCAGAACAAACTTGTGTTCGGAAAGTGTGTGCTCCAGAAAAAAAAGAATGAGACTGGGAAATGCGATGGAAACAAGGCTTTTTGTACGTCGGAAGAAGAGGGCAGTAATAGTCTCTACCTTCCTAAAAGGGATACCGCAAAGTCAACCTATCACACAAGACTGCACTTTTGCAACACCGCGTTGCACCTCACTGGCACGAAATCCCAGTCTGGTGGATCCCTATCCCCTCTGCACACAGAGGCGTACTGTTTGCTGTCTGCCACTCACTGACGTCGTAACATCATTTACGGTGATCCTATTCTTGACGGCCTTATTTTGTTGGGGCCATGTCGCTGAATCCCACAACATAATACTTTCATATTCGTTGCATTTTTGGCCGATTTGTTCTGGATTGCATTGTCTAATCATCAGCTATTTACACTGACAGTTACGTGTGGCACACAGGTTCATAGTTAGCTGCTATATGCTTTCAAAGCAGTACTCGTAAGAACGATGCGATTGTCAATGCGATCCTGCCTACAGTACTGTAGGTTTAGTCTCTCTACATTCTGTAGCTCTGTGAATAGATCCCTAGCGTCTTGTATCAGAATCGTGGTGGTGCCATGTACATCGCAAAGGTTGTCTGCAGACAAGGGGCAGAGCGAATGTATATAAAGCGGATAAAGTTGATGGAGGGGCGGCATGTCTTAGACAGGGCTACGGGTGACAGCCCACCCACGGCAACAACCAACTAGATTATTGAAATGGAACGAAGATATAGCTGTACAGAGATCCAAACTGAGACCAAACTTATAAATGGTTTTGGGTTTTGTACTCTCTGTACTTAAGCCAGGCGTAAACCCGAATTTAAACTCAGTGTTTTCCGCAGGCCCCCCTGCTCAGCCATTGACGACGTGTAAGGCCCCGGTTACGGACTCGAATATTGCAGCACTGGTTCTGTAAGGCTGGCAAAGTTCCCAGTTCTCGAAATTATATCATTCTCTATACAATATCACAACCGTATTAAATTGGTATGACGCCAAAACATTGCAACTCCCCCCCCCCCTCCCCCCCCCCCTGAAAAATAATAAAGTTTTTGTTTGATGTTGTTTTTAGTGCAAAATCTAGAAACCAGGTGTTTCAGAGGGTAAATCCAAGTATTAATTAGATGGTTTCTTTTCTCTCCTTATTGTATTTTGTGCAGTAGAAATCTGCTTTCATGCCATTTTATTTATTGTAATACATTATCAGTGCAGTGCTTCTTGGGTTGGAATTCCGGATGTTAACGCGAGCGTTCAAGCATGTCTTATGAACCGATGCTGTGCGCCGCCTATGCAAGTTGAGTACACCTGTGGGAAAATGTCTATTAAATACAACACGTGAAGCTTGACCCAACCAGCTGCTCCCGATGTCCTTTTGCTCAGGCGTCTTAGGCAGTTGCTGCTTTCCGGGACACGCAAACCAAAAGCGGGCTGCCATTCTCCGCAAATCTTTTATTTCTCTTGGCACATTCGCTACAGTCGGACCCGACTGACGTCTGGGCGATATCGCACTTTACACAGTTAGTCTCTGGTTGAGCATTGCTATATATGTCTGAGGGCCGAGGCTCAAAGGAAACAATTCGGCTACTTTTCGTTTGCTTTTCTCGCAATGAGTACAGCTGCCGCGTTCTCGGCAAGCACGCTGTTCCGCCTTGGCTTCCTCGGTGAAAAGCCCTCTCCTTTGTCTCTGCGGCTGCGGAGAGTCCTGCTCCTGGTGCATGGCAGCGCGTGAGCTCTGGCCGGTGTCTAGTGTCTGGTACTTGATATGTCAGTGACCATGCCATGTGTGTGAGACCTTGGCGTCAGTATATGTGAGTACATACTATTCGTGGCTGCAGCGGTCGATATAATACTGTGGTCACTGATGGTGGTTCCTGGTCGTGGTCCAGATCACCATCTATTTCTAGCCGGGTGGTTGTAACCACAATTTGGGTATACGCGCTGTTCTCATGGCCCGCTGGGGGGGCGAGATGCAGTAAGGCACTGACTTGGACGCTGTCCGAGCTTGGTCTTGTGTCTCCCCGATATGGAAGCTCCGCGTCTATACTCCCTTCTCGCAGCCTTTGCTTCCCTTTTCGGTCGTTTTGATCACCGTCGTGATGGCGCTTGTTTGATCGACATTCGTGTCCTGGGAGTAAAATGTTGTCCGCAGTGCTTGAGTCGGGATCCCTGACCGGGAAAGCAGGGATGATGCCTTGGGGCTTGCTCAGAGGTTCAGTACATGTGCGGTCGTCATCACCAATGCTGATACTTTCGCCATTATGCATTTCATCTGTACTGGCGGAGCTGCAATCCGTGTCACTAAACTTGGCTGAGGACAAGGGGCTGCTGACTGGGCTCTGTATGGAGGCTGGCGTCGTTTCTTGAGCGCTTTCCAGATCTGAGCTGCTTTGGTTGCCTGTGTTGTTTTGGTTACTGTCGGCATCGGTGTCCAGGTACCGCTGATAGGATGGCTCGGCGACATTGGTGTTCGAGCTGCTTTCTATATAAGAAAGCAACTCGTTAGGCAACAAGTTGTACAGACGTGGCCACTCCTCATCTCCCGTGCCTGCAGGCAGATTGGGTTCTGAGTAGTCACAGATATCTTCAATATCTGCCCCGATGTCCATGCTAAGGCACTCATCATTCAGTGACATTGATGAGATGCCCTTCAAGTGTTCCCCGGGCACTATGCGCATCTGGTAACTTCCATAATCGGGTTGGCCTTGACTTGACAAGAAGTCGCTGTGCATCGACTCGAACTGGCTGTTCCCGTCAATACACCGTGTGCGTCGCCCAGTTGTGATTGGTCTTTTGGGATCCGAGTCAATGCCCAAAATTCTCCCCCCTTCTCGAAGAGCATGTAGCTCGGTGAGATCATAGTCAAAGATATCTGAGCCTGTCATTGTTGTCGTTGGCCGCACTAAGCAGTCAATTGTTGTTCCAAAAAGTAGAAGTATTGTGTGTCGATTGAGTAGATCAATGGCGAAATGGTGCTACAAAAAGGCTGCCAGTTGAGGTGGTTCCTTGATTACACCAAACTGTGGCTTAAAATACAGAAGGGGTTTTGTTGAATGGTAAAATAGAAGCTGGAAAACAGATAGAGTGTGATTTTTGTAGAACAAATTGGTTTGGTTTATATAATATGAAGTTATCGAATAATGTGTTTTAAGAGAGGAGCAAGTTAACAAAAAGTGTTACCAGGAGGGACTGAAGAAAGAAGAAGTACGTTCGTAAAGATATAAATTGACTTCAAGTACCAATACGCAGAAGTCTACCCTTGCTGAATGCACTTCTGATTATCGATGGGCGATGAGAATCAATGCCAAGTCATACTTCCTAGTGCCAAATTACAATTTCAGAACAGGTACAGTTGTCCATTGGCTCGTTGGTCTGCGGAATATTAAGTAAGCTGACACGGGATCACGTTCGTTGCGTCAGTATCGAACAACCTCTTATTTACATCAATGTGTTGTTTTGCTGTCTAAGGCCATCTAAGCCCGCTAGTTGAGAATACCTGCATTTAGCATCTAGAAATTTACATACACGCGGGAAAGATACGTACATATCTAGTTACACGTTTGTCACTGAAGACTCACCTAAATCCAGACAAGAATATATCATCGGAAATCAAAACCTAGCCCAGGAAACTACAAAAGATAAAGTTAGCAATTGGCATTGGCAGATGGTCTACCCCTATCGTCTTTTCATGCTACAACCTGACATGCGACATAGCAAATTCCGTATTCTCTTTATATTCAGTGTCGAGTTAAAACAGGGATACAAGTTGCAAAAACTAGATCTTTTGATGCGCGTAGAATGAGGGAAAACCTCTTAAGCGACCAGTTTCTCCAACTGTAGATTTTATCAGTCCACACTGCACGTACCGAACAGACGCGGCTACGCGAATTCGCGGTTGATAGACGTCGAATTGGCCCGGTAGCCCCCGTATTCACCAGATCTTAATCCGGTCAAAAACGTCAGGAAAACGCTGGAACAAAAATATTTTTAAAACGGACAGCAGATCACAGCACCTTCCATCTAACGATTACTCACTTGCTAGATCAAACATAAGGGCGGTGTTTAAATGTAATGATATTCCTACTTCCAGGGGTTGATTGAAAGTATACCGCGGCGGTTAGAAGCCGTTATTGCGGCTGATGGTTGGTTTCCGGAGTACTAAATAGTTTGTCCATTCTTCGGACGGTTTTTAAAAATACTGTAGCTTTTCTATAATTAAATAATACGTGATCGTGTTTTGATTATTGGTATTGTTTTAGATAAAATGTGATGTGGTAAAGAAATTTGGATGCCTTAGCTAAACTTATCCATATTCACTGTAGTTAGTAGACATAAAGGGTTGGTGAACTAAAACCAGCCATAGCAGAACATCACTCAGGAGCGTCGCAACTTGTGCAGAAATCCAGAGCTCTACGTGAGAGGCTCGGCATCATCTTGGTGTGGTCACATGTCGCTATCATCCGCTCGGTCGGGTACTTGAAGATCAATGCAGCTCGCTTTTCATCTTGGAGCAGTGAATCAAGTGATCAGTCCGATAATTCCAAGTATAAGCAACCAAAGTTAGTGGAATAGATCGGTTGACGTACCTGAATTTGTGAGCAAAAGCTCTAGTCATGCAGCTGTTTGCTTCCTTCAAATGGCAGTGTTGACTTCGACTCGTCGTGAAAAACCCCAGAAGGGCTGTTCAGGCTGGAAAAGAAATGAAGAACGCGCGCATGACGGACGTTATGCAAAAAAGTATAAACGTAAACGTAGCCGCAAACAAAAGACATAAATACAAAGAGGGAGAACAAAATAAAATATAGCACGATCCGGAACCGAAGAAAAGAATACAAACATGACAAAAGAATCTCAAGATAGAGACCAGTAGTTTGGAAACAAGATCAAAAAAGGAGATCCAAAGAGGAGATCCAAAAAGAAAAACCAAATCGTAGAGGGTGTCCGAACCAGAGAGTGACCAGGAGCATGGCGAATAAAACTGAAAATAAAGCTGAAATCGCAATAGAAATCGATGGGGAAGCACGGCTGGCTACCGGCTTATTGACTGGCCAGTGCCGCTTGCTTCCTAGACTCGCACTTGGGGAGTGGCAATCTTGATTTTCGAGCAATCTTCGACATTACGGAGAGGACATAATCCTTTGAGCGCTGGATTGAGTTTTGACGGCGCATCTTTTCTGCACAGGGGGTGCAAGGCTTACCCACGTCGACGTCGGCAATATCACACTGTACCATCACAGCAGACGACTTTGATTAGAACGTGTTCTCTAAAATGCTGTCAATACTTGGTAGCTGATACTGCCCACCTTTTTCTTGGCCTTGCGGCAGTTTGTGCAGCAACCGACTCTGCGGCAAGCACTCTGTTCATTCTTTTGCTGCTCTGTGTAGGTTTGCTTATTTTTTCTAGTCTTGCCGGAACTGGTTATCTGTGGCTGGCTTTGAGAAGACGTGCTAGCCCGCTGTATATTCGAAGCGATATCGCCTGGACCACCATGGGCTTGGTATTCATCTTTTTGACCAGTATCCTAGATAAAATACCAGTATCAGCAGCGCTTTAACGCATCGATAATGTTTTGTAATTGACAAAAGAAAATCAAGAACCCACTGGCTTTGGCAATATCGGCTGGAAGTTTAAGCCAGACTCGTCAGGGCGTTGCACCCGGGAACTCGGAGCCTTGGGTTTGGATGTAGTACATGAGTCGTCCACGTTGTCACCTTGGCTACAGAGCGACGATGTCGTTCCAGCCAAGGTTGTCTCACTACAAACGGACTCGGCGATTGAGTAGTTGTCGCCTGTCGAGATACAGTCTTGATTTATAGGCATGTCTCGTACCGAGTCAGGCTCTTTGTCCCAGCCGCCAAGAAAAACAATTTTGCCGAGGTCTTCGTGTTCAAAAAAACAGTCCTCTGTGCTCGGAGGGCAGGTCTGTAGCCCGTGGGGGCCTATCCCCGCCGGCTGGTGATGGCCTTCATTCAAAGGCCTTGTAGAAATGCTGGTACTGGTACCAGTGCCGGGGTAGGTAATGCCATTTGAGTGATGAATTGTCGAATATCGACCCCCGTGGTATTGGTCTGGGGGGTTGGGAACATTACAAGGTACGATCTCAAGGGCGTAGAGCTGACCGGGGGGGGGATGCGAGGCCTGTAGACGAGTACTGGGGGCTGGGTCATACAGGCATGCACCCGGCTCTGGGTATGGCTCGTAGTTTGCCATCTTGATAGAGTGCTTCATAAATGGATATGTGGCTAGGCTCTTCAGATTGTAATGATAATGGATGAAGGGCACATGAAAACTGGTATATATAAGAAACTGACATAAGACGCTTAGACGTCTTGAAAATGCAGGGAAATTCGAGTAAGTATATACATAATATTGGTAAAGGTGAGTTAAGAGTATGTGCTAATTATCGAGGCGTGCGAACAAAGCGAGTTGAGATGAAGTGTCCCGTTTTATTAGAAAACCAGGTAAGGAGGGAGGTGATATGTATATTGAGATAAAAATGAGGCTGTGCTAAGTACATAAAAGCAAAACCCGAACAAAGGAGGAGATGCAGCTTGATATAGGGCGAGCAATTAAAATACCCGTGCTGGGGGATGATTAGTTCACATCAATCCATCACTGGTAATGAACCTACTACACCGTTTCTACGCCTCTGTATGTGTTTATGTTTTTAACCATAATAAAGGTGGCCCAGCAAGCCTGCCGTTGGCCTTGCATTGATTGGTATCACAAGGTTTCGCAGTGGGAAATACGAGAGCCAATCAGTAGCCTTAAGTCATAAGGCTTTCCCTAAACCCACTGTAGATGTGTGTACTTCACTCTATTGATCGTAGTTTCAGTGTAGCTTTACTAGACACAGTCCATACATAGTTACGGCTCTACATCACCGCATCTGCAGAGCCAAGCTGAAGCTCTGGATCGCCGCTTTTTGTACGGCGAATAGCCACCCGCCGTGCTATTTTTTATTGCAGTTTATAAAAAACTGGCTTGGAATGCGACTTCATGGGCTCGAGGTAGCCATTTAGCTCTTGTCAGCCGGACAGATTAATGAGAATTCGCTTCAACTACACTTCTTTGCCTCTGATTGGCTTATCATTACCGGTGATAGATAAGCAATCTTTTCTTCGCAATAAATTCAGCAGCTTACTGCACAAAGTGCTACTACGGTTTTGCGAGGTTCTGGCAGCAGGACATTTTCATGTAAGGCGTCTTGCCAATGCCTCGCATACTTCTCATGTGTCTTGCCCTTTAAACTGAGCCTCATCTGATACCGCATGGCCCATAGTTTGAAACTCCACTGTCCATGATGTGATACCCCATGGCCCATAACATTCAGCCTCAATATGAGAGCGCCCTTTACTCAACAAAATGTAAAGTCCTAAAGATTCCCCAAAAAGTGCAGAATAGCTGGCGATAGTGAGCTATTGGGTCGGCGCTTTTCCATTGTCAACATCTCCGCTGTCACATAAGGAAAAGTCAAGACTGACGAAATTGCCCTAGCGAGTTATCAGAGGTTGACAGCACTGGTTCAAGTGGATGTGCTCGCTTGAGTAAGAGTTCCGATGTCTGGGGTCTTGGATGTCTTAATGGACTAGCCAGGCCAAACTGTAGGCCAGACCAAGAGCACTCAAGCTCTATCAGAAGGATTTCCAAGGCCTGGCCATCCCTAGTGCACTCCCCATGAGCACCAAAGCATAAATGCACACAGGACCAAAAGGAAGCTCAAAGGGTCGGTCGAAAAAGGGCAGCTGCACGAACTGCACGAAAGAGAAAGGGGCAACTTGCATGTGTCTCACTCAGGGTAGATACTTAGTAGGGTAGTGTTTATAATTCTTTTTGCCGGGTTTTTTTGTATTCTTTTCTTTCCGAATTTCTTATTGTGTTTTGAGGGTGTCACACTTGTATCGTCATACACCTTCATTCGGATATCGTTCCTATATATAACGGGAAGAGAGACCAACCGCATTACACGCTTTCGGGAGTGGTGACACATATTAGTATGAAGTAGAGTATACAAGACCAATAGGATATCTCATTGGCAAAGAGTAGGAGGTGTGTGTGTACATAATTGCCACAACGGGACCCTATGACAGCTACTCAAAAATGCCAGGATTGTGGGCTACTCATCCCTGCAGTTGGGCTATGTTAGTGGCGTAAGACATGCTTGACTGCGTAGTTCAACAGTGGTTCGACACTTGTTCAGAGGTTAATTACTGCAGATAATATTCGGTAGACTCGCGAAACTACATGGAACGTATAGAAGCTGAAGTATACAGATCAATTATCTATATCAGAAGTCGGCTAAAGTGAAGTACATATGTCTCTCGAGGCAATCTGAGGAACGACGTGCAATTAGTGCTTAATATGCTTATAGTAGAGAAACTACAGTTACTGTACTAAATATACTTTACTACAGTACATATGTATCTTATGTATCTACACTATTCAATACGACATAGTACAGCTACTATTTTATGTGCAGCGTATCAATACAACGCACACCGGCATCTCTAGCAACGCCTGTACAGTAGGCCTAGCATCATCAATATGAATACGAAACAATAAACTCGTCTACCTAAGCAGCACCAATCACAGGTACTAGTACTTTTTAATATCAAACCGCTAGTATCGCCAGTTCTTTGTCCTGGCTTCGGGCCGCTCCGACTTCAAGTGCCCTTCTCCTTGTTTAGTGCGGTATTAGCCTGTAGATATAAAAAAGGTGCCTTTGTATTGAAAACGAAGCGCCTATAAACCCCCCAAAACGCCATGTCGAATCGCCATCCAAGTAACGCCATCTAAGAAACGCCGCCAAAAAGCCATATGAAATATCATATACAAATGAAAATTTCAAAGTTAAAGAGCCAAAAATACCATCCAAAAGCCATCAAGCAGATGGTGGTGGCTATGACGCAGCTTCTCTCCACGACAAACATGTCAGGGGCGCGGTGCCGGCCTTGCGTTTGGCGTTTCTTTTTGCACAGCTGGTGCAAGTCTCGCCGGGCTGTTTGTTTGCAAGGTCGCACTATGCGGTGTGTTAGTGAGACTTGGATGGTAATACATGGTAGATTTGCATGGATACAATGTAGCGAACACTCACATATCGTTTCTTCTCTTTACAGTGTGTGCAAGTACCCGCTGCGCGGGTTGCTTTTTGGTTTTCCTTTGGCTCGTCGGTGTACTTTTTCTTGGCTGCCCTTCTCTTCCGCGAGGGGGGCGTCTCGATAGGGAGGTGGTCTTGTCGATGCTTAGGTAGCTACAGCAGTATTGGTCAGCGTTGGCGGCCAATTAACGGGCGGCTGCAATGGCAAGCGGTGGACCTACAAGTGCTCTTTCTGGCATCGGCTGCAACGGTCGCACTGGTGGTACCTGTGCTGCGGTTGGATTGCCAGAGTTGTGGGATAGAGCACATTTTTCGCCCTGCTCGGGGGGCTGACTGCCGGGGGGTGGTCCCATGCCTTGTGCAGTTCTCTTGTCCCGCTTGTTCTTCTTTCGAACGCCGGGATGATCGCTACGACGTCGTTTAATTGTACGGCCGTTAAGCGTCATCTTTGCAGTTTCAGTAGTGATGGCGGCTGTTGAGTCGCTGGAATCATCGCTCCAAGATTCTGGCGAGCTAGGTTGTGGACTCTCTGGAGACAAGGGGGTAGCTTCCCTATCGTCTAGCTGGCCCATTGCGAATTCTTTCTCCGGCTCCTTCTCCAGGTCCTTCTTGATGCCATCCTTGAGCCCCTCCTGCTCCGACTGTTCATCTGTATTCTCATGCATCTGTCCGATATCTTGAGCGACTTGGGTGTCTTGGTCGTGGGTGTCTTGGATGTCTTGGGTGTCTTGGTCAATCTGAGCGACGACACATCTGGCTGGGGGGATAGTCGTTGGCTCTTTGTCGCAGATCTCCGTGGCGTCTACAGTGAAGCGTTGGCTGTTATGCTGGTCGCCACCCGTGCCCTCGGCGATAGAACTGCTGAACAGTGATCCTACCCGCATTACCTCCGTAGCTGTAGTAGAGAGATCAACGATGTCCAGCATAGGACAGTCGGCAGTATCCATGCTTTTCGAGTCGATTACCCCAAGCTCTGTGCTGGTGTATTGTAGGTGCGAGCCGAGAGGAGCATGCCGGGGCTGCTCGTCTTCGTAATATCCATCAAAGATCGCATTCTCTGTGGAGCTGCGGTGATAATCCGCGGCGTATCCTCTCCAAGGTGACGAGATGAGTGTAAAGTCGCAGTTGGAAAAGAGTTGTCCTCTTGCTTCCCTGAAAGCAATAAGGTCGGCATTCTCAGTGTTCAACGAGTTGCGGCGGCCTGGGTGTGCATTGCAGTCGTCAAGCATTCCGCAACACTCTTGTTGTCGAACATTGTCCGCCATGGTGGAGTTTTGGAGAGGTTGAAAGAAAGAAGAAGTGGAACGGGCGAGGGTGGATGGAAAGGCTCGTCTGCGAGGAGTAGTGTAGTAGAGTTGAGAGACAAGGAATGAAAAGGAATGAAAAGGTCGAGGGATGGAAAGTTTGAGAAGTTGAAAGGGGGGGATGTAAAGAGGATAGAACCAGATGCAAGACATGTGCAGGAAAGACGCAAGATATGTGAACAGGCAAGGAGATAGTATCGAGACGCAAGTACATATATATGTAAAGTCATTGGTGCTGTCAAAAGAATATGGGGTATTTGTTACCATCTAAAAGTGGCAAAAGGTAGATACGCCAGACTTCACTGAATTAAGCGTCTACATAGTAGGCCAGCGAAAATATACTAGTACAGGGCTATAAATGGATTGACGGCGGTGGGGTGGGTGTCGAGGAATAGAGCCTGTAAGAAAACTAAGACATTCATCATGTACCTTGTACAATGAATCTGTTAACCTATTATTGAAAATTATCTCTCAGAGAGCTGCCGAATACTTGACACTCATAGTCAATTTGCAAGGCGCGAGGGAATGAAGACAAGGACACGATGCGAATCCAGCGATAGAACAAAGGTCGCAGGTTAAGCACCAGCCGCTCAAACAGCGTATCACCGCAAGATGCATGTGCTTGGTGGGTTTTATTGTGATTTCTTTTTGTTTTCTCCGGCAGATACACAATGATGTATGTAATATACGGAGTATTGCACCATTAGCACGAACATCCCGGGCGTCAGATAGAAAACAATAACCTTTCGCTCATCAGCCCTGGGTTGTTTTGGAGCTTTTTTGTTGGAGCTGTACCCCGTAACAACATACTACTATGTATTTACTCTGTGCATACGTACTCAAAGCCAAGGGAATGCTGTCCAGGGATTTTTGGCCAAGAGGCCGGGGGGCGAGAATGCGTACGATGTATGTAGAACAGCGAGTTCCAAGGACCAACCCAAATAACCAAGAATAGAGAACTGACCAGAAAAGGAAGTGGAGACGGTGCGCCTAGGATTGGGACGACGGTAAGGGTGCAGAGCTGGCAAATGAAGAAGAGGACAAACCGCCAGTCTATGAGATTGTTAGGCAGTGGCCCGAGGTGTTCTGAGGAAGGCAGTTGCAGCTGTACATACAAAGTGCTCAGCAACCATCAGAAGGGGTCCGCTATTCGTCGGAGTGGGATGGCACAGGTTCGCGAGGGAGATAAGATATCGTACCGCGAGCCCAGGCCGAAGCAGTTGCTGTTGATATTCGGAAAATAAAACACGGCATTTTCAACGGCATCATGGCGCTGATGAAGAAAGATCACGTCTCATAGATGTACATTATTTTATCTTCAATGAAGTAACAATTAGTGTCAGCTACGATGTACCCCGAACTAAAACGGGGCAGCAACCCAACCTATAAAAATAAAAATTAACCCAAATAAATTAAATAAATCATTAAAAATAAACAAGTGAGCTTAAGTTTAAATATTTAATCGTTTTTGATAAGAATTTGCCAGTCTTCTCAGACTACCAAAAACATCTCTCATTCATGGTAGCCTGGATAACGCACCCCCCCCCCCCCCAATATTTGGAGACAGGGGTGGGCTAGAAACATAAAATGGAGTACGGAGTACATGTAGTAAAGTATCTATCTACTATGTATTACTGCGTAAAAGATAACCAACCCTCCACTATAAATTGGCACCTGTTTACAGGATAAACACCGCCTCTTTAGTCAGGGAGAGGCTGACCCTTGGGGAGTCGAAGACAAGAAGGCAATGGCTACACTGATTGGCTGGATCATCACCGCATTTTTGGTATTAAAATACAACCCCCTAAGGATAAAGGATAATGTGAAGCAACATGGCTGTTTTGGGAGATAGCAGTTGCTGTCGTTTTGCCTCTTCTGTCCATCGTAACTGTAACTGTTGCCCGAAACAAGGGCCCTCGAAGCAGGTCTCCATGTTGTTGACATACGAGACAATAGGCACGCACAGCTCATACTCTCTGCTCTATATTTGAGATGATGTGAATGAATCGATAGAGAGAGAGAACAGCGACTATGAAGGCTATGGTAGAGAAAAGGGCAGGCCTCCAAATAGGATACATGGGGTGCACAGGGGGGCAGGCAAACAGACTAAAGCTGTCTAGGGCTCTCGCATCGATGGCAACAGTGCTATCGCTGGTGAGTAGACATTTGAAGAGGCCTAGCAGCGTGGTCCCGACGGGTGTACCAAACACCTACACCCAACACTTTCGTATATTAGCATTTTATATTTCTACTTCATAGATTTAAGCAATCCCCAGACTCTCGGCATAACTTCTGTATATCGCAAGGCACTTACCCATAATAGCGATTCAGAGTAGCCACAGTCAGTGTAACAAGGTCAGGCCGGTCAAGAACGTGTACAGCTAGGGATGTACAGAGTTTACAGGCTCGTTCATTGGCAAGTAGTAATACACCAACATATGTCGAGTTCACTCTCTCTCCGAGGGAGCTGTTCCACGAGCCTAGTAGTACCTACAGGACAGCTCGACTTGCTTTAACATAGTAAAAATAACAAATGAGCCCGAGCCTTTGCAATACAATGAGTCTCTTCCCTTTTGATTCTTTCACCGTGACACGTAATTACGGCAACATATGTACGTCACATGGGATGCTGCTCCTTTCTCTACCGACGACTTCTTCTGTTGTTGACGTCAATCAACGAGCAGTAGTAGTATTGGCATCACTACGATGAACAGGCAGCTAACATATCAATCGATAGAAGCGGAGCAACGACAACATGTTGAAGATTTCAAAAGCCTCGCCAAGCCGATCACTGCCCGATCAAAGGAAGCCCATGTCTCGGTCGGGTGGCACGAGTATACTTTGTCCACCTCGGCCATCTCTGCGAGACACTAGTTCTCCATGTGGCCATCGCTTTCAAAAAAGGCGACAACGGCTGCTAGAAGCTATGCCACCAAATCCCGATGTCTTAATCATCCTCTTGCAGAGTACAGCAATGTGCGCCGTGCTGCAAACGTCACTCCAATTACAACCTAAGGCCTAAAGTCGCCACTAGTTCCGCTCATGCTGTGCATCTCGCACCAGCAGGGTATTCTCGTTCCCTTGACAGGGGTCTCTAGGTTAACGGTTAAGCCGAAGACACGATCGTCCATAGTAGAGTAAGTCTGCTCTGCTGTAGACCAGGTCTTTTTGTTCATCTGCTCTGGCCACCGAATGTGATTTATCAATATCTTCGCCTGTTTTGTTTAAACAGGGCAAGTCAGAAACGCCGGATTTCCACTATGAGCCAACGCCAAGTCTCTGTGTCTACGTAAGCAGTGCAAAAAGGCGAGAGTCTACAAACACGCAATCTCCATCTCGACTAGCTCGTTACTTCTGTTCTGACGAGGTAAAGGTGAAGGCCAGCCTGAAAGGCGCACATAAATCACCACCACTGTTGACGGAGAAAATAGGGGTTCTATAACTCCGTGTTTTGCGTATATTAAGGTTTATTTCAGCTAGCCTATCTATATTATTATTCCGTAGATAATATCATCATCTATATGGTGTAATTGTTTCTCTACCTCGGCCTTTTGTCTGGTTCTACCGCGCGGACAGTCAGCTACAACCCCCCCCGCATGCACTCGCCTCTCCAGGGTCGCTTCGAAACGAAACGTCTGTCAAGTCCCACTTTGTTCCCAAAATTAAACATCACCCTTTACCCACCACTACCATTCACGCCTACCTCAACTACGACGAAGGCGGCATCCACGACCAGGCTTGGGGCGGCCAGTTTGCACCTCCCGGCATACCCGACATACCGAAACCTCCCACGCCGCCAAATCCCCCCAGCCCGCCATAGAGGACGGCCCCCAGGTTGGGGCTTGGGAAGATTCCAGTCGCAGCAGTCTCCGTCCCTGCACCTCTGACGCCCGGTACGACTGTGCTGCTGCCGCCGCCGTCGGCAAATGCCGACCCAGAGCCGCCCCCGATGGCACCAAAGACGGACGGCGTCGAGGCCGGTACGGCACCAAAGTTGAGGAGGTCGCTCGCCGAGCTCGTCGATAGCCCCAGGTCGTCCAAGCCGGTAGCGGTAGCGCTCTGAGACTGATTGCTGCTGCTGGCGGTGGTGGCGGCGGCAGCGGCCGCTGTCATGCTCGCCTCGATTTCGACCTCCGCGGCCAGCTCGGCCTTGATCTTGACGACCATCTCGGGCACGGGCTGCGGCTCGCCGGCGGCGCGGCACCGCTCCTCGCACTGGTTCCAGGCCTGCAGGACGGTGCCGGCAAACATCTTGAACAGGTGGTAGTCCTCGCTGTCGGTGGCGGCGAACCGGGCCTCGTAGTGGGCGTGCATGGCGGCCCAGGCGGCGGCAGCGCGCTCGCCGCTGATGCGGCGGGCGAGGTCCTGGGTGACAAAGATGTAGGCGGGCATGGGAAAATAGAGGTGCTGCAGCCAGCGGTACGAACGCATCAGGGGCGACGTCATGACGACCGTGTCGCTCTTGATCACCATGAGGGCGTCGTCGAGGGCCCTGTCTTTGATGGATTCGACGGTCTCGGCGGCAGCGGCGGCCTGGCTTGTCGAGAGCGGCGTGGATGCCGCGCTCGCCTTCTCGGGCCGGTCAAAGTTGGAGAACTTGGCAAAGTACTTGATGAGGCGGCCCTTGGCAATGAAGCCGCGCACAAACCAGATGGCCATGCAGTGCAGGCTGTTTTCCGGGTCGCAGTGCTGCAAGTACCGGTCGTTGAGGAGCGCCTCGAGGGCTTCAATCTCGGCAAAATCGGGCGTCGTGCCATTTGTAGCGGAGGCGGAAGCCGGCGAAGGTGCTGCCGGTGATGATGCAGGCAGTGTTGACGATGATACTGATGGTGCTGCTGCTCCTGCCCCTGCCCCTGCTCCTGCTGGCATGCGCCTAGACATCTGCCGTAGGGCAGGGTTGGACAGTGCCACATAATACTCCATGTAGCGCAGGGCGTTGCCGGCCTCGGCGCGCACGACGGCAAACACCGCCTCAGACGCGTACGCCTTGCTCTGCACGGACAGCGACGACAGCGAGGACTCTTTCATGTCGGCGCGAAAGTCCGAGTCGTTGGCGTTTGTCGGCACGCGGCAGTCCCACGTCGGGTCCAGCGCGGGCGGGCTCTGCGCGAGCTCGCTGATGCGCGCGTCAAACAGCACCAGCGCCCACCACAGGCGGCGCCGCAGCTCACCCTCGAGCGGCGGCAGGCGCGCATTGGCCAAATCCTGGTCGATGCGCATCGTCTTGGCAAGGCGCGTACACACGCCGAGCATGGTGTAGGTCGACCGCGGGTCGAGATGGTGGCCGAGCGACAGCATGTACAAGAAAAAAGCGGACAGGCACTCGCGGTCCGACGTGCGCAGGAAGCCGGCGTTGACGAGGGCCTGCTCGCACGCCGGGTGGTAGGTCTCGAGGAGCTCGGACTTGCTGGTGCCAAAGGTGGCCTTACAGTCGTTTGGGACCATGCTGTGGACGGCGGCACAGTAGATGCTAAACATGAGCGCCTCGAGGCCGGTATCGAGGCCGGCCAGGTTGTTGACGGCCTCGACAATGCGCTTCTGGAGCGTCGGCGTGTGCGTGATCTTGAGCAGCGGGTCGACATTGTTGAGAAAGGTCTGCCACAGCAAGAAGATTTGGGCCGGGCCGGGATGGAAGGACTGCAGATTCTGGCGCGGCACCAAGGCCTGGTTCGGTCCGAAAAGGCTGCTGAAGTTTCTCCGGAGAAACAAGCTGCCCGTGCTGCCGAGCTGCCGCTGCCAGAGGCCCCGCATGATGTGGTTGCGAATGTCGACATCGTCTGAATAGCAGCTGTTATTGCCGTCGTCATCGTCGTCGTCGTTGTTGTTGTTGTGTTCACGGTCGCGGAACTGCCTGGTTAGTTTTATGTATGAAATGGGTTCTGATGCATGCCGAACCTACTCCACTGCGAATGGCTTTCCAAAAGTTCCTGTCAGGTTAGAACGTTTACTGACTGCTTTCTTGTGTTCACAATTGTTAGATACGTACACTGCTTCGTTGCCTTTGCCGATGGGAGCGGGTGAGTGGGCCTCGGATAGATGGGCCTCGGATAGAGCCCGAGCATCACGGCCCTCGCTGTCCGAGTTCATGTCGACATCGTCATCATCATCATGCACGTGTCTTTTGTCTGTTCGCGGCTTGCGCGGCCGAGTCTCGGTGTGTGGTGCTGTCGATGCTGCCGCCGGTGCATCGTCCTCCACAAGCACGCCGTCGGCCGTCTCTTTTTGGAAGAGCGACTCGAAGCGGACATTGTTCTTCTTCAAGAGCGACTCGTAGTCACGCACGCGGTCAAGCAGCTCGCGCTCGGGGAACCGGCGACGGCGGCGGCGTGGGTTGAGTGTGGCAGGGACACAGCTGACGCCAACGCGGATGCAGTTATTGCAGGGAAACTTGCGGTTGCACTTGACCTTGCGCTGCTGGCACATAACACAAGCGAGGACGCGGTTCTGGTGCTGTTGGTTTTGCTGTGTTTGCTTGTCCTTTTGCTGTTGAGATGGCGGTTGGGAAGAAAATGACCCCATGTGTGAAGGCCCGGGGGATGCGGATATGCCACGTGAGTCGTGTGCGCCACCAGGGCCACCATTGTCCAACATGTCTTGCACTGACGCCATGGCTCAGCTGTCGAGTATTACCGGATATAGAGTGTGTAATGCGAATGTTATAAAGTCTTGGCTCCCGGGAAGAAATGAAGCCCGAGGAGAAGACGAAAAACAACGTGGTAGAAAGCGATGACGAGGTGTGAAATGGCCGACGGCTGGTATATAAAGAGTATGTCCTCTGCAGTTCTCCTTTTAGGTATGCCTGCGCCTCCTTTTTTAGTATCCCGTCGACAGGACCTAATCTATATCCCGTCGTATCTTGTCTCACGACTGCTCTACCGTATGTACTGGATCGAGTATGTCACCGGGCTATGCCTCTATCCAGGCACCGACGTTCTGATGTTGCTTGCTGGTTGCGGTGTGAGTTATCCAACCGTGATATTGTCGGATTGACAAGAAATACGTCTTGCTCTATTTCTTTTAAAAATCTAACAATATCTAAATATGAAAAGATATGAGAAGGACCTCACTATCCCTCTGCCGGGATTTAGTAATCCCCGCCTGTGCCCACCCAGCCTAGGCGAGATCGTCGGGACTTTCTATTCTCCGGTCTATTGTCCGTCGTCAACCCGTCTCGTCCGGGCTTAGTGCTGGCAAATTGCGCTATTCTAGTCATGCCGTCTTATGAATTGCGCAGATATTCGCTTTGCAGATGTTTGTTTACGGGAATTGCTGTCATATGTTGTCTTTTCGCCTACCGTCTTCTGACTTTCATTAGCTGCCTGTTCTATTTTTGATACGCGAAACGCTTGAGAATACTCGGACTAGGCAATTCCTCGCGGTCTTTTTTAATATCCGTATTCCTCTTCGATGACAATTTTGTGATTCTTCAATTTAATTTACGTATTGTTAGCTGCCCGCTGCTCCTTATGATGCCCATACATTATTTCGGCAACACGGCACATCATAGCCCCTGAATCTACTCGTGTGTTACTTTACGATGATTGCAGCTTTCTATTTTCATCTACGTTCATTCGTAATTGGAACACTTGTTTTGATTTATTGCTGTTTTGTGCAGAGAAACTGAACCTTTTTCATCTCGTATGATTGTCTGCGTCTGGTATGTCTCTCTTCCTTCTTCTGCGCCACACTACCGTAGCCACTCCCGATAAGCCAGTACAGCTATAGCTTCACTGTAACTCTACCTATTGCTCTATCTACACTTGTATGTACGGCACTAACATCCACCAAGATGACTTGAGTATTCTCGACTAGTCAAATAAGCTTCTTACTGGGAGCTTATTCTTCCGTTTCGTGCAGACTGCGTGCCAACACGCGCGTCGTCTCTTATGATGCAATGCTGTGCTGTCCACAGTGAGTAGAAAGCACTGCTTGAACTGAATCTAGACATGTGCTTTGAGATGCAGGCTGCGATACTATATATGGTCCTCGCCACGAGTCATTCTGTCTACACATCTTGACATCTCTGCATATTGTGCGTTTGCATCGTCACCTTCTTCTTTCAGCCCACTGTCACGCTTATCTCTTGACTTTGCTCGCCATGCATCCGTCATGTGTCGACCAAACATTGACATTGTTGTCTCGGCATGCCTCTCCCTCGCCTCCCTCGCCAACCTGTGTCATCCCACCTCTCGATCAACATCACCGCTCCAAACTAGGAAGGCATCTAGAGTTCATTTACTCTCCTTTGCCCACGATACGCTGCGGCGCAGGACTGATTGGGTACATCTGGTCAAAGTAGGAAAGAGGTTTGTCGAGCCAAGACGTGTGGCAGCCTCCGCCAATTAAGCACCTGAGCAGCAGCAGCCAAGCAAACTGCCGAGCCGCCAAGCAGTAGCTCTCTGCCGGGCCAGCATCGCCAACAAGGTAGGTGGTAGAAAGTATGCCTTCGACAGACAATAAGAGCAAATAAGAGGTAAATATCAGAGAGCATTGATCTTGTGTTGTCGCTTGAGCACGATCCAGACAGATGATTGAAAGTAAAGGGTTAACGTTGGTCACCGCTGAGAAGTACAGCGAAATTATCAAAGTCCTGAGTCGCTATGAGGTAAGAGGAACAGTTGGTATTCAAAAACGTACGGCGGAAGATGCCGTCTGCTACATGGCCCCCCGTGGCCCCTCGTGGCCCCCAAAGCACTTGTTTCATCCCCAGTGTCAAGCTGACGGAAGACGGAGATGGGCCGAGTCACGAGAATCTCGGCTCAGCTCAACAAATCGCCTCATTGGCTCATTACTCTATACAATCAGATAACACGTTTATGTGCCTAGCTGTTTCTTGATCTCGACGTCTATTTTCATCTGCTTCTTTTCTCAACTACCTGCACATCTGCTCAGTACTATGTAATTCTCCTGATCTTCGTCCGGTGTTAGCCTCTCTTGGCTTTAGCTTGTTGACTGCCGTACGCAGAAAGATGCCCGCTGATCTACAGGTTTTCCAGGCATATGGTAGTATGTATTATGGCAGGGGTACTGTAATAACAAAGCATAATGTTGGCAAACGATTAGCTGTGGGAAAGCCAAGCCGACTACCAAGACATTTACTCACAACCGCATGCCTCTTTAGGAAGGAGGCCCTGATTTACAGACTGACCTCAATTGCACGGGTATCACTCCGCCGACCTCTCAGGCCGCTCCAAACAGCTTCAGCCTCTAGAATATCTCCGTACAACTCCGATATGTAGAAATAAGGTGCAGCTTATGTCTATTATATAGTGCTTATACATCTGGATACCTAGCAATATACAGCAATATACGAAGTCACATTGTGCGGCGGCGTAATCGGTCGAGGCATGGCCATTATCTTATCTCTGGATATATGAGCTCGAGGCAGACACAGGCCATATAGATTATAGATTAAAGACAAGGCGAAATAGCAGTGGACAAGAGAGCGTACCTTGAGCTTGGTTCTGTGCTTCTTCGCTATAGCACTTGCCTCTGCGCTTACCGATCATAGTGTGTTGTATTTATACTTTTGCATTCGGCCGAGACCACTGGCCGTTGAGACGAACGGCGAACTGCAGCAGAGCATAAACAACGAAATATTGAGCAATGACGTGAACAAGTGGACTATATACATAGCGAGCAGGTTATTGGATGTGTAAAAGATACAGCGAGATTACCAGATGAACACGGGGTCTGTGTCCGCTGCGGTGAGGGTACCAAGGGTTAGTTCACCAAGCGTGGCCATCATCGAGTCATTCGCCTTCACATGCCAGCCACGAGACGGAGGATCAGGCACTCTACATCGATGCAGTCATTTACCTTACCCTCCCTGTCAGTGTCAGAGCTGCCAACCATGTCAACCTGATCATCTGGTCATCACTCCTACCGGCAGCCAGCATCTCCGCCAGCTTCATCCTCCATTCCCCTCTCCTTGCCTCATCCAAAAGACACTTTATTCTCTCATTTTCTTATGCTCATTCCTCTTTGAGCCATAGATCGTCAGCCTTGGCAGCTGCTCTGCCTCGCCTCTTCCTCCTCTCCTCTCCTGTCTCCCCTCTTCTGCTCCTACATCTGCGACGGCGTTATCATCTTGGCTCGGCCAGCCAAGATGTTGCACACACCATGACAGCGGGACCGTACGTGCTCTGCACTCGACATGCCTTGTCGGGAAGGTTCTTTTCACAGTCTGTCTTGGCGATGATTGCAACAAAGGGCTACGGGCAAAACAGTCCTCGTCCTTGCTATCGACAGATGATGTGATGGCCTATGGGTTATGGAGTATGGGTTGATGGTTTGGGACCAAGTGAACAAGAAGAAGATGGCAAGAGAGCATTGCTATCCTCACGACATTATCTGAAGATAAATAGCTGCCCATTTCCTCTGGTATTTGTCGATATTCTTTTCATCCTCATCCTCATCAGCATCAACATCTTTGTCTCATCTCCTCATCTTCTCATCTGCACTCTATCACATCACCCTTACACCTTCACATTACTATCTCCCCAAACACCGCCACAATGCAGCACAAGCTCGCTCTTCTGACCCTCCTGCCTCTGGTCCTGGCGGCTCCGGCCCCCCTGGCCAGACGCGACCAGCCTGCTCCTGTCCTCCGCCCCCGCGGTGTCAACCTTGTTGAGGGCAAGTACATTGTCAAGCTCCGGGAGGGTGTCACCCTTGCCACTGCCGGTATCGAGGACTCTGTCGTTGCCGACCTCCCGGGCGACAGCCTTGAGGACATGGCCGACTTTGTCTACGGCGGCACCGGCGGCTTCCACGGCTTCGCGCTGTCTCTCAGCGAGGCCGAGCTCGAGACTCTGCGCCTGAACCCCGATGTCGAGTACATTGAGCAGGACGCCATTGTCAAGTCGACTGCCTTTGTCACCCAGAAGAGCGCTCCCTGGGGCATCTCGCGCCTGTCGCACAAGGCCAAGGGCTCGTCCGACTACGTCTACGACGCGTCTGCCGGCGATGGCACCTGCGCCTACATCATCGACACCGGTATCTACACCGCCCACTCCGAGTTTGGCGGTCGCGCTACCTGGTTGGCCAACTACGCCGGTGACGGCAAGAACACTGACGGCAACGGCCACGGCACCCACGTTGCCGGCACCATCGGCTCCAGCGCCTACGGCGTGGCCAAGAAGACCAAGCTGTTTGCCGTCAAGGTCCTCGACTCCAACGGCGAAGGCACCAACGCTGGTGTCATTGCCGGCATGAACTATGTCGCTGGCGAGGCCCCCAAGCGCAAGAGCCAGTGCCCCAAGGGCTCTGTCGCCAACATGTCCCTGGGCGGTGGCACCTCGTCTGCCGTCAACAAGGCCGCCGTTGCCATGATCGATGCCGGTGTCTTCCTGGCTGTCGCTGCCGGCAATGAGTCCGAGGATGCCAAGAACAGCTCGCCTGCTTCCGAGCCCAGCGTCTGCACCGTCGGTGCCACCGAGGACGACGACTCGCTGGCCTACTACTCCAACTTTGGCTCGATTGTCGACATCCTGGCCCCCGGCTCCGACATCCTGTCCACCTGGATCGGCAGCACCACTGCCAAGAACACCATCAGCGGCACCTCCATGGCCACGCCTCACATTGCCGGCCTCGGTGCCTACCTGATGGGCCTGGGCACTGTCACCACGGACCCCAAGGCTCTGTGCGCCTACATTGCCAGCACTTCCCAGACCGGCAAGATCAGCAGCGTCCCCAGCGGCACTGTCAACAAGCTGGCTTTCAACGGCAACCCCACCGCTTAAGCAGCTTGATAACATTGAGAGGCTCTAGGTTGTATGCCTGCCAGGCCTGAGTCTGATCTAGTCAGCAAAAGATGACGATGACAATATATCATCTTGTTGAGCTTGATATGAGTGATGTTGTTGTTGTTTCTTCTATTCTTTACTGTCCTTCCTGTCACTGTTTTTTTCTTCTATTTTCTTCTTTATTTTTCTGTCCGCTGTTCTCTGCTTTGTATATTCTTCTCTTCTCTTTTGTACATATTCAGCCCACGTGGCTAGTATATTACCTTGCATATGACGTGCACTCTTGTGCATGTTGTATGATGAATACAATTTTAAATTATAAGTACTCGATCGAGCCTCTATGCAATACGAAAGTGACTTGTCTGCACCAAAGCATCCTCCAACCCAACCTATTTTACAACTCCGTACAGGGCCCTGCTCGTTTTTGGGCAACATACACCTACCCATTTCCATGCGTTTCCTTTTCTTCTCCATCTATCTTCTTGTCTTTCTGTTCCCGATATAGATTGCTGTTCTCATATTTCCGACAATCTGCCTGTGTCTTGTTTCTCATGGCCTGTCGTGTACTGTTTCACCGTCATAGGGCTTGCATCCTTTTTCTCTGTACAGAGTAGTATCTCGGTCATGTGCTAGTTCTATTAATAACTCAAAAGACCTAGCAAATCTAAAATCTACGCTGTATTAAATCTGAAATCTACAAAAAGGAGGGATCGCCCCTTTCGTCGGACTTGGTCGCGTGTCCTCCACATCTTCATTTCCAGAAGATTACCAAAATTACAACGGTATCGAGTGCGACTGGATTATGTAATTACAGTTTCCACCCAGGTCTTCCCACAGTTCTGCTTCTTTTCCTTCTTCTCCTTATCTATTTCTGAGCATTTCTGCATATGTGTGCGTACTTTCTTATGTCAGCACTGGGTTCTGGATCCCGCCAGCCAATTACAGCCCGCGTGAAGTTGTCTCACAGCCAATTAGAGCCGCCCTTGCCTTAATGACGCGTTTAGAACGCTAGCGTGACAGAGTCGGATCGAATTGATAATGAATCAGGGAAGTGCAGCCCGCCATTTTTACTTTTTTTTGTTGCTTTTTAGGTTTTGTTTTGTTCTTAAAACAGAAAGAGCGTTGCAGAACCAGACACTGGAGTTGTCCCTTTGTTATCAACTACTGGCCAATAAACCGAGTTGACAACAGGTTTGCAGCGACTTGACAAGGAAAGAGCCACTGGTGTTACCGCTCTTTCCATTTTGTGGTTGAAGTTTGCCCTTTCCGCTTTCCCTATGTGGCCGCTCCACTCCCAAGGCGTCCACCGTTTCTTTCCTCCGCGCTGGCAGCTCTGGCTTGGGGCGTCTTGGCCCCATAGCATGAATCTGGACCGCTCTGTCTTGCTCTTTCCTTTGTGAACTCGTATATTATGGTGGTCGGAATGTCTTCGCGCCCCTGTGCTCTTTACATATTTGGCTCTTGCTCTTATCGTGCGCATCTCGATTAATCTGACTGCCTTTACACGTGCCGTTTCAAGCCATCTTGTTTTATTATCAGTAGGAAAGAGCGACCTGTTGCAGCTGCTTTGATAAACTGCTTCAACAGCTGCTTTGACCTTGTGCTCCGTGTAGACAAAGCTCCCCGTACGAAGTAGGGAAAGAGCCCAGCCGTTGTCCCTGCCGGCGTCTCACCTTAGCGTCTGGCCCACTGTAGCTCCTGCTTCACGCATCTCACCTTAGGACACTTTTCACTGTCGCCGGGCTGAGTAAGCGTCGACGACAGCGACGACAACCAGCAGACCGCGATCAAAAGCAGCACTTGTTTGCTCTCTACTGGGCCAGTCTCAGTTGTTCCTGCATTGAGACCCTGTAGCCAAGTACCGTCTTGACCCTTACGCGCTATTCCGCCACTGTCGGAATTGCATGACTGTCTGCCCAGTCCTGCTTATGTAACCCACCTAGCTCATTTTCCCCCTTTCCCTGTTTGCCTCTCTGGCCTTCCCTACCACCTGCTCCCTATCCCCCATGGCCGCCTATTTTTCTGCCTCTGCTCTGTGAGATCCTCCAAGACCTAAACTTATTCTCCTCCTCTCCTCCCTCCTCCACCATTCCATTATCTCTCGACTCCCGACTCCCCATCGGCCACCCCTTTTGCGTCGCCCCGGCCAGCCTTGCATCACTACAGCAGCTCTTGGACGCGAGGAGGCTTTGTCATCCATTGATTGGTCTTTATTTTTGTCGCTCTGTCATTCCCTTTCTCTCGACTCGTCTTCTGCCATTCTGCCGTACTTTCGTCATCGACCGAGTTAACAGACGTTGGACCTCGAAGACGACAAGAGTCCACTGGCACCAGACGCCAGACACCACAAAAACCACAAGCAACTACCCACCCCCATCAATTGGCGATCGTGTCTTCTTTGCCGCGCTGCAAGACACCCCCTTTTTACACATTTCTTGTCGGTCGCCCTGCTTCACATGACAAGAGGCTGCGTCTCTAGTCTGTGCATCGACCTGGACTTTTAGACGTCTTCCACTCGTCTTTGGTTCTTCTATCCTGTTCTTCTGATGTTTGTCTAGGCTTCTTTGCCTTTTTGGACCTCGATAACTCCTCCTCCCCTTGACCAATACCACACCGCATATCGAGTCAACAGCGAATACTCGTTCTGAACCAACAACCCCTTCTCCCTCTTCGCCCCCTTCGAGACCGCCACCATGGATCTCGTGCGGCGGGTGTCGAGTCTCATCCCGGCTGGCCGGACGCCTCAGTTACCGTCCGCCGACAACAGCAGCAAAAAGCGCAACTCGCGCAGTAGCCGGCTGTGGGCGCGCCTCGAGTTCTTCCGTCGCCCTCTGCGGTTAAAAGGCAACTCGAGCATCTCTGTGCCGCTCGGCGTCGTCATCCTATTTCCTTTGATTGTCGTCATCCTCATCCTCGTGCTCTTTGTCAAGCACCCCAACTCACCTGGTCGGATATTAATGCCCGCCGGCTCCCCTCCCGCCATCCGCAAGATCAGCGAGGACCATGATAAGGTCTTTGTCTCGGGCTGTCTCGAGCCCGACACCAGCAAGCCGCGTGCCAATGCTGCGTTTGTCGTGCTTGCGCGGAACAAGGAGCTGGACGGCGTCCTCCAGTCCATGAAGTCGATTGAGCGTCACTTCAACCGGTGGTACAACTACCCCTATGTCTTCCTCAACGACGGCGACTTCAACTCGACCTTCAAGGAGACTGTTCGCAACTATACCAAGGCCGACATTGAGTTTGGCAAGGTCGGCCCCGAGATGTGGGGTTTCCCCGACTGGATCGACCCCAAGGTCGCCAAGGAGGGTATCGCAAAGCAGGGTGATGCTGCCGTCATGTACGGCGGTCTGGAGAGCTACCACGCCATGTGCCGGTTCTACTCTGGGTAAGTCATTCCGTACTTTGTGACTAGGTTTTTTATTAAAAAAGAAACGTCAAACGATCGAACAACGCTAACAGCTCAGATTCTTCTACAAGCACCCTCTTCTGGCGAAATACGAGTGGTACTGGCGGTTGGAGCCGGAGATCAAGTACTTCTGCGACATCACTTACGACCCTTTCCTGGCCATGATTGAATCCAACAAGACGTACGGCTTCACCATTGCCGTCAAAGAGCTGCGCGAGACTGTGCCCAACATGTTCCGTTACGCCTCTGCCTACAAGCGCCTAAACAACATCAAGTCCCAGGGTCTGTGGGAGATGTTCGTCGAGCCCCAGCCCGAGAAGGAGGAGCCCGTCATCGACCCCAAGTCAGGCCTGCCTGAAGACATTCTGCGCCAGGACCCGGCTCAGAACAAGCTGCCCGATATCGACCCCGAGAACATGGAGGGCGAAAAGTACAACATGTGCCATTACTGGTCCAATTTTGAGATTGCCCGCCTGAGCTTCTTCCGAAGCAAGGAGTACGAGGATTTCTTCCAGATGATGGACCGCAGTGGCGGTTTCTGGATGGAGCGCTGGGGTGATGCGCCCATCCACTCGCTGGCTGCCGGTGTTCTCCTGGCACCGCGCGACATCCACTACTTCCGCGACTTTGGCTACCGGCACACAACGATCCAGCACTGTCCGGCCAATGCACCGGCACGCCAGCTGCCGCGTGAGCCGTACCTGGAGATGACAACCAAGGATGAGCGCAAGCGTTTAGAGGAGGACAAATACTGGGAGGCCTACGATGACCCCAAGGTGAACGGAGTTGGTTGTCGTTGCCGCTGCGACACTGATATCGTCGATGTCGAGGGCAAGGAGGGCAGCTGTCTGGCGGAGTGGGTTGATGTTGCCGGCGGCTGGGCTGATTAGGCGGACTTTGTGGGAGGAGCTCTTGCTGCCCACAAACAGCAGGGCCCAGTAGCAGAGCTATCAGCCGTCATCATATAAATTATCCATATATTTCTTTTTCTCATTATCCTCGCATTCTCCTCTACCCTCTCACCACCCCCCTCCGTCCTCTTCCGCAAAACTAACAATCCTCCCTCCCCCTTTATTAACGAGACGAGCAAAAGGAAATAATCATAATGATGGCGTTTTATATTTCTTCTTCCTTTTTTCATTATTTCTTTCCTATTATTTTTGCTACACACAAGTTGTCAAGTTTTTGTCCTGTTTCTTGTATCTCTTCCATCTCTTTCAGTTTATATCTGCAACCCGAAAAATCCAAAACACTGCACATCATGAGAAGGCTACGTGGAAGACACGGATTGGACTGGTGACTATTGAGTATTATTTTCTTACTTGTGTGTTTTGATTTAGGCAGTCAAGTATGAGGGACCAATGTTACATGTATTTTATAAGGATTCATAAATGAGCACCCTGTTGTTTATGCTCCTCGCCTGGCCAGGCCATGCCACTGCTTCACACCCATCCAGTTTATATTGTCACTCGTCTATGTGGTGACTGCCGCCCTCTCACCTCGTCACATCTGACACCTCACATCTCACTTATCTCAAACTCGTGTGCAACATCATGCAATTGTCAAGACCATACATATATCTCACTCAAGTCTAGGTATTGTCCATATTCCTTTTCATTCTTCTTCAGCATGTAAGGCAAATATAAGCACGAGAAAGAAAGACAAGAAAGACAAAGAAACAAAAAGCAGGAAGCTACCCTATCCCCCCTTCTATGATGCAGTGTATACCTTCTATGCAATCCTGTTCTAATCATCTAGGTCTATTGTCCATACCAGTGTCGATGCCAATGCCAGTGCTGTTGCCAATGGTACCACAGTCCCGCTTTACCAGTCAGACAGGTCACCAGCGGGAGCCATGTCGGTGACAGCACCGTGGCTTGCGTCGCCCACGAGGCGGGCGTACTTGGCCAGAACACCACGCGCCGGCACCAGCTTCTTGGGCTTCCAGTCGCGCCGGCGCAGGCGCAGCTCCCGGACCACCTCGTCGTTGGACTGCAGCGAGGCCACCACCTTGTCGGTCATGCCCTCGAACCCGGTGGCGCCGCTGCCCAGCTCCTTCTCGATCGCGTCGACCGTCGCCAGCACGTCGATGCGGTTGCTAACCGCGTCGATGCGCACCAGGTCGCCGTTGCGCACGAGGCCAATGGGGCCGCCCGTGGCCGCCTCGGGCACGACATGACCGACGATAAAGCCGTGGCTGGCGCCGCTGTAGCGGCCGTCGGTGACGAGGGCGACATTTGTGAGGCCGGCGCCGATGATGGCCGCGCTGGCACTGAGCTGCTCGGGCATGCCCGGGCCGCCGCGGGGGCCTTCGTAGCGCACAATGAGCACCATGTTGCCCATGTCTGTGCGGATCTTGCCCTCGGTGAGCGCGGTGTTGAGCTCGTGCTCCTTGTCAAAGACGCGCGCGGAGCCGGTAAAGCTCAGGCCCTCCTTGCCGGTGATCTTGGCGACGGCGCCGCCCGGAGCGAGGTTGCCGCGCAGGATGCGGATGTGGCCGGAGGGCTTGATGGGGTCGGACAGCGGGCGGATAATTTTCTGGTTGGGGTCGAGCGAGGGCCAGGCGCTGCAGTTCTCGGCCAGGGTCTTGCCGGTGACGGTGGGGATGGAGCCGTCGACGATGTTGGCGGCGATGAGCAGCTTGAGGACGGAGGGGGTGCCGCCGACCTTGTACAGGTCCTCCATGTAGTACTTGCCGGACGGCGCGAGGTCGGCAATGAAGGGAACGCGGTTCGACACGCGCTCGACGTCGTCGATCGTGAGGTCGACGTCGGCGGAGCTAGCCATGGCCAGGAAGTGGAGGACGCCGTTTGTGCTGCCGCCGAGGGCCATTGTGATGGCGAGGGCATTCTCAAACGACTTGCGGGTCAGGAGATCGCGGGGCCGGATGTCGCGCTCCATGACGGTCTTGATGGCTAGCGCCACGTTCTCGCACTCGCGGGCCTTTTCTGGGGAGACGGCCGGAAAGGAGGAGCTGCCGGGCAGGCACAGGCCCATGGCCTCGATGGCGGTGGCCATGGTGTTTGCGGTGTACATGCCGCCACAGGCGCCGACGCCGGGGCACGCGTGCTTCTCGATGTCCTCGAGGACGTCGGAGGGCGTGGGGTCGCTGGTGGTGGTCTTGCCCGTGGCAGCGTCCACCTTCTTGATCTTGCAGCCCGGGGCTGCATGGAGGCGGTCGTAGTTCATGGCGCCAGCGGCCTCGTAGCAGGTGGAGATGTTGATCTCCTTGTTGAGCAGGGTCGAGTGGCCCTTGAGGATGGTGCCGCCGTAGATCATGATGAAGGGGCGGTTGTGGCGGGCGGCGGCCATGATGACGCCGGGCATATTTTTGTCGCAGCCGGGGATGGACACGTTGGCGTCGTGGTGCTGTGCCGAGGTGACAGTCTCGATGCTGTCGGCAATGACTTCGCGGGTGAGCAGCGAGAAGCGCATGCCGTCGCCGCCCATGGTGATGCCGTCCGACACGCCGACCGTGTTGTACTGCCAGGCCAGCATCTTTTGCTTCTCGACACCGCGCTTGACAATCTTGCCCAGCTCAAGGAGGTGTGTACTGATTCATTAGTTTCGTTCGCCAAGGGGCAGAAAGAATAGGGAGATAGAGACAAGACTTACTTGCAAGGGTTGCCCTCCCACCAGACTGTGGCGATGCCCACATGGGGCGCGTTCTTCATCATGTCCCGGTCTGGGACGCCTGCTGCGTACAGCATGGCCTGAGCACCCGGGTGGTCGTGCTCGCGTGTGAGGTTCTGCGACCAGCGATTCAGAGGACCACCGGGCGGGAGTGAGTTGAACTGGGTGTAGTCGCCGTCCCTGGGGAAACGGCTATGCTCAACCGCGCCGTTGCCATTGCTGTGGCCGTTGCTGCCGTTGGAGTGTCCATTGCCGTTGGAGTGTCCATTGCCGTTGGAGTGACCATTGGAGCCATTGGAGCCATTGGAGCCATTGCTTGTGCCGTTCTCAGGGCCAGCCATGGTTGAAGATGTGATGTATATGATATATGAGAGGAGGTGAGGAAAAGAGAAGGAGGAGGAGGCTGAGCTGGTTGGTGGAGAGACTCTGTGGTCTTCAGAGCTGTCGATGATAGGAAGAAAGTAGAGAAGAAGATGTTGATATCTCGAAGAGGGACGGGGTATATATAGTCGAGAGAGAGGCCGGAAAGGCGAGGACTCGAGACAAGGCTCTGCACAATAGAACGTTGAGGAAGCACAATGGAAGGTCGAAAGGTCGAGGATCGACGGAGTGAGGTTGCACAGAGCAGAGGATCGACGACGGAAGGGCAGCGAAAATAGGTGCACTTATACGGCCGAGAGGTGTGTGAGTGCAAGCTGATGGGAAGGCTATGATAGAGTGACGGCAGAGTGATGGAGGTGATTGTATAAGAGCTGCTGGGAGTGGACTCAGCCTGGCATCACTCGTGTTGGCTCGGTCCCCTCAGGCCGGCTTGACGTTGACCTCACGGTGACCTCACTTGGACGGCTGGATGGCGTTAGATGCTGCTCGTCATGCCCGAGCGTGTCTTTGTCGTGCGGCTAATGTGATATATGGTGTATCAGGTACTGCAGGCTGTCGGGATGGTGTGTATGTATGATTCAGTGCTGGTGCTGGACGCTGTCTGTCGATGGAAGGGATGCTGTTATACGTTTACATTTGTTGTTATTATTTCTCCTTTGTTATTTTATTGTTGAGTATTCATAGTTATTGAGTTTATTGGTTCTGCCGTTATGTAGTATTGCTAGTTTATCGGCTCGGCTTTGGTTGTCTGGTGTGGTCTATTATTTTTGTCTTTTTTTTCTTTTTCTTTTCTTTTTTTACTTTTTTCCCTTCTTCTTTTATCAAACCAATCAGGTGGGCCGCTTTAATACAAGTATCTATGTCTCCGTCAGCCTTTTTATTTATATTTTTACTTTGGCTATCGTCTGCATATCTGCAGCTATCTCGTGCTTCTGTCGCCTTGCTGTCACCCTGCTTGTCAACATGTAGATAATTGATAGCAGACCGACTGTGTACACTGATAGCTGAGCAGAACATCAAAAAGCGGAACATGAGGACGGATAGATTCGTCCAGTATAGAGTGCCGGTTCGGAACAGAGCACAGACATTCGGAGACACGGCTCGGAGGATTATTACAGCCACGAGAAGACACAAAGCAGAGGTGTCCGGTATGTCAGCGAGAATCAAATTTATTTAAGTAAACTACAATAAATCAAATAGATCAAAATTAATTCAATAAATCAAAATCAATCAATACAGAGACCATCCAGGTCGTTGTCTAGTTCCATCTCAGCCCTCGGCGAGTAGAACACATCTCAATCACGGTGACATTGCCAGAGGTATAATTTAATACATTTGAATATGCATGGATATACAATGATGACTCCTCTTTGCCCCTCGCCCTCGAATAGAGACAGGTTGAAAGAGAGTAAAGAGAGCAAACAATAGATAGGGGCCGGAAACAAGACGGCCACGATATGCAGAGTAGCATGCTGCATTAAATATGTAAATTAAATCAAAGAAAGAATAAATACCAAACGATTGGAAAGCAAAAAAGAAAGGTCTTCAATGAATAAAACTACAATAATCAGAGTCACGGACGGCTCCGGAGACGCCAGGGAGCATCCAGGGACCTCGTCTGTTTCGTTTCTGCATTGTTTCTTCTTTCTTTTTTTTCTTCTTCTTATTCTACTCTCCCGCCCTCAACCACTCCTCTCCTCTCCTCTCCTACCCCTCTACACCCCTCTATATTTACATTTCGTTTTTCCTCAAAGTCGGGCAGCCCAAACCCGATGCGGTATCGCACCTGCGGCAGCACATGTAGGCCAAATAGGAATAAGTGAAGAACCAAAGGCGAGACACAAGACAATAAAACAACAGCTTCTAAAACAATGTAGAACAATAAGACGGTGACAGGAACCGGGTTTCGAGGCCGAGATAAGTACTGCGTAGAAGGTGAGAGTGCAGGTGTCCATGCAGCTCGGCAGGCTCTAGTCTTGGATGTTTGAGCAGTTCCTGTGGTCGAGCATGCGTGATTGAGTGGGCGGAGGGTGGATGAGCGGTGGAGGAGTGGCAGAGGGTTTAGGCGGTGGGAGATTGAGTGGCGGGCGGAAGGTACGAGGCAAGAGCATCGGAGTAGGAGTAGCACGACAGACTCCGAGTGCCCCTGCACCTGCAACACTATGCAGATTGGCAACACATGCAGAAACCGTTGAAGGCGAGGAGAGAGCAGCGGACAGCCAGGACAGCCAGGACAGGCTCGGCCTGATTCGGCGGCATTCCGTCAGTCGCAGTCGCCCGCTGCTCTTGCGAGTCTAGTCAAGTCTGCATTGGACAGAGTCTCCTTGATTGCTCCGGCCTGCCGTCTTTGTCTTGTTAAGGTTAATGGGAGTTGCTCTGCAACGTATTTAGCATGCATGCCAGAGAGCCCTGCTCGGCTGCTCAATTTTCTCTGTGTGATGTCGTCCTGCCTCCACCATCGGCCGTGGTCCGGTTTGCGGTCGGTGTCGGTGCATCTAGGATCGAGATAAGCGCTGACAAAGAGAGTTACAAGGAGGGCTGTCGAAGCAGAGGTTGCTGCAAGTGATAATTGGTTGAGTAAATAAATAATACCAGAGACAAGTTAGAAACAATCAAAGATGGTGCCCTCGAGCCAGGACAAGAGCCGGAGTTGATCCAAAGTGCCGGTCATGAATTGCGTCTTGATAATGCCACAAGCTGTAAGACGTCATTCAGTATATACTGGGATGGGAATATAATAGAGATTACATATACCATAAATACATCTAATGCATTGATACTACAGCATCCCACGCTCTCAGACGGCGTCTATTCTCATCCGCAGCCCGACCAAAGGATAGCAGTAGCGGCAGTCAGCGGGAGCGGCAGCAGGGGCGGGAGCATCCACATTGGGCACTCCTTGTGTGAGAGTAAGTGAATATGTGATGGAATGTCTATGAGTGATGGGTGGGCGGTGGTGCGCGATGGGAGTGTGACGGCTGGCTATGCCGCCACGCCACTATCTCTCGATATACTGATTGGCAGGGGTGAGGAAGCCATGGTAGCAAAGAAAAGGTAGGCATCCGAAATTGATATACACTCCGGACTATGCAGTCCTCTATACAGATCAGAGTGTCTGCATCGTCGGTGCAGATTGTTTATATTCTCCTCAATATCAGATCATTAACATCGACCACGGCCGCCACCACACGTAGCAACATTCAAACATATAAACATTGGAGCACACAACATGAGACACACTGGAAAGGGGAATCGAAAACGTCAAGAGAAAGCCTCATGGAACACAGTTCAGTAGACTGTTTCCGAGAGGAGATTCATAGAAAAAAAAGTATAGAAAAGAAGGAGAATGAGAAGCAAGAAGGAGAAGGGAAGATACAAGACAAGACAGAACCCTAAGAGATCGGGGAAAACAACTCGACATAAAATACAGATGCAGATGCTCTCGCAACACAATAGACAACAGACAGCAGCCAACAAAGCAGGTAGACCACAAAAGTAAAATAATAAAAAAACGCCAGTACATCCCCAGTCAGCCGTCAAAAAAGAAACTAGAGTCTTTCTACATAAAAGCAAAAGTCTAGATCTATGGTCTATGCAACCGGCGGAACGACAACGCGCTCCTCCTCCAGCCGCCGCACCATCTCGCGCTCCTTGGGACTCCGCGGGTTGGCGTCAATGCCCAGGATGGCCGAGATTCTCGTCTTGTCCTGCAGGTTCTGGCCCAAGCTTTGGTTTAGGTTTAGGCTCTGGCATTGGCTTTGGCTCTGGCTAGACGGCTGCGCCTTGCCGTACACATTGTAGTACAGCTCGCGGTCGTCAGGCGACGTGCCGGGCGTCAGCGGGGCATTGCTGCTGTCGGCCGACGGCAGCGCGCCGCCGAACCCAAACCCCGTGCGCCACGCCTGCTCCAGTGCGGTCGCGCTGGCGCCGTGGCCGTAGTCGGCCGCAATGGCGGACCAGAACGACGCGCGGTGCGCCGCGTAGACGGCATGCAGGCGGGCCATGTCGACGGCGTGCCGGGGGCCGGCGGACGCCGACGCCGACGCCAGCACGGCCGGGGCAGCTGCAAGCGCAGGCAGGCCGCTGCAGTCGAGGCGCAGGCTGGGGGGGGTCTCCTTTTCTGAAGAAGACGAAGAAGACATGGACGAGGAAGAAGATGAACTAAACGTGGCGGCGGGCAGGAGGGGCGCGCTGTGCGGGTGCGAGGCGGGCGCCGTCACGGACAGGGTCACGGTGGCCGGCGACGAGGACGGCGTGGACAGCGACGACGGCGTGGACAGCGACAGCCCCATGGGCTTGGGCAGGATGGCCGGCAGCAGGCGGGGCGAGGGGGTGGTCATGTTGGTCATGATGGCGGGCAGCTGGACGCCGCCGGAGGACATGGAGGAGTAGCTCGAGGCGGGCGGCGACGGCGTGCGCGACTGCATGCGCGACTGCGGCAGGGGCAGCTCGTGGATGGGCGAGGGCACAGCGGCCTGGACGGGCGGCGAGTGGCTGCCGTGGGCGGCCGTCGTGATGGTTGTGGCAGACGACGAGCCGGACGAGACGCTGGTGGTGCGCTTGCGGCGGTTGCTGCCGTGGCTGAGCTGGTGGTAGTGCAGGCGGCAGGCGAGCTCGGTCTTCTTGAGGTGGGCGGCGATGTGCTTGTAGGGCATCTTTTGCAGGCGCGTCTGGAGAAGGTAGACCTCTTCGTCGTCGCTCCAGGCGCGGCCGCCGCCGGTGGAGGAGGAGGACGAGCTGCTGCTGGACTGCTGCTGCTGCTGCGGCTGTTGTTGCGGCTGGTAAGACTGAGCATGGTGGGAGTGCTGGGAGTGCTGGTGGTGAGAGTACTGGTGGTACCGCTTGGTGATACCGTATTCGTGGCGGTCCATGGCGTCGGACGTCGGGGTGTAGGCGGCGGCAGCCATCTGAATTGTAGGAGACATTATCGAGTTGTAGTGTGAGTTGTAAATTGTGGGTTGTAGAGTCGAGTATAGTTTCGAGGTGGGAGACCAAAGACCGAGATCGAAGGATGAAAAGATCGAAATATCAAAAAGATGCCAAACCAGTTGGGTGTCGATGCAGATGTGTAGATGTCAATATATCGGTAGGGACAAGTGAGTATTGAGTCGTAAAGAGAGAGGCCGTGACTGTCAATAATAAAAAGAAATATTGTTTAAAAGATGAAGATCCAAGAACGACAGGAAGAAAAGAATGTGTTAAGAAACAGTAGTTGTAAAAAGAAATAAAAAGTATTGTTTAAAAAAGAAAGACCAGCTATAAGAAAAGAAAGTAAATTTGTTGTAAAAGAGAGTCAGAACACACGCAGCAGCGTCGTGATCGTAGAAGAAGTGAATGAACAGAAGAGGGGAAGAAGAAGAGGGGAGGAAAAGAAAGAAAAGAAGAAGAGAGAAGATTAAGAGAGACGGGAGAGGGTTGAAGTAATAAAAAGAGTAGAGAGGCAAAGGTAAAACAAATCGAGCACACAGTACAAGATGTAAGACGTAACGGCGTAGTTGGGCTCACTGACACACTGACACACTGAGAGACTGAGAAGCTGCACACTGATAGACGACGAGACAAGAAAGACGACGAGAGGACGAGAGGACGAGACGAGGAGAAAAGAAGAAACCGAACAAGGAGAGAAACAGTCGGAAGATGAAAACAAAAAGGGGAGCACGGGGCAGAGTGGTATAAGAGGAGAATCATAAGAAACGAAAGCAAAACGATGACTTATCAAGTAAATAGAGAGATACATAGTACACACACACAATAAAAAGAATGGATAAAATTTGACGACAAAACACAGCAGCAGCAGAAAGTAAAAATCAAAACGAGCAAGGGGTGGTGGTGGAGGGGGGTGCATCGTGTACCCCATGGTTGGATCTAGGTAGAGACGGTGCATTGAGTAGATGGTATTACTATACTTGATTCTTGTTGTTTTACAGTTTATTGATTGTGCTGTGTATTAATTTGAGGGCCTGGTATTGACAACAAAAAAAATTAAAGAAGAAAAAAGAAATAAGAAGAAAAAGACAACTCGACGAATCGACGTCGACGTGTTGAAGATTCTACTTGAGAACCACTTGTAACAGTCACGGCACAACACACAGCATACAGAGTAGCACTAGTGACGAGCAGATAGTAAAACTGTAAAGACATAAATACATAAAAAGAGAGAAAAGAGAAAAGAGAAAAGACGGTCTGTGTCGAGTAGGTCTGGGCCCCTTCAAAACTGGAGACAGCCTAGCATGGACGCAGCATGGAGTCAGAATCGGAAACTAAAAGGCAGCGCAGGGATCGTGTTTGGAGAGTATGGGTGTGACAGGCAGGGTGGTGAGAAAGGTATTGATGATAGAGAGAGGGGAAGAGAGAGAGAAAGAGAGAGAATAATAGAAGAAGAGAAGAGAAAAAAAGAAAGAAGAGAAGATCAACCCACGAAGGAATCAAAGATCAAGGAAACCAGGACAACCCGAGGGACGACGAGATCCAGACTGGAGAAACTCAGATCTCAGTACTCAAATATCAAAATAAATACATACACAGTAGAAACCACGCCACAGGATATTTCATGCAGCTCTTGGCTTAAACTATTTTTTATTTTATTTTATTTTTATTTTATTTTTTTATTTTTTCTCTCTTCATCCCTCCAAATCAATACTGTTTCCGTCTGTTGTCGACCAAGGCTTGGCTGGCTTGGTGGCCTCGTTCCCTCGTATCGAGCACCCAGCCCAGTCAAGCGAGTCCGAGCATTTTCATCCGCACTCTTCTGCGCGGGATAAGGCTGTCTTCTTCTTCTCCCGTGACGTCTGCTCTACCAAATTAAGGGCGGCTGGCTGCAGCTCGGCACAAGGTTGGCTGCATAGCGGCGGCTCTATCTGGTCTGGACTGCTGTCGGCCGTTATTCGTCGTTCTTGTGCAGGTCTCTAGATCCTATCCACCGCCCGGCACTTTGCACATGATTACATAGTATGATGCACATAGCAGACAAGGACAAGGCAGAGGCAAGTAGACATACAAGGTTCAGCCATATGTACAGTAGGAAGCATGCATGCGTACAGAGACGACAAACAAGGAAGGAGCGCGACTTGGTGCTACCTCTCTCCTCTTCCATCTCCAGCATAATCTTACACAGTCCACAGGTAGCCACATGTATCTTATTGCTGCTATTGCTCTCACATGTCACCCCCGTTGTCCGTTCTTCTCACAGACGCAGACGCAGGCACAGAGTAGCAGTAGTACTGAGAACAGTACAGAGCTACAACGTGTTTGACGACGGGTTTCGAGGGTCGTTTGCTACAGGTGGGCCAGAATACTGTTGTCTGATTGGCCAATTCGAGAGTTGAAACCGGAGGTACTTTGTACTACCACATCATGCTCTATGACGATAAAAGACATCAATTCGGGGTGTTGCCTACTCTGTACGAATAAATATGATACGTGACTGTATGTGTATAAATGTGAATAAATGTGAATAAATACATACTATGATCAGTTGTTTGAAATGACATTGAAACAATTGCTTGTTTCTGGCCAATGCATTTATGCTGCCGACTTGGACGTTATGCCTTGTTGAAACGGGCCGGCGGCGGTTGTGTTTGGATGTGCAGGTTTGAAATAGTGTATTGCTGTGCTCTGTAGAGTCAAGTGCTGTATGTTGCTTGTTGATGTTTTTGGGGGGTTTTCCTTCAGTTTTTATATATTTAAAAATATTTGCTCTTCGACTTCTTTCGTGAGGTCTCGACCGTTGACCCTCAGCATTGCCTGCCATCGGTTCAGATGGATTACTCTTGAATATTGGAAATACAGACAGAAATAAAAGCAAACAAAAGTCCCCAGCGGAAAAGGTGTTGTAAGATAAGATACAATAATCAAAGACGGACATTATTGAAACTCGCTACGGTCGACTGGAGCGTCTACAACGAATTACTACACTACAGACTCACCTAACCTCTGGAAATACTCTGCAATGCATCCCTCTGCTCTGTAAATACTCATAATACGCACAGCTCCAAATAAAGATTAACCTTGTTTGCTCAAGCTTTTTGGCGTATTGGAATGTGTCAGGCCTTTCCTTGTTGGGGTCAGGGGCCGTAGGGGTATCCTGGGCCATCCTGGGCCATCTGGGCTCAGGGCGGCCAGGCCGGATGGGGATGAGGATGGGGGACGGGGTAGTGCTGGTACGGAGTCTGCAATATGGAATATGCAGGTACAAGTTTAGATACGACGTGGAGTCATAGTAAAGAATAGTACTATGTAAAGAATAGACGCCACCGACCTAAGGCGTATTTCTAGTGTAGGCGTTATCACGGCAGCATCCAGCATACTCTATAATCTATATATCTTACATCGCAAAGCTCCTTGTATGGACGGCATTGCTACTGAGATTGGGCGGTTTGTGATAGCGACGGCATTGTGTACTGGTTATATTCGTTGTTGAGTATATCACGTCAAGCGCCGGCACAAGTCGGATGATCGCGATAGACGATGCAATATATGATGCAAAGAAAAAGGAAGTTGAAAGCAGAAATAAAATAAAAAAGAAGAAAAGAAGAAAAGAAAAGGAAGAGCCGCAATACCAAGCCTTTTTCATAAAAGGTTAAACTAGAATCTCTTTAAACCCAAGTTTATCTACTGGGGTGTCTCCTGCTCAAGGCGTTTAAATTTTGTTGTTTTCTGTTTCCTTCTTCTCTGCCTAGTCTCTCGCTTTGATGTCTTATTGTGCTCTCTCGTCCTCGTTCCCAGGTCTGATTCTCGCTGATTTGCCTTTTTCGTCTTCTTGTGCCTTGTGTCATTTGTCATTTGCCCTTTGCCCTGTTGTGTTTTGTCTTGTGGGGAGGCTTGAGCTGCGACAACGCCAAGCAAAGCGCAAAACAATGTAGAAATACTGCTAGGCTTGTGATCAAGTATGTACTATATTGCAGCAAGGGTGGTGATTGACAGCTAGAGACAAAACATAATGGCAGGGTTCAGTAGGTCGAAACGAGGTAGGGCACAGCAGGAGGCTCTGTTGGAGATGTCGTCATGTGGATGAAAAGGCGACAGAATAATCAGAGCAAAACAGAGCAGAGTGTAGAAGTAATTAAATAAAAAATGAAAAGTAAAAAGTAGAAAGTAAAATAGTAAATTGATAAAAAAGAAGAATAAAAAGAAAAAGAAAAAGAAAAAGAAAAAGAAAAGCAACAGTTGAAACGTCCCGACGTTTGACGGAGCCTCAATAATGCCGGTATTATAGTTTATTAATACTACCAATATATCATATATAGTACAATACGGCGTGCAATAACAAGCGTTTCTTGTATGGGGCCATGCAACTCTACCCTACCCGATGTTTCTCTTGCCGCCTGTGCGCAACTCAATGTGTACAATTGTATGCAAGGAGTAGCCGTGTCTGCAGCTGGGTAGTTTGGACCCGAGGGTCACAAGTGGCCAGGTCCTGAAGACCGAGCAAACAAAAAAGACATCAACGAAAGAAAAGAAGGGTCGTTTGAGGGTGAAAAGGCTGGGCCTGATAAGGCTGTTGTTTATTGTTTATTGTTTATTGTTGTTGTTGTTTTTTTGTTTTTTTTTCTTCTTTCGTCTTTCTTTTTACTTATTTTTACTTTATTTGAATATATTTTGTAAAGTTTATTAATATTACTACTACTTGAAAATAGAACAATAAAACTAATACTTCACAATGCCACCACTACGCATCTACCCCAAACAAACACTTCACACAAAACACCCAGTTTCATTCTTCGGCTCTGCCTGCTTCCGTGGTGCCTAGACGTAGATGGAGTGTAGATGTAGATGTAGACTAAGCTTAGAAGTACGAGATAGATGAAGAAGGATGTCAAGACGACATGTGCGGATGACAGACCAGATGGCCATGCTGAGACTTGTTGTTTCTTGTCATGATCTAGTGACAGCAATAGCAGTGTTTGGTTTTGTCTGAGTCTGTCTATCTTGTCTATCCTGTGTATTCTGTGACGTCGACAGATACTAGACTCTGCAATCTCGACTAAACACCCAATACTAATAATGTACGCCCGTAACAGACCCATGGTTGCTCCAGCATGCCCATCTCGTCAGACTAAGCGATCAGCCTCGCCCGGTTATCATACCATTGCCTTGTCCTGTTGTTGTGTCCGTAAATAGTACTTATCTCGTCTTGTCTTTCCTCTGCGTTTTAGTCTTACGTTTCGATGTTCACGCATCCTCCATCTTCTCCTCGGTAGCTCAGTCTACACTTCACACTTCACACGGCACCATCTCTGCTACCATTATGCGTGCAGGCGTACCGCCAAAACCAAACCACGTCTACGCCGCAACTGACGCAAGCAGTGATCCATAGACCCAAGCATGTTGACCAAGACGAGACAACATGATATGGAAGGGGCGAGCATCATGGAAGCGTGAATAGAAAGAGAGAAGAAGAAAGAAGTAGAACGAAAGAGAGTGACAGGAAGAAAATAAAAGTGAAAGACGCCATCGACAAGAGACGAGATCCGCCGCTGTTCCAGATCAGCAGGTGCAGCTTGAATCCAGTCTCTGTCGACTCTCTGATCTTTTGATCTTTTTGATCGTGTTGATCTTATGCTTGATATAATCTGCAAGTCTGGTCTTCAGTCGTTCTTTTCTCTCTGAATCTCTCCATCGCGAGCCTGCGTTCAATCTAGCCTCAGCATCATCCCGCCGAGTCTCTTTCATCCTTCAGCGTCTGCCTCGGGTTCTCCTCGCATCGTCTGATGTTGCTGTAGGCATAATTCTCCGCGGCGGGACCCGTCATGATGTTCAAAACGTGCAGAGCCTTGCGTTGTTTTGTGCTGTTTTGTGCTGTTTTGCGCTGTTTTGCATTGTTTTGCATTGTTTTGCGTGGATGATGCAGTGTCGCTGTTTTTCATTTCAGCCTCAACCTTGCTCCGTTGTGAGTGCACTATTCCCCGTCCTGTTTGTCAGATCGAAACGGTGCATATCTGTAGAGAGGGTAGAGGAAAGACAAAAGAAGAAAGATGACACACTGATTGTCGCCGGGTGCTGGCAACTTGCGACCTGTCGGGTTTCACAATGTTGCGGGGTGAGCAGCAGGCACCACAGCACACAAGGCAGTCGCCAAGGAGTCTGCTTGTCTTCTTCTCTCTTCCATAAACTTTTCTTCAAAAGAGTGACGTGCTGTTTTTACTTTGTCACATGTACCTGCATTTTCCATTTCCTTGGGGTCGCGGCCTTGCCGCCTGCGCGTCTGTCCGGAAGATGCACATTCCGGCAGCGAAACGTCCCACGAGCAAACACGGGGGCAGACAGGATGAAATGAAACAAGGTCACAAGGTCGACTTTCTTGTGTCAGTGTAGACATTGTACATAGTAGACATTGTAGATTTGTAGATATGTATGTAGATATGTAGGGCGCAATAGTCGAGTGGTGAATTTCTGTCCTCGGACGGCATATGTTGCTGTTGCTGTTGCTGTCGGCCGGGTATGGCGATGGTCGTGATCATCGTGATGAGCATCGTGACCACTGTGGACAGATGGACACCACAACACTACTTGACTCTGTCCACAGAAAGTGTCTCGGTGGGTGAGTGGTAAGTGCCGGTGTACAGTACTGCTCGGGCTGTTTGACCAACGCCAGACCAGAACAGCTCCAGCAGCTCGGGTGTGCCGACATAGCCGTTGGATGAGCTTCTATAAACACTTGCTGATCTCGGGATCCAAGTCTGGGCAGGACCAGCGACAGTCTTGCCGTACACTTGTCGCATACCTGCTGCAGTCTTGCCGAAAGACGGCTATCTCGAGGCAGTCTATCAGCGTCTCGGTGTCTCGAGACCTCATTTTGTTGATGTCTGACGTTGCGACATCTCGGTGCCCTGATGCGCACGCATAGCCTGAGCTCCTGATGGCGGCCGGTGTTGTCTGCCGATACAGCACTTGCTAATGACCTCCTAGAGGCGTATCTGGCTCCCGCTGGGTAGGGCCAACTCTGACAGTTGTGCAGCGGTCCTGTGGATGCCAGTCATGGACAGTCATGGACGGTCACGGACAGTTCACGGTCGACGCCAACGGCCGACATCATCACAGCTCTGATATCAGCATCAACAGTCAACATCGGCAGTCGGCATCGGTGCCGGCGTGGTCTAGCGAGCTGCACTGTTGGCGATCCTCAGCAGTACTCGGCGCGCGATGGTGCTCGATGGCACTCGATATCACCTGGCGAGGACTGAGCGTGCTTGATGTTGCCAACAGCCTCGATGCACCAGCGCCGCCAAGCATTGATATTCTTCACCAGATATACTGGCGAGCACGCGGCGACGCGACGAAGCAGTCACGCATGACAATAACAACTGCAATGACAACTGCTCACCTGTACGGCATACATCGCAGACGCGTTCGGGGGGGCTCTCTTGCCATTGCATAACGAGGCATATCGCAAGTCGCCGCCGTCCATGCACATCATTGCCTTGTTAATCAGGTATGTCTTTTACCCCAGTCTCTGTATATCTCTTTACCATGTACTCTTTATGCCTCATCCTCCAAGCTCCGTAAAAACTGTCTCCCCTCAACAGTACTTTTGAATGCTCTGTGCTTTTTTTTTGTGTATTTAAATACCCGATACACGTGGTCGCGTGTCTTTTGCTTAGCATGATCCAGTGGCTGCATCCAGACAGCTAGCGATACAGATACTGTACATGCATGGTACAGATACACACATGGAGGACAATACGTGCAGATGCAGTCTGCAGATACGATGCAGACATGCACCGCACAATCACATCACTTGTGCATCTTTAGTGTAGCGCGAGTCGGTATTGTACATGGTCGATATGTAGGCACCATGTCACGTCGCATGGCCGTCAATCTCACTCAAAGGAGAGCCAAAGAAGAAGGCAATACTATGCAATACAGAGTAAATCAAGACACTGATAAAGACAGTAGTCTGTAAATATAATCAAATAAAAGAAGACCCTGGCCAAGCATTGGGTGCTCCGTAGTTACTCCGTAGTCCGCACCGATCAAGAGATACTCCGTTGTAGTTATCAGTTCAATCTAAGAGTAGGCAACATTAAATATAAAAAAATGCCACCACGGAGTACGTATTACAGAGTAGATACTGGTGTCGAACAAAGAATACCCCTAAACAGATTAAGATGCGCGATATGGGCCAGCGGTGAAAGCTAGGACATGGATGACGATGACGGGGACGGACGCGTTGAATGCGCTATTCAGCGAGATGTGCAGTCGATATTAGTCTGCGGGTATCTATGAGTAAGAAAGATGGTATGGGAAGAATAGAGACGACACAGGAGAGACGAGGAGACCATGAAAATCAAAAGAAAGAAACAAGATTTAATTTTAGATATAAGAGATATATAATAACTACAAGTCACGGAGTTTGAAGATGTCCGTCGCGTGAGGAGATGGCCAGAAATAGTACTCTGTGTAAAAGTTCAAGACAATACACCTTGTGTCACTATGAGCAATTTGAGATGCAAGATTAAAAAGATAACTGCGATATCATAAGACGAGAGGTCAAGATAATAATAGACACGATAATTACGAGAGGGAGGGAGAGGGCGGAAGGAGAACAGAAACAGGAAAGAACAGCATGAGCAGCGTACCACTCGGTACCTGCCTCGGGGCATTGCTTCCAAGACGCGCCTACAGCAAAGACTGGGTACGGAGAAATACAGTTCTCCGTCGCAATGATCAATCTTAGTTTATTTTTACTATTTTATATTAATCTTGGATAATATTTCCACTTTGCATTGGCTGCAAGACAAGCGTCGGACTTACAATCTATCCTGCTATGATTTACACGGCTCCAGGTGTTTGTGGTTCTTCTTTTTATTTATTTCTTTTTATTCAGAGCTTTATAAGTGCCATTTTTTGGGGTTATTTTCGGTGTTTAAAGTAGCATTTAATTTTATTTATAACTCCACCTTTTGTTTCTGCACTGGTTCCTACATAGTAATACTCTCTCGTCTCTTTTGTTTGTAGTGGGTCTGCTGCGGGGCTTCTCTCTCTTCTTCTTTTCTTTTTTCTCTCTTCTTTTCTTCCTTTCCTTCTTCTCGCTCGAAAATCTTGCTCCTCAAATCGAAGACTTACGAAATAATCCATTTGGTATTCAAATATGGATGTAGAGAATGGATGGGCTTTTCCGGGAAGATGGGAAACCAGACACAGAGTAGACGAAATATAAGTCGTGATTTTTTGGTGATTTAAAAAAAAAAACACCCCAAAATAAAACTGAAACTAAATTTCAAATAACAAATCGAAGTAGAGGGAGTGAATACCGAGAGCGAATTAGAAGAGAGAAACAAAAGAGGAAAGAGCGAAATGAAACAACGGCAAGAACGAGGCGGTGCACCAACAGGGAGTGCCTCTACAGAACAAGATATAAGAGGATAAACGGCATACAAAGACATTATTGCTGAAAGAGAACATATAGCAGAGCAGAGAAAGAAAGGGGGCGGCGCGGCTCTTTACGTGTATTCAATTAATCGGTTTAAAAATAAAGAGAGAACGGTTGATTGCGATATTTGCACTGGCATGACACTCGGATTCGCGGTTCTGATATTGAATCTGAAGTGCTAATAAGAGCATGTGATTGGCTGACCGAGGATGGAAAAGGGGTAGACTATTCTGTATCTGTTTTATTTTATTTAGCATTTTATTTATTAATTTATTTTAATGATGTCGATGAGAAACAAGCTTGGAGCGCTGATTGCAGCGTGGATTGTAGCTAAAAGCAGCTAATTGCAGCAGTTCACATGCTGAGCTTGCCAAAGAGGGAAGGTCAGTCGGTAGGCGCATAACCTGATGAACAGGCATGAAAGAAGGCAAGAATACGATTATATATTTTCGGGGTAAACAATCCATCGAAAAGCGAAAGGGTAGAAGGTCACGGACCACGGCAGATGGGGAGTACATAGTAGAGCAAGAGAGAAGAGACGCGACGAGGACGGAGAGCGACGAAGAGGAAAAAGGATGGGCAGAACAGAGTACAGAAAGAGAGAGAAGACAGCTGAGAAGGTGCAAGGAACGCAGAAAGAAAGAAATACGGAGACAATGCACCCGTACTCTGTATTACAGGGCAAGAGCGAGTTCAGAGTCCAACTCGCGACAAATCGAGAAGACGCGGTCGCAAATCTGGTGATCTAGCGTGATGATTAAACATGTATGAGATAATACGTGAGATAAATTGCATTAAAAAAACATATCACAAGCTACCACAAATATCATGTATTTTTATGTCACGAAGAAAAGAAGAAGAAAACAGAAAAGAAGCAAGAAGAAGAAAAGAAACAATACGAGCGTGTGGAGGCGGTGGGGTGGGGAGTGGAGAGCGGGTCGGTGGATTGGTGTTAGCTACTAATACTTTGTAATACTGTACGGAGACAGCTAGCTGCGCTCGTTGAAACGGTGGGCGAGCGGGTGAGCATAGAAAACTGTGAATGAAGACTGAAAGCCAGAAGACTTTTCAAGAAAAGATGGACGACGTGATGTAAGATTAATCGACGGCTCGAAAGACCAGCCTCGACCAAAGATCCGAAAGCAAAAATTGAAACCAGTCTTCTATCTTCGTTTGTGTTCCATCAAATCATAGCTTAACCTCGATATGTGACTAAGCATGTCACGTTACCCAAAAGTACTGCAATAGTCAAGAGGCAAAGTGGCCGTTGGTGATGAAACGGGATGGATAACGCGACCAACAAGTCACGCTCTGGTACTTGTACAAGCACAGCCATACGTGGTTTGTAGAGACGGCCACGAGAGCAACACTCTGTATCTCATACTGCTATGTACATACTATGTAGTAAAAAAACATCGGCAGATGAGCACGACACGCTGATCAGCCCCTTCCTCTCTTCTCGTGGCCTTGTACTGTCTCTGTACAGAGTATTTTCAGGCAAAACCCGACTGCAGACTACAGACTACTCTCAAAGCGATGCTAACAACACTTTGTCGACATTGCCTAGTGACTTGTGAGTACGCGTACGTGTTTTTACACCACATCGCAACCCCAATGTCTACGCGGAATTACATAGTACGGTCTAACCTCTGCTCTGTACATCCTTCAGCCCTGCTGCCGTTCCTACCGTCATGCCGTCCCTGCCGGGTAGTCGTACTTGTGAGATATGTAGCTATAGCTGTAGTGGCTGTAGTGGCTGTAGCTGCTGTTGCACACACGCCCTAGACACCACCGTTACGGCTATGGCTTCGGCTACCTTTGCTAGTGGTCCTAACGCCACACTTTTACACTTGCAGGTCTAGCAAGTTCTCTTTCTAAAGGACAGTACTTGTATGCTCTGGTACACGAAGTACAACTAATACAGAGTACAGAGTATTACAGAGTAGTCAATCGTCGATACACAGCCAATGCTAATAAGGTACATAGTAGACGTAAAGTCCGTGATGATCTTCTAGAATATCTACATAGAATATCAATGCTTCCATCCCGGTAGCACCATGCCAACCCTGGACCTGGAGGAAGACGTGTTTGGCATTTTGGAACATCAGTCCACCAGAGAGTCTAGAGTCTTTACGACGTTCAAGCAAACCCACAGCATAGTGAGTCTACAGCCAATCCCAGGCACAGACGACTGCGAGCATGCAAGTGTTATGCAGTAGCTGTCTCTACTCCTTGATGCTGCTGCTCCTCTCATTTCCATACTCTTGTGTACAGAGTACGGTGTGTGTAGTTAAAGCTTTGTAATACTCCTTAATACTCCGGGCACAGACAGCAGTCCCTTGCAAGTCAGAGGTTGCCTAAAACCAGAGTACAGTGTTAATTACTCGACGGAGTCCTCGACCCAGCGAACCAAGAAATCAAGACTCAAAGAGGCAGCTGCAATGCGAGATCCAGTAACAAGGCACCGCCTCTGCGTTTCAACCTCGGTCGCTCGTGAAGCCAGCAAACCAAGCTTTAAATGCTGTAAATGCTGTAAGAAGCTGTGAGAAGAGAATTGGAGAACGAATAAATACCGCGAACAGCCCACGACGCCGACGGTCCAGACGCGACACAACGACAGAGAGCACTGCATGCACTGCCAAAACAAGCTAGTCTTCTCAATTGATCGAATTGATCGCCTACCCCTCGATTCTTTATTCTTTTCCTGATCTTTTATTTGCTCGCATTTCCAACTCGATTAATTTACAATTATTTTTATCATATTTATTTAATCTCTCCGACACGAAAAGCATCAAAAGTCTCAAAACCTGCCAATCGGTTCAAAGGTTTCTGTACTCTACACTGCCATTGCCAACGTCAGTCTATCAGCTCCAGCTCCAGCTTCAATATCTCCATCTTCAAATACCGTCACCGACGACAGCATCACCGACCCTACACCTACCACGCGACTCTACACGCTCGTATCAATTCGCTGAATTGATACCCAACCGCCATCATTTCGTTCAACCAACCCTACCCCGGCCAAGCACCTGTAAGTCCCGTCCAGTCCAGCCAGTGTACCTGCCGCAAGCATCGTCGCTGCTCTGTCATCAGCATCCAGCACCATCCAGCACCACCCAGCACCATCCAGCACCATCCGGCACCATCCCCGTCCAGCACCGCCCAGCACCGTCCAGCACCGTCTAGCATCGTCCAGCATCGTCAGTGCTTCATACAGCTTTTGCTATCATATCACCCTCACTATGATCACTGTGATCTCTGCCATTGCATCATCTACCTGGCTTCTGTGCCTTTGCCTCCGCATGCCTCGCTCATACCCTCTACCCTGATATACCTCCACATATACCTCCTCAACCCTCAATCGTCAACTCACACTCACACTCTGGCCGCGCACTTTACACTTTACACTTGCACTTGCACTGCACCCTATCTGCACACTTTACTGCATCTCCTGCCTCATCAAAGACAATGCGCTAGCTTGCACCGGCTGCCTGCATCTTGTTGACTGGTCTTTCTTCTTGTTCTTGCTTCTTGTTTCGTGCTTCTTCCTTCTTGCTTCTCACTTCTCTCGTTCTTGTTGCTTTCGTTTCTTCTCTCGTTCCTTCTTCCTTTCGTCTTTATCCACCACCTCTACCTCTTTTTCCATCTTCCTTGCATCTGCACAAGGGTTGCAGGAGGCCGCTTGCTACTGCCGCTGCTGCTGCCTTTCCTCTCCTGCCTTTACGCGTTATTATTTTATTTTATTATTTTATTTCCCTTTTATTCTATTCTTTCTACTCTTCTTATTCATTTCACTTTACCAATTTCTGTTTCCTTCTCTGGCGCTCTGATTGGCCAATACCATCCGCAGAAACCCGCGCGCCCGATCGACGCTACTGGATAGAAGCATGAGAGAAAATTGGAAGCTGGTAATTGATGGAGCGGGAGTGTAGGGAAGAAGAAAGAAAGAGGGAATGACGAGAAGAAAATAAGAAATAAAGAAAATAAGACAAGAATAGAAAGAAAGGAAGAGAAGAAAAGAAAAGAAGAAGAAAAGAAAAGAAGAAGAAAAGAAAAGAAGAAGAAAAGAAAAGAAGAAGAAAAGAAGGAGAGGAAACAGCAAGGGACAAGACGACAAGACGAACCACGAAAAAGAAACGAGAAATCGGTCCGCATGAGGAAAGAACGAGCGCAGCAAATCAAAACAGGCAGGAACAAGAGGAAATCGAACCACGATTGATTCAGCGCAGGAGAGAGAGCACACTCGACACTGCCTCATTCAGTCATTTCGAGAATTCCGAGTGTTCCTGTCTTTGCTTTTCCTGGCCTCTCTCCCTCTCTCTTTTGTCTTCTAGCTGTTGTCTCCTGCCTCCTGTCTCCTGCCTATTGCCTCCTCCACACGCGTCTGGGCACGCCCACTACGCGCCTCTTCACGCCTGCTCTTTCCCATTCTATGCTTACTCTGTATTCTCCCATTATCCATCCCCATTCTCCGTTTTCCGTTCCTTCCTTTCCCCTGCACTGCACTGCATTCCTGCAGCATTCCTGCCTCCTCATTTAATTCCTTTATTTTATTGATTATTCTATTACCGTTTTTCTTCTTCTTTTTCTTTGCGTTTATATTTTTTGGGGAGTTTGTCGCATTTTCCTCTCTATCCCCAGGTGTTTTCAGCTCTCCAGCTCTTTATTACCCATTCTCCATCTTTCCCAAAGCTTACTACTCCCGTACATACGTTCATGCTCGCTCCCTCACTGCTGCCCTGGCCTGCCTTTTTTGAGCTCTTTCATCCCCTCTTGCTCGCTCCTCTTTTTACTCGCTCTCTTTCGCTCTTCTAGCCTCTAGCCGCTCGCCCCTCCCTCTTCAATCTCTCCCTCTCCTTCCGCTGTCTTTACCCTTTTGTCCCTTGTCTTGCTTACCTCATTCTCCCGCCTCCCGCTCTTCCCATTTCGCGCTCTACATCTCTTTCTCTCCATCTCTCTCTCATCCTCCCCCTAATCACCATCATCTCAAATACCATCAATTGAAACAGTCCTCTTCAATCAATCGGCGTCGCCATCTTTTCACTGTTCACTTCTTCACTTCAAAACCACCTCTACCTCACCATCTAACAATTTAGACCATGGAGCAGTGGCAGGTCAGCCCTCTGCCGGATTACAACATCTATGGCAACTCCACCAACCACCCCAGCGACGTGCAGTAAGTACCCCCCATCTGTTTTGTACCTCATACTGAGGTGCTGTACCTCGTATTGCTGCTGCTGCTTATTGCTGCTGCTTGCTGTTTTGAACTCACTCCCATTGCCTCTGCCTCTTTTTTGCTTTGCTGCCTTTCTTTGCTTTGGCTTCCTTTTTCTTTCGCTGCTTGCTATTACCCATCCCCAATCGGCGGCATATACCAACATCACATCGACATCGGCATCATTATCCGGCTTCCTCACCAATACTCGAGATACTGCACACTGCACGTACCCATTCGCGCTGCACTTTACCTTCACACCTGCGACACCGCATGCCGTCTAGCTGCCAGGCAATTACGCAAGACACTCGGGAGACCAGGAGGAAAAGAACAAAGAACGCAACACAGACACAAACACAGACAGACACAGACAGACACAAGAGACGCACAAGACACAAGACATCAAACCGCAAGACGACAGGCACGCGCCAATTTGCATTTCAACGCGACACAACACAGCCACAACGCAAAACGGGAGTTTAGCTTTAGCCAGAGAGCACTTCCTTCCCAATCGAGAACAAGCAGCGACTGCTACATCTGCTACATCTGCAGCTGCCGCATCACTACATACATGGTAGAGCAACAGCGCTAGAACGCTAGAACGACGCCAGTGGAACCCACTTCTTCCACCCCTGTCAGAACACCCAGAGCAAGAACCACCCAAGCGCCCAAACAGAACAGAACAGAGAACAAAGGCCCCAAAACAGGACGCAGGCACCACCCAGACGCCCCCCCCAACCGTTACTGCGAGTACTGGGTCCTTCCTGCCCATTCCACTTTCTTCCACTTCTCCAAGGCGCCAGTGACCACTCGGCCACCGAACGCCCACGCCCTTTCCCATTCTGAAGCCCGCTCTCATTTCTCTCTATCCTCTGACTCTCTCTGACCGTTTCTCTCCCCTTGTACCCTCTACCTCGTTCTTCGACTTTGCATCTCCATCTGCGACAAACAACTGCTACCCTCAACAAGCCACTACTGCACTCTTTCTGCATTCTGCAGCAAGGTAGCGATTCTGTTGATCGACTCTTGTCCATCTTATTCCACCGTCGTCTTGTTTTCTTTTTCTTCTTCTCATCTTCTGCGCCGTCGTCTGCCGTCTGCCGTCCACGGCCATCGATCTCGTCTTCCCCACCTCATCGTTGCCTACTACACATCTCCAACGCGACTGTCTTCACAGCAGACTTTTCAGCTCTCTCCAGCTGTCTTCGTGCCTCTTCAGTGCCACCTGTGCCTGTCCACCCACCCGTCCTCCACAGTGGCTCTGCTCCAAACACCAATCGTCGCCTCTGCCATTCGCCTCCCATCGCATTGATTGGACTTGGCCTGATCCGAGTTTTTCATTGTTTATTTTTCAGTCTTCATTCTTGATTTATTCACTTCTACTTGGCTCAACCCTTCATCTCGAATTCAAAGCCCAATTCATCAATCATCGATCCATCAGGTTCTTCTCTCTTACCTCCTCTTCTTTTCCCGAATCTGCGCGTCGCTTTCGCTTTTAAGTCCACTTCAGCCATTGTCGATTCTATCCGGGCTCACGGGCTTTTCATCTCGGCTCCTCATTTCAAGCTATCGCTAGGCCCTGCCAGGTACTCTACTTTGCAGCTTACAGCCTGCAACCTACAGCCTGTCGCCTGTGACCAACCGTCTGCCACCCAACCTCCCTCCCGTCGTCATCGTTATTCATTGCTCTTGTTCTTTGACTTGTTCTCTTGTCATCTTCTGCAGAAGCTATCTCGATTATCGTGCTCCTTGTCTATCGCTCCATCTCTACTTCGTCAATCCCCTCATCCACATCCCGACGTGCACGGTTCATCTTCCGACCATTCCTGTTGTGCCGACGGTCCTTCCGCGCGATCTACTGCCAAGCCCGATTCCCGCCCCATTCTTAGTCTTCTCTCTTTTTTCAGAGTCGTCCAAAGGCCCCAAATCGTCGCGTCAAAAACAAAGCAACGCCAAAAGTATCATCTACATCTACTTTGACCGTTGAAAGTCGAGTCGCTACATCGATATTTTTTGTTACACCAGTACAAAGTACATCGATACAAGGCCAATACTGTCTCAGGCCCAGCTCAAAAAAAAACACGCAAAAGAGCAAGCTACATCGGTTACAAGCCACGGCTATATCTTCCATCTTTGCCGTTCCTCCCGGCGACCGCATCTAGACAGTCACGATGGCGCCTGCAAATAGCAACCAGCCGCTCCAGCCTTGGGGATCCCAGCAGCCCTCGCCCATAACCCCCCATGCACAGCAGCCCTCACAGCAGCAGCAGCAAGCACCTGTGCCTAATATGTCGGGGCCAGTGCCCCCTCATATGTCCATGGGCACAATGTCTCCTATGCAAACTCCTTCTCCATATACTAACCCCAGCTCCCCTTGGTTCAGCCCACAACATCCTTATGGTCACCCGCAAATGAATGCGCGCCGCACCGATGCTCCCATGGACTTCCGCTACGGCCAGCAGGCGCCGCAGCCTGGCCAGCCTCACCACCCAGGCCAGGGCCAGCCGCCGATGAACGTTGCTCCGCCTCACGGTCAGCACCCATCGCAACAGCACCCACAGCAGCACCCACAGGCACAGCAGCAACAGCAGGCCCCTCACCCTGCGGCACAACAACAATCCGCTCCCGGTGCGCCGCCCGCCCCCCCCACAGCAGTTGCTCAGCGCCAGCGGAAGCGTCCCAACCCGGCCACAGCCCAGTCCACGACATCTGCGTCGCCCATTATTCCTCCTCCCATCCCGACGGGCACCCCCGCATCTTCCCACACAGCCATTCCCCCTCCCGGCACACCTGGCGCGCAGAGCACTAGCGTTCCTACGCCGACATCAGCCGCGACGCCGAATGTGGCCGTCAAGAACCTGCCGGGGGATGAAGCCGGTGCCATTCCGACACCACCGCCTGCAAAGAAGAGTCGCACCAACACACCCTGGACACCTGCTGAAGAGCACCGTCTCAAGCAGATGCGTGATGCTGGAAACTCTTGGGCCGAAATTGCAAAGGTATGTTTTTGAAGCAGAAATCATGGAGCAGACGACAAAATGCACTAGACGACCTATTACACGCCATAGCGCCTTGGGAAGCGTCATGTACACGGATGGAGCATGCGCAACTATATCTGCAGCTAGCACGTACTAACGTTTTAGACATTCCCTACTCGTACTGAAGGCAGTGTCAAGAAGCACTGGTACAAGGATATGCACTATGCAGAATTCGCCGAGGACGAGGTATGAAAAACACCCTCTTGCAACATTTTATGTGTTGCGCCTATGCCTATCTTGGGCTTGGTATTAGACAAAGAGACCACAAACTAACGTGATTATGCCTCTCAGAGCCAGGCTCTCCTCAATGCGATCAAGGACTACGAAAACCAGAAGTGGAAGGTGATTGGCCAAAAGGTTGGCAAGCCTGCAAAGGCTTGTGAACAGTACGCCAAGGAGCACTTCAGCGAACAGGTTCTCGCATCGGCAGGGAAGCGATAGACTGGTCCACCCCCCACGTACATAGTTATGCTAGGGAGCTGGGCCATGGAGCGGAGTAGAGTGCCCATGCCGGTGCATTTTTTCTCAACCGTGTCTGCGCTTTCCTCCTGGCGTGTATCTTTCGTGATGTGTGGCCTCTAGTTCTCTTTTTTGTTTGTTCTTGTGGCCTTTTTTGTGCTTTTGTGTTCTTCTCTTCAGGGGGGGGGGCATTCTGCTTTCTGGCTCATTTTTTTGTCGGCTTGCGATTGCCGGCTTGACCTCGGCTTCTTCTTTATTGGTTTCCTTGGAGTGTCTTTAGGTTTCCAGCAGTTTGCAGACAACGCAAATTTCTTCGTTTTTGTTGTTTTCTTCTGGTTTGCTTGTCTTCCTTCTTTTCTTCTTCTATTTCCCTCTTCTTCTTTCTTCTTCTTTCTTCTTACCTCTTCTGCTTCGTTCTTACTTCTTCATTCTCTTACTATTTCTTTTGTCTATTTTCACTACGGGTAGGTATCTGGGAAATCACTTTATATTCCAACTTTCTTGGCGGCGAAGGAAAAAACTTTTGGGCTCTTAAATTTATCTCTTTCTCTTTCTTCGGACTCTTTATTCAAGGCTTACCGTTCTCTCTTGTCTGTGTGCCTCTCTGTTTTGTGTTCCATTTCCCCCCTAACTCTCGCCCTGCGCTTTTTGTGCTCTCTGTGCTCTCTGTGCTCTCTGTGCTCTCTGTGCTCAAGTCTGTCCTGCGGTTCATTCGTACTTTCTCGAGAGCTCTCAGGCAACCTCTTGAGTTCCTTAAATATTCTAACACCTATAAATATCAAATCAGATCGGTGCGTCACCAATCAGTCTCGTGACTTTCAACATTGTTGTGGAGAACACACCTCCAGCTTGTATGTTTTTGTATTGTTTCTTGTCTATACGTATACATGGCAATCGTATCGTGTACTCTGTCGATGTACGGTGTACTTGGCGGTCGACTGCACTTTATCAACAAGCACGGGAGGATCCGGGCGGACCGCTGTGGATGGCAATAGTGCTTCAGTACGCTGTAAAAGCGTGTATGTATGCAAGTACTTGTGGTTGTATCTTGTATTTTGGTTTGTATCCTAGACTATCGATTTTTATTTCGGACTATTGGTTGTATTTTGTATCTTGCATTGTATTTGATTGTATCTGTACAATGCTCAACGCCTACCTAGCGTTGAACAAGAAGTAGCGACAGTCTCCGTGCCCGCCTTTTGGTGCTGCAAGTATCACACTGCGTATGATTTGATAATAATTCAGGCAAATAGCAAATTTTCTTTTCTTTTCTGTCTTTCAGAAAAATAGCATTAATTCAGAGTAATATATATCTAAAACCCATACTAACAACGAATCAGCCTCATTCTGCTGGCAATTTAAAACTAGCAAGGATATTGCCTTATTTACTCAATCTGAAATCATCGATCCAGGCGTTTCCTCACATCCGTGATGCGACGAGTCATATAGCAGATCTTGTTCTGTTTCTGGCAGCAACTGCGAGTAATACTACCTATGGCAGCCTGGCAACCATATTCTCAATACTATCCATATCGATGTTAGTATTAATCTAATACAGTACAGCCCGCCTTTATCCTTTTATAGCCACGCTCATCATGCCTATATCTCGGCCAAACGTGCTGCTACTACAGCCTGCTGTCTGCATCAATGCGCGTGTGTGATGCCGGCATTATCTCCACGACTGCATCTCGTTTTATAACAATATAGCAGTGTAACATTAATGAGCTCTCCATCTATGTGAGACTGCCGTCCGTGTGTCAACGCCTTTATATTATCGTCACACATGCACAATCAAAGTAGATTGACAGATGGCAGCTGAATTGCTTTTCAGGGTTTCTTGGCCTTTGGAGACAAAAGTGCAGTCTAGGGTTCTTTTACTGTCGAAAGAGATTTGATTTTTAAGAACGTAAGCGCTCTGCTGTGTGTATATGTGTAAAGGACAGAAAGATCACGGGGACTGCGTCTACAAGCTACACCAAAGTCTACAGTTCTAGTCGGACTTATGTAATCAAGAATACCCACTTTTATCACCAACATCACTTACATCGTAGAGATCACGAAAACCTCGACATGCAAAACATTTCAAGCTGTAAAGACATTCATTGTGAGATAGTATAGAATCTATCAATGAAAAAGAAAAGAGAGAAAAAAAAAGACACCGTTAACTACTCACCGCCGTTGACCAGCACATGCAGCCGCTCCCGCGTTGCCATCAGGCTCTTCCCAAGGTGGTCCTTGCCCCAGTTCTTCTGGTAGTGCAGAGGCCCCTGCTTGATGCCGTAGCCGGTGCCCCAGAAAGAGTCGCGGCCGGCAGCCTCGACAAGCACGCGGTCGCCGGTGTCGAGCAGCTTGCGCCCGAGGCCAGTCGCGGCCATCGTCCAGAACTTGCTGGAGATGGGCGCCGCCGAACTTGTGCCACAGGGCGTCGGTCATGACGCGCAGCTTGCGGTCGCCCCAGGCGGCCGCGTCAAAGTTGGCGACATGGCGCGCGGCGTCCTTGCACTCGCTTGCCTTGGCCGCGTCGCGGATCGTCTGCGCAGCCTTGTCGTCCGAAAAAGCAGGCCGCCTTGCAGTACATGTAGTACTGCTCCGAGGTGTCAAACTCGATAGCCGGAATGCCGTCACTGTCAGCTGCTGGTGTAGCTTCGTGGTGGTTGCCCGTCGACTTGAGCCACGATGCGGACGCTACAGCTGGGTCTGGAGCTGTAAATTTGGCTGGTGAGTAGTTTGACAGGAAGCCGAACTCCTCCCACTCCTTGTGGAAGAAGAGAAAGTCCAAAGGGCTCGCCTCAGGCTTCTGAGCGCCCTTCTGTGCCTTTATTCTTGGTGCCCGTTGCGGTAGAATGCGTGTGTGGTTAGTATGTGGTGGTGTGAGGTGTGCAAGCTAGAGACAGAGTGAAGGGTAGAGGAAAGGGTTGAGTGAAAAGGTTGCAAGTGACTGAAAGTAACAGGAAACTAAAAGGTTGAAAGAAGAGAGGCGCGGTCTTTTAGATAATGAATTCGATACACGTGACGTGCTATAGACGCAGTCTTCTCATGGATTATATAAGGAAGAAGTGAATCTTAATTTCTTCTGTAGCCTGCAGGTATGTTTTGCCCCTCCAGAACAGTCATCGGCCTGGCAAAAGTCACCGTCCCACCAGCTACCAGGCCAGGCGTTGGAAACTGCCGCCGACAAACTCATCGACCAGCGACGAACATTACATGGCCTGATGAATATGAGCCTGGAAGACATAGCACTGGTGCGAGATCGAGTTTCTGGTAGCCCAGTATCCCAGCCGGGCTCATGTCCAAAGGAGACGCTTAGCACCTCGGTTTACTGGGCACGCCGCGAAGCCAACCATGCTGGTGACCATGAGCCAGTGGTGGCGTGAACAGCCAAGTTGATCTTGACTGGATACGCTGCATGTGCCATGGCGGGCTCAGCGGCAAGGCCATGAGGCCATGGGCGCGACCCTGGACCAGCCATTCCACTTTGTTAAAAAGAACGACACCTGTGCCTTTTTGGGCCAAGGATACGATCAGGATGCGGGTTGCATGCATTGTCGAAATGCAGCGGGCATCGTCGGGAAGAGCTGCCTACGCGGCCATGGCCACTGAGTACCTGAGCGCACGCTCTTCAACAACCGTGCCCGGAACTTCCCAGAGCACTGCTCGTACTGCTCCTGTCTCGTTCCCAGCCAATCGTCGACCAGCATCGCCATCGAGCTTGCCGCAAAAAATGCCCCGGATTCACAACCCTTCATAAAGGCATTGATGCTGGTCGCATCAACGGTCTCTTCGACAGCGACGGCTCTGTCGCGGACTTCTCGGTCCGGGCAAGCCAAGCCCGGGGTGACTTCAGCAGCAGCGCGGCCATGTGCTACTTCACGCTGCAGTTCAGCATTGCAGCTGCGTATGCCGGCTACACCAAGAGACGCCCCAAGTGCGAAGCTGTGGTCATTGTTGCCATGACTGTGCCCAACAATGCAATCGAGGCTCTCCAGGCGCCCCTGATCGAGCGCCTGTTTTGGCCAAACCCCCACTGGGCCGGCATGGTTTGGCACTGTCGGACGTGTACAACTCTGCCGAAGCAACTCAGTCATCTCAAAAAGGCCATCCTGCTGATTGGCCATATTGCAGCGCACCCGCAGAACGTGTATATCAATATGGGTTCTGCTAGCATGGTCACTGAGCAGCACATTTTCTGTGAGGATGGCCGGGCTGGCGGCCACGGCGAAGAAGCCGTGCAGTACGTCTTCCGCAATGACGCGAACGGGATGAACTGGCTGATGATGAATAGAGCTCGCACAGCCACTTCTTTCCCGTTCACGTCGCGGCACATGGAGGGAACGGTTGAGGCGGCCATGAGTCGCGGACGGCAGCAGGCCAGAGTGGAAGCTGTAGCACGTTACGCGACGCTATGCCGAAGCGAGCTGGTGTTATTCACACGAGCCTTGCAGAATAGGATGACAGCCGCTGCCTGCCAGCGTGTTTCTTCTATGAATAGGTTCTTCTTGTCGCAGTGTCTCTTGCATTTTAGTTGTCCTAATGGTTTGTTTCTTAGCTTTCTCTGCTCTCTTCTAACTCGTTAATTGATACACATTTACTGGAAACTGGTAAAGGCCAAGCAAACGCCGTGCTTCGACAGCGCTCTTTGCTAAAGACATGCAGTTTAGAATGAATCCACGGAATAGCCTAACGGGATACTAAAAGACTTGCGTATTTTGGGTGCCCAGCATGTCTTTGGCGTAATTTCAGAGGGTGTATTGGAAGAGGAGCTCTAGATGCACCCAAGAAGGAGCACCTGCCCTCCAACGCCAATCCAGTACGTAATAAATCGAAATCCGGTCTCATAACGAAATAGAGTCAAATAAACATTGACGCTAAGCTGGCATACGAAGGGGGGGAAAACTGGGGTTCTCATACCTCCAAAGACTTTTACACGCTCTCGCCAGTACAGAATACGACCTTGCCCGTCGCCAAACATGGAAAGAGCAACCCCGTCCCTGTTTTCTCTGCTTTCTATTCTCTTTCTTATTACCAGCAATAACAGCTAGAATATCATATCAGCTCCTCGTGATTCCTGCCGTGCCTGCCGTCTACATAGTATATGCTATTCTTGGTCGTTCCTTCCCTCTTTCTTTCGCGTTCCTTCCTTTTCTCTTCCTTCTCTCTCCCCTCTGCTTCCTCGCCTCCTCCCTCTCTCGTATGATGTGTCTCGTATCACCATCGCACCTTCCCGCTCACTCTCAATCTCTCACACACATGTCTTGTTTTTATTTTTTGCGAGACTGCCAACAATAACAACTCTGGAATGCGCGTCCCCGCTCCTGCCTTTTCAATGTAAATCACTTTAACAATCACGTAAATGCCTTTTATTCCAGTAAATAATAAAATGACTACAAGTCAAAGCTGTCAGTCTTGGCATGCCGCTTCCCCAGGCTTTCCCGCTCTTTCCCTATTTACCAGTAATATTCCGTATTACATCGTATTACTGCTGCCGTACTATTTATTGTGCTGTTTGCTATTTGCTATTTGCTATTTGCTATTTGCTATTTGCTATTTGCTATTTGCTATTTGCTATTTGCTATGCCCAGTGCTCCTTCGTTTTCGGCCCCTTCCCCGTTTCGTCCGCCCTCCATGCACCGTAATTCTCTCGTCTGACTTCTCCTCTTTCTTTCTCTTCTGGGGTTTGTTTCTCTACGTCTCTCGTTCTTCTTCTTCCTCTTTTCCCTTTCTCTTCGTTATCTAATCGTCTTCTTCTACTTCTCTTCTTCCTTCTACTCACCTCTTCGACATTGCTCAAGAGCCACACTCGCTTATACACTCGTTTGCCGTTCACCGTCTCCGGCTGTTTGTTAAGCCTCACTCGTTTGGCTTGACATCAACTAACTTCAACTGCCATAGGCCGGCACAGACCACATCGACACCACCTTGCCGCTGCCCGTCTTCTTTTGCTCTGGCCTCGAAGCCTGCCCTCGCCACATCACGATACCCTCCTCAGCCCAACACCCCCAACACTCCCAATGAAATCCTTTATGCCCGTCGGGGCTGCCCTGCTGGGCTTCTCCAGTGTTGCCTTTGCAGCTCAAGCTACCTGCTCCCTCACACAGAAATGCCCCGAGTCGGCACCATGCTGTTCACGTAGGTTGATCTACTCATCTCGCGTCGAATATGAACCCGGCACACACTGACAAAAACAGAATACGGAGAGTGTGGTATCGGCGCGTACTGCTTGGGCGGCTGCGATCCGCGCATGTCCTTTTCGCTGGACGCATGTGTGCCCGAGCCGCAGTGTGAGAGCCGTGTTATGAAGATGGACTCCCTCGACCGCATGGTCAGCGCAGACAAGTACCTCGGCGACGCCACCGACGCCGACTGGGTCTACCAGGGCACGCCACTGGCCTACAACGACGAGGCTGTGCTGCTCACCATGCCCGCCAACTCTGTCGGCACCGTGCTCTCCTCCACCGTCTACTTGTGGTATGGCAATGTCAAGGCCACGTTCAAGACCTCGCGCGGTGCCGGTGTTATTACCGCCTTTATTCTCATGAGTGACGTCAAGGACGAAATCGACTACGAATTTGTTGGCGCCGATCTGGAAGTCGCCCAGACAAACTACTACTTCCAGGGCATCCTCGACTGGCACAACTCGGGCAACATCTCCCTCTCCGACACGTATGAGAACTATCACACCTACGAAATTAGGTGGACGCCCGACGCCATCTCCTGGCTCGTCGACGGCCAGGTCGGCCGCACCGTGAAAAAGGCCGACACCTGGAACGCCACCTCCAACCAGTGGATGTTCCCCCAGACCCCGTCGCGAGTCGGCCTGTCCATCTGGCCCGGCGGTGCCAGCTCCAATGCCCAGGGCACCATTGACTGGGCCGGCGGCCCCATCGACTGGAGCTCGGCCGACATCAAGAAGTACGGCTACGACTTTGCCACTTTCAAAGATGTCGAGATTGAGTGCTACAATGCCTCGTCCGGCGCCGGCACCAACAACGCCGTCTCCTACACCTACAACAGTATCGTCGCCACAAACAACACCGTCATCAACGGCAAGGACAAGACTGTCCTCGCGAGCTTCAAGGGCACTGGCCTGGACATGGATGCCGGCAGCAGCTCGGCGTCCAGCGCCGCTGCTGGCAGTTCTGCCACCGATGCTGCCACCGTTCCCGGCGGCAGCTCCAGCGGACCCGGCAGCGGCCCCGCCGACGGTGACAGCGATTCGACTTCTACGGGCACGGCCGCCGGCTGCTCGTCAACCGGCTTCTCCCAAAGCTGCGACAGCTCCAGCAGCAGTTCGTCTAAGAGCGACGGTGGCCGCATTGCTGTGGGCGGCGAGCGTGTCTTTGGCGCCAGTGCCTTTGCCGTTGTTGTCGCCTTTGCCGGCATGCTGATGCTGTAGATCTTGTTGCCTGCTGCTGAAGAATTAACGTCCCTTTTTTGGCTATTGCGTTGGAATTTCTCGCCACAACGGCTCTTGGTGTACCTCATTGATTTTCGGGTTTCTTCTTTTCGTTCTTCTTCCCTTCTCTGTCTCTATTCGCACACCACTTATCCACATCATACCCTTTCTTGGTTTTCGTCTTTTGTTTCCTTTTTCCATCTCTCGTTTATCTTGCGCCTTGCAGTATCTGCACCTCGTACAAAAGCACCATTCAAGCCTACTAATCTCGGTTAATATTTCGACTAATAATTATCACTTAATACTTGCTAATTTCTTATGTTTATTTTGAATGTGACATATTTTTGACTGGATACTTTACTTGGGTGTTTGTGACATTCATGCCGTGCGTCGGCGGCGTTGGTGGATGCAGTCGTCCGATATGCGCTAAAGGTTACTCTTAGCAGTGCTGGAGGCGGCTCTCGTTTGAGAGCTGCAATGCCTAGTCCAAGCACCTGATTGGCTGCAATATCACCTCGCCTACTGTGCATCGTAGTATCAGATTATGTAAACCTCGTAGACTCTATTTTGCGTCCTACCTTCTTTATGAGAACACCAGCACCAACAACCTACAAAATCTGCAATGGCCAAATTCAACCCAAAAGACCTCTCCTACGACCAGAGCCTGCCGCCGTTCCTGGCGGCTCTGCGCGGCCAGCTCCAGGGCGACGACCGCGGGCCTGATCCCATTCTCGCCGGCCGCAGACGCGCCGCCAAGAAACGGTCCGCAAGTGAAGAGGCAGAGGATGCACCGCTCGTCGTCGATGAGCACGGCCACGCTGTTGACGTAGCTACAGCTGAAGAAAAGAGCAGCGAGGCCAGGGTAGAGGCCGAGTCCGAGGAGGTGCCAAAAACAACAGACGACACAAACAATGTCGCCTTTGGCGCGGGGAAGAAGCGGCGCGTCGGCAAGGTCGTGGGCGGCGACGAGTACGCGGCGGCCGAGCGGGACCTGAAGCGGAAGCGGGGGGCCAAAGACGGCGCAAAGAAAGATGACAAGTCTGACAATCATAACAAAAAAGAAACCAAGGGCGACACCAAGAAGCCCAAGAAGGAAAAGAAGGAAAAGAAGAAGATCCAGCTGAGCTTTGAAAACGACGAAGACTGAGGCTGGATGGACCCGAGCAGCAAAACAGCTAAACAACAAAACAACCACACTGCTTTGCGGCAGTTATCTGAAGGATGCATCCGCAACTGCACGGCTTATATCGTGGATGCTGGCCGGCCGCACTCTCATCATGCCGCCAGACCAGCAGGCCAGCAGGCTACTGCGCCAGCATGGGCAGGCCGTCATTACGAGAGTCAACCTACAAGAGCACATGGGTCTGGCAAGAGCCGGGCAAGACGCCAGAGATATCCGATCGAGGAAACCCCTCCACATTTGCCGCACGCTGGCCAGCTCTGGGCTGCTTCTACGACAAGCCAAGTCGAGCACCGGAGAGGCCAAGCCTGTCGATATACGCATGGCTACAGCTGTAGAGCTTCACAGGTCACGCTCGCGACGGTTCAGATTATTTCAAGAGTTCCTATTGTTCATATCTACACTCGGCAACGCGCCACTTGTGCCCACTCACCAGCCATCCCCTCTATATGCAATCTTTTAACAATGTGATAAAAATGTAAAAGGAAACAAGTATGTGTATATATATATATGTGTTTTTGGGGTGTGTTTGTTTAGAATGCCGCCAGAACGAGCTCGTCTCGTAGTCTCCTCCAGAGGAACAGAACCCGCTTAGTGGTACTTGGGCTTGACAAAGTCGGCAAAGGTCTTGGGCTCCTCGTACCCGTGGTGGTCGTGGTGGCCGTGGCCGTCGTCCTCGGGGCCGACGTAGTCCATCTTGTACACGTTGCCGCACTCGGAGCACCGGTCAACGGGGCGGTCGCGGGTCATGCCGACCCAGATGACGTTGTGCGAGTCGGCAGGGAAGCCAGTGCAGCCGGCAAACTGCTCATCGCCGGCAGAGCGGACCAGGATGGGCTCGGCGACGGTGCCCTTGCGGGAGGCGTCCAGGGGGCGCATGTCGAAGATGTCGACACCCTCGACCTTGCCGAGAATCTCGAGACGCTCAATACCGGTGGACTGGTTCAGGTCGGTGGGAACGGTGCCGACGGGGGCGCCGGGGCCGAACAGGTCATCGCGCGTGCGGACCTCTGCAGGGTTAGCTGTTAGTGGTTGTTCTTTTGGTTGTTTTGGGTCTGAATGTTTGGCTGTTGACGATACAGTCGGCTGGTGACTCACCGGACAGGGTCTTGTAGTTGGAAGCCGGGACGTCCTTGTCCTTGGGGGCCTCGCCTGTGCATGTTAGCATGTGTCTCTGTCTCCGGCTGTTTGCTTGTTTTGCTGTCTCCTCCGGCTGATGTTATGTGTGTCGGCCTGCGGTCTGCTGCCTGGTTGTATATTAATGCAGTTGATTCCCTCCCAACATTCTGCCTTCCAGCTTCAATTATCTCCCATCGAAGACCAATGAAAAACGCGTGTCGTACGTACACCGGACAAGAGAAGTCGCAAAGGTGCGGCGGGCGACGGGAACAGCGGCCCGGCGGGCGGCGGTCAGGGCAGCGCGCTGCATGAACATTTTGATAATTCAATCGGTTGAATCGGAGAGGAGTGGAGAGGTACAGACGTTGGTCGTCGGTTCGCAATCGAAGAGGACTCGGGGTGGTGGTGGTGGTGGTGATTGCAGAGGCGAAAGCAAGGAAAGCGGAAACCGTACGAAAATGAAAAATGAGGCCTTTGGCGATAATGGAGTGGCCTGACAGGCCTTCCCGAGAGCCTGCCCATAGACCGAGAAACCACCCCCCCAATCCTACCCATTACAGAGCCAATTGCCCAATTGCTAGCGATTGAATCAGAAGAGCTTTCCCAATTGGGGTTAGCAGCGCTTTTAGGAGCCGAATTGAAAACACGTGACTTTGATTAGAGCGCCAATGCCCACTCTGGCATTTGAAAACGGAAGTGGGCTGTCCTGATGAGTCAGCAGCGGAGGACCGGCATCTGCAAGAAATATGGCATCGACGACGACACGCATTGGTATATATATTTCATTTGTTTTTAAGTATGATGGATTTCATAGAAGAATTATTGAGCTTGATTTCCCATGAAATAAAGTGTACTTTTATGATATAATGGTGTGAAATGCTAACAAAAAGAGCCATGAAGAAGATAAAGCTCTGTGTGAATGCGATGATAACAAGAACGAATGACAAAAAACACCAGAGCAGACGGAAGACACAGGATCAAGAAGAAGATTAAATAAAGCAGCTACTCCTGCGGCAGCTTGCTCGCCCGGTCCTTTGCAATGTTGGCCATGGCCTGTTGTTTGTTAGCTGGCGAAGAACAACTCCAATGAAATATGAAATATTTAAGACAGAAGACGTCTTACCTCGATTGCCTCAATCTCTTCCTGCTCAAAGTTGCCGCGGTCGATACGCTCGCGCATGTTCTTCATAATGACGTCTCTCGACCGGCCATTGACAAACACCACGTAAATCAGGCCCGGAAAGGCTGACTCATACTCGGCGTTGAGAGCAGCCAGCATTGCTCCTTCCTTTTCGGACGCCGCTTGCAGCTGTGCCTGCTCCGCCTGCGACTGGGCGCTCTCGACCTTTTTGGCGCCCAGCCGGGGGTGTGCACCGAGAATGCTTAGCAGCACGGACTTTGCGTCCTTGTCGCTGGCGGCTTTCTTCTGGGCAGCCAGCAGCTGGTCCTTGACGATATCGGCAACTTCATCGTATGTCGAGGGTGTGCTCGAGCGAATGGTTGGCAGCGCAAGGGCGTGCAGGTCTTTGCTGGGCTCGAACAGCAGATCGAGGGCGTTGGTGATAGCCTCGTCGGGCAGGGACGGAAACGATGTGACAGACGGAAGAGAGAGCGCCATTTTTAATTTTTGAATGTTTGACTATGGATGCTATTGGCAAATATAAATGATCTCAATACTCTCAATGGACAAAAGCAAAGGGCACGGCTGAGATATATACAGAGCAAGCGCGGTGCTGTCTCCGTAGGGTGGTGCAGCTATTAGCGGCGTTGGCCGATTGGGGAAGGAGCAGACGGACGCTGCCGAAGCCGGGAAAGAGACAGCCTCACTGACCACGACAACGGTGAATGAGATGATTGTCAATACTAAAATCTCGGTATCATAAAAGTACGAAATCCAAATGCAGTTGCATATTTAGAAGTAAATATCGAATACAATAGGGTGATAGCAACTAAAACCCCAAATGAATTGCATCACTGCCAGCTCCAGCTGGCTATCTTATCGCTGCGGCCTCTGATTGGTCAACTGCACCTGCCTTGCATAAAATATTTCTACGCGACAAGGCAGGCTTAGTAGGGAGCAAGTAGGTGCAGGGAGCCACCAAAGCAAGCAAACAGCACTCATCACGACTTCCGCCCACGCCTCTCAGCCTCACCTCGACGGTACCTTGACGACAACCGGCCACTGGCAATTGTATTTCGATCCCAATTCTTCTACAGCTACCTCGAATCCTCCATCTACCCTCCCAATGCTGTGTGCCATCTCCGGCGAGGCACCAGAGGTGCCTGTCGTGTCAAAGAAGACCGGCGCCGTCTACGAGAAGCGCCTCATCGAAAAATACATTGAGGAGCACGGCAAGGAGCCCGGCACCGACGACGAGCTTGATGTCGAAGATCTGCTCGAGCTGAAACCCGTTGGCGGCGTTGTACGCCCTCGCCCCCCGACCCTGACCTCGATTCCTGCGCTGCTCGCCACCTTCCAAAACGAATGGGACGCGCTCGCCCTCGAGACATACACCCTCCAGCAGCAGCTGTCGCAGACGCGCATGGAGCTGGCCACAGCTCTGTACCAGCACGATGCCGCCATCCGCGTCATTGCACGCCTTACCAAGGAGCGCGACGAGGCGCGGGATTCGCTGTCCAGAGTCACGGTTGTCAGCTCAAGTGCTGCCCCGGCAGCGGCTGGCGGCGAGTCCATGGCCGTCGATAGCGAGGAGCTGCCCGAGGAGCTGGCGGCCGTCGTCGACGAGACAAACGCAAAGCTGTCCAAGTCGCGCAAGAAGCGCGCCACACCCAAGGGCTGGGCCTCGGCCAGCGTTATTGCATCGTTCCAGCAGCTTGCCTCGGACGACTTGCCTGCCGGCATTGCACCCGCGACGGCCATCAGCCTCGAGTCCAGCGGCAGCGGCTATGCTGCTGTTGCCGGCCTGGGCGGTTCTGGTCTGGGCATCTACTCGCTTGCCGCCCACAAGGTCGAGCGCACCATCCCTGTCGACAACGGCGCACCCGTCACGGCTGCGCTATGGGCCACACCAGCCAAGATTGTTGCCGGCACATCCAAGGGCGCCATCAAGGTGTACGAGGCCGGCGCCGAGGTTGCGTCGCTGCCGGGCGCACACGCCGGCGCCGTGACTGGTCTGGCCGTGCACCCCTCGGGCCGCATCTTTGCCTCGGTCGGCGTGGACAAGACCATTTGCCTGTATGATCTGGACGCCGGAAAGAGCGTGAGCCGCGCACACTCGACGTCGTCTCTCACGAGCGTCAGCTTCCACCCCGACGGCCACCTGCTGGGCGCGGGCACAACCGGCGGCGACGTGCAGGTGTACCTGGTCAAGACGGGCGACCTAGCCACGACCTTTTCGCTGGGCGCGCCCGTGCAGGCGCTGGCCTTTTCCGAGAACGGCTACTGGATTGCGGCGACGGCCAAGGGCCAGACAACGGTGACCATCTTTGATCTGCGCAAGGAGGGCGATGCCGTCGTGGCCAAGACGCTGGACATTGGCAGCGCCGTGCTGTCGCTGGCGTGGGACTACTCGGGCCAGTACCTGGCCACGGGCGGCCCGTCGGGCGTCACGGTGCAGCACTACGCCAAGTCATCCAAGAAGTGGGCCGAGTCGGCACTGGCGGCGAGTGCAACGCCGGCCGTGTCTGTGCAATGGGGCACTGAGGCGAAGCAGCTGCTGGCCGTCAACGCCGACGGCATCGTGTCTGTTGTCGGTGTCAAGGAGGAGTAGTTGCCTCTGTTGCCTCTGTTGCCTCTGTTGCTCTTTGTTATTTGCTCTTCGATGTCCTCTTGACGGTTGGGTTCTCGGGATACTGCAGGATTTGCTAATTGCTATTTGCCATGTTCTATTTCTAGTTTATTTGTTTGTCCTATTTTTGTTATTTTTTCCCGCTTGTTTGGCATTGCTTCATAGTTTCTTTTGTACAGCATTGATAGTTAAAAGTCGCTTTCTATTCACCACTGATGTCGTCGTCTGTTTGTCTGCGTGAATCGTGGCCGATTACATCAGCAGCTGTTTTGACGTCATTCAGGCCGAACGCTGTGACTTGATAGAGTCTGTTAATGATGTATTACTCGATGCGGCTTTCCACATGATAGTACCGCTTTGTCATCTGCCCTATTTACATACATACTTCTTTCTTTGCACACCTCTGTTGTCAAAAACCATGACATTCGCCAGTCTTCTCTCAGCTCGCCACCGATGCCCACTAATAGCCCCCTAAGCGTCGGCGTTAATGGTGTTTACGCGACTCCTTTTGCCTGCTGAATGTACTCTGTACTGTAAAACTGGGGCGTAACTGTGGTTCGCTCAGCGCTTTGCCGCCATGCCCCGTCGCTTTGCACACCTGAGAACCGCCAGAAACCCAGTAAATTCAATAATAGACGCTGATGACATAATCTAGCACTCGACCAACTCAAATTCCGAGCCTCGTCGGCAGCACGCTTCCTCTGTCTCCCACAACCACGCGCGGGACAACAGCCCTCTTCAAACAACGACCACTCGGCCAAGTCGGCAGCCTTTCGCCCCGAAATTTGGCCTCCGATGCATTGTGTAGCGCATACTGTTCATTTATTTTCCTGAGTATCGCGTTGTCGACTTCACCCTCCTGCTATCAACCGCCAACGACAACCACCCCCTCCCTCCTAGAGCAGAGCACAGACGGGCCAGAGACGGATCCCATAGCCGCCAGTGAACAATCCTTACCTTTTCCTCACTTCGAGCTGATCTTTTACTTTTCTACTCTACTTTGACTTTACTTCGACTTTGCTTCGACCTTACTTTCCACATTCACGAATACACATATTAACGGATAATTTCCAACTACCGCACGCCAGACCAAATCTACACATTCTGTGCCGTCCACTCTACACCCGACCCGATTCTCGGATACGCGCGACACAGGAGCACCTCCGACTTCCGGAGCGAGATAATCATCATCCACATTCACCATGGCGTCGGGTTGGGCAGCCTATATCGATCTCACCGAAGAGCCAGAGAGCCCGGTACAGCAGACCCGTCCGGCGACGCGCAGCAGCACGCAAGGCCAGGAAGAGCCAGGACGGTCAGGAAACTTGGGGAATCCAGCACAGCCGGCCCAAGTTATCGATCTTACAGAGATTGACGACGATGACGGCGACGTGATAATATCGGGATCACGAGCCTTGCCACCGCGACGGCCGTGGCCAAGCTTTGACCTGCTGAGCGGCGGCAGCGGCGATAACGGCAGCGGCAACGGAAATGGTGATGGCAGTGGCGACGGCAGCGGCGGCGGTGCACCGGGCGGGCCCCTGTCTGGGGCACGGCACTTTCTCGGGCTGGGCAATACATTCGGCCTGCAGAGACTGTCGCAGTTAACGAACATGGCTCTGGACAACATCCCAACGCTGGGCAGCATCGGCGGCGGCAGCGGCAGCGGCAGTAGCAGACACCCCCATCCTTATTCTCACGCTCATGTTGCCCGGCCTACCATTCCCCGGCGAAGTGGACGACCGCAGCGGTTCAACAGACAGCCATCTGCCTACAACCATTTGAGAACTGCCCCGGATCCGCTCGGCGGCAACCAGCCCGATCTTAACTACGAGAGCAATGGAAACGCGGCGCATTTTGATGAGCAGCTGCGGCACCACTACATGATAGCCGAGCTGGCACGGAATCGGCAGATGCAGCAGCGACTTGACGGGGCCCATGGTTTCATACCACACGAGCAGGTCGACGCAGCATTGTTTTCTGCACAAGCCGTCTTTGGTATCCCCTCGCGACCACAACACTTTGGCGGTGGCGGTGGCGGTGCATCTGCGGCGGCGGCCGACCCCAACAAGCCGCCGTATGTAGCGCCTCCCGCGCCGCCGGCCGGGTTCACGCGCGACATGGGTGAAGACACGGTGGCGGTCTGTGTGGGGTGCGACGAGGAGCTCGTCTACGACAGCAACCAGGCCTCTGGCGATGCGAGTGGGGGTGCAAGTGGGAGCGGAGCCGGCAAGGACGGCGAGCGGCCAACTAAGCGCAGGCAGAGCCGGAAAGACCGCGAAGAGCACCCGTTCTGGGGCGTGGCAGGATGCGGGCACGTGTACTGCCGACGGTGTTTCGACAACCGGCGTAATGTGCTCAAGGCGGCGCGACCTGGACAGCCGCCGATGGAGTTCAAGACGGACGGCCGGCTGATTTTCTGTGCGGCCGAGGGCTGCAGCGTAGACGTGACAGCTAAGAAAGCATGGGTCGGGCTGTTTGTTTAACCTTTGTTTGGGCTTGGCTCGCCTGTTTCTTCTTCTTCTTCTTCTTCTTCTTCTTCTTCTTCTCTTCGTCTCCTTTTCTCTTTTCTTTCTCTATTTTTTCCCTCTTTGTTTCTCCACGATACTGCTTATTGCTGGGTCATTAGCAGCATAGGATACTCTACTACATGGTCGGCGTTTCAAGGGGAAGGGTACGATATGGTATGATACCCGGCCCGGTGTACGGCGTTTTCTTTTTCGGTGATCTTTGCTTCAGACGGTTTTTTGTATGGTTCATCAATACTACCTGTCTCATTATCAGTATTGCTTTTTGCTGTGTCTTGTTTTGTCTCTAGACTCAAATGGAAGACTATTGTATATTTATCCAAGTGTTCAATCCAGAATTACGTTTGCACAAATGGCTCTATACGTAGCAGAGTATGACGATTTATATTAGTCATCAATATGTACATGTCAAAGGGCGTGATACATCCACCGAGATGCGTATGCTGGCACGCCATGAGTCACAGTAGATTATATATTGAGTGGTTGTCCTCTTAATAGACTGTTGTTTTCCTCATATTTACAAGACAATCGCACCATGTCGCTTCCGTTCACCACACTCGACGTCTTCACGACGCAGCGCTTCGGCGGCAACCCGCTGGCCGTCGTCCGCGTGCCCGGCAGCGTGCCCGTGTCCAAGGCGCAGAAGCAGCAGATTGCGCGCGAGTTCAACCTGTCCGAGACGGTGTTTCTCCACGACATTGATGTTGAAAAAAACGAGTGCGAGGCCAACATCTTCACGCCGCACGCAGAACTGCCGTTTGCCGGCCACCCCGTCATCGGCTCCGGCGTCTACTTGCTCACGGCCGAGAAGATTGACAAGATCACGCTGCTGGTCCCTGCCGGCCGGCTCGAGATTGAGAGGTCGGCAGCCACGGTCGGCAGCGTGCGTGCCAGTGTGCCGCACGACGTGCACCTGCACAAGAAGACGCTGCGGGATCTCGTTGGCGGCAGCGGCGAGGCCGCGCTGCAGGGCACGGCAAGCGGCGGCGCGTCTGACATTGCCGATGCAGAGCTGGACGCCCGCGCGTACTCCATCGTCAAGGGCATGACCTTTTTGCTGGCCAATGTCGGCCCGGACGTGGCCGTCCTCCAAAAGGTGCAGCCGGGCAGCCCGCTCGATGCGGACGAAGCGCACAACGTCAAGGACAAGGGGCCGTGGGACGTCGGCTTTGTCGGGCGGCTGTTCTACTCTGTCTACGAGGAGGGCCCCGACGTCATCAAAGTGCAGACGCGCATGGTGGCAGGCTGGGGCATTGAGGACCCGGCCACGGGCAGCGCGGCATGTGCACTGTCGAGCTTCCTGACGCAGCAGGGCAGGCGGGCGGGCACGACGCGGTTCGAGATCAAGCAGGGCATTGAGATGGGCCGGCCGAGTCTGATTTTTGTCGAGGTCGTGGCCAAGGCATCGGAGACTGGCGATGCCGTCGATATCGTGACGGTGCACCTGGGTGGCAGCGCTGTCGAGGTGATGCGCGGCGAGATCAGTCTGTAGTCTGCAGCCTATAGTCTATAGTCTATATATTTATTGGATATGACCCGACGAAGCAGTTGTAGCTGACTCCACCACCGTGCATTCAAACTCGCCCAGCTGGTGACACTTCTGTAATGGATGGCTTGCTCCCGTTCCAAATTTCAAACGGCAGTTTGTCCGACCTGGCGCCGCCGCGGCTGTACCCCGTCGTCTGTGGTCTTACGGGTTCATGCCTGTAAACTTTCACAGTCGAGAGCCTGCAAGCTGCCCAATATCCTGCAGTCACACTTTAATGACCTCGCATGGTAGTTGGCGAGTGATAGCACATGACAGCAGACGATGGAACCGACAGCTCATGCAGCATATGTTGTTCGGCATACCAACTCGCCTATCGTCGACTCGACCGAGGCAGCCAGACAGCCGATATGCCACACATTCAGACTTCGTGGTAGTGAACTCAAGATAGAATAACAACACTGAATACAAAACTGATATATTGTTGCCGACGTCCGCCTCACTTCGCAACCGTCCATAGCAGTTTCGTCGTTATAGACGTAGCAAAGCTGGGGTATATTACACTATAATTGTTCAATTAGAGAGAGAACGGAAAATGCGGCCAACCATATACTTTGCAGCTATTTCATTCCGGCATGGCCAATGCTGAGAGAACTTGCAAAAGATGCAAAAGATATGCCGTCGTCGACGGACATGCTTACATAATCAACAACTGTCAACACCTTGCTAGCAGATGGGCCACCCACGCCGTGATCTTGCAAACAGCTGTCATCTTTCACCCTTCGGCACTATTGCAACACACTGTCTTGTATCCCTATCTGCACCATTCACCGTTCACTACTCACCGCTCATCATCCACAGACATACAGGCATTGCAGGCTGCCTACAAGCACTGTAGGTTTCAGCTGCGTCGTTTCAGAGTGCCACGCAGTTGACCAAGTTCACAAGTCCACATGAGTCCTGCACATACAAGACAGTCGGCGACACAGATGACGTTCTTTCGTGCTGTCGTCGATCTTGTCAAGTGGTGTCCAGCTGGCACTTTTGTCTGCACAGCCAGAACTCATCGAGTGCCTTCTGCTATCAACAGATAATTGCCTGTTTTGGCTGTATTATTCAGCAGCTCTCTTTGAGCACTGTTTTGCCGTCCCTTGCCAGTCGCGCCTTCCTTACAACTTACATCCCTCGCTCCCTCTTCCTTCAGTACACTGGCCGTCTCTGCTCTCCTAAATACTCTGTATTACTCCGTACTCCGTAATCACACACTGCCCCTTCCCGCCCTGCCGTGTCTGCCCCCTCGCGCCTTCCTTCTCAGTGCAGAAATGCAGCGTATGCTGATTGCCCCGTAATATCCTCTTCCAGGGCAATGAGAGAGTATCTCATGCTAAATTCCTGGTTGTCGGTACCTTCCCTTGCCCATCTTCCCATCTTGGTGCCTAGTCTGGACTAGCGCGTTGCATCCCTTTTCACGTCTGATTACTTTATTTATTTAATCTATTATATTTTCTTATTTTATCGATTATCTCGTATTCCTGTCCCATAGTACACACGTACATAGTAGTATGGCCAGCCCCTGTCGCTGCTCCCCCAATCCTTAATCCATTTCTTGGCTTACGACAAAGTAGAGAAAGACGAGCCAGACGAGAGAAGAAACGACTGAAAGAAGCAAGGAACAAAACATAGTACAGCCAGGACAGAGTAATTACACCTGTTGGAGAGAAAGCACTCAAGCGACGACGCGGCTGTACTTTGCACTCTGCATTCTGTATTCTGCATCTCTCCCTCGCGCCACTTGAACCTCGTCGTCGTTTCTCTGGCATCGCAACCTTCTGCTTCGGCTTCACCTTCGACAGCACCGACGACACTCGCTTGTCCCATCCATTGTCCCACACACGCAGCCCCCATTTGTCGGTTCTTTCGACACGTTGTTTTTCTAGCTTTTTAGCTCAGCCGCGCCTTTCATAAGCGCCCCTTTTCGCCAGGTCCCCTGTTGACCGGAGCTCGTTGATTTGATTTGATTTGCTTCCGACTTTCGACACGGACAGTTGATCGCCGACGTCGTCATCGTTGCTCGTCGTCATCCGGCTTGTCCTTTGAACATCTAGACACCCTCCCACCTCTTCAAATTCCACATCCACACCAATCATGTCGCTCCTCATCGACTACGGCCTGTCACGGCGCTTCGTCGTCATCGCCCTCTCTCTCCTGGCTGTCATCTACATTGTCCGCCTGACCCCAAGAGACATGGTCCTGGATGTAGGTTCTCCATCTTGTGTCTTGTGCCTTGTGCCTTGAAACCCCGCTGACCATCAGACTACAAAGTCCATGCTGGGCTCCAATCCAAAGCCTGCCGAGCGTCCCGGCTTCAAGATCAAGGACAGGGTCGCCCTCATTTCCGACACCCAGTACACCAACCGCCTGGTCCCTCTGATCCTCCACTTCCACTCTGTCCTCGGCCCCGAGTGGCCCATCGTCTTCTACACAACCAACGAGACCAAGACCCGCATCAGCGAGGGCGCCGGTGTCTCGGCCATCTGGAACCGTGCCGTCGAGAACGGCGCCATTGACGTCCGCATCATCCCCGAGATGTACAACATGACCTCGCGCTACGGCGTCAACGTCTACCTCTCGCGCCCCTGGCTGTGGGAGCAGCTGCTGCCTGCCAAGCACGTCCTCACCTTCCAGACCGACGCCATGCTGTGCGGCAACTCCCACAAGACCATAGACGACTTCCTCGACTGGGACTTTATCGCCGCGCCACTGCACACTAAGGAGAAGCTGTTCAACGGCGGTCTGTCCCTGCGCAACCTGACCATGATGATGGAGATCCTCAATAACCCGGCCAACGACTGGGAGCGCGAGACCGCCGACGGCTCCTGGACCATGGGTGGCGAGGACATTTGGTTTTCGCGCAAGATGGACCTGATGGGTGCCAACCTGCCCGACTTCAAGAAGGCGCTCACCTTTGCCTGCCAGCACGACTGGCACGTGAGCCACGAGAAGGAGCCTCTGGGCTACCACAAGGTGCACAAGAACGCGCCTAAGCGGCTGCCCGAGATCACCGAGTGGTGCCCCGAGATTGCCATGTCCGCGCCGGGTCTCCTCAAGCAGACCGAGTAGTATTGTATGCAGTATACTCTACATATGTTGGAGTTGATTGTCTTTTGGCGTTGCGGTTTATAGATCAGGGAGGTTGGTTGCGTCTCGTGTCTATCGACCATATAGATATTTGGTCCTATTTGTTTTATATATTTTGGTTATTTTTTTATTTTATTTTGACAGTTTGATAACTTGCCATCTAATGACACTTACCTTTTTGTTTATATTTCTTATTGACTTTTCCCCCAATCGTCTGCACGTCCGTTTGTTCTATTTCTTCTTTATGGCGCTTTTGCAATACTACAGCGCACATATGCCGACGGGGGTTTGGTAGAGAATAAACTTTGGTTACATCGCTGCTATCACACAGCAAGTCTTGGCATTGCTCTATTGGCACTCTATCTTGCTGCTATGTACGCCCATCGATCTAATTTACAATGGCCAACAACCGACGCCATTGCCGCCGTCATAGCTTCACCCTGATCCCGCCATCACCCACTTGCGCAATGCACAGCCCGTCCTGGTACTCGGTCGCTACATGCACACCGGCCGGACTCCAGATCTTGTTCTGGATAATGGCCCGTCCTGCGCCGGCCCGGGCAAAGCACACCTCCTGAATCCACCACCCGCTGAGATCGCTGTCCGTCGCAGAGAACTCGGCATACTTCATTACTGCCGCGTCAACATTCGTGTGGATTACGAAGCTGTTGCTCAGCGTCGCCGTCTTATCGTTGAGCGGGAACTCGAGGTGGTTGGCCGCCATGAGCAGGCCGTTGCGGTCGGCGGCATACGCGTGCACAAGGACGTGGTCGTTGCCGGTCATGCCCGTCGACGGGCCCAGCAGTCGGTACAGAACCAGATCTCTCTTCTCATACAATGGTCGGTCCTCGTTGTACTCGGCCATGGCGTCCACCTTTTTCATGTCCACCATGGGAAACGTGCCCACAACGTCGCGTCGCCCCACGACGCCGAGCATCACCTCGATGTCGACGGGCGGCGACGGGCTCCATTGCGACGGCGGCCGGCTCTGCAGAATCGACGCGAAGCGCTGCTGCACGGGAGCCTCTTGGCAGTCGGCACCGAAACTGTGCGGCCGCGGTGCCACAAACGAGACCAGGGCCGTGTAGCACACAACGCCCAGGTTTGTGCCGAGGTCGTCCTGGCCGCTGAATACGTCGTCCTCGGAAAATATGCAATTTCCGGGGACAAAGAGAGCGCCGGGCTTGGCGTGGCTGCTGGGCCGCAGCGGCTGCCGGGCCTCGACGCGGGCCGTTACAAACGACCGGCCCTGGGTGACCACGGCCACTTCATAGACATAGGGCCGGTCTGGCCGGCCTGGTGCGGTAAAGTAGCCGTGGATGGTATGCAGGCCGAGGCTGGACTGGGCTATTGTTGTGGCGAGCGTCTGGCAGACGGCCAGCGTGGACTGGGCATAGACGTGCCCGCCAAAGGAGGCTGTATGCGGGGAAAAGACGACGCCCTGCTTCTCGAGAATCTCGAGCTCTCTGTGGAGGTCTGAGCCCGGCAGCCATGCGGCCCGACGGCTCATATAGCAGGAAGTGTCGGGGGTTGTTGGTGGCAGTGGCGCGAGGGCCATGGCCTCTTGGTATGTGAGACGGGACATGTTTAGGGAAGCAGGAAGCTGACAAAACCGTCTCCGAGGGAGACGAGATTATGAACAAAACTGCCGCACAGCTTGAGCTGATATAGCCGAGAGACGACGGCCAACAGTCGACTGGGATTTGGAACTATGCATGTGTAGGAAGCGCCGATGTAAAAGATATGAAAAAAAATCCCTTGCTTGCAACAGCATGCATGCGCGTTGAAGAGGTATAGATCACCAGAGAGAGCACCGTCTAACAGACCTGACAGACAAAAAGCATTGGGAAGTCATGCTGTTGGAGATGCTGTTGGCGCGGGTACTGGCTGTTGTTAGTTGTTAGTTGTTAGTCAGTAGTGTTAAGCCGAGGTCGAATGACACGTGATGCTTAAATAGCCCCTCAAAGAATGCACAGTCATGAATGATAATCAGGATGGCTAAAGCAAAAAAAGGATACTACGATCGATGGGTAGCTTTGATGGGGGTAAATGTGACTGCAAAAATTGATGTGAGGCTGTAAGCATCCTGTGATGTTCACGCCGTGCTGTAGATTGCTTTATTTGTCTACTTTGAATATATTAAATTCTCCGACCATTCGCAGGCAAGCGAGCGAAAGTAGAAGAAGAAAACAACAAGACATTAGACAATGCCAACTGTATAGCAGCCATTCTCTTCTCGTAGACAAGATTACTGTTTTGAATGGATATGATTATGCTGATATGAAGATATGAGAGAAAGAGAGAGACGACGAGACAACAAGATAGTTGATGAGAGCAGCTAACGAGATTAAAAAAAAAAAAAAAAGACAATCAGACTCGAAAAATGTACAGACCCAAGCCAAACCATAGTTGCGGACAAATAGAGAGAGATCAAAAAAACAAGCGAAAATAGAAAAGAAAAAAGTCAAATCCCATCATCGCCTATCGGAACCGCAGAGTCCCCCGGCTCGGCCGCGCACTGGCCTCGACCCGCGCACGCACCTGCCGCGTGTCGCCCAGCACCGCCTCCAGCTCCTCGCGCAGCCGCGCATCGCGCGATGCCGACGCTGCCGCAATCTCTTGCACCGCACGCTCGGCACGCGCCATCAGCTCGACCACCCACACCGACAGGCCCGAGTGCTCGCTGCCGTGGTTTGTCAGCGCGCTCAGCGAGTTCTCGGGTGCGCCCGTGAGCTCGACCTCGTGGCACCACAGGCTCACGGCCGTGTTGATCCACTCGACCACGGAGCGCCGCCGCCGGCCGGTAAAGGGCACCTCTTGGCCGTCGAGGATGCGCTCGAGCACGCGCACGACAAGGGAGTGCGACACGCGCAGCTGCTGGATGAACAGCAGCACCGGCCACGCCGGGTCGGCGCCGACCGACGGCGCGTCCTGCTGGCGCGTCACGGCGTACTCGCACAGCAGCGTGATGAGGGTGTCGACGGGGAAGATGAGCGAGTCGAGCGACGTGCGGTGGGCAATCGTCTGGATCTGCATGGACACGGCCTCGTAGGGCATCGGCGGCGGCGCCACGGAGGCATCGCCGCGTGCGCGCGCGTCCTCGTAGAGCGCGAGCTGCTCCTCGACCTCCTCGTGCGTGCTGTTGATGAGCTGCTTCCACGTGTCGGCAATGACGCGCGGGTTGTGGTAGTCGGCGGCATTGAAAATGAGCAAGCACAGGTCGTAGTAGGCGGCCTGGTCGGCGTAGCCGTTGAAGAGCTCCGACAGGTCCAGCGCGGCGCCGTCCAGGTCCTTTTGGATCTGCACCTTGCGCTCGTCGGGGATGCGCGGGTCCGCCAGCAGGCGCTCCAGCAGATCGTCCTGGATGTGTGCGACGTCGAGCAGCTCCGTGACCTCGTGGTTGAGCTGCTGCTGGCGCTGGCCGCTGATGCCGACCGACGACACACTGGCGTTGGCCTTGGCGCGGCTCAGCAGGGTGATGCGCGCCTTGATGCCAATGTCAAAGGCCGAGCGGGCTAGGTTGTACTGCACCTGCGCGGCGTCAAAGTACTGGCTGCGGTGCGTGTAGAAGCGGCACAGCAGGTCGGCGTGCTTGGCGTCGGCCGATGCGAGGCGCTGCAGGAACGTCACCACGTGCGGGCTGTCAATGGCCAGCAGGCGGTCTGTCAGCTCCTCGTCAATGTACCACTCGTACAGGTCAAAGTGGAAGACCTCGTCAGCCGAGTCGTTGACGACGCTGTACGCCTCGAAGCGCTTGGTCGCAGCCAGCGTCATGCGGCCGTCGACCTGCTCGGGCTCGGCGCCCGAGTCCTGGTCGAGCTGCCGCAGAACCGAGTGGATCAAGTCGTAGCACTGCTTGCGCTCCTCCCATTGTGCGCGCCGCGAGTCGTTGTCGGGCTTGCCGTCGTTGATCCACGCCAGGGCCGCGTTGCCGCGGTCCTTCTCCTTGGCCACAATCAGGCACAGCTGGATGGCGCCCGCGTAGTACTTGAGCTGCACGTACTGCGCAACAGCCGACGTCAGGTTGGCGTACGACAGGCTGCTGGCAACGCGCTCAAACAGGTGCAGGCTGTCGCTCAGCAGCGCGCGTGCGGCCGACGGCGAGTTGATCTGCTCCGAGGCGCGCTGCAGCTGCTCCTGCGCCTTGAAGATGACGACGTCGTCGGGGCTGCAGAAGCTGCCACAGCGCCGCCGCAGGGCATCGGCCACCGTCTCAACATTGGATCCGCTCTCAATGTTGCGGTTCACAATCGACTTGACCAGCAGCTTGGCCAGGTCCTTGCCCGCCGGCTTGGAGAACAGGCTCTCGTAGGTCAGCTGGCGCAGGCCGTCGCGCGTCGCTTCGTCCAGGCGCACGTAGATATCGGCCACGCGCTCGTCAAACAGCATCAGCACAAATGAAATGCCCTCGGAAATGCTCTCCATCAGCTTCTGCAGACCATGCAGCGCCTGGTGCTCGGCTTGCAGTGCAATCTCCTCGTGGCGTGTCGCGCGGCGCACATCGGTCGGGCCCGACAGACCCTGGATGGAGCCGGCGTTGGTCCGCAGGAATGTGCGCAGCCGCTCGAGGTTCTCCTGGATCGTCGTGAGCTTCGCCGTCGGTATTGTCGATGCCACGGCAATGCCCGATGGCGCGTGGCCGACACTGACAACCTTGGCCGCCCAGACGGTGCGCACAAGGCGTGTGAGGTACAGGGCCAGGGCGCCGTGGCGGTACGATAGCTGCACAGAGTCAATGGTAATGGCAGTGCTGTCCGTCTCCGACACTGTGGGCTGGCCGCCGTAGTTGACAAAGGCCGCCTTGGCACGGTCCTCGGTGGCCTGGTCGACGGCGCGGCTGGTGCCGGAGCGCAGGTCACTACCCTGGCCACAGGCAACCGCGAGCGCCGTCGCAACAGTCTCGACACGGCCGTACATCTTGATGAACTTGCGGATCTCCTTGTCAAACATTTCGTCGCTGCCCTGCGTCCGAATGGCCGTGGCAAAGATGTCGACGAGACGGCGGCGGCGGATGACGTGCACGCCGTCGTTGGTGAGAACGGCAAACTCGCTGGGAGCCGAGTCGAACTGCACGGCCAGCTCGTTGCCGAAGCCGAGCGGCTGTGGTGCGGCCGAGAAGGGCTTGGTGATCAGGCCGACATCGAGAGCCTCGGTGGCGCGGCCCAAAAGGATCCAGTTGCCGTGCTCGTAGTACTTGAGGGCGGACGCGGGCGTCGTGACCTTGATCTTGCCGGTCTCGGGCGCCGACACAAACAGGCGCAGCTCCTGGCGCTTGACAAAGTTGAAGCAGTAGCCGGGGGCAAAGCGGGCGCCCTTGGTGATGGGCTCCAGAGCGCGCGACTGCAGGTCGACAAGGCTAGGGTCGGTGGCGGCCGAGCCAGGCTCCTTGGGCGGGAACTTGACAAACTGGACCTGCATGGACTGCGGTGCCGTGTTGGACGAGTTCAGGGTGTAAGATGCGGCACTGGTGGCACTCAGGAACAGACGGCAGCCGGTGCTGGTGACGGCCATGAGGTGCAGCTTGGACGCCTCCTGCATGGAGATGGGGCTGACCGAGACAATGGACATGCGGTCGGTGAGCAGCGGTGATGCGTTGATCATGTGCGTAATGTCGCGCAGGCAGTCAAACTTTTGCTTCTCAATAACCTTGGTGAGCCGGTCGGGGCCCTCGATGTGGTACGTGCGGATCGTCGACTTGTTGGAAAGCGTGTACAGCAGATTGCGCGCATTGTCGACAACCATCTGGACGAGGCTCTCCGAGTTCTTCTGGGCCCAGATGCCGGCACCGGGGAGCGAGGGCACAACCGACGACCAGCCAGGATGGCTGTGGTTGGTCTTGCCGACGCGGTTCGAAAACCACTTCTCCTCCTGCTGGTAAAAGATCTCCTGCACGTCGGTGTCGCTGCAGCCGCCGAGGAAGATGCGGCCCGAGTTGGTGCCCACGATAAACGACACGTTGGCGCCGCCACGGTGTATGGACATTTTTGTCTGGTAGAGCGAGATGGATTTGGAGCCGGTAGGCGTGGGCGCCGCCTCGACACCGAGCAGGATAATGTCGACCTCGGTAGCAACGACAAGCACATGCGTAATGTTCTTGACAAAGACGCCGGGCTTGGGGGGCACGAGGCCGATGGCGGTGATGGCGTGCGGCTGGTCCTCGAAGCCGATGAGTTCGGGGTTGGGCTGTGTGTAGTCCCAGAGGAACAGGCTGCTGTCGATACAAGCATACGCGTGGTTGATCTCGGGGAAGAGGCCCATGGTCGTGACGAGCTGCGAGACGTTGTACCGCTCAAAGATCTGGTCGGGGATGGGGTAGGTCTGGACCTTGTGGAAGGGGGCCCAGGGGGAGTCTGCGCCGTGGATGTCGTATTCAGAAGAGGCGCCGGCTGGGTGGTTAGTCTATTGTCAAGTTTGTTTTTTGAGATTACCCAGAAAAAGAAGAAGAATACTCACGCCGGCAGTAGGAGTCGAGGTCCGGGTAGCTCTCCTCGGTCTGCAGCACGCGGTTGACAGAGCCGGCGGCCTTTTGGACCGGGGACAGGGTCACGGGTGTAGGCAGGGCCATGACGGGCTCTGTCTGCAGCAGCGTGACTGGTGCTTGATGTGACTGGGGCTGGAGTTGGCGGGAGAGGGCGTTGGACGATGAGGCGGCGGCGCCCGAGGAGGAGGAAGACGACGCGGCGGCAGGCTGCTCAAACAGCGAGCGGGCGGCATCGGGGCGAGGGCCGGCACCAGGAGTCGCAAAGTAGGCACCGGGGATGGGCCGTCTGGGGGTGGCCAGCGTGGCCATGGTGGATGTTGGTGGATGGCTCTTTGAAGTCTTCAAGAGATTGCCGATGCTCTAAGACTGTGTCTAGAAGGTCGTCGTCGCAATGGAGCTCGGCGAGCAGGACAAGCTGCTGGTGGCTGTCGAAGCCGTCGAGTAGAAGCTGCACCGGGGCAAGAACAAGTCGATGATGTCAGTGTCAGTGTCGGTATCGATGCCGATGCAATGCGATGCGATGCTCAAAGTGCCGATAGCAACGCGATTAGGTCGTGATGTGAAGCCGAAAGTCGACGATCGCGGAGCCAAAGATGGGATGCCGTCGCTCGAGATGGGACGCAAACAGCCAGAAAAATAAACAGACGAATAGAGCAAGGACCGGACAAAACAAAGTAGCAGCAAAGTAAATGAATGCGTTTGTGGCGAGTGCGTGCCGTCCCCTTTGCCTGGCTGTTGACTAGTTTTGGGGTTTAGTTGGTTCTTTTCGCTTTGTAGGCCAGAATCAGAGCAAATGGTGAGGCTGGGGACTACGGTCAATTTTTTCCCCTTAGCAGCAGGTAGTAACAGAGCAACAGGGCCAGCCAGGACGCGAAGTTGGCGCGCAAATGGAGCTAGGCCGGAACTGGCAATTGGCTGGTTGAGCTCTTATTGTGGGGCTATCAGAAGAGAAAGCACAGAGCAGCATCGAGGAAGGAGCGACCACAACGGCAAGAGCACATTTTACACTGTACGAGCAAAACAGTTTCTCGTCAGATTACTAATCACACATACTCATAATGGCCGTGGAATAGAAGATATAAACTTGATTATCATAACAGGGTTGCTTTTCGATTCATAAACATAACTCTCTCTAACAATAATAGTAACCATACAGAGAATGGTCAAAGGACAAACGGCTAGGAACACACTTGGCTTTGACACAGGACCTCCATTGTGTCTACCCATCCACTTGATACTCCAGCAGCATCATGCTCTGACACTCTCGCCTCAACTCCCAGACTCTCGACTCTAAACTCAAGGCAAGCAACCGAGACATTGTGCTGGAGCATTTCCTCTCTAGTTCTTCTTGGCTTCACGCTCGGCCTTGCGCAGGGCACGCGTGCGGATGTCCTTGTGCATCACCAGGTTGTACCAGATGCCGACGCTGTGGCCAACACCAATGGTGGTCTCGACGGCATACTGCATCAGAGCGTGCGACCAAAAGGGCGTGTAGGTCGAGGCAAACGACTGCCAGCCGCTACCAGAGCCGATCTTGGTGAGGGCGGCACGCACAAAGGCGTCGGGCTTGGGGATCAGGGCGCTGGAGCGGCGCACCTTGCTCATGGCGGACACGACGAGGTAGCTCAGCACCAGGTACGTGTCGACGCCGCTGGGCTTGACCTCGGCCGCGAGCGACGAATTCCAGTGCTGCAGAAAAGCCTTGCTGCCCGAGTAGGTGGCGAGGTAGGGGGTGGGCATCCAGCCGCCAAAGGAGCCCATGGTGAGCACGAGGCCCTTTTTGCGGGCAACGAGCGCGGGCAGCACGACCTTGGTGGTCTTGAGGGTGCCGAGGCAGTTGATGGTGACAATGTTCTCGAGCTCGTCGGCGGCGGTCTGCAGAAAGGGGACGGGGATGCTGTGGCTCTGGCCGACGTTGTTGATGAGCACGCCAACATCGAGGCCCGACACGAGCTCGGCCAGGCGGGCGTAGTCGGCATCGTCGTTCTTGGCAAAGTCCATGGCGAGGACCTTGGTCTCGAGGCCGGCAAACTTGGCCTTGAGGGCGGCGGCGAGGTCGTCGAGCTTGGACTGGGTGCGGGACACGAGCACCAGGTTGAAGCCCTTGGCGGCCAGCTGCGTGGCAAACTCCTTGCCGAGGCCGTCCGAGGCGCCGGTGACGACGGCCCAGGTGCCCTTCTTGCCGTACTGGCGCAGGTTGGTGCCGCTCAGCAAAAAGACGTTGAGCACGAAGCTGGCAAAGGAGAGCGTCTTGCTGACGAGGAAGAGGGCGCCGACGACGGCCGAGGCGGCCTGGAGGGGCAGCGGGACGGCGGCGACGAGGCTGCGAATGGCGTCCATTTTGGGAGGTGTACGTGGGTGGTTGGTGGAGTTGAAAAGAGGACCGAGAACAGAGGCAGAAGAGGGCGAGAAACAGAAAGACTCCTGTCAGATCTGAATATCAGCTTGACGTCGTGTGAGGAAGAGTCGGAAAGGGTTTGATTACGGCATTGGTAGATCCACTATATAGGGTTGTGGCCAATGGGAGAGCTGCGTTTCTGGAGCTGCCCCAACAAAGCTGGAAAAGGGGTGCCAATTGAGTATTGCAGGGCAACAGTTGTACAGTCGACAGTTGGCAGTTGACCTTCGGCAATTGACAGTCGACAATTAACAACCTCTACGGCACAACGCCACGCCAGCAACACCACGACAACTACCCAGCCATGGACGCCCTCAAGGAATACCTGCCGCCCAGCGACAAGGGCCTGCTGCCCTACTACCTCTTTATCGTGAGTTGAGACGAAGAGAAAAAGAGAAAAAGAACGAAGCGAACAAGGAAAACGAAGAGAAAAGAGAAGAGGACAAATCTAACAAACAGGTCGGCATCGTCTCGTTTGGCAACTCGGTGCAGAACCTCGTGACGCTGCACTACACGCGCCGCCTCTACAACGGCCTCTTTGTGCCCAACCGCGCGCCGTCGGATGCCTCGGGCGACACCATCGACAAGCTGGTGCCGGCGTCGGCGACGGGCAAGGACGCCGAAAAGGGCCAGGACCAGGTGACGCCGCTGGCCGCGCGCGTGTTTGGCGTGTGGACGATGCTGGCCGGCCTCGTGCGCGTCTACACGTCGCACGACGTTGGCAACCGCGCGCTCTACCAGCTGAGCATCATCACGCACGCCGTCGCCGCCGCGCACTTTACGTCGGAGATTCTCGTGTTCAAGACGATGCGCATCACGGGCCCGCAGCTGTTTCCCCTGGCCGCCGGCTTTGGCGGCACGCTGTGGATGGTCCTGCAGTACTCCCACTACGTCCAGTAGATTTTGTACTTTATAAAGTCTTTAGTTGCTATCTAAAATATATACTCTGACCTAGTCTACAGCGCCTTGCGGTAGAGCTCGCCGCCGCAGTCGCGCAGGCGGGCGGCGGCCTGTTCGGGCGTGATGTCGCGCTGCGGCTCGCCCAGCAACTCGTAGCCGACGAGGAACTTGCGCACCGTCGCCGACCGCAGCAGCGGCGGGTAGAAGTGCATGTGGAACCAGCTGTTGTCGGTCTCTGCCGAACCGCTGCCTGCGGCCTCTTCCGAGAGAGGCGCCTGGTGGATGCCGGAGCTGTAGGGAAAGTTGGTCTCGAACAGGTTGTCGTAGCGGCGCGTGACTTCTTGGATGGCCTCGGCAAAGTGTGTGCGCTCGGCGGGCGTCAGCTCGACGATGGCGCGCACATGCCGCTTGGCAATCACCATGACCTCAAAGGGCCACACGGCCCACCACGGGCACACGACAAGAAACGACGCGTTCTCGTAGACGACGCGCTCCTTCTTTGCCGCCTCGAGCTGCACGTAGTCGCCCAGCAGGTGCCGCCCCTGGTGCGCCGCGCGGTACTTGCCCATCTGTGCAATCTCGGTGGCCGGCTCCTGCGGCAGGCTGGAGGTCGTCCAGACCTGGCAGTGCGGGTGCGGGTTCGAGCAGCCCATGGCGGCGCCCTTGTTCTCAAAGATCTGCATGTAGCGCAGCTGTGCGGCCGGCGGCGCGACCGAGTTGAACGGCGTGCTGGGGATCTCGGCGAGCAGGGCCTGGCCGGCGGCGTACAGCGGGCTGGCGGGCGACAGGTGCGAAGAGTAGATGCGCGTCCACGTCAGCACGACGGGCAGGATCTCGTCGACGGTCATGTCGGCGAGCGTGACGTGGTGCTTGGGGGAGAACGTGAGCACATAGCACTTGCCGGTCGCGGGCTCGGCGCGCAGCAGCAGGCTCTCGACGTCGTTGTCGTCTACCTCGGGGGCGTACGCGGCCTGCGTCTCTTTGACGGCGCTGTAGTCGTTGACAAAGACAAACGTGCTGTCAAAGACGGGGTTGCTGTCGCCCTGGGCGCGCTTGTTGCCGGGGCACAGGAAGCACTTGGGGTCATACTCGGGGAGGACGTTCTTGGAGGGGGCCTCCTGCTGGCCCTGCCATGGACGGTTTGTGCGGTGCGGCGAGACGAGCAGCCAGGAGCCGGTCAGCGGGTTGAACCGGCGGTGCGAGATGTCGTTGAGGATTTCGTCCGGCATGGTGAGGATGACTAAGGCGGATGAGGCCCGTGAGATGAGGGAAGTAGAGAGGGAAGGGAAGAGGATGTGACGGCGAAACTGAGGTAAATACGGCGGATGCTCTCAGACAGGAAGCTCTGGTGGTCAATGTCTATGGTTGCGCTGAGAGTAAAAGGTCGAGTCTCGGTCTCGAATATCCCGCGGCGGTTCCTTGCGGCAGTTCCAGCGCCCTGGCAATAAATAGCAAGTATAAACGTATCGACGTTTGGCAGCTTAATAATCTTGCAGCGGGGTTGCGACGTTTCTCGTTCCGCACGGAGAAGTCGCGATGATCTCACAGCGATAGCTCTTTCCTAATTGAGAACTAAGTGCATGCCTGCAGCGCCTACAGTGGAGCTCCCCCACTCCGAGTTTTACAGTTATATACAGAGGTATTAGTGACGGAGCCTCCGAGCCTGCAATGTCGTCACATGGTGGTATTAACCGGCTAGGCAGCTCTATTTTTATTCTTCTTGTTATCTATTGTAAATACGAAAGAAGCAAGTAATACAGAACACACAAGTCAATCAACCCTCACAAATGCGTGCAGTGCTTCAGTATAAATATATGAGACTATTATGCTGTCAAATCGACGACGATATGTACAGTGTCAAAAAACTCCAAACTCCTTTTTTCAAATCCGCCGGCCCGGACTTGTTCCGCATCCCGGAAGTTTGTCCGATCCCGACTGTTATTAGTCTTATTAAGATGGCGGTATATTGCAGGCTCACACTCGCTGCGCTCGCTTAGAATGCCAGCGTGGACACGTTCCACGCGACATCCCGGATCGTGCAGCCGCTCGCGTTGTACTTTGCCGCGTACGTGCCGCCGAGGATGGCGTCGACAAAGTCGGTCGCTGACTGCCGGCCGTTGTCCTCGCCCGCCGTGTGGCCGCCAATGGACGTGCGCTCGTACAGGATGTTGGCGCCGACGGCGCAGTAGCGCGCAATGAGCGTGTCGGTGTCGTTGATGGGCGACAGCTCGTCCTTGATGGCCTTGTAGGCGTACACGGGCATCTGGGGGATGCCGTGGTAGCCCATGATGCCGTCGCGGTTGATAACCTTTTGCGCCAGGGGGCTCGTGATGACGGCGAGGCCGCCCTCAAAGTAGTCGCTGATGTTCTGGCCGATGTAGGCGGCGATGTCCTGGTTCAGCGTGTAGTTCTGGGTGGCCAAGAAGCCGGTGCTGTTGCGCGTGCCGTTGGTCTTGAGCTGGCTCAGCACGTAGGCATAGACGTCGGGGTACTGGTTGGTTATGCCGAGGAGGCCGGGCGGGGCAATGCCGGCGGCGGCGGTGCCGCTGATGGAGAGCAGCACGCTGGTGACGTTGGGGGTGAGGCCGCCGACGGCGATGCCGCTGATGTTGAGCTCGGGGGCGTACTGGACCTGCAGCTCGGCAGCCCACTCGCTGGCGAGGGCGCCGCCGGAGTAGCCCCAGAGGGCGACCTGGCTGGTGGCAGGCAGGCCGAAGCGGGACTGGCCGGCGGAGGACAGGATGGCGCGCACGGAGTCGAGCGTGGCGTGGCCGGAGATGACGCCGGCGGTGAAGCTGGCGAGGGGGCCCTCGTAGTCGGGCACGCTCACATAGTAGCCCTTGCCGAGCGCGGTGGAAATATCGACATCCAGGGCCGAGTAGAGGGCGTAGCTGGGGCTGGCGTTGATGTAGTTGGAGTCGTAGGGGATCTGGTACGACAGCAGGCCGCCGGACGTGGCGTTGGCGGTGCCGTTCTTGGGCACGAACAGGGTGGTGACAGCCCAGACGGGCTTGTACAGGCTGTTGGTGGTGCGGTACAGGATGTTGTAGGCAGCCGAGGCGTTGCCGGCGAGCAAGGTCAGGTTGCCGGCAGCCGGGCGCACGCGCAGGATGGTGCCGGGCTTCTCGTTTTCAAACTCAAAGGGGGCCGTGTACCAGGGGTCCTCGGACGGGGGAATGGGCTGGTTGAGCGCAGCCGAGCTGCACGAGGTGGAGTTTGAGGTAGTGGAGGACGAAGCAGCCGAGATAATGGCAATGCTGGGCTTGATGAGGTTGCGGTGGCCGTAGGCGGAGACGGCGGCGGGAGCCGCAAGGCAGGCCGCGAGAGCAAGGTCGAGACGCATCTTGATTTTTGTTTTAAAAGCAACTAAAAAAACAATGGACGACGAGGGTAAGGTGAAAGAGTGTAAGTGGTGCAGGGATTATCACGGGTTGACAAGGATCGCAATGTAACAGCACGCGAGGAGAGGAAGGGAAGGGTGAGTATTAAGAGAACAGATACGAGATGGGGTATAAAGAAAGAGCCACAGCAGCAAACTGAGAGCAAAGTAAGAGAAACTAGAAAGCGAATTGAGAGTCAAGACAAAGAACAAGAAAGAACGGAAGATAAAGAGAATCGTGACCACGGGGCAGTGAGCTCTTATAGCTTCGTCGGGCGCATTACTACATGGGACAGCTCTCGGAGTAAGCGTCTCGGTGCATAGTGTGTTGGGCCGTTAGTGGCCCATTGGTGATCGGGGATGGATAAAGAGCTAGAGATTGGAGGCTAGAAAGGCTAGAAAAGCTAGAAAAGCCAGAAAAGCCAGAGACGAGAAGAAGAGGCCACTCGGGAGTGACGACGCCGAATGATACAATGGCGGCATGCCGAGCACAAGACCAGCCTATGGAGCCAACCGCTTGGAAATGGGAAAGCTGGCAAGCAAGGAAGTTGGGGCTATATCAGAAGAGTGGGAAGAAGTTGATTTTATTGTTTATCTATTTATTTGAAAGAGTAGGGTAATGCAGAGTAGAATAATCGGCTAGAGAGTCTTGCTTGGCCGCTGCCTGCCTGACTGCTGGGCAGTGAGCCGGAGGGCTCGGCCTGTAGCTGAGGTGCCAGATGCACGTAAGCTGAAATGGAATAATACAATTGTAGACAAGGCAAGTCGGGTACGATAGAAGACTCAAGACTCGTCGTACGGCGTGTTCAAGCATAAGCGGTAAAGCAGCCATCCGAAAAAAATTGAGAGGCTTTCAAGAGATCACCAGGCGAGGAAGAGGCATTTACGAGGTCTCGAGCTTAGTCAGACACGACAAAAGAAGACAAAAGAAGAATGATAAAAGAAGAAGAATGACCAAAACAGAAGGAGCAAACGAACAAGACAAAAGAAGGACGCCAGAAGAAGAAAGAGCAAAGGCGGGGAACACCAATAGTTCTTTGTCCACGGGACCAAGCTACAACTAAAAGGTCCGTTTACGATGTATGCGTGTGCGTTGGATTGGGTCCTACTGGGAGCTGGCAAGCTCGTGAAGATGGCTGTTTTCTTTTTTTTTTCTGTCGCTTTTTGTCTTTGCGTCTTTTCGTCTTTCACCTTTCATCTCTACTTTCCATCCCTCTGTCTTGGTCACAGCTAGTCTCCCCGCATGTCCATTCGGTGGACCCGACGGTTTGGGCATAGCGGCGGACCGGCAAGTCGATGACCGAAGTGTCTTGGCTGGAGAAGGAAAGAGCCGAGTAGGAGAGAGAAGAGGAGAAAAAGGAAACCAGTTAAAAAAAAAAAGAAAGAAAGTGAAAAGAAGAGAAGAAAAGGACGGTAAATACAGCCAGAATAACATACATTACAGAAACAGGGTCAAGTGAGGGGCACGGATACGAAAAGGGCAGGTGAAGAAGACAATATTGGAAGAAGCCGTTGTCGGAAAATGGCGCCAAATATGTTGAAAGTTTATTGCTTTTCTCTCTTTTGTTTCTTTACTAAAATACTGTTTGATTTTCTAATAGGATGTGTATTAATTGTAATTTATTAAATTCACGACAGTGCTTTTCTGACGACCGGGTTGATGTAGATGTTTGAGGCTTAAATTAATTTGATTTTTGAAGCCCGTAATTATTTAGTAGAAATGATCCAACAATATAACAAGAAAAATGAAAATAATAATCTTCACATGCTTTAAGGAAAGTGTCGATCCGCTTGAAATTTTAAAATCTAGTCAAATCTAAATAAAAACAGCCAGCAACGGCAACGCCTATACCTTGTCTTGTGCCGTTGCTCTGCTCGAGTTCTCCTCACCTCACCATCCTCATGCTGCTCCCCTCTTTTGGCTCTCTGCTCCCCTCCTCTGACTCTCTCTTCTCTGCTCGGCAACCTCGCTTACACAATGACTACTTGTATCACACCGATGGCAATATCGTACGTTGACAGAATGTCGCGCATTGATTCTGCATCAGTACTCCTCCTCTCACTTTGCTCGTTCTCGTGGTCCGTCGTGCCACGTGCAAGACTCTGCAAACAACTTTGCTTCCGGCGTCATCAAAATGCTCTCTATATGTATTAATACACTTGACTCGCTACAAAAACAAAAACCTCAATAACTGCCGCGATGATCCGGATCGCTGCGATTGACTCCCTAATCTCCGAGCTGATCACCATCAAACTGCACCGTACCCGCTCCGCTCCAAGCCCTTTGCCACGATTCATCACGATTAGCACGACAGCTCTGTATTTGATGTCGTTATTTCTACTAGTATCCTGTCATTCTATTCTGGACTTGCAGCTGAAAGCGGCCTTATTTTCATGTGATTGCTGGTCTGGTTCTGACGATTCTGGTGATCATGGAAATTGGCATGCTTCAAGTTGACGGATTATGTAAGCGACACTGAGCTCCCTCGATGTATTGCACTCATCTCAACTCGGTCCAAAATTTGTTCTTCAATGTGGCACTGACTGCGTATGTACTCTGATCCTTGTCCTATCGTTTAGCCGTGGGTCTACACGGCAGCCTGACCAGCAGCCATGTACTGGCCAAACTGAAGCCGATGGACTCAACCTCACCATCACTTTATGCTTAGCCTGTGGGCGCAACTGAACATCAAGCGTCGTCTTTGTCAAGGACAACACATCTTAAACCTAAACGCCATATAGGCTCTACTTATTGGTCCAGTCACTATGAGCCTTACAGCCTTGAGCTCTTCAAGCCAGTAGGCTCATCAAGCTTCTTGGGTGCAGCTTGTTGCCTCCTGGAAACAAGCCTTGCCGCGAGAACAAGGCCGGTCTTGGTCGGGCATAGCCAGTGGCCTGGATCAGGCCTTTTGACTAGATTAACGGCATCTGTCGTCTCGCCTCTCAGATCACGGGCTTGAACCCTGACCCAACATCACCGATTATATAGTCATAGCCGAACCCATGGGCTCCATGGACTAAATTGGCCCATATGATCAGATAATCTGTCGTTCCTTGAACCATTGGATCAACTGTGCTTGATCTGTCTGGTGCTCTGGGCTTATCAATTAGGTACCCCTTCCATCCAGCCCGCCGTTGCTTCCAGATACATACCAAGTCCAGCCAATAGGCTAACAAGCTCTTCCCGCACCCATCTGCCCACACACACCATCCCGCTGTGTACCGCGCTCAACGGTTGGCCTTCTAGACCCACGAGCTTTGCTTGCTTTTCTCCTCTCTTCTTGCTTGCTTCTCTCCTCTCCTCTTGCTTGCTACTCTCCTCTGTTGTCTGTTGTCTTTCCTCTTTCCTCTCTCGTCACTCGTCTCTCCTCTTTCCTCTCCTCTCTCCTCTCCAAATCCAACGGCTTGCCCCTCAGTTCAAGGCCACCCCTCTTCGTCTCCTCAGTCACCGGCTAGGCCAGCGCGGTGCATGTGAAAGTCGGGGAACACCGGTACACCCTGGTGGGTGTTGGCCTGCATAAGTGTTTATTATGTTGTGCACATGGATGCATGTCTTGACGTTGTCCGTTCCTACATCTCAGTTATGCACTCAAATACAAGACACCTGCCAAGGCATGCCGGTTCGACGGCATCAAGCGAGATCTGCTGTCTTAGAGACGTGTAGTGGTGTCGATGTCGGTGTCGATGTCTGGTGTCTTACTATAAAGGCGGGAAGGGAAAAGTAAAATACTTACTGCAGATCACTTCAGCCCACGGTCTCTACGAGTAATGATATTTCTTGAGACATTCAAGTCTTCATATCCTGGGCTGGCCTGAAAAAGTCGTATGGGTCCGTAACAAAAGAGAAGCTGCAGTAGTCAAGCCACCCATATTACCCAAACACTCGTACTGAGCATTAAATACTCTTAAATACTGGCTATTTAACACAAGTGTGCTGCCCAGCCAAGACGTGCTGCAGGGATGGCTCCCAGCAGACTCACCACATGGACATGGACCACATGGTAGCCCACAGCTCTTTCTGCAGATCTAGGTTGTTGAATCTGTGTGTAAATGTGTAAATGTGTAAATGTGTAATCACCGACAAAATATCATTCAATCACCAACCCACGGGTTTGAATGATATCTGCAAAGCGACTGCCGATGGCGGAGATTGGGTCGACTTCGGGTCTGCTCATCTGCCGTTGTTGCCGTACCCAATCCCCATTACATAAGAAAGACCAAAGTGCTCGTGTGACCCCTTTCCTATAATGGACGGATATCTACACGGCCGGCTTCCTATCTATCTCTATCTCCGGCGTCTGATCGTAGCATCTACATCCACTGCTACACAAGCATCGGTACCGTCGCAGCGAGTGCCGATCTTGGCCTCTGCAGACATTTCCATCGCTGAGCATGCAGCGCGTCGTGACTCCGTACTGCATTCGCCGATGATCTCTTTCCTACTCGAGATGCAAGTACCACCGAAATGCTGACCCGATCGTCAGCCATTCTTAATCCCCTCAATCCTTTGACGTTGTGCCTCACTAGCTCCTCTATGACGGGCCAGGAAGTTTGCCATCGATGCAGCTCTAACTTGGTTGGGCTTTGGCTTTGCTGATTGGCAGCTTTTCAGCTATCCGTCGGGACTGTGGTCATCATTAGCCGGATGCCGTACTTTCCAATGGCTTCTCGGCGACCCGTTGTCCATCTCTGGGTATAAAAGGCCATTATTCATCGAATGATTGGCGTTTAAAGTCGACCACCTACGCCCAGTCCAAAGTCAAAGTCCCAAGTCGAAAACCAAAAGACAAGATGCTTCCCATCGTCGCCGCCACCGTCCTGGCCGGCGCATCCACTGCCGCCGCCTACACCCCCAACAAACAGGGCAGCCAGTACCGCTACCCCTTTGCCAAACCCTACGACCAGTCCTTTCTCGACGGCTACTCCATCCTCAAGCACCTCGGCGGCCAGGGGCCGTACTCCAACCGCCGGTCCTATGGCATCGCGCGCGACCCCCCGGATGCCTGTGTCGTCGACCAGGTCATCATGATCAAGCGCCACGGCGAGCGCTGGCCCGAAGCTGCGCCAGCCGCCAAGTTTGCCGCCACGCTCGACAAGATCTATGCCGCACACACCGGCAAGTTCAGCGACGCGCTTGAGTTCCTGAACCGCTGGACCTACTTTGTGCCGCAGGGCCGCTACATTGCGCTCGAGACGTTCAACGGACCGTACGCCGGCCTGCTCGAGGCCTACACGCACGGCGCCGACTACGGCGTGCGCTACGGCCACCTGTGGGACCCGACAGCCGCCAACCTCACGATCCCCATGTTCTCGAGCGGCTACGAGCGCATCCTGATGACGGCGCGCAAGTTCGGCGAGGGCTTTTTCGGGTGGAACTACACCGACGTCGCCGCCATGAACATTGTGCCCGAGCAGGTGTACATGGGCGCCAACAGCCTGACGCCGACGTGCCTGCAAGACAACGACACGGCCGTGTGCGACGGCCTGAGCAGCTACCAGCCGCTGTTCGACGTCGCCGCCGCGCGTCTCAACGGCCAGACGACCGGCCTCACGCTGAACGCCACCGACGTGTTCAACCTCATGACCATGACGGCGTACGAGCTCAACGTGCGCGGCGCGTCCGACTGGATCGACGTCTTTACGCTCGACGAGTGGCTCGCCTTTGGCTACACGCAGGACCTGAGCTTCTACTACTGCGCCGGCCCCGGCAACAAGAACATGAAGGCCGTCGGCGCCGTCTACGCCAACGCGTCACTGTCCCTGTTGAATACAAAAAGCGACGCGCAGAAGCTCTGGTTCAACTTTGCGCACGACACCAACATCACGCCCATCCTGGCCGCCCTGGGCATCTCGTCGCCCGCCGAGGACCTGCCGCTCGACCGCATCCCCTTCCCCAACACCTACACTGTGGGCGACATCATGCCCATGGGCGGCCACCTCACGATCGAGCGGCTGGCGTGCAACGCGACGGCCGTGACGGCCGCGGACACCTATGTGCGGCTCGTGCTGAACGAGGCCGTCGTGCCGTTCACCGGGTGCCAGGACGGCCCCGGCTTTTCGTGCGCCCTCGGCAACTACACGCGGCGCGTGTCCGCGTCGCTGCCCGACTTTGTCTCGACGTGCGGCTTCAACGCGAGCTATCCGCAGTACTTGGACTTTTGGTGGAACTACAACACCACGCGCGCCTACGACGTCGAGACGCAGCAGCCCATTCCCGCCGGCGAAGGGCTCCTCACCTACCAAGGAACCCCTGCGTAGATTTTATGAAGACAAATAGAAGAAAAATAATATAAAGATAATAAACCTATATATTCAATAAAGAGTAGTCAATCTCACTAAAAAGCGACGATCCCCAGAGGTTCTGCCACAGCGCCTGCGAAAAGACGCGCAGGTTGCGGCGCTTGACGTCGGGCGGGTGCAGCGGGTGCGCCAGGATGCCGCGCACCTTGTCGTGCAGGCACTGCCCGGCCTGGGGGCCGTCTTCCCCCGTGTTCATGCCAGTAAACGTATCCGCCTCGCCGTCCGCCTGGGCCTCCCACGAGACAAACTCGGGGACCGGCTCGGTGCCGTACGAAAACTCGTACAGCTTGTACAGCATCCCCAGCGTCTGCGACCACGCCGCCGCCACGGGCCACTGCGCCTCCCACGACCCGATCACGCCGAGGAGGCGCTCGAAGCTGGCCCGCGCCGCGTGCTTGGGGCACCGGTCGCACGTCTGCGTGTACACAATCCACAGGTGCACCGCCGCCGCCGTCATCAGCGCGCTGCCCGCCACCGTCGACTGCAGACTTGCGGCGGAGCCGCCATCCTCATCCTCGCTCAAAACGACGTCGACAATCTCGGTGATCGTGTTGATGGCGTGGATGCACGTGTCGATTGTCGGCTTGTCGGCGTAGCTGGGCGGCAGGCTGGCGGCGTCAAGCATCATGGCCTCGTCGCTGCTATACAACGCCCCGTCCAGCGGCGCATAGTACTGCATGTCCAGCTGCGGCAGGTACTCGTGGTGCATGACACAGCGCGCGTGGTGCAGCACCAGGCTCAAGTGCACAAAGGACGCCGCCGGCCCTGCACCCAGCGACCGGAAGAGGGCGTAGTTGGCGGGCGACCAGTGCAGCGCCGGCGGCAGCTCTTTGGTAAAAAGAGAAATGGCCTGGCTGGCCTGGGCAAAGGGGCTCGCCGGGTCCGTCGGGCGCAGCGCCATCTGCCGCCGGCCGCCCGTGGCGTGCAGCAGCGCCATGTCGCCCCACAGCTTGACGGCGGCAATGTAGAACGGGGCCATGCCGAGCTTGGAGAGGGGCTGGGGCGCTATGGGTGCGAGGACATTGTGCATGGCCGGCCCGGCACCGGCCTCGCCAAAGACAAACGCATTCTCCGAGCACGGCAGGTGAGTCGGCAGAGAAGAAGAACAAGAAGAAGAAGAAGTGAACGGAGCCAAGTCCACCGAGAATCGACGGTGGCAGGCGTACGAGATGAGCCGGTCGACGACAAAGCAGGCCCAAAACGTGCGCCGACGAACCTCGCGCTGTTTGTTTGTATTGTTTGTTTTGATCGTCGTACTCGTCTTATTCGTACAATAAACTTTTGCTTCCTCGTCCTCCCTGTCGAGCTGCAGAGCCTGGGCCATGCGGATGGCCGTGCCGGCGTGCATCCAGGCCGCGCGGTCGTGCCAGGCGATCAGCTGCCGCACAGCCAGGACGAGGAAGCCCTGGATAGACAAAATCGACGGCTGGTCCGAGACGGCGCGGCCGAGGACTGTCGCCTGTTCGGTGTAGTCAGAGTCAGAGTCAGAGTCCGAGTCGTAGATGGAGGCCAGGCTGGCAACGGCTGCGGCGAGAAAGGGGCTCTGGCTGTGCAGCTCGGCCATGGTCGTCGGCCTGTGGAGGAACGAGCAGAACTCGACATCGTGATGGCGGGTATAGAAGACGCCGAGAAGGTGCTCCGAGTACGGAGTGCGAGCGTGGTCCGCTCGAGCGAGAGCAGAGTCTTCCCGAGGAGTACGCGGTGACTGTGCCGAGACGGACGACGCGGGCGTGCCGGGTAGAGGCGGAGGCTGGGCCGACCGGGGCCATGTGCACGCAGTTTGGCGTCTGGTGCAGCGCCGGCAATAGGGCTGCGTGCCGCTGCACTTTGTCTTGCTGCGGCGGCTGTTGATTAGGGTTGTTAGAATGCTAGAGCTGGTACTGTAGAATAGACAGCTGCTGTTCGATTGCCAGAGGAGATTATGTCATCTCGGGTTGAGCCGAGAGACACTCCAAAAAGGAAGAAGCTCACCACTCGTCACAGGCCAAGGGCGTCCGACTTCCGATGCGCTGCCGGGCCATGTGTGTATTGTAGAGATTTTTATTTGTTTTCTGAGTTGTTGTCTGATTTGAATGGCTATGCCGTTGTCTTATTTCAGTCGGCTGCATTACAAATTGAAGTCGAGTGCAATCGGTGTCGTGGCGTCGGATGGAAGGTGCTTTGTAATTGTGCGCGGGAGCTCGGATAAGCCGACGGCAGTTGCTAACCACACTGCAAGCGCTAAAAGCAGGCTTACCCGTAACGGGTATTTTGGTGTTAGTGGCCGCTCCACACGGATAAGCCGTCGTCAACGTCAACAGTTCGAGTATAAGAAAGTCAAAACGAGCAACTGAACTCTGAATCTGAACTCTAATCTGTAGAGATCAGCTATCTGACACAAAAAGAACAAAACCTCAACATACAGTACCAGCACAAAATGACCACTCATCCTGCTGTCGTGACAGTGGCCGCGAGAGCCCCCCTCGAGATCGCCCAGGCCCCGACCGTCGAGCCGACCGGCCGCCAGCTGCAGATCCGCGTGGAGTGGACGGCGTCGACACCGCTGGACCTGCACCAGGCCGACGGCGGGCTGCTCGTGACACACCCGCAGATCATTGGCAGCGGCCTGGCCGGCACGGTCGTCAAGGCGGGACCCGATGTCAAGTACTTTGCCCCCGGCGACACGGTGTTTGGCTTTGCCTTTGCCGCGCCCGAGCAAAAGGCACACCAGACCATTGCCACCGTGCCCGAGACCACCATGGGCAAGATCCCCTGCGGGGTCAGCATGCAGGAGGCTGTGACGCTGCCTAACAACACAGTCACCGTGTTCCACACTGTCACACACGACCTTGGGCTGCCGCTGGCATGGCCCGTGCCGGATTTTGACTCTGGCTCTGGTTCTGGTTCTGGTTCTGGTTCTGATGTGAACGAGCACGCCGACACGCCCATTCTCATCTGGGGCGGCGCGTCGTCGTGCGGCCAGTATTCCCTCCAGATCCTGCGGCACTGGGGCTACACGAACTTGCTGACGACGGCATCCGCGCAGCACCATGCCTACCTGAAAAGCATCGGCGCACGGCACGCCTTTGACTACCGCGATGCCGACGTCGTCTCCCGGATCCGCGAAGCAGCCCCTGATCTGTCCTACGCCATGGACTGTATCGGCTCGCAGGCCGGCAGCCTCGCGCCGCTGGCCAAGATTGTCTCTCGCACAGGCGCGCGTGTGGCCGTGCTGCTGCCCGTCATTCTCAGAGACGCGTCCGCGACGCAGGCGCCCGAGTACTCCATGGACGCGCGCGCGTCGGCCGGCTGGGCGGACGGTGTCGAGGTGCACGGCGTGCGCACACACTTTTACGAGGAGAATGAGTACTTTAGAGAGAACCTGCAACCGACAATTGTGCCGGCGCTGCTGGCCGCGGGCATTGTGCAGCCGAACCGGCAAAAGATCGTGGAGGGGGCGACGCTGCTGGAGCGGGCGCAAGCGGCGCTGGACCTGCTGCGGCAGAAGGACCCGAGCGGCGAGCGGCTGGTGTGGCGTGTAGCCGAGCAGGCCGGCCCGCAGGCGAACGGGTGCGCAGCCACCCGCGATGAGCAGGAGCTTTAATTGATGTCTTTGGGAGTGAATACAATTTGTTTGCGGCCGCGTGAAGAGATGGGCGTGTCTGCCATGGGCGATGCATAAATATAAAGGATACAAGCTGCTTCTCCTGACTCTTCCTTGACTATCCAAAACCAAAACAACACTTGACATCACCTCTTTGTGTCCATATAAGAAACGACAACATGGCGGCCAAGTCGTCTACCGCCAAAGTAGCCTCTCGTGGCTTGACCAAAGCCGCAGACTCAGTCAAGACAGCGGCCACGACAGCGGCCAAGGCCAAAGTCAAGACCCAAGCCAAGAAGGCCGGCAAAGAGTCGACCGCCTTCAGCAAGACCCGCCCAAAGACGGCTGCCGCCGCTGTGTGTTTGCCTGCGCTGGCCGTTGCCGGGCTGACTCCCTCTGGGCCTCTCAAACACAGTGCCGCTGCTCGCGCCCAGTCGAGAATTGGCAATGTGGTGGCGCGCAGCCTGTTTGCAACGCTGCAGAGCGCCGCCGCTGGAGGGTACGGTGTGGCGGCCGTGTTGGCTAGAAAGTCTATTGTTTTTGGCGCTGCAAGCCTAGCTATTACCAGCACTACGTGGCTCAAGAGCAGCAGAGCCGACAAGTAAGGAGGACGGCAAGAGCGGCCTCTTTAGTGCGCCGTCTATGCTGCAGACATCTGCTGTGCGACCAGGGCCCCAGCTTCATATGCACTTTATTTAGTTTAATTCACTGCCAACAATACCTAACGAGTGGTGCCCAGAGTGAGCACAGTGGATTTCTCAGATACGAGTAGATACGACTGTGCGTCGAGGTATAAATCACTGCCCTCCTTGGTTAGAGTCGACGCCAACAAACAGTATTTTCTCTTGACCACCACCCGCCAGTTCGAGCTCAGCTTCTGCAGCTTGCAACTCTACATCTCCCACACTCACTAGAGCCTCCTCGACAACACCAACCTACAGCACGGCACTATGGGCAACGTCATGGCCACAGCTGCCGGCATTGTCGGGCGCGTGGTCAACACAATCAAGGACACTGCCCGCGAGGTAAGTTTACACTACTCTATGCTTTTCCCCAGTAATGACGCAAAGTATCTGACGGCCAGGCCACACGCAAAGCAGCCGAGGTCGTCGTCGACATCCACTACAGAGCCAAGGACAAGCTCGCCGATGTAAGTTGCTGTACAGAGAACCCATGATGCTTACCTTGTGCTACTAAACAGCTCGCCACCAAGGCCCTCACAGAAGTCGTCCGTTTCTCGATCAACCACTCGCGCATATTCAAGGCCGTCTGCTGGACGACCGGCGGCATCTCTGTCAGTCTGATCATGGCACCTATCGCCATGGCCATAGTTCTCCCCTGCGTCGGTTTCACGAGCGGCGGCATTGCGGCCGGCTCGCTCGCAGCAGCCTGGCAGGCCATGATTGGCAATGTCGCGGTGGGCAGTCTATTTTCCATCCTGACGAGCGCCGGCATGGGCGGCTTTGGCGTGACCATTGTCGCGGGCGGGCTTACAGTCGCCGGGGGGGTACTGGGAGCAACGACGGCCACGCTGTCTGACGCACTCGGTAGAGGCGGTGGAGGACGTGGGCCTGGCTCTGGCCCTGCAGCCATTGGTCATGGGCCTAGATCTAGTCCTGAGGGTGCTTCTGGATCGGGTAGCAATGGCCGCAGCCATGGAAACTAAACGAGAAAGCGACGCTACAAACTTGCTGCAAACGACCTGGCCTGGGAATGGGAAGGGGGACGGGGCAGACGTTTTCAACGTAAACGGGACTCATATGAATGGAGCATACGGAAAAGAGATATCTACAACATATTAGGCAGTCGCCTGAATAATGAGGCCAACTGGCTTGGCTGTTTGCTCCTGCAATAGATCTTTTGGTTCGGGGCCGAGACACGCCTGATAGACATGCATAAGAGGCCAACCCGGCGGCCACCACCACCGCTGGGCGCCTCGTTTGATGCCCCGCCCGCACCCATGCCGTCTCTCTGTCTCCATCTCAAGATGTAAGTCTCTTCAAGTCCATCCTCGAATCACCACAGCATCATCTCATCTCAGCTTAACATTTCCATCTCTGGCATCCAACAGAATGAACCTCTCATCTCTAGTCTCCATCTACACCGGCTTGATATATGCTCACCGCCTGACAGACACGCCTGCAGACACGCCTGCAGAAATCGGCAACATCGACCCTGCAGGCTCTGCTGTGATAGACGGCCATGGAGCAGGTTTGTTTGCGGCCGCTTCAGACGACCGCCCACTGGACATCGACGCTGTCGTCCAGCGGCTGATCGACGACGGCCATGTCAAAACGAAAGCCAAGGCAGACGCGGATACCACTACTATTGCAGGACACCAGCTCGGCCGACTCTTCAGCACGATCGATTTTGACCTGGTATGTTTAGTTTCGGTGGCAATGACAACATAGCACCAAGCATCGTATACGTTCTGACAAGCAGCTCGCCGGCGAGGCAAGTCGCTGGATGGAAAACAAGGAGCCGTTGCACTTCTGGGCCGTCTTCCTGCTCGTCCCGGTCGCTCTCCTCGGCCTCGCCTCTCCTGTCATTCTCTTGCACGCTGTACGCTCCGTCGGTCTGCACGCGCTGGGCTTTACCACGCATGGCATTGCCGCCAGGTCGGTTGCTGCAGCATGGCAGTCGACCCTGGGCAGTGCTGCCTCGGGCAGTCTGTTTGCCCTATTGCAGAGCATAGGCGCCGGGGGATTTGGAGTGGTTAGCGGGGTTGCTGCGTATGCGGCTGCAGGATTGGGGGCTGCCTTTGCTCGGTTTTGATATAGTGTAGGTATAGCTGTCGCGATGTAGACTCGGGTGGCACGGTCCCGCGTGCACTCTGAAAGACAAACAAAATAAACAAAATAAACGAGCAAAAATACTAGGTCTGGCCTCGTCTGCTACCTTTTTTACTCTCACCTGTATACTGGACGTCCACCGCGACAGTGAACGCGCCGTGGCCAGCGCCAACGGCCGCGTGGTCGCAATTGGACTTGCCGTGGCTGGCAACCTGGCGGCAGCGGTCGTGTTGATACCGATTTTTGTGTACTTTGGGCTTCCGGCGCTGGGCTTGCCGCGGGCAGTCTGTTTGCCATTCTGCAGAGCGCCGGGGCGGGCGGCAGCGCAGCGGCCTTGGTAGCGGGAGCAGCCGGCGTTGTTGGTGGTGTTGCCGGTGGTGTTGGCGGAGCCATCAAGGCCATCAAGGCCATCAAGGAAAGCCAGCTCCAACCCGAGACCAAATATCACGACATCAAGAGAAAGCACAAGCTTCGGTCGACTTCTGTGCGCACGCCAAGCGCCAAGGCAAATCATCGACGATCCCTGTCGGAACGTAGTTGGCGGAATGTACCGTAGCAAGAACAAGCAGTGAATCACCAGGACAAAGTACAGACGATGAAACGAACCGATCGTATAGAATCATTAAAATAGAAAGTCCCTGGACCCCCCGGTGACGCGTCGACCGCACCTCGGTGCATTTATTGCCTGTTTCACAGCCTCGCAGGCGCAATCCGATTGAGCCACTGCGCACGTTGCAGCTAGTGCAGGGTGCGGAGAATGTACGGAGTACATACAGCGTGTACATAACTCCGTTGGCAGCGGACTTTATGCTGCCAAGAAGGAAGGAGCCGTCGCTCTGGGCCCAGGGTGTCATCAATTGGCATTGTACCCTGTAAACCGTGGAGTGTTACGTGCCTTACGCCGTCGTCTACAGTGCACACCGTAATATATCTAGGCTGTGCTGGCAGTTGTATGTAATAAAAAGCAGATAAATGTACACAGAAAAAGTACTCTCTTTGACATGACCCTGACAAGTTGGCCAGAGAGACAAAGACGAGTTGCCCCCGGTTGAGACGAGAAGGGTAAATTGGCATTGTCAATGTTTGAGCAAGGGATAAGAAGATGAATAAAATGAAAAGAAATAAAATAAAAGAAGGATGAACGAAGACGACTGCTGAATGATAAAGCGACGAATAACCGAATGTAGAAGAAGGATGAATCAATGGCGATAAAATGAGAGACAAATGAGAACAGAGAGAGACACCACATAACCTCAACCTCAACCTCAACCTCAACCTCACCTTCAACCCATCGTCCACAGTCTAAAATCAAAAGAAGCATAAATACAGCCAATATTCACATCAGTCCATAACTCAAATAGTCCTCAATATTCAGTAATCGATGTGTACAAAGGGGCGCCCCCTCCCCCCGGTACTAACCTCTCTAAACCGTCTAGCCCCTTTGGCAGTGATTCGTCACCACTGCGCGTCCCCGAAGTAGCAGGTATTCGTCTTAGTCCAGAGCGTCGAGTTTTTCCACGTCGCAGCGCAACGGCAACGCCCTCAGAGCGGATGCTTGTCTCTGTAGTATGTGTCTGTCTCCCTGTCTCCGGGTCTAAAGGGTATGAGACGAGGTATGTATGTACATAAGCTTGACTGGGTGGAATCAGCAGAAGCGAGTGGCCGATCCGTGGGATTACGTGGTGTCTCTGGCTTGTGCAACGTCTTCATTCTTATTCTTCACTCTTCACACTTTCTGGTTCTCTTCTCTTTTCTTTAGTTTTGGGTTCTTCTCCTCCTTCTCCTCCTCCAACATTCATTCTCTCCACCACCCCAATGGCCGACTACACATCCAACGACACCATCCTGTCGCGGCTGCACATGGCCTCGGCCTACCACACCCGCACCAGCACCAGCAGCAGCGACACCCTCGGCGGCACCGACTTGCACTTCGGCTACAATGACAAGTTCGGCTCGCGGCCGGCTGCCTCTGCCTCTGCCCCGGCTTGGTCGCGCCTCTTCTCGACCCGGCTGTTCCACGGCGCTCGTCTGAAGCGGCTGCTGCTGCTCGCCATGTCCGGCCTCATGCTTACCATTTTCTACCTGCGGACCAACACGGCAGCCACTTTGCAACGGGTCAATCTAGAAAAAGAAACAGAAAACACACAAACCCAAAACCAAAACCAAAACCAAAACCAAAACGACCTGCACATCGTCAGCGGCGGCTCCCAGAAAGTCACATGGTCCGCCATCACCGACGCGCCGCAGGTCGAAGCCGACGGCAAGGTCGTCAAAGCCAAGACGCCCCTCGCCTACACGGACTATGCGGACTTCTCCGCTAAAGACGCCACGCCCGACATGACACCGACCGAGGTGTGCGTGTCGTTCCCGGAGATGGTCGGCGTCGACCCGCACCGCGCCTCGCTGCTCGCGCACATCCCCGCCAAGATCTGGCAGGTCTACCTCGACTTCAACGAGAAGAGCCTGTCGCACACCTACCTGCTCAGCTGGCTCAACAAGTCGCCGTCGTATGCGTACTCGGTGCTGGACGCTGCCGGTGCGCTCGCCGTCGTCGGCAAGCTCGTCAGCATGGCCGAGCTCGGCACCTACCGCGTGTCCACCTATCCGTTTGTGCGCGTGCCGAAGAAGGCGGCGGTCAAGCAGGGCGAGACGGAGCAGAGAGAGAAGAGAGAAACCGAGAGCGAAGACAAGAGGGAAGAGCCCATCCCGAGCGAAGAGCCCATCCCGAGCGAAGAGCCCTTCCCGCCGCCGACACCCGCCGCCGTGTCGTCCCTGCAGTGGGCCCGCGACGCTCTGCTGCAGTACGCCCACATGCCGCGCCGCGTGCTGCGTGCCGACTTTATGCGCTACCTCGTGCTCGCCCTCGAAGGCGGCGTCTACTCCGACATCGACACCCACCTCATCCGCTCCATCCACAACTGGGTCCCCGCAGAGCACCGCAGCAAGGTCAAGCTCATCGTCGGCCTCGAAGCCGACCGCTCGCCGCCCATCTTCGGCACCACCTACGAGATCCAGTTCTGCCAGTGGACGCTCGCCAGCGCGCCCGACCACCCCACCATGTGGACCATGCTCGAGCGCATCCTCGGCAAGGCGCGCGCCCTCGATGCGGGCACTTCAGAAGAAGATGCTGACGGCGACGGCGCGAAGCGCAACTACACCAAGCTGACCGACACCGACGTGCTCGAGATCACGGGCCCCGCGGCGTGGACCGAGGTCGTCTACGAGCACCTCAACGCGGTGGCCGGCGACGGCGTCGGCCGCGAGCGCATCACGTGGTCGACGCTGACGGGCATGCGCGAGCCGCGGCTGCTGGGCGACACGCTGGTGCTGCCGATCGACGGCTTTGCGACGGGCGTGCCGCACTCGGGCGCGAGCACGAGCAACGGCAAGGAGACGCTGGTGCGGCACCAATTCCAGGGCAAGTGGCGGGACGACAAGGGGTGATGTCTTTGTTTAGAGTTTGTCTTTGTCTTTGTTTTTGCTAGTATTTGCATTGATTTTGGATGGCCGGCGTTGATTAGCGATAATGAAATAATGAACAAGTTTGATATCACGAGATTAGAGACGATGAGATGATGAGATGGATCAGATGCGGCAGATGCGGCAGATGAAAAGGTCATCAAAACATGTAAAATCATATAGTATAGATGTTAGTCAAAAAGAGCAAAAAAATACTGATAAAAAGACAAAAAGAAAAAATAGAAGATGGTCCCGGAGGGGCTCGAACCCTCGACTTTCGCATATGTTTCTTGGAGTAGAAATATTAGTACGATGCGCTAACCAACTGCACCACGGAACCTGTTCTGAAACAGGAGCTAGGACTTCTTTTCGATGGAAGGAGGAGTGCTCGTAGTGTATATATAGGGTAGCCTAATTTAGTCGAGAATATTACATAATCAGAAGTGATCCGTGCCGCAGAATTCCCTCTACTAATCAAGTCACTACCAATCGCCGTCTGGTTAAAGTAATTGAGCAATAGGATAAAGAAAGAGAGTACAATGTAGAATAACTAACCGACAAGATAGTGAGTAATAGCATCGATAACTTATCTTTCCACAGCTAATTAACAATCGAAATAGCACTACTCTTACACAAAGTGTAGCCGGAGCCTCAAGGGTGTCCCCGTGCCGCCCCTCCATGCGCGCGCTCTAATAGGCGTGTGACTTGTGCGCCTTCCCCAGGAAAAAAGCGGCTTTAGCCCGGCTGCCATCCGAGCCAAACCCTCTGATCTCGTATCTCAGTCCTAACTTTTTGCTTTGCGTCTCGCTTTCCGTCTTCTACTTCTTCGCCTCTCTTCTTCGCTCTCGCTCGTCGTTGTTCTTTTTGTATTTAACCACTTTACGTCGTCATTTCCTCTCCAACGCACTCCCACCCATGATCAGACCGACGTCCTCCGTCTACCCGGCTGTGCGCCGTGGCCTCGTGCGCCGGTCTACTCCGCTCCGGCGCCGGCCACAACCGACCTCGACTCCCTCGACTCCCTCGGCTATCGCTTCATTCTCTTCCTCGTCATCCAGTTGCCCAGCATGCCCGCAATGCACACCACAACCGTCCCTGCCACCATGTGCATCTATCCGGCCAGCACAGTCACATGCTAGACTCTATACACTCTCTCAACGGCGATACTCGAGCGCAACGGCAACGGCAACGGCACCCTCAACAGAGGCCATCTCCCTCGAGCCATGCCGCGCAATCAACCACGACGACATCGGCCCGCTGCAGGAATACGACACCCGCGTTGCCGCCGGCCGGCTGCGCAACGACGAGCACCAGCGCGGCATCATCAAGAGCCTGCAGCGCATGCACGACGAGCTGTGCCACTACCACGCGCAGCCCGTCGTCAAGCCCGACATTGAGAGCCTCAAGCCCAAGCCCAAGTCGCTTCTCGGCTCCATCTTTGGCGGCGGCGGCAAGAACAAAGAAGCCGCCATCGGCAAGATCCCCGAGAACCTGCCGCAGGGCCTGTATCTGTACGGCGACGTCGGCAGCGGCAAGACGATGCTGATGGACCTGTTCTACGACACGCTGCCAAGCACGGTGCGCTCCAAGACGCGCATCCACTTCCACAACTTTATGCAGGACGTGCACAAGCGCCTGCACAAGATCAAGATGCAGCACGGCAACGACGTCGACGGCGTGCCCTTTATCGCGGCCGACCTTGCCGAGCGCGGCAACGTGTTCTGCTTTGACGAGTTCCAGTGCACCGACGTGGCCGACGCCATGATCCTGCGCCGCCTGCTTGAGGCCCTCATGAGCCACGGCGTCGTGCTCGTCACCACCTCCAACCGCCACCCCGACGAGCTCTACAAGAACGGCATCCAGCGCGAGTCCTTCTTGCCCGCCATCGACCTGCTCAAGACGCGCCTGCAGGTCATCAACCTCGACAGCCCGACCGACTACCGCAAGATCGAGCGCCCGCCGTCCGGCGTCTACCACACGCGCCTCGACGCCGCCGCGCAGCAGCACGCCGAGAAGTGGTTCCGCTACTTTGGCGACCCCAAGGAAGACAACAACGGCCAGGGCCACCCCGAGACGCGCACCGTCTGGGGCCGCAACATCCACGTACCGCGCGTCAGCGGGCGCTGCGCGTGGTTCACGTTTGACGACCTGATCGGCAAGCCGACGTCGGCGGCCGACTACATTGAGCTGACGCGCGCGTACGACGCGTTTGTCGTGACGGACGTGCCCGGCATGACGCACAACCAGCGCGACCTGGCGCGCCGCCTGATTACGTTTATCGACGCCGTCTACGAGGCGCAGGCGAAGCTGGTGCTGACGACGGCGACGGACCTGAACCAGCTGTTTGTGTCGCGCGACGAGATTGCCGAGTCGCTGGCGGCGAGCAGCAAGAGCGGCAAGACTGGCAAAACGGACAACACCGTCGACCTGGACGGCCCCGGGCACAGCGTGATGCAGGAGCTCAAGGACACGAACCTGTTTGCGGGCACGGAGGAGGCGTTTGCCTTTAGCCGGGCGCTGTCGCGGCTGACGCAGATGGGCAGCAAGGAATGGGTCGAGCGCGGCATGCCGAGGAGCCAGTGATGTGTTGGCGATCTGCAGTCCGTCCGTCCTGTCGCATTGTCGCCATCCCATCGACCCTGATCTTTTGTGATCTTTTTTCTTCTTCTTCTTTCACGTTTACTTTCCTCTTTCATCATAGATACATACAGCCAGCTAGCATAACGCATCATGCCGTAAATATTATAGATTTTATACTACTTGTCACGTTCTCTAATTGCCTAGCTGATTGCCGAACTGATGACCGGCAGAATGCGTGCAATGAGGCATTGAAGGAATGCGGCATAGCCGCAGTAGATAGTATGCCTCGGCAGCGCTAAGCCGAAGCGGCGTCTTATCGCTATCGCTATCAGCTAGAGTGATGGCCCCACTTATCAGCTCGCTATCAGCCTGCAGCTTGTTATCCCGCAGCTTACAGGGCAATCGTGCCTAGCTACTGCCTGTTTCAGCCATCCCGTCATCCGTCACATCATCTCCTCATTCCGTGTGACTCTCTCTCTCTCTCTCTCTCTCTCTCTCTTCTTCATTCCCATCACATCACCCAGTCATCACCATCGACCGCCATCGATCCTCGTTTCACATATTACCTGCTTATCTCGTCGACTTCGTCTACCACTACCACAATGAAGTACGCCTCTGCCCTGGCCCTGCTGCTGCCTGCGGCTGTCGCTCGCTTTGTCGACGTCAACAGCGCCAACGTCGACCATGTCGACCTGCACCCCGAGATTGCTGCCGCCGAGCAGTTCCTGATCGAACTCGCACCTGGCGATACCCGCTGGGTCACCGAAGAAGAAAAGTGGGAGCTCAAGCGCGAGGGCCGCCGCTTCATGGACATTACCGAGCACCGCGACCTCGGCGTGTTCTCGGCGCAGTCGGCCACCAAGCCCAAGCCCGTCTTCCCCAGCAACGCCACGCTGCAGGACGAGGTCGACCCCCTGATCGAGCTGCTCGACAAGACGCAGCTGCAGGCCAACCTCAAGAAGCTCACGTCCTTCCACACGCGCTACTACAAGTCCGACTACGGCCGCCAGTCGTCGGGCTGGCTGCTGGGCCAGGTCAAGAAGACGCTGGGCGAGTCGGGCGCGTTCAAGCACGGCGCCACCGTCGAGCACTTCAAGCACCCTTGGGGCCAGAACTCCATCATTGCCCGCATCCCCGGGCAGTCCAACCGCACCATTGTCGTCGGTGCGCACCAGGACTCGATCAACCTGTTCCTGCCCAGCATCCTGGCCGCGCCCGGAGCCGACGACGACGGGTCCGGCACCGTGACCATCCTGGAGGCGCTGCGCGTGCTGCTGACGTCGGACAAGATTGTTAGCGGCGCGTTCCCCAACACGCTCGAGTTCCACTGGTACAGCGCCGAGGAGGGCGGCCTGCTGGGCTCGCAGGCCATCTTTGCGACGTACGAGAAGGCGGGCAACGACGTGCGCGCGATGCTGCAGCAGGACATGACGGGCTTTGTGCAGCGTACGCTGGACGCGGGCGAGGTCGAGAGCGTCGGCGTGATTGTTGATTTTGTGGACGCGGGCCTCACCGAGTTTATCAAGAAGGTGATTGTGGCGTACTGCGACATCCCCTACGTCGAGACCAAGTGCGGCTATGCGTGCTCGGACCACGCGTCGGCGTCCAAGGCGGGCTACCCGTCGGCGTTTGTGATCGAGTCGGCCTTTGAGCTGTCGGACAACCACATCCACTCGACAGACGACCTGATCGAGTACCTGTCGTTTGACCACATGCTGCAGCACGCGCGCATGACGCTGGGCTTTGTGTACGAGCTGGCGTTTGCCGATTTCGACGAGCTGACCAAGGAGCAGGCGCAGCCGCAGATTGGCGAGCTGTAGAGGCCGTTGACTACTTTATGCTTTATCATGTCATCCCATCATCCTGTTTTTGTTTCTCGCTCTGCTGTCGTCGATTGATTGACGAGCACCTCCGCCGCATTCCTCTATAAACTGTATATTTTAAGAAATTGTTGCATTATTCCTACTATGCTTATCAACGTCATGCCGTTTTAGCCGACCCTCAGAGTGTGTGGTCTAATACTGATGCTACCTCGTCATTGGGATCAATAAGCCGTCAACCTAGCTGAGGCAAACATTACATAGTAGCTCCCTCCACGTGGGCTTGCTGACGTCATCCACTTCCCCAGTCTCCACTGCCTCCTGCTGTGTAAGTCGTTGCATCCAAGTCAACCTCGACCACGTATTTTTATTCTGTCGACACTCAATCTCTTTTAGAAACATCTATATATAAATGCACTGCATCTGTCGTACCTGTCAGCCTGACCGAACGAGATGCACACACTGACACTGAGACCTCTGCCGTCTGCAGACATCTTCCACATCGTCATGCATTCCTGGGGGCGACGGCTGTGCGCTAAACTCAAGACGGCTAGGAAAAGCTTGATTTGCATATTGGAGGAGGGAGGGAGGGAGGGAGGAGAGGAGAGGTAGACAGTAGGTCGCTGCAGTACGAGTATTGCTTTCGTTGTGTCTTTGATAGTATGTCTTTCTGCTGGACTAGTTGCAGGTCCTTTTGCGAGCTACAGTAGCTTCAGCTGCCTCCAAGTGACGTATGCCCGCAAGAGTGCCCCGGCTGGCTGGCGTCGACGCGGGCTCTGCATTGCCCTGTAATATGTACATAGTGTGCCCTTGCTGGTAAGCTTACCTCGTTCCTCGCTCCTCGCTCCTTGTATCTTACCGTACATACAGTAGCAGAGTCTAGGTCCCCTTGCCATAGGGCTGTCGAGCCGATCATCCCCGGGCTTAAAAGGCTGCATCCCCATGCTCTTTTTCTTGGCATCCCATCTCTTGCATCTGACATCTCTTGGCACTCGATCTATCTAGTATTTGTTGTTGATCTCATACCTAGTGTTTATTATCTATCATTCATTGCCTCATACTTGTCACCCCCGTAATAATGGACATTCTCAGGGATAGGCCCATTGGCGATGCCATTGTCGGCCTGTGCACCAGCTCCGACAGCGTCTCCGCGCGCCTCGCTGTCGATCCCTCGCTGGCCCCCGGCGACGCCTGGCACGCCGTCTACGGCAAGTACCAGTACGTCCCCGAAGAGACGTCAGAGGCCGCCGGCTCGCAGGGCGACATGGCCCGCGCGGCCCAGTGCGGCAGGTGGCCTGCCGAGCACAAGCCGAGCCCGCTGTTCCTGCAGATCTACCGCGACGTCCTCGCCCTCGTCGAGGAGAGCCCGGACCGCGCCATGGTCAGCCCGTCGCTGCTCGCCAGCGCGGGCACGGCGCCCCTGACCGTCATCTCCACCATCCCCGACATTGTGCGCCACATGGCCAACGTCATTGCGCGTGCCGACCACGAGGTCTTCCTGGCCACCAACTACTGGCAGGACAGCGTCGCCTCGCGCTACCTCACCAATGCGCTCAGGGAGCTCAACAGGCGGGCCGCTGCCAACCCAAAGAAGCGCATCGTCGTCAAGATCATGTACGACCGCGGCAGCCCGCGGCAGCTCGTCGACCCGCACCACACAGTCGCCGTCGACGAGTACACGGGCAAGAACGTGCGCATCCCGTCGCCCGCCGACCTGCCCCACCTCGACGTGCAGGTCATCAACTACCACCAGCCGCTCGTCGGCACGTTCCATGCCAAGTACATGGTCGTCGACCGCCGCATTGCCATCCTGCAGAGCAACAACATCCAGGACAACGACAACCTCGAGATGATGGTCCACCTCGAGGGCGCCATTGTCGACTCGTTTTACGACATGGCGCTGCTGTCGTGGCACAAGAAGCTGGAGCCGCCGCTGCCGAGCTACAAGTCGCCGGCCGCGGGAGTAGCCACGCCCACGGCAGCGGCAGCTACAGCTGCAGACAAGTCTGGCACCAGCATACACGTGCCCAACGCCGAGGCGTCAGAAACCAGACAGGACGCTGTCGTGCCCGATGCCGTCGCCATGTCCAACATCTGCCTCGACGGCGACGCGCCCGATTCCATCACAGGCAGCAGCACGGCCGCAACCAGCAGAGACGCCAAGCCCATGACGGAAAGTGCAAACACAAACAACACAGACAACACGACGACGACGCTCGAGCCCAACGTCCCCAACGGTCCGGATGCCGCCACCCAGAGCTTCCTCGATGCCGGCAAGCGCGCTCCCGTCAACCTGGCCCTGAGCCCGGCCGCAGTAGAGCTCGCACATGTCCTGCCCCAGAGCACAAACGGGACGCCGCAGTACGACATTGATCTTGCCGGCGAGACTGCCCGCGTCCAGGGCTCTGTGACTGGCGGAAAAGACGGCAGGACCCGCACGCAGGCAGTCAGCCGCCTGCTCGGCCACACCGTCAACACGCTCCCGGCCGACGCGCCTGATGCCGCGGCCGGCGACGTCATGACGCCCTACCTGTTTGCGCGCGACGACACCACCTCGACGCCGCCGTCGTTTCCCGTTGCCATGGTCAACCGCCCGCCCTTTGGCTCGCCGTCGCACAGCGCCGTCGCACAGCCCCAGAACGCCGCGTGGCTGTCGGCCCTCAAGCACGCGCGCAAAAACGTGTTCATCCAGACGCCCACGCTCAATGCCGAGCCGCTGGTGCCGGCCATCCGCGCGGCCTGCGAGCGCGGGATCGACGTCATCCTGTACGTGTGCCTCGGCTACAACGACGCCGGCGAGCTGCTGCCGCGCCAGGGCGGCACCAACGAGATGATTGCGCACCAGCTGTACGCGAGCCTGTCGGACGCGGGCAAGCGCCGCCTGCACTACCACTGGTACGTGGCCAAGGACCAGACGCGGCCGATCCCGCAGATCCACAAGCAGCGCGACTGCCACATCAAGCTGATGATTGTGGACGAGACGATCGGCATCATGGGCAACGGCAACCAGGACACGCAGAGCTGGTACCACAGCCAGGAGATCAATGTGATGCTGGAGAGCGCGGCGGTGTGCGCCATGTGGATCGAGGGCCTGCGGCGCAACCAGAACACGCACCTGTACGGGGCGCTGTCGCAGGCGGACGGCGTGTGGCGGGACCACGCGGGCCGCGAGGCGGAGGGGGCCATGGGCGTGGACCCGGGGCGGTTCAGCTGGGCCAAGGGCATCGTCGGCGCCGTCAAGCGCGTGCAAGGCAAAGGAGGGTTTTAGGACATCTCTCGATGCGTCTCTTGACCCGCGACGCTTGACTGTCTCACGCTTTTCTAGTGTTTATGGAATGTTTATCGTTTTATTTATTGTTTTATTTGAATATATTGCACTGTATTCCATCCGCTCGCTATTTTATCCGTCGTGCCTCGTAACCAGCCCAAACCTCAAACCTCGATCCATTGTTTTGTCGTTTTTTTTCTTCTTCTTCTTCTTCTTTTTGCATCCTTTTAGCTGTGCTTAGTAGCTGCGGCCGAACATGGTCCAGGTCTCGGCGTTGCGCGTGCACTCGGGGTTCAGGCACTTGGTCTCGCCCTTGACAATCGGCTCCTCGGGCTGCTCAAAGGGAATGCACAGCGACTTCATGCCCATCGAGGGCGCCGGGCGGCCGTCGGGGCCCTCGACGATCTCGTCGCTCTTGGTCAGCTCCTTGATGCGGTCCTCGCACTTGCCGTCCAGGCAGAAGGGGATCAGCACGACGTTGCGCGCGTCCAGGGCCGGCACGACCTTGCTCCAGTCCTTGAGCACGAGGCGGTGCTCGCGGAAGGCCTTGTCGGCCTTGTCGTACATGTCCTGCTGGATCGTCTCGAGCAGCGCGGGGATGGCCGTGGCCAGCTCGGCCAGCGGGATGGTGCCCTTCTCGCCGGTGTCGCGGCGCGCAAAGCTGACGACGTCCTTGGCGGCGTCCTTGGGGCCGAACTCGAGGCGCAGCGGCACGCCCTTGAGCTCCCAGTCGTTGAATTTCCAGGCGGGGGTGTAGCCCTCGCGCGTGTCAATGTCGGCGCGCACGTCGCGGCAGTCCGCCTTGAGGGTGTCGAGGATGGCCTCGCACTTGGCCAGATGGGCCTCCTTCTCCTCGGGCGTCATCTTGGCGGTGAGGCCGACGGGCACCAGGATGGCCTGGATCTTGGCGATGCGCGGGGGCAGCACCAGGCCCTTGTCGTCGCCGTGGATCATGACCATGACGCCGATGACGCGCGTCGACAGGCCCCACGAGTTCTGCCACACGTTCATGTGCTTGCCCTTCTCGTTGGGGTCCTCGATGGTAATGTCAAACATCTTGGAGAAGTTCTGGCCCAGGCAGTGCGACGTGGCGCCCTGGATGCCGCGGCCGTTGGTCGGGATGTAGCCCTCGACGGTGGTCGTGTAGTAGCCGCCGGCAAACTTCTCGTTCTCCGTCTTCTTGCCGCGCACCACGGGCACGGCCAGCAGCTGCTCGTAGACGCCGGCGTACAGCTCCAGAATCTCCAGCACCTCCTCGCCGGCCAGCTTCTCCGACACGTGGGCCGTGTGGCCCTCCTGCCACAAGAACTCGCGCGCGCGCAGGAACGGCGTCGTCTGCTTGGCCTCCCAGCGCACGACCGAGTTCCACTGGTTCAGGCGCAGCGGCAGGTCGCGGTGGCTGCGGATCCACTTGGAGTAGTAGGGGTACATGACGGCCTCGGATGTCGGGCGCACGGCGACGGGCACCTCGAGGTCCTTCTCGCCGGCCTTGGTGACCCAGGCCAGCTCGGGCGCGAAGCCCTCGACGTGGTCCTTTTCCTTCTCGAGCGACTTGGCCGACAGGAACATGGGGAAGCTGGTCTCCTCGACGCCCATGTGCTCGATGCGCTCCTGGAACCACTTGCGGATGACGTTCCAGACGTACATGGCCGCGGGGCGCAGGATGTAGAAGCCGGAAATCTCGGTGTAGTAGTCGATCATCTCGGCCTTGAGCACAACCTCCTGGTACCACTGGGCAAAGTGCTCCGACTTGTTGAACGTGATGCCGATGATGTCGTCGGCCTTCTTGCCACCAACAACGGCGACAGTCGACGTGTTGGCGGCGTGCTTGGCAGCCTTCTCAGCCTTGGCCGCAGCCATCTTGGCCGCCTTTTCGGCCTTCTTGAGGGCGCTCTTGGAGGGTTCGGTAGCGTCCGCCATTGTGCTGATGTTGTAGATGCAGATGTGATGTCGAGATTGTGAGGTCGCGATGAGGCCGGAGTGGTATATCGTGAGAATTGAGGGTTGTCAAGACAGACCTTGGACTGGTGAAGATCAACGGAGAGACAATGAGCCACGGCACAGATACACCGTTGTTTGTTTACTCGTGTGCTACAGCAGAACTCGTTTGTCGTCGTCAACGTTGATCCTGGCGATATTTTATTTGGCGTGAATTTATTATTTATATATGCGTTTAATTTAATCCAAAGCTCTGTATTTTTTTCTGTTTAGCCCGCCGTCGACACGCCGGTGTCCGACATCTTCGCTGTAATAGAGCGTATGAGCGATACGCCTATTGTTGCTGCCCCGCACTATAAGAGTCAGCCGGCTGCAGACTGGACTCAGGCGCTGATAGCGGGAGGGGCTCCTTATCTTTGGTATTAGTGTACCCTGTCTGTTAGTGCAATCTTCAGACGGATACAGCAGGCGGTGAGCTGTGGGGTATGCTGGGGCTGTTTTCTGCCATTGATGCTGTTCCTTCCTATTCTAGAAGTATAGTATGTACGGTGCCTGTAGACCGTAGAAGCGTAGAATCCAATGGAAGGATCAACTAATTTCCGTCTAAAAACTGACCCTCTTCCCCTATTCTAGCAGCAGCAAGCTAGGCACTGGAGACTGTAGACAGGCGGGCAGAAGGCAGGCAAGGCAAGCTCTGTAGTACGCGGTAGTGCAGGAGTGAGACCCGTAACAGGGGAGACAAGGAAACGGCAGGCTAGTAGAGGGGAAGCTTCTGTTTTTCGGTCAACTAAACAAAGTGCCACTTCTGTATCAGTGAATTTCTGCCTTGCTGCAAAAAGGAGCTTCACCTACTCTCTGACATATCGACTTTTAGGAGTTGTAGTTGCATTTCCGACCACATTACATACACCACACACAATGGCTTCCATGTTTGAGCAGTCCCGGCAGGGGACGCTCTTTTTGGGAGGACAGAAGATTTCCGGCGCCGACATCCGTGACCAGAATGGTGAGTAGGGGAGGCGGTCGAAGATGCAAGAAGAGACAGAGACAAGAAGAGACGAGAGACAAGAACAGACAGCTAACAGCCCAGTCTCGGCAACACAGGCCATTGCCAACGTGGTCAAGAGCTCGTTCGGCCCCAGCGGTCTGGACAAGATGATGGTGGACGACATTGGCGACGTGACGGTGACAAACGACGGCGCGACAATCCTGACGCTGCTGGACGTCGAGCACCCTGCGGGCAAGATCCTTGTTGACCTGGCACAGCAGCAGGACAAGGAGGTGGGCGACGGCACGACGTCGGTGGTGCTGATTGCGGCGGAGCTGTTACGGCGCGCCAACGAGCTGATGAAGAACAAGATTCACCCGACGACGATTATCACAGGCTACCGGCTGGCACTGCGCGAGGCGATCAAGTACATGAACGACAACATCAGCATCAAGGTGGAGAACCTGGGCCGCGACTCGCTGATCAACATTGCCAAGACGTCGATGTCGAGCAAGATTATCGGCTCGGACTCCGACTTCTTTGCCAACATGGTGGTGGACGCGATGCAGGCGGTCAAGTCGACCAACAACCGCAGCGAGACCAAGTACCCGGTCAAGGCGGTCAACATTCTCAAGGCGCACGGCAAGAGCTCGCTGGAGTCGATCCTGGTCAAGGGCTACGCGCTCAACTGCACGGTTGCTTCGCAGGCGATGAACACGCGGATAATGGATGCCAAGATTGCCGTGCTGGACATGAACCTGCAGAAGGAGCGCATGAAGCTGGGCGTGCAGATCACGGTGGACGACCCGCAGCAGCTGGAGCAGATCCGCGCGCGCGAGGCCGGCATGGTGATTGAGCGCGTCGAGATGATCCTCAAGGCGGGCGCCAATGTGATCCTGACCACCAAGGGCATCGACGAAATGTGCCTCAAGCTGTTTATCGAGCGCGGCGCCATGGCCGTGCGCCGCTGCAAGAAGGAGGACCTGCGCCGCATTGCGCGCGCGACGGGCGCGACGCTGCTGAGCACGCTGTCCGACCTGAACGGCGACGAGCGGTTCGACGCGTCGTACCTGGGCCACGCCGAGGAGGTGTCGCAGGAGCGCATCTCGGACGACGAGTGCATCCTGATCAAGGGCACCAAGGTGCACTCGTCGGCCTCGATCATCCTGCGCGGCCCCAACGACTTCAGCCTCGACGAGATGGAGCGCTCCGTGCACGACTCGCTGTCGGCCGTCAAGCGCACGCTCGAGAGCGGCAGCATTGTGCCCGGCGGCGGTGCCGTCGAGACGGCGCTGCACATCTACCTGGAGGAGTACGCCGGCACCGTCGGCTCGCGCGAGCAGCTGGCCATTGGCGAGTTTGCGCAGTCGCTGCTGGTGATCCCCAAGACGCTGGCCATCAACGCGGCCAAGGATGCCTCGGAGCTCGTCGCCCAGCTGCGGTCACGGCACGCGCTGTCGCAGCGCGTGCTGGACAAGCCCGCTGCTGGCGGCCACGGCGCCGGCTCGGGTGCCGGCTCGGGCGCTGCTGGTGCGAGCGGTGCGGCCGGTGCTGCGGGCGGCTCGTCGTCGGCGTCGGCAGCAGCTGCTGTCGAGGCGGCGGCGGCGGCGGCCAATGCGAGCGGCAGCGGCAGCGGTGCGGGCGATGCGGCGTCTGCAGGCTCGGCGGCGGCACAGAGCAAGGCGGCGGCGGCAAAACAGCAGCAGCTGGACGACGAGAAGGCGATTGCGCGCAAGAAGGGCTACAAGAACTACGGCCTGGACCTGACGCGGGGCCGCGTTGTTGACGAGATCAAGGCGGGCGTGCTGGAGCCGAGCATCAGCAAGGTGCGGCAGCTGAAGAGTGCGGTTGAGGCGTGCATCAGCATTATGCGGATCGACACGCTGATCAAGCTGGACCCTGTCGAGCAGCAGGATGACGGCCACGGCCACTAGGCGCGTGACTAGGTCTTGATCTGTCTTGATGGTTTTGTCCTGGTTTTGCCTTGATTATTGTCTTGATGGTCTTGTACTGATCTTGCTGTTCTGTCTTTGTGTTTACTTTGCTTTTGCTACGGAAGGATGATACGGACGGCAATAAATCTGGGTTCAAAAATGTATCTATACAGAAACAATGTAGACTAAACTGACGAGTTATCACGAGTACAGATGTAGACGTGATGCAGATGTCGATGTCGAGGACAGTAATTGCAAAGCCCAAGACTTCCGCTCTTGCCTATTTGGTCTGCAGTGGTGACTCCTGTCGACTGACAGAGGTCTACTATGTATTGAGGTCTGACTCGGATCGATGTGGGCCGCCTATTGTCGGCTTAGTTATAAGCTATGTACTAAGTAGCTATGTTCCCCGCGTGCATCTGTATGTATCAAGCAAGATGCCTAATATGTAGAGTTATCTCGAGGTCACCCGCTCCGTTGTATTGGCAGCGATCCAATCTGGTTCTGTCGATTCGTGTTGTCTACTGTGTATTGTGTGTCAGTAAGCCACTTTGTCGTTTTTTCTCTCTTTCTTTCTCTTTTTTCAGTTAATTTTATTGCTTTTAAAATCCTCAAAATCTGCAGAAATTCAAACAAAAAACAATTGTAATAAATCCACCAAGTACTCAATAACTATCAGATAAACCATCATAATACAAAACATTATACTAGATCATAATAAAATACAACACGACGATAGCTACACCGACAATGCATTTGACCTCCTCCTTTTGGACAAGCTTTCGGCGTATCTTTATCTTTGTATTACTTGCACGTATATTATATGTATATGTACCATATCTTTGATCGTTCTCTCTTGGATTCTGCTGTCTCGTCATTGATCTGTTTTTCTCCTTTTGTATCATTTACCTATTTACTTATTACTTATATGCCGTCATTGCTGCATCCTATGCCGATATCTACTCGGCACTGACGCATCGCGCACAGAGCTGTCAGTACCACAGCCGGGCTTCAAGCCTACACTACAGTCTGTACGAGCCAGGTACATACTCTGACTACTGCAGACTAACACATCAAAATACGGACAATACGTACAAATACGGCCAGGTATTTCTGACAATTGTCTCTTTGTCTAGGATTGGCCACTGTTGGAACTACCTCCTTGCTTCTTTGACAGACTTTCGTCTTCATAATTTTCTTGTCTTTATTTATCTGCCTTTGACATCCCCCAACCTTTCATACAGAGCATCACCGCTTCATTTTTCGTTGACTCGGTCACAGTCTCTCAATCTTCTACTTACACCCGCCCCCGAACTACTAATAGTCCGTGACCCGCCCCTCCGCACCAGCTCTTTCCGAATCGGCTCCTCCTTCCTATCTTGTACTCGACAGTCATACTACGTGTAGAGACTTGTAGAGATAATCTGGCTTCTCCCGTCATTCTCATCCTTCTCACCACTCTCACTACTCTCATTAGTTGTTGATTTCCCCCGTCCGTTCTGCTCTCATCCTTCTCCTACGCCCACCTCACCAATACCCTGATCCAAAATGGGCTCTACTGCTGACCTGCCGTCGGCCGATGCGCCGACGCTCACGCTCGCCCTGCCGACCCCCGAGGAGTGCCGCCGCGTCTGGACCGGCCACCACCAGGTCTGGGGCGGCGCGCTGTCGCTCGAGGACTATGTCAAGCGCGAGTTCTACCTGCAGACCGTGCCGCTGGCCATGGACTGCGGCACGACCCACTGGATCCTGACCGACGCGACGCTGCCGCCCAATGAGCGCCCCATCTACTCGTCGTGCGAGACCCTGCGCAAGCGCGGCATGGCTGCCACTGTGCCGGCCGGCGGTGCCGCGGCGGAGCCCGTGGTGGTCGACGGCATTGCCCACGGCATCGCGTCGGTGTACACCGACCCGGCGTACCGCGGCAAGGGCTATGCCGGCCGCATGCTGACGGACCTGGGCGAGAAGCTCAAGACGTGGCAGGTCGACTCCAGCGCACACGTCGACACGGCGGCCACGAACCCGGCCGGGAAGACGCTCTTCAGTGTGCTCTACTCGGACATTGGCAAGACATACTATGCCAGCAAGGGCTGGGCCGCCTTTCCCAGTGCCCACCTGACATTTGCTCCAGAGGCCGACAAGGGGGAAACCACAAGCGACTCGGTCGAGGTGTGGCCGCTGGGCTACCACGAGCTGGCCGAGCTGTGCCCCATCGACGTCGGCCTGCTGCGCGCACGCCTGTCGCGGCGCGCGGCGCGCCTGGCCAAGGACACGCGGGCGACGGCCGCGACGCACGGCCCCAGCGTTGCGCTCGTGCCCGACCTCAACACCATGCTGTGGCACCTGATGCGCGAGGACTACATGACCAAGCGCATCTTTGGCAAGACGCCGAGCGTGCGCGGCGCCATGCTGTCGATCAAGACGCCGGCCGGCGGCAAAGAGCGCAGCATCTGGGCCGTGTGGACGCGCGGCTACTACGGCGGCCTCAAGACCATCGAGGGCAACACGCTGTACATCCTGCACGTCGTGCTCGAGCACCTCGACGACGACTTCCCGCTGGACCCCGACGAGGTGCCCGTGTCGCAGGCCCACGTCGACGGCTTTGCGGCGATTCTGCGCATGGCCCAGGCCGAGGCGGCCGCGTGGCACTGCGGCTCGGTGCAGATGTGGAACCCGACGCCGGCGCAGAAACTTCTGGCAGACCGCACGGGCATCCCCTACAAGGAGGTGGACCGGGAAAAGGACAGCATTGCGAGTCTGATGTGGAACCGGAGCAGCGAGGACGGCGTCGTGACGGAGTCGGTCGACTGGGTGGACAATGAAAAGTATGGCTGGTACTAGGTTCTGGTTTGTGTGTGTGTTTCGGTTCTCCCTTTTTATGTTGTCGAGAACTTTGTTTCTTCTTGATGCTTGATGGCATGTCCGTCGTTGGTATTTTGTCCAATGTTCTATGTAGACAAATAGTGGCGTTTCCATTCTGTGGAATATATCTGGAGGATGCCCTCTCCTGGTTTGTTTGGTTATTTTGCTGTTTTCTGTTATCATAATGTGTCTTGATTTTCTTATTGGACTCTTTCAAATTATTCGAAATGGGTTCCATATTGCTGTGATTGTAATTGTTGGCCAGGCCGGAGTCTACGGATATGCTTATCCTTACTCCGGCTGTCTCCGGACATGATGGTAACGCCGTGTCTGTTGTTCAATATATATAGATCTGGTTTCAATCAGAATCGAAATAGAAGAAAAACACAAAAGCACAATGCATTCAATGCACTTCTTCCTCAAGCGCAAGGACGGCATGTCCCTCGCCGACTTCTACAACTACTGGGAGCACGTCCACGGGCCGCTCGTCAAGCCCTGGGCCGAGAAGCACGACATCTCCTATAAGCAGGTATCTATGACGATATGATTTATTTATCTATTAATCTACCAGAAAAGACTGACCACAAGATCCGCACCCAGCCTGCAGAGGGCCCGGCAGAGACGGTGGCCGGCCTGCAGACCTACGACGGCATTGCCGTGTTTGAATACGCCGACGCCGACACGGCCGCACGCGCATTTGCCGACCCCGAGTTTGTGCGCAGCGTGTCGCCAGACCAGGCGCATTTTATGCAGGCGGACGCGACCATTAGCATAGCCGGGGGGGTCAGCGTCGTGTGTTGATTGATTTTGTTATTTTTTTGGCTGACGTCGAGGTCTCACGCATTACATCATAGCCGATCGCGATCCTGTGCAACGGCATATCCTTGTTTATTAACTGCACTGTGATTGTCTGTCTCTTGTGACTGGTGTTTATTCTCCGACTGGTGATGCAGACAGCTGGGTACAAGTGACAATGAGCGAGGACCGGCGACTGCAGTGACGGATGTGTGACAGGGTTGTCTGGGTGGTTTGGGTGTGGTGGGCAGGCGATCACCATGCGAGCCACTGACGTCAACAGTACGTGGTCGAGAGCGGCAACGTCAGCCGTCAACGTCGGTTGGCTGGATAACGGTAGTCAGTGTGTGAATATAAAAGGGAGGAAAATAAGAGAAAAGGAAGATACAAATATGATGCAGCCTGGCTCACGAGTAAAATCAAAAGAAGAAAATAGAAGCAAAAGAAAGAAACAAAGATCACCATCAAGACATCATCATTTTAATATAGAACAAACAAAATGCCTACCGTCCTCGGAATCACAAACGACAGCCCGCACAGCCAGATCGCGGACATGTCCACCCAGGACGTCGGCCCTGACAACAAGGGCCGCCTCAGCACCATCCTCCAGCGCAACGTCGCCGCCGGCCGCGCCATGGACACGCAGCTCTGGCGCGCCCTCTGCGACGAGCCCGCCACGGCGTCCGCCCTCATGGCCAAGGACTGCGTCATCACTTCGCCCCTGTTTCCGGCCGACGACGACAGCGACTCGCACATCTCGGGCCCCATTGCCGGCAGAGACACGGTCGAGGAGGCGCTCGAGAAGATGCCGCCGCTGCTGTCGTACAAGTTCCACAGCGTCAAAGTCGTGCAGATCGACCTGATGGCCGTCGCCTCCGTCTACCGCGTCACTGTGTCGCGGCGGGCGTCCAGCTCGAGCTCAGGCTCAGGCTCAAAGTCCAAGAGCGGGCGCGACGAAATTGAAGACATAGAGATGGTGGCACACTCGTCGTGGCGGCAGACGGCGGGCGCCGACTGGGAGCTTTGCGGGCACTGTGCCGGGTATGCCGAGTAGTTTTTGTTTTATATCTTCTTTCTTCTTTCTCTGTTTCTTTCTTTTGTTCGTTTTATTTAGCTATACAGTTTAATTTAATTCACCCGTCAAAAAGCATTAGTAGAAAGGATATTCGTGTCGCTAAGCTATCTCCTACACCTAGACTCATCATCTCAACATCATAGACTCATCATATCAACAAGACAAGAGTTCTGTCCGAGGCGCTCACGCCGACACACCCAGGGCGCTGTTGAACGCATCCGCCGCCGCCTGGCCCGTCTCGGCCTGCGCGGCCGTGTCCGCCGCATTGCACGCCGCCACCGCGTCCGCCGCCGCATCGCACTTGGAGCCCAGCTGGCCGCAGATGAACCCGCTGATCACCTTGATATTCAGCGCAGAGCCGTGGTTGAAATCGGCCGCGTCCACCGGCGCAAACGAGTTCTCCTTGCGCCCGTCAAGGCCCGCCGCAAACTGGATCGCCGGGCTCGCGCACGAGCCAAAGTCCAGCGCCGCGCGGCGCATCTTCTTGATCTTGCTCTTGGCCGCCGTGGCCGCCTCGCACGCCGACTGCTGCGTCTCGCACTGGCCGACGCCGCCGGCAATCTGGCCCGCGTTGGCAGCGGTCGCGCAGGCGTTGTGCTGCACCGAGCACGAGCGCTGCAGCGCGGCGCCTGGGTTCACAAACGTCGAGCCGTCGACGGAAAAGGGGCGGTCCGCGTTGGCGGCTGAGCTGACGACGGCGGGCGCCGCACCGCCGAGCGTGCCCGTAAAGCTCTGCACATTCACGCCGGCGGCAGCGCGCGTAGCCTTGGCTGCTTTTCCTGCGGCTTTGCCTGCAGCTTTGCCTGCAGCTTTGCCTGCAGCGTTTTCTGTAGCATTGCCTGCAGCGCCGGCGGCAGCACCGGCGGCAACACCGGCGACGGCGGCAGAGATCTCGGCGGCAGACACGTCGGGCACCAGCAGGTTCTGCGAGTTGATGCAGCCGGCGGCGTCCGTGGCCACGTCGCAGGTGTTGCCGGCACCCGTCGGGTCGCCCACCTCGCCAGGCGCAAAGGTGCCCGAGCCGATGGCCAGCGTCGGGTCGCCGCCCACCGAGGCAATCTGCTTGGCCACGTTGAGCGCAATGGCCTTGTTGCCCGAGGCAGCCGACGACGCCGGGTCCTGGTGCTGGGTGATGGCGGCGATCTCGGGGTTGACGGCAGTCTGGTTGCACAGCACAGAGGCGAGGCCGACGGAGCCGGTGTTGCGCTCGAGAGCGCGGTAGATGATGGCGTTGGCCATGCCGGTGACGTCGCCGGCGGCCTTTGCGTTGGTAAAGACCTGGTCGGCGATGATCTGCTGGAGGCAGTCGAGGTTCTGGACGTTGGGGGCGCCCTTTGCGGCGGCGGCATTGCCGAGCAGGCCGAAGACGACGTCCTGGATCGCAAGGGGGTTGTCCTGCAGCAGGATGGGGTTGACAATGTCGAGGACGTCCTGGTGGGCGTGCTCCTGGGGCACCTCGCGCTTGAGGTTGAGCCCGGCGTTGAGGTTGCGTGCGGCAACAGCGCCGACGAGGGCAAAGAGGGTGGAAGTGGTCTTCATTGTGGTGGAGGAAGAAAGAAAGAATGGAAAAAGGCCGGCCTTTATATTAAAGAATGAATGTAGATCTAAAAAGAAAAAAAGAGTGGAAGTTCACAGAACTGTAGAGAAACGAAAGAAGAGCACACTGGTGGAGAGAGAGCGGTTGAGTAGGACAGAAGCGAGGTAGACGAGGCAGAAGAAGAGAGAAGAGAGATTAACTTATATAGCTTGAGTCTGTAGACGTGTAGACCTGGCAGACCTTTACAAGATAGCACAAGGTTGGCATGCTGGGCCAGGGGTAGGAGAAGCAAGTCGAGACGGTGCGAGTTAGACAAAGCACGCAACCAGAGAATCAAAAACAGATGATCGAAGCGAGGCGCCCAGAGAACAAACGTCAGACAGGCAGAAGACAGGCAGAAGCACACAGAGACAGACCAGACAGGACCAGACCAGACGGCGCAAGGAGTGCATAACCGCCACTGCACTCCGTGATCTGCATCTTCAATCCTTGATCAGACTGCTCGGCAGACGGCCATAGCATGTGTGGTATTGCAGACATGGGATTTTTGGGAGAATAGACGTGGGAGTGGAGGGCGTGGGAGTGTGATGATAAAGTCAAAGACAAGGGGACTCGGCTGTCGTCACTCCGGTCGAGGCGGTCTCTTGTTTCTTGTTTTCTGTTTCTTGTCTCTTGTCTCTTGTGCTCGAGCGCTACAAGGTACGGGCCCGGCGTGCCAGTCTCCAACTTTAAGCAGACTGCAAGGCGAGAGAATAACAGAAAACAGGCCAATAGAAATAAGGAAATAGAAATGTAAAATAGACTAGAACAAACAGACGTCGAGGGGTCAACACGAGAGAAATGCCATGGCGTCATGATACAAACAGCAATACCACATGACGCAAAGCCACAGCACAGTTTACATTGGCTGCAGCAGATATTCGATAGCTGTGCCTTGTTGGTGATAGCTTTTACTAATGTCCTGATGCAAATAGAGAACTGTGAAAATCAAAGAAAAAGAACGAAAATCAAAGCCAAAATTCGAGGCAGCAGCTGTTCTGAATACCCTGCACAATGCATACGCACAATGCACGCAATGCACATACCAGCAGAACTGCATGCTGCCGGCTATTTTCTCTATTGTGTCCCGACGGCAAAGCGTTGGAAACGTTGTTTGACTGGCTTGTTGTTTTACAGTTTACGGTTGACGGCGATCATCATACTGCCGATGGCACGTCGCATGTGTCAGATCTGGGAGCCGATTGGGCTGGGGGTAGCAGCGGCATGTCGGCTCCTCTTCCTTGGACGTCTAATGCGTATACTGACGCATTTCTCCTCATTCGCAGAGAGCCAGTCGCGGAGAATTCCTGCGACGCCATCATCTACTTGCTACTTGTGACAGGACGATGACACGCGGCAGCTGGACGGCGATGCGATATTGGATGGAGCCTGATGCTGATGCTGATGTCTGATACTGGCATTGGCTTGATACTGTATCTCGTATTCATCCACAAGAATCAAGTCCCATCGACTGCTGCCGTCAATACTCGCTGCGTTAATCTCGCATCGTCAGATGTCGTCGATGTCATTGTCGGACGAGGCAAGATGAACCGATGCGACATTGATCGTGCGTGGCTTGCCATGAAACCACAGCAGGGATCGCTCGATCGCTTGCAAATTGTAATGTATCATAAGCCCGATTTATACATATACGGCTCTCTGCTGGGACTGAATAGATTATCCTTTCGTTGAGCATCGCCATTATGCTTAGTCATCATTCGACTCGAGCCATCTTGATCTCTGCCATGGCCTATATGCCATGATTCTAATCCTTTCTGTCAACACTCTCCACGCCTTCTCACCCGTCCCTCTTCTGCCTGCATTGAGTAAGGTTTTCTTATATTTTTGTCTGACCGGCTGTGGCAAGATAATAATAATAATATAAATGGGATAAAATATGCGGAAAAACAAAAACAAAAGCAACAATGGCAAAATACAAAATATATGGTCTACTGCCACTCCCCCTCGTCCTCCCTCCTCTTTGAATATATGTACTCGTACATGTTTTCTGGTTTAGTGTTTAGGTGTTTAATATTCGGTGTTTGGTGTTTGGTGTTTTGCTCAGGATGATCGAGCATCGAGTCTGGCCGCTACCACGCAACATCTTCACACGCAACTTAACCAATGATGAGGTTCTCCTCGTCGGGGAAGTCGTATGCGGGGATCTCGAGGTTGAGCGGTGCAGGGCCCTTTCGTATGCGGCCCGAGATGTCGTAGTGCGAGCCGTGGCAGGGGCAGAACCAGCCGCCGTAGTCGCCGGCCTCGCCAATGGGCACACAGCCCAGGTGTGTGCACACACCCAGCATGACCAGCCACTCGGGCTTCTTGACACGGTCGGCGTCGGCCTGGGGGTCGCGCAGGCTCTGGATGTTGACCGAGTTGGCCTCGGCAATCTCGCCCTCGGTGCGGTGGCGGATGAACACGGGCTTGCCGCGCCACTTGATGATGACGTTCTTGCCCTCGGGGATCGTGTTCAGGTCGACCTCGACCTTGGCCATGGCCAGGACGTCAGCCGACGCGCTCATGTTGACGAGGAATTCTGTTTGTTAGTTTATCGACCAAGTAATAAAGATAACTAAATTGAAAAAAGGCCTACCCTGGATGGTGGACTTGGCACCGGCGGCGGAGAGGGCGCCCATGGCGCCGACCATGAAGTAGCCGTACAGCGCATTGGTGTTGCCGCTCTTCTTGGACATGTAGTCGCCAAAGTTGGGCGGCGAGTCGCCCTTGGAGGTGCCGCGGAACGGGCTCTTGAAGGCCGCTGCCGAGCCGCCCTCGGCGCGCGAAGCAGATGTGCTAAAGGGAGACGGCGTGGCGGCCACGGCGGCCAGGCGTGATGATGTGTTGGCGGCGACGGGGGAGACGGAGTTGACGGAAGCCGAGAGTGGTGAGCGGGCAGAGCGCGCCAGGACGCGGGTTGCCGTCGACAGGGGGGCCATTGTGCAGGTGTGGTGGTGGTGGTGTGGTAATGTGGTGATGTGGTGATGATCGAGGGGCGGAGACGAAGCGAGGACAGTCGAGGTCGAGTCCAGCAGTAAGTCGATCTCAAAAAAAGAACAAGCAACTCAAACACGGTCGAGCAAAGCGCAAAAGCCGGATCGAGTAGACTTCGAGATTCGAGGTGGATGTGGTGGGTGGTTGGTGCAGGTGCAGGCAAAGGTGGTGTGTCTGCTCTTCGCTACTTCGGCTGAGGTTTTTTTCCTCCTTCCTGCTTGTCACTGCTTTTTTCGCCTTGTCCCAATTGGCGGCCACGGCCCATGGAGCCAATGGAGCTTCCCTCGTTACTGCTCGTTGGCGTCCCCTCCAGCAATTCCTCGCTTGCCAATTGGGGGGCGCTGCTGCTGGAAAATACTCGTAAACAGCGGCCTGAGGCATTAACAGCAGTGCTAAGCAGGCGCAAAGCAGGAGAAATAGCAAATTGCAGGCCTCTGATTCGCTGCCTATATATGGGCCTGGCCCGCTGCCACAGATTTCCGGTCCTGCCCGAAAATGCGTCGTCGAAAGCTCGCGCGCGACCAGCTGTGCTCCACTCTAATCCGTAAGGCCGGTGGCTCTCCTACTTTCACACCAGCCACACGCCTCAGCCACATATTGCCTCAGCCACATGTTCACTTACACGATCACCACTTACATCACATTCGCAAATCTCACACCTCCAAAGCATGCGTCAACACATCAATCGTAGACAACAATAGTAAAATTATAAATAAACGCTATCATATGCTTTGTGTCATGCCGCAACGCCTTGAATATCTAACAAACAAACCCCCAAAATTAATGCATCCGCCGCAGGTCCTCGATCCGCCCGCGCAGGTCCTCGACGCTCGGCCCAAGCCCCTCGGCCACCTCGTGCTGCTGCTCGTCGCTCAGGTCGAGGAACCGCTCCAGCATCTCGCCGTCCAGGAACCGGTTCGGCTCCGCCGTCTCGCGCTCCGTGTTGCGGAACCCGCGGTACGACGAAAACGACGTCGTGCCCAGGCCCTTGACCACCGTCTCGAGCCGCGCCTGCAGCCGCAGCAGCAGGTCCAGCGCCGCCGGCGGCACGGTGCCAAACAGGAACACGCCGCCCTCCGTCGTCGCCAGGAACGCCTGCGGGAACACCATGAACGTCTCCTCGTTGGTGGGCACCACGTCGATGCGCCGGATGCGGTTGACCATCTCGCCCAGGTTCATCTCGCTCGTCACGCGCAGCCGCCGCCGGTCCTCGGCCGACACGCCCTGGCTGTTGTACGACAGCACCGACAGGTTGCCGTACGCGTCGGCCTCGAGCCACGACATGCCGTCTCTCTCGTTCTCTTTGTCTCTGTCGCATTTGTCCTTGGCGCTCGCCCCGCCAGCGTCGTCGTCTGTCACCATGGCGTCGCCGTCTGCCTTGGGCGGTGCGCCAAGAGAGGCGACCGCCGTCGTCCAGTTGGCCTGGTAGTTGCGCGCGACATGCACCAGCTGCGCCGGCTGCGCTTCCCTCTTTGACGCCTTGTTGCCGGCCATCATGTAGCGATACTTTTTATCCTTTTCTCTGAGCTTGGCCGCATCGTCCTCGTCGTCGTCGTCGTCCTCGCCGTCGTCGCCGTTCCCGCCAGCCGCAACGGCCGGCACGTACTCGACCACGGCCGTCGACTTCATCATATCGCCAATGGCAATGTACCGCCCATTGACTGCAATGTCAATCACCATGGTCGATGCGCGCGTCGACGCCACCTTTTTCAGCCGCGACTGGGTGCCCACCGACATCTCCGTGTACTCGGCCACAATCACCGTCTTGGTGAGGCCAAGCACAATCAGCCGCGCCGCGCCGTCCGACAGCACGCCCAGGCTGCGGCACGGGCCGCGCAGACGGTGCGCCGACACAATGTATGGATTGCGCTCGCTGTCAATGCCGACGACCAGCAGCCGGCCCATGGTGCTCGTGTCATCGGGGTCGTTGCCGTACGACGCGGAAGCGCCGTCCGTGCTCGTCCCACTACTGGCTGTAAAGGAAGTGCCCACAAGGAACCGCTCAGCCAGGTTTCCCTGCGTATCGGGCAGCTCCGCATAGACCAGGCTCTCCAAGAACTCTTCCTTGTCGCCAGACGCGGACAGCGGCAGCGGCTTACCCACGGGCTGGAATAGCACGTCGTCGACCAGCTTGATCGAGCACTTGGACGTCTCCACGCCGCGCGCCACCTCGAGCCCGATGCAGCCCAGCGCAAACACGCGCTCGCTCGGCGCATAGGCCACGCGCCGCGTCGTCTGGCCCATGGGGATCGTCTGCACGTGCGTGCGCCGCATCGTGTCGACATTGGCGAGCTTGATCTCGGTGGGCGATGCCAGCACGACAGCGCCGGGAAATGCGCCAGAGTCAAACGGACACACGGCTATCGTGTCTTGTGCAGTGACTGCGGCGCAGATAATGCGTCCCTCGGAGCCGTAGATCAGGCTGGGGTGGTTCGCCGTCGCAAGGATGCTGTACATGCCCTGGGTGGACGCGTCGTGCGACGGCAGCAGGTGCAGGTTGGCGTGGTGGATGCCCAGGATGGTGGACTTGGGCGCCGACAGCGTGCTGTCCTTCTCGCTGAACGAGAACATGACGACCGAGCCCTCGTCGAGAGACACAAACAGCGTCGGGCCGGCCAGCTGCGGCGGCATGACCTGCACCAGCGCGATGCTGCGTGCGACAGACGTCGAGTCGTTCTTGGACCGGAATGGCACGCTATTGCCCGCCGGCAGCAGTGTCGACAGGCTGATGATCGTGACGGTGCCGGCGGTCCACATGCTCACGACGCCAATGTCGTCGTGCTTGGGCGCGGCATGGATGCTGGCGATCTGGTCCGTGCCGGAAAAGTCGTTTTGGGCCGCCAGCTCCAGGTCCTTGTCGAGACTCAGAGACACCAGCAGTGTGCCGTCGACGGAGAGCAGCACCCACTTGTCGTTGGCCGACGCGCTGATGATGGACTTGCCCTCGGGCGGCGACCACGCAGCCACGGCCACGCCGCCGTCAGTGTCGATCAGCGTCGCAGCGTCCGACGTGACGCGGAGCAGCAGGTTCTGCGACCCCCTGTCGACATTGGACACCCACAGGCTCTGCTGGTCCAGGCTGCTGCCCAGCAGGGTCTCCTTCTCCTCAATTTCGCCGTCGGCATCAAAGGAAAACACGCGCGTCTCCGTCAGGAAAGACACGACCAGCGTATCCACCTTGCCGGCCGGGGTGGCAGCTGGGTCGAGGCGCAGCGAGAAGAGACTGCGCACATTGGAAAAGTCGCCGAGAATGCCGGCATCCTCGAGGCCGACACCGCTGCGTATACTGCGCAGGCTGGCGTCCTTGAAGGCGCCGCTGCCCGTGACAATGCGCGCCTGGCCCGACGAGTACTCGTTGGCAATGCCGCTCTCGCTGTCCAGGCTGCCCATATCGACGACAGAAAAGTCGAGAATCGGCGCCACATTGGTAAACGACTGCACCAGCTGGCAGTACGCGGCTGCTGCCGGCTTCTTGCCGGCGCCTTCCGCGGCACTTGCGGGTGCTGCATCGTCACTCAGGCTGATGCGGTACAGCTGCGAGTCGCCCGAGTGCGAGCCGACAAACAACAAACACTTGAGCGGGTAGTAGACGAGAGTCGAGGCCCGTGTTGTCTTGCCAATGGGCCGGATGTCGAGGCGCGTCACGACGGGGCCTCTGGTGACGAGCGTCAGCAGACGCAGCGTGCCCTGGTCGTCGGCCACCAAGTAGTGTGTGCGGTCGTACTGGGCCCAAGCCACGTAGATGGCGGGCGAGCCTGTTGTCTTTTCGATACTGTTGCGTGTGGTGCCGTCGTAGTAGACCAGCCGCGTCTCGCCCACGACGAGCAGGCCGCCCAGGTGTGGCTCGCCGTCGTTGTTGCTGTTGCCGCTGCCATTATTGCCGGCACTGTTGCTATTGTTGTTGTTGTTGTTGTTGTTGTTGTTGCCACGAAAGTTGTGCCGACGCTCGCTCTCGTCGGCCGCCACAGGAATCAGCAGGGCCGAGCCAATGTTCCACAGGTTTTCGTCCAGCTCGCGGTCGCGGTTGGCATCGAAACGCGAGACGACGGCGTTGGCGTCGTCGGACGTCAGGCGGTACGACGACAGCCGCGTCTCGCTGCGGTCCGACTGGCTCTGGTACAGAAAGGCGACCTTGGGGTGGCCCGTCTCCGAGTGCAGGAACGTGCCGGCCTTGATAAACATCTCGGACAGGCGCACCTGTTCCATCCAGTCGAGGCTGTCGGCGGCGGCCGTGTTGCGCATCGTGCTCTTGTTCCGGTTCTTCATGCGCAGCACACACAGCACGCCCTCCCACAGCAGCAGAGACATGAAGCGGCCCGAGGGGTCAACCATGCAGCGGTCCTGACTCTGCGAGTCGCGCAGGTGCTTCTCGCCAATGTCGCTGAAGTGGTCGACGGTCTGGAGGCTCTGGGAGGCGGGGTCCCAGGCAAGTGTAAAGAAGTCGAAGCGGTCGGTGCCGACAAAGAGCAGCTCGGTCGCAGTGTCTTTTTGCCGCAGGGCCTGCAGCATGCTGATTGTGCCATAGACGCGCTGGGAATGGGTGAGGACGAGCTCGTCGTGCTCTGTGAAGCGCCAGATTTCGACGCGGTTGGATTTTCTGGAGGCTGTTAGTAGCTCCTCAGGCTCAGCGCAGCTGTCACTCAACTCACGCTACTGCCAGACACTCCTCCTCGGCCGCAAAGAGCTTGACCCGGAGAGCATGCCGGATGCTGCTGGACCGGTAGATGGGCACGACGTAGGCCATTGTCGCGATGGCCGGCGGCTGCAATTGGATTGGCTAGAAGAAAATTGGCTGGGTCACGGCTCGTCCGGTCAGAGAAGTGAGAGTGCGAATTGGTAGACCGGACGTGAAGTGAGGATGATGTCGTGATGTCGTGATGTCGATTTCAGTCGATGCCGCTAAAACAAAGCCAATACAGTGGATTGACGCTGTTTACAGGCGGCGCTGGCACGGCCGGTATTCTATAGGCTAGCAGCTAGAGCTATGGCCCGGAGTTAGCGTTCCAGGTGTGTGTTAGAAGCGGTCTCGGCAAGAGCTCCCCGCTATATCCAGAATCCAGGGCAAGCTGACGGACGTAGGTGAGCGCGCTAGCACTATGCATTTAAGCCGAGCCATTAACGCTTTAGGGCATATCTAGTCTATCAGGAGGGGCAGGCCTGCAGTGACGCTACTGCAGCGCCTATCTCTCTATCTCACTGACCTTGATGACTCAACACGGAGATGCAGACACTACATAGTATGAGCTTACTAGAGTTCAGGCCAATACTGAGTATAAAGAATAAGAGTGGCGGATCACCTCTTTGTTGAGCACACTGATAAGCATATTGTTGGTACTCGAGCTGAGAACCAGGCTGCACATCAGTAGGGTCAGCGTGCTGTTTTCTGCATTATTTGTGTCTTTTTTTAGATTTTGTCTCTTTATCATCTGTCCTTGCATATTGTCATCGTCATCGACATCATCATCGACATCGACATCGACAACACCAACATCACCACCATCACCGTCTCTCCAATCGGTCCAGCATACAACACCACACATCATGGAGTCTTCAGACGTCTTTGACCGCACCGAGGAGTGGGCGCGCAGCATCCGCGAGTCACTGGCTGTCGAGGCCGAGGCGCAGGCCCACGCCGACCAGGCTACTGCTCTCGCTCTAGCCGATGATGCCGTGGGACAGGACCTCGCTCCAGATGCAGTCCATACACCAACCAAGAACCGCACCCAGCCCCAGACTCGCACTCCTGGGCTCGAGGACACACCCGTCATCACACCGTCGCGCACCCGCATCATCCTCAAGGCCGACTCCGTGGCCGAGTCTGCCGACACCCTCGAGTCCGCCCCGACTACCATTGGCACGCTCGAGACGCTCGAGAGCACCTTTGAAAAGACGCTGCACGCCCGCGCCATGCGCGCCGCCGGTGCCGACCTGGACATGCCGACGCCCGTCAAGAGTGCCAGCAAAACTGTCAAAACTGTCAAAATTGTCAGAACCGAAAAGATCCCGCGTGCCGCCTTTCTGTACGGCGGCACCGGCACCGGCTTCGGCGTGAGCGGCTCGAGACACCGCGAGACGCTGCAGCGCAGCCAGGAGGGCACGCGCCACCGCCGTCGGTGGGAGAACGACCACCTGATGAACGTCCCCAACGCACAGCTGCCGCTGCCGAGCGACTGGCAGGTCCACCCGACACACCCGGTGCACCACAACCTGCCGTACCACGTGGCGCAGTACTGGGACCGCGGGCTGCAAACGTACGTGAATGAGACGCGCGCAGCTGCTGCCGTGCTGCGGCGCAGCCAGATCATTGCCCAGCAGTCGGGCATCCCGGTGGACCAGGCGCTGCCCAAGAAGAAGTCGGACAAGTCCAAAAAGTCCAAGAGCTCTAATAAAAAGGCATCGCATCAAAAGGGGCCTGGGTCCGTCATCTCGGTGGCGACGAGCGAGGCCGGCACTGAGATGTCGGAGATGTCGGGAGTGTCGGAGATGTCGGGAGTGTCGGAGATGTCGGCCTTTTACGTGCCGGCCTCGACGATTGGCCTGGTGACGCGGCAGCTGCGCGTGGCCGCCAAGCGGACGCCGGCCGTCAAGGTCTGGGTGCGGGCGCTCGAGGCGCCCATCCGGGAGTACGTCGTGTCCGAGTCGATCCGGCTGTCGGGCGATGCCGCCTCGGAGATTTCTGGGATGTCGGGGTCGGTGGTGACCGATTTCAGCGACAATGGTGCCGCTGTTGGCGACGAGCACTTTACCGAGTCCGACTCGGAGGACGAGGTGGTCTTTGTCGGGCGGCGGCACATGGCTGCACAGACTGCACAGACTACAGAAACTGCGCCTGCAGAAAGTGCCGGTGCAGAAACTGCCTCGACTTCCGACGACGACGCCGCGTCGGACACGACGATATCGCCGACGGCGGACGGCATCCTGTTTGACGACCTGGGCGAGGGCGAGCGCGGGTCGTTCAAGCGGTGGCTGGCGCACTCGCTGTCGGACTACTACGGCCTGACGTCGACGTCGAGCACGGTGGATAGCGACAGTCCCGACAAGCCGGGCAACCGGGTGGTGTACATGTCGGTGCGCGACGAGCTGAAGCGCGCCGACGCCGGCCCGATGCTGGTACCGCGGCCGATGTGGGAGATTTTCGACATGTAGTTGTATTCAACAGGCAGCATTAAGACAACAGACAACATATAAGATATAAGACAACAGGCAGGCAACCAGTAAATAAAGCACACAAGTTTTTATGCCGATATGCAAACTATTCAATATGCTATAAAGCTAAATGCAAACCCAAATGCTAAAACGCCATAGATGATTCGTTGTCCTCATTATCCTCATCCCCTGAGGCGTAGTCTTCTCGTCTTCTCGTCTTCTCGTCTTCTCGTCTTCTCGTCTCCTCATCTCCTCGGCTGCGGCCTCGGGACGCCTCGGACCCCTCGGGACGCTCGAGCTCAACTCCCAATGACATTCCCGTTCAGCCCGACAAAGTTGTTCCACACACACTTGCACCCGCCGCTGCCGCCGTCCGAGCCGCCATACGTCGGGTTTGTGCCGTGGTTCACCAGCGTCCCGCCAAACGACAGGTTGTCCACAATCGCCGACGACCCCGTCAGCAGTATTGTCTGGTCGGTGCCCATTGTGCGCGCGTACACGCCCTTGCGCGCAAAGTCGCCGCCGTGCAGGTCCTCGGTCACGGTCACGGGGTACGGGAACGTGCCGGGCTGGGACGCATTTGTCGGCGTCAGCACCTGGCCCACCGCCGGCAAGAGCGACGTCGTGTTCTGCATGCGCGTCCAGATCTGCACGAGGAAGCGCGTCTGCAGCCAGGTGACGACATGGTTGGCGTCGACCTCGCGCGAGCCGCCAGAGGCGTCGCTCGCCAGGCCGGTGCTGGGCGTGGGGTCGATGGACTGCACGTAGATGGTCTTGTCAAAGTAGGCATAGAAGCCAAAGTGCTCCGTGTCGAGGCCGCGGTCGAACAGGCGCAGGGGCTGCTGAACGGGCTGGGGGTGCATCATGGCCGGCGCGCCGGTGCCGTCGGGGTTGGCAGACGGGCTGGGAAAGCCGTCGGCGGCGGTGCCGCTGATCGTCGGGCCAGTTGTTGTAGTCGCCACGACAGGCGATTTGGTGGCGGAGGTGGCTGTTGCTGTTGCTGCTGTTGGCGATTTGGTGGAGGTGGCCGTAGCTGACGTCGTCTTGGATGCTGTCTTGGTCGTAGACGCAGACGTCGAAGGTGCCGACGCAGACGACTCAGAGGACTCGGCATCTGCACGCTTGATTCTAGAGACACCTCTCTTTGTGACCTCGTTGGGCCCGGCTGTGGTCGTATTGAGCGACGCCAAAAAGGTAATGAAAAAGGGCGTCGGCTCGCCCGCCCTGCGGTCGGCCACAATCTCGTCGGTCGTGTTGCCGAGGAACCACATTTCCTGGAAGGACGGCGGCGACGGACTGGGCGCGAAGCCCGTGTCGAATTGTGCGGCAGATGTGCTTGTACTGGCAGCCGCCGTCCCCGTAAAGGATGGCGTCGGCGTCGGCACGGCCCCGTCGGCAATATCCCACAGCTTGGCGGCGCTGTTGTCAAACTGGATGTCGAGGAAAAACGACGGCGCGTCCGACGCGGCCGGCGCATTGGCCGCCTGCTGCTCTTTGGGCAGAGAGCAGCTCCACAGCGTCGTCGGCGCGACGCAGCCGTTCTTGTTCTGCGTGTTTTGCGTGCCGAGGGCCGTCACGCCCGTCGGGATCGGCGGGAAGTCGGTCGTGTTGAGCCAGAAGGAGTATTCTGCTGCGGTGGGACTTTTCTTGTGCCGGAGGACTGTGACAAGCACGACAATGAGCGTCACTACCAAAGCGACGGACCCAAAGATAGTCAGGCAAATCAGCCGCCGGCGCTTGCGGCTGGCGTGCCCCGCCTGGTTGCGCCCAAAAAGGCCGCCGCGCGTGGGCATGCACGCGCGGCCGCGCCAAAAGTTGTCGGCGTGCCGCCCGACGGCGTCTTCCTTTTCATGGCGGCGGCGCGTGCGCTCGACTTTAGCGGCGGCACTTGACGCGGGCATGGCGGAACCGGGCAGCAGCGCACCCGAGGGTCGGCTGGGAAAGGGCACGCCGGCGGCCGCGGCCTCGCTGCGTGCACCAGCCGGCGTCAGGGGCACGTCGGCCATGTGGATGGCGCCCTGTGACGTCATGGTATGGGCGAGGCCTGGGGACATTGGCCCCGGCGACGGCGGGAAGTTGGGGCGCAGGGGGTGGCCGGGCGGAAAGACGGCGCGGTAGCGGACGGCCATTTCTGGTTTGGAAGCGGGCTCGTACGGCGGCGGCGGCGCTTCGGACGGCGTGAGACCGGGTGTCATGCGGGGTGTCACGATGCGCTGAACAGGGACTGAGCGAGACGAGGATGCCACGGCCGCCTGATCGGGGGTATGGTTGGCATGGGCATTGGCGATGGCGGTAGAAATGCCGAGGGCGGGCTTGGATGTGCTGTTGCGGGTGGACTCGGAGCGGCCTAGAGCTGGAGGCGAAGCCGAGCGGGACCTCTTTTCCTCGGCCGTTTTCCACCACTCTGTAGGAGAGGGCAGGGCGGGGGTTGCAGGAGTTGTAGGGGCTGCCGGGGATACTGTTCTGGGCACGGGGACAGTCAAGGTTGGGACATTCAGAGGCACGGCGGGCACGGCCGGGATATACTCTCTGGCAAGCGGCGACGTCGCGGAGCCGGGCGTCAGGGGCGACACCTTGGCCATTGTGGGTGTGGGTGTGGCAGTGAAGGTTGGAAAGGCAGAGGCAGCCTGCTCGTTGAATGGCGTCTGGACATGGTCCCACCATCCCGAGTGGGTGGTATCGATGGTCGGGGCCAGTGAGCGGCGGTTTGTTGCTGTAGCAGCTGTTCTTGTGGTGGCAGTGGTGGCATTTGTGCTGGCGCGTGCGAGGCGAGAGGTCCTGCGGTAGGTGACCGGGCTGCCGTCTTCTTCAAAGAGGGTGATGGGCGTGTCGGCGTCGGCGTCGTCGTAGTCGAGCGTGTCCTTGGCCTTTGGTCTGCCTGCCGCTGCTGCATCGCGGTAGGCCGAGGGCAGACTCGGCACGGGCGGCTCATCTTGCTTTGTCTCGTGCGTGTAGTAGTGAGAGTACACGCTGGATGTGGCGCGCGCGGTGCTGGCGCGCGCGCTGTAGGGCGAGCCGTCGTCGGTGTCGGGCGACCACACGGACTTGATCTGCTCGGGGGAGAGCGTGGTGACCTGCTGGAGGGCGGATGTCTTTTTCGCGTTGCCAGGAGCAGACGCCGGTGCAGGTGCAGGTGCAGGTGCAGATGCAGGTGCCGGTGCAGCAAGTGACTTGGGAATAAACATGTCCATGGGCGTGTCGAGGGTGGCGGTGTAGGGGCTGACGGTGCGGCCGACGAGGTCGTCCTCGGGCAGGCTGATGCCGATGACAATGGGCCGGTCAGCCGGCGACAAGTCGGGAGCGAGGGCTACCTCCTTTCCTTTTTCCTTTACTTGCTTGTCCGTCTTGCCCGTCTTGTCGCCCCTGTCCTTCCGCCGCAGCCAATTCCAGTTGCCGACAGACGAGTCGGAGGGCTTTCCCTCGAGCGCCCTGAGAGCCGCGGCGTCGACAAACTTGCCGGGGGCTGTGGGCAGCTGTGCTGTCTGAACTTGTGCCATCTGTTTTTGTTGCTGTTGTTGCTGTTGTTGCTGTTGCTGTTGTTGCTGTTGTTGCTGTTGTTGTTGTTGTTGTTGTTGTTGTTGTTGTTGTTGTTGCTTCCTCAGCTTGGTCATGTCAGTCACCAGTCGGATACCGGCCTGGGCGTTTTGTGCCTTTTGGCGAGCACGAGACTTGAGTCGAAGAGGTTTCGATGTTGCTGAAGTAGAAGTAGATGTAGATGTAGATCTAGATGCAGGTGTAGATGCAGACGTAGATGCAGACGTAGAAGCCAGAGTCTGGGAAAAGGGCGGCTTGGGAAAGGAAGCGAGAAGGGGCGAGTCATCCTCTTCAATGGTGGCAAGCAGCGGCGGGCCACTGTGTGCGTCACGGGCAGCACCCCCATCACGATGCTCACGGCCGCCATGGCCACGATGTCCATCATCGTCGTCCGACTCGTCATAGCTCTCGTCCTCGTAGTCGTCCGGGCTGTGGACGTGGTCATGGCCGCCGTCGCTGCTCCAGTCCTCCCAGTCCTCGCGGCGCTGTCGTGAGTCACTTGCAGCGGTTGTGCTGGCAGCTGCAGTTGCAGGCGCTGTCTGGTGACGAGTGTCGTCGTCGTCAAAGGGGGTGTTGAAGGGGTTGCTGCCCTGGAGGGATCGGAGGTCGTTCATTCTGCCAGCAGATGATGTATTATTTGGTGTATATTGACGAGGTAGTGTGGAGGATTAAAATGGTAAAAAGTTTATGAAGTGAGTTGAACAAATATAAAGGAAAGTAGTAATGAGTAGAAATGGGTAGAAGTGAAGTGAAATGAAATGTACAGGAAAAGACGAGGAAATTCGAGGAGCGAGGAGATGATGACAAAGATGACAAACACAAAGGGCTATTGTTCGCGGGTGCTCAATAACAAAAGACGACAAGAAAGGAAGGAGCGCGCGGGGTGCTGAGGGACAATGCAGACAATGGCCAACACGCATTCCCGACAATGGATGAAACAGCACACAAAGCGACGGCGAAAGATGTAACGAGGCAGACGTGAACAAGTGATTAAAAGTAGGAGTGAGCAGGCGTGAACGAGTGGTGCAAAGGAGCCTTGCCGAACAAAGAGAATGTGAAAGTCTGAGAGATGGCGAGACCGGCAGAGAGAGACAGTCGAAAGGCTGGACAGACAGCAGACAATCGGGGTCGGTATGAGGACAGCGAGAACTCGAAAAATGAATGGATGAGAACGAATGAACAAGGCGATGCGTTAATGAGAGTTGCTGGAGAGCGTCGTCGTCCGCGATATCATGGTTGGAGGTAGAGAGCGGGAGTGCGGGAGGGTGACGAAACAGGAGGTGAGGAGGGAGGGAAGGAGGGAAGAAAGTTTGAAGAAGAGAAGAGGGAAGGAAGGAAGACTCAAACAAGAGACACGACGAAAAGAAAAGCAAAGAGCAGACAGACGGCACAGCACACAGACGTCGGCTGTTAGAGATGAGGCCGCGTCTTGGCCGGCCACAGGTGCGGTCGAGTAAGTACATAAGAATACGTAGGAAAAAGAAAGCAAGAGTGAATTAGCCGACAGTCGCCAACGGCCAACAGCCAACCAGGCGTCTACAGGCGATCGTGTCTTGTCCAGTCTGTCCTGAGCGTCTCGGCCTGCGCAATGTTCTACTTACACGCGCCTTCCCAAGTCGTCTAGTATTACTAATATTTCTGTAGTATCTAGTATTGAGTATTTTCAGTATTGTCAGTACTGTCAGCATGGTTTACCACGATGGGCAATTCATCCCGAAATGAACTGCACTCGAGACTACTGCATCTAATATTGGCTATTTAACGATATACCAACTGCACAACATCAACCTCAACATCAACATTGCCTGCGTCGTAAATAAGCGCCGCCGAGCTGGCCTACAACACTTGATTGGCCAGCTGCAGCCGCCGACGTTTGGGTGGGGCCGTCTAAGCCAGCTCAAATGTCTTGGGTCCTTGTCTTTGGGGGTCCTGCCGCTGTACGCTCTCCACTGCAAGCCAATACTCTAGTCGAAGGAGCTCAAACAACAAGCAGTCGTCGGCGCTTGATTGGGTCTGGCGAGATGAACAATATTGCTTTTTTATTATGGTATTATATGATATTATTTTCTCAAGTCGCGTCTTGCCGAAGCTTGTCGTTGCTGCCAATACTCGGCTATCAATATACCACATATACCTAGCTAGAGCAGCTAAAGAAAGAAGCAAGAGCAGGAAGCAGGAAGCAGCAAGCAAGAGCGAATGTTTACATAATCACGACCTCTTATACTCTACTCGAGCGGCTCTCTCTAAAAAAACACTCGGTAGATTGCTCATTTCTCCTCTCTGGTCTTGGCTCGTGATGCAATCTGCGGTGTAGTACATTACTTACATAGTAATACTTGGAGGGCGCTTAAGGCCCTGTTACTCTATAGAACGTGCTCAGTATGCCGGGTTACAAAAGGGCCGCGCCTCGTCGTCGCCATTGTCAGGCATTGCAGTCTCAGCCCAAGCTGCACCGTCGATAGCATTTGCTGTTGGGCACCGTATTGTGAAGCTACATAGTAGAGCTGTTCTCTGGACTGTGCCAGTGGCATGATACAAGTCGAGGAATATATTGATTAAAATTCAATACTGGGATATCAGACAAGTTTAATGTCATCGATTTTATATTAATACTGAAAGAGAAAAGAAATACAGAAATAAAGAAAAATAAAAGAAAAAATAGAGAAAGGGAGAAAAAGACTCAGCAACATCTATGCACAACTCTGTTCCTGACTACTGTTGCTGACCGTTGATTGTCGATTGTCGACCGTTGACCGCCTGACTCGCCCTCGCTGATCGTCAGACTGAAACAGTGATTTATTTGCGTGTGTTTACACACGTTTACAGCACTCTGCCTGCTAAACCCCAGGTTTTAGGGACAGACCCTCTCCAGTTTGTCTTGGCAGCGCTGCCAAGCCAGGACAAGACATTTAGGGCTGTCGACGTCTCTTCATCTTCATCTCCGTCTGCTTGCAAAGTAATGGTATCGCTTGTATTTATTATATATATAGATCGTCCGAGACCATGAGCCTGTGCTCATAACTGCCCGTGATTGCTCGTCAAGATGGCCTTTGGCTCATCAATCGTCGCATTGTCAATGACTCGCCTTTGGCTGTCACTCGTCGTGTTATCAACGACGCGCCCTTGGCTCGTCAATTGCTCATCATCGACTTAGCAGCATCCGCACGACTCCTCGCAGCCGCAGCAGCCGCACTCTTCAAAGAAGCCGCCGCGCATCGTGGGCTCCTCGGCCTCCATCTCAGGCTGGGCCTGGCGGGTCTACTTTGTTAGTCTTCATCTTCTTTGGGTTTCTTTGTTTCGGGCTTCCTCTTTCGGCTTGTTCACATACAGGCTGCTCGGTGATGATGCTGTCGTTGGCGGCAGCCATGGGCTGCTGCTGGTGCACGGGGATCTCCATGGAAGGCATTGTGGCAGTGTGGTTGGCTTGAGTGGTGGGTGTGGTTGGGTGGTAGTGGAAGAGTTGTGATGAAGAGAAAGGATGGAGACAGAAAGGAGAGAAAGAAAGAAGAGAAAGGGGAGGAAGAATCAAAGAGCGGTGGGAGCTTCTTATCTACCCCAGACGGACTGACTCTCAGGCCCTCAGACTGCAACTCCGACGCAACGCAACGCAATGGCAATGGCAGCGGCCATGACCACGTACGACGAGGGGGTGCGGGCTGGCTGCGGGCTGCTGGCTGGCTGCGGGCTGCTGGCTGGCTGCTCCCGCCTTAAACCGACAGGTGCAGAACCTGAATCAAGGAGGATCCTCCTATGCACTTTGCTCAAATTAAAGTTGATACTAGGAGCAGCTTCGTATTGGCAGAGCAGAGTACAGAGTAGCAGCAACAGCATGGCCTGCCATTGAACACACACACGGTATACGCTGATACATGCATGGATGCAAGGATGCGTCGGGATGGCCAGAGGGTGCCTTGGTCGACCAGAGGTATCGCCTCGCCTCGGTACAGTATCTACGTGTCGCATGCTCCGTGCTGGGTATGTACCGTAGTATGTACACACCTATGATCTCACCACTACGAGTAATGCACTTGCCGTTTGCAGTTGGGCTGCCGCAACTATCAATAAAAATATATAACGTAAATATAAAGTAAGATAGAATAAAACTAAAATAACGAGGCGCAGGCCACTCGATTGGGAATTGTCTACCCCTGCGTTTCGCGTCATAGCAGAGTGCGAGGACTGAGTCGGTGTACTCCGTAGTCTGTATTACTATGTACGAGTACAGAGTAGTTCGTAACCGTAGTCGACTCTTCTCCCATCGCCCATCGCCGAACACGATGTCGCAGTCGGCTGTAAGCTGCACAATGGCATTTCAGTCTTTGCAAATAACACTGCTCCATCTACAAGGCTGAGTGGTCGAGTGGAGGAAGCGAAGGAAGGAAATAGAAAGTAAAAGGCTGTAAAGGGAATAGAAGATTGATGCGTGGCTGTGGCCGCGTCATATCATCTGCAGCGCCTCTACTCTATATCCTCCATCGGGCTCCGTGCCTCTTTAACGTCGTAACGCCGCAGCAGGCACTGAACAAGACTGATAATAAGATTGATATTGAGATTGACGTAGACATGGATGAAAAGACTGGATAATAAGATTGAGAATAAAATTGACTGCGACTGGGCGCCGAGACGGCAAAAAGCTTATTCTATGCCGAGGCGATGCACAGCGGCACAGCTGCGACAGGATTCTTTCTATCATATTCTTATGAAAGAACAGCCACACTCAAGCAAGGACGAGGCGCAGGGGATTGGACTGCGTACTGCGTATTGTCCTCGGGCAGTGATTAGTAGAGAGCGGCGTGCTCAGTGTTCATGCAGGCACGTGCGCTGCAGTGACCAGAGGTATTTGATCTTATCTTACTAAGAGCAAAGAAAGATCATCAGTGCGACTCTCACCGTCTCAACAGGAGTGTGTGAGACATCAGAATCAGACACCCGCAGAGACACTCTGCAGCGCTAGATGCCATGGCAGAGGGCAGGCCGCGCACACAGATCGGTCTGGAATCGCGGATGGACTGATGGATCGTGATACAATGACGTCAACTGTTGATGCGAACGGCTTCCGGTCAAATTGGTCAAATTGATTAAATTGCCCAAATTGACACAAACTTAATAGAAACCAACTGCGTCATGGGAAACAATTGCATATTGATATTCTACTGTAGAAGACAGCCTCGACAAGAAGGTCATAGGCGATAGATGAGTAAATAAATAATAGAAGTACATTTAGATCGTACGAACACCACTCTAGACCAAATATGATAGAAAATGCAGACAAAGATCAGCACATTCCAAAAAGACTGTGCAGCAATCGATGTCTTGCAAACACAGGGAACGATTGCATCCGCAGAGACATGGGCTGGTTCTGTCGATTCGTTCCAGTTTGTCTGTACTTTGTCGAGATATCGCAACGACAACACTAGTCGTTTCCGCCATGATTCAGGGTTTCCAACAGCCTGCCGATATTGGCACGCAACAGTTGTCAATGCATACTGTAGTCCATAGCGCGCAACGGGCCGGTAAAGTAAAAGTACTCTTATAGTGGATTACATAATCAAATCGATAGCAGTCGTCTCACTCTCACTGTTCATCGACTACAAACACCGTGATCAAAAGAGGAAGAGCTAAAGACCAAAAGGGCTAGTCGTGATACACACGATGGCGTGAGACCAGCACAGTCAGCAACAGACCGAGATTTTATTGAGACATGTCGTGATACAGTAGCATCTTATCTTTCAACCCGATTAGTCATGGCATGCTCCGTAGGGGACTCCGTTTATTCATGACCACCAGCTCCGCAACGTTAAAAAGGGGGGCATAAAGAATGCGGTGCAGAGAAAAGATGAGAAAAGGGGCTGCATTATCTTATCAATGTAGAGGGGCAAAGAAAGGGGAAGCAGGGCGCAACGGTGAAGGTGAAGATACAATGTAGAGATAAAGCATAAGGCAAAAGGTGTTAAGAGGTAAAAAGGAGAAAGGGGTGTCAATGCAGGCCGGTGATTGGCCAGTACAGCTGTGCTAGCTACTTTTAACATGCTTTCAGTTTCCAAGCAGGACAGGGCGCTACTCATATGTATGTATATGCTAGAAAAGCCAGATTAGGCAACGTGTTGTTAGTAAAGGACAGCGTGGGTCTCTGTCGTTTGCTACAGTGCACTATGTAGTGCTATGTACATACATACAGTAGTACTCGTACGCTGACGGTCCCTAACAACCAATGCTGCCTGTGTTTCAGATACTTTGGATATTAAACGTCTCCATAGCTACAGACCACGGACAATCATGATACATTGCATCCCCATCCATCTGCACACAGACACCATCTCCATCCAACGCCCACTTTCAATTTCTCGTGTGGAGTTGCTGCAGACAGAGAACCTGTATTCGAGATGAGATGCGATGTAGGCTGTTATAGTCTGTACATAGTAGTCTGTCAGTAGTTTTGTGTAGTCTATTCTGTATGTAGTCTGCTTGTAGAATAGTCTAGTCTAGATATACTTTCAGCAACACCAGACACCAGAACGAGGCGGCAAGGTGAGCTGGCATATGGACGACGTCGTGAGTGATGAATGCAGCAAGTAAAAGTAGTAAATTTAAATCAAATACGCCGGTCTGGGCCACTGCAGCCCTGCTCCCCTTCAAACGGGACATCAAGGGAGCGCAACAATAACAATCGCCTTGTCTGCCACCTGTCTACCTCTGTCTACAGCAGGGCCAGACGTTGAATTACCCTCAGCTCGTTCAGGGGTCGTAGGGCATTACTCCGTAGTGCCGCAACACCACTGCTACATACTACACTACACTACGGAGTACACACAGAGGACTGCCGCCCTACGTGACGCTAGACGGAGCAAGGGTTGCTTCGTATTGCGAGCGCGCATCAATATTTCTGGCCCTACATACTGTAGTATTTAGTGCATGGCATCAATCCAGTATCATGCTAATTAAAATGCTATTGTTATTACACGTCAAGGGATGCTGAGACTCGTTGTAGATATTGTGTGCAGAGTAGACGGTACATAGCACTGCGATGCAGAGGGAATAAGAGAAGCTCGAAATAGAGTTGACAGCGAGTACCGGCGCAGGTGCTGGCGAAGTGATCTATGCTTAATGACTGTCAATTAATTTAGGGATATTTATGTTATATACTATATTATCCAAGCAGCGAACGCAGACTGCATGTCGACATTGACCACCTTTGTCGTCTTCTGCCCTGCTCAACCTCTTCATACCACCTTGCATTCTTATGCCACGGCAGATATAGATTACTGATACAAAGAAGACTGCAACACACTACTGCCACTACTATTGCCACCACCGCCACCACCACCACCACCACGATACACCTGTCATTGCATAGTACATACATAGTACATACATAGTATATACATAATATAGTATGATGCCATCCCCTCCGCCACCAGCCAAGCCCGCCGAGACGCATCACGACACTGAGGAGTACTACAGAGTATGTAGAGGCACATGCTACTGGACGGCGCCTTTCTCCATTTGCTAAACATTGCATCCCCGTCTTCTATTCGATGTATTGACGGCCAGTAAAAGTTGGACGTAGTGAGACCTGCCTGTCCCTATTCTTGTTTTCCTGTTCTTGTTCTGCTGTCCTCTCGTCCTTTGTCGATGCCGTGCTGCTATTGGCTGCTATTGGCTGCTGCTGCTCTCCTTCCTCTTTGGCGGCCATCCCAATCACACTGGTCTGCCCAGCATTCCTCATTCCGCTCTGCTTCCATGTATTACAGTACAGTATCTACGCTGTTGTCTCTACCCGTCTTTCACTTTCGGGCTCTCCGCGGTCTATCCTCAACCCGTGCCGGCTGATTCATGGCCGAGAATACCAGCACTTCCCTCTTCGTCTTATCTTTTTACAGATCTACCGATCCGACCAAACACGACCATCCTCGAGCTCAAGACGCAAGACTGCCGTCGAATGGTGGTGGCACGCTAATCAGCGCTAATTTCAGTGCTAAATTGTTATCGCAGCCCAGGTTCATTTTAATTTACACTGTAATGTAGTTGTATCTGTTCGTATTCTCTGTACATGGTAGAGACGCCCTACACTACTGCCGCCACTAACTTGACAGTGGCATGACAGCCGGGCAAAATACTCTGTAATACTGTACTAAATACTGCAGGGACAGCCGCTGTAAACAAAAACAAAACTAATTAAAAAAAAAAAGAGCAGCACCTTCCAAGACTTTTCCAAGCCAGGGCCTGCCACCTCTAGCGCAAACTTTTCCGTCTGAACCAACAGTGGTCCCTTCCTTTTTCTCTTTCTCTACATAGTAGACACTCTACTACTGCAACTGCAACTGCACCTGCGACCTGCGCCGCCAACACCCTCGTGTCCTCTTTCGGCTTTTTACTCTTCCACTGCGGTCTAGCCTGCTCCTGCTCCTGCTCCTGCTCACGCCGGCTTCCTCTCTTGCGCTCACTGCTACCTCACCACTTTGACACCCTTGACACCCTTGACACCTGCCTCCTATACGAGCTGTCCTCAGACCTCTTTCGACTCTTCTTTCGACTCTTCTCGGCTCTCCTCGCGACTCTCCTCCCCTCGACTCCACGACTCTACCGCCTGACTCCCACCCTGCACCCAGCTGTGGCGTCTGCGTCTGCATCTGCATCTCGGCGTCGTCTTTTCGTCCTCTAGTCTTTTTCTCTTTTCGTCTGCGTCTTTCGGTCTGCGTCGTCTTCCCTCCGGTCCTCCGCCTTCGTCTCTCCCAGACCGTTGTCTCGTCTGACCCGTCTCTCGACCTGCGTCTCATATTCGTTCCTCGTGTTCGCTCCCGCCCACTCTCACCTCTCCTCCTCCTCTCCTCACCTCCTCCTCTCCTCACCTCCTCCTCTCCTCCTCCTCCTCCTCCTCCTCCTCCTCCACGCCCATCTGCGACGTGGACCACCGCCATCCTGGCTTCTTCAAACCTCTCCACCGGCTCCTCGTCCTCCTTCAGCGACAGACCACGGACGCACCGTCGCCGCTCCTCGAGCATTGGTCCTCCGTCGTCGCTGTCCCTGGACGGCTCCTCGTCCCAGCACCTGGGCGTCAACGGCCGCCAGCCTCCTCTGTCGCCAATTCCTGGTATGTCTGTCTTGGGTCTTCTTGGCTTGTTATGAGTCTCTGCGTCTGTCTCTGAGTCTGTCTCTCTGTCTCTCTGTCTCTGTCTCTGGATGACTAGACGTCTAGATGTCTATATCCAGATGCCCATGTCTCTGACTGAGCTCACTGTCTCAGCAAACACCGCCATTTCATGTCCTCTCCTCCTCTCCTCTTATTACCCTCGGTCCTCTTCTTACTCTTGATCCCCTTATTGTCTTCACTCCTCTTTCTGCTTCCCTCCCTCCAACCCTCGCTAACATCCAGGCACTCCAAACATCATGTCGCTATCACGGAGTCCGTCGCCCACGCCCGGCGGCGGCTGGTCGAGCCCCGGCCTCAACATCAACGGCAGCGGCCGCAACAGCCCCAAAGCCTTTGAGGCGCGCACCTCCAACCTGAACTCCAACGCAAACTCACACGCCGGCTCACACGCCGGCTCGCCCAATATGCCCCAGTCCAGCAAATACCCGTCCTTCTCGACACAGAACCAGGGCTTCTTTACGCGCCACATGCGCCAGCTGTCCAGCAGCCTACCACGATTCACCGACTCCATCCCGCACCACGGCGTCTACACCGAAAAGGACAAGCCAGTACCGGGCTTCAGCGCCGGCAGCTACAGCAACAACATGCTGGGCCGCATCCAGCTGGCCTATGCGCGCACCAGCAAAAAGGTCAAGGTGCGCACACTCGTCATCTTTGCCCTGCTGGCCGCCATCTACATTTTCTTCCACTCTCGTAAGTCTCTTAATCTAGCGATTTCCTTGTTGATACACAAAAACCTAACACAACAGCCCTCGTGTACCACTGGCGGAGAGCGTCGTTGCTGGGCGGCGGCGAGAAGTTCGTCATCATCCTGGCGGCCAACGTCGGCGGCGGCGTCATGGAGTGGAAGGGCGCGCGCGAGTGGGCCATTGAGCGCGACAGCACGCGCAACAAGAAGCGCTATGCGGAGCGCTGGGGCTACGATCTTGAGATTGTCGACATGAGCACCAAGAAGCGCTACGCGCACGAGTGGCGCGAGAGCTGGGAAAAGGTTGACTTTATCCGCCAGGCCATGCGCAAGTACCCCAAGGGCGAGTGGTTCTGGTGGCTCGACCTCAACACCTTTGTCATGGAGCCGTCGTATTCGCTGCAGGACCACATCTTCAACGAGCTCGAGAACAACATCTACCGCGACATCAACGAGTACAATCCCCTCAACATCAGCCACCCTATCAGCGAGGTCTATCTGGACGACGTGTCGCAGAGCCCGACGGGCGACGGCACCGCCGAGTCGGTCAACCTCGTGCTGTCGCAGGACTGCTCCGGCTTCAACCTGGGCTCCTTCTTCATCCGCAAGAGCGAGTGGACGGACCGCCTGCTGGACGTGTGGTGGGACCCGGTGGCGTACGAGCAGAAGCACATGGACTGGGAGCACAAGGAGCAGGACGCGCTCGAGCAGCTGTACACGGCGCAGCCGTGGATCCGCCAGCACATGGGCTTCCTGCCGCAGCGCATGATCAACAGCTTCCCCGAGGGCGCGTGCTCCGAGAACGGCGTCAACAGCCGGTTCCACTACGAGCAGGCCGACCGCGATTTCCTGGTGAACATGGCCGGCTGCGAATGGGGCCGCGACTGCTGGGGCGAGATGTACAACTACCGCGAGCTGTCGTACTACCTGAACCGGTCGTGGTGGGAGCGCTTCAAGGAGGATCTGCTGTGTGCGATTTGGTTCAAGCTGACCGGGCAGAAGGTGAAGTTCTGAGCGAACCAAGCGAAGCCAAAGCGAAGCCTTCGGCTTCGCTTTGGCTGAGCTCGACCGAGCTTGGCTGAGCTCGACCGAGCTTGACTGAGCTTGGCTGAGCTCGACCGAGCTTGACTGAGCTTGGCCGAGCTTCACCTGGACGGCCGAGCTTCACCTTGACGGCCGGGCTTCATCGAGGCATCACAACCACCCGCGTTCACGACCTGACGACCCGACGATTCGATTCTCTCCAATCCATCGACTCAGTCACGACTGATGACTACACTTTTTTTTCACTCTCTCTCTTTTCTTTTTGACTTTCTACTACATTCTCCACAACTTCTGCACACTTTCTACACACTTACACTTGGACATCTACATTTTGACTCTGCGCCGGATGGGATAGACTACTTTGGGGGCGCGGCCCGGCCGTGGTCTGCCGTGTCTTGTCTCTGGCGCTCACGTCAGAACAGGCCTGGCCATGCCGCGCCATGCGTTTTGTTTTGTTTTGTTTTGTTTTGTTTTGTTAGTTTTGCTTTTCTAGTTTTAGTTCTTGTCCATCTTTGTTATTTTGCTGTTTTGCTGTTTTTGCTACTTTACTTTTTGCTGTTTTAACTATCTTTCTATTGGTACATCCTGCTTTATATTTGCATTTATCCTTGCGTTTATCTTTGCATTTATCTTCATTTGCTAGTCTACTCTTGTCCCCGATTCTGCCATCTTTGATTCGTTAACATATTTTCTTTTCTTTTCTCTTTTCTTTTCTTTCTCTTCAATTCTTTCAATCCTTTCAATCCTTTTCTTTCCAATTCTTTCTATTCTTTCTATTCTTTCTATTCTTTCTATTCTTTCTATTCTTTCTATTCTTTCTATTCTTTCTATTCTTTCTATTCTTTCTATTTCTTTTCTACTCCTTATTTATTTTCCTTTCTCTTCTCCTTCTCTCTTCCTTCTTGTTGTCGGACACGGTGGCCGACTGGTGGAGTTTGCAATTGATTCTATATTTATTTCAAATCATTGTCTCGATTGTGACTAATTTGTCTTTCGCTTAGCTATTTATCCTTCTCAACCGTCATGTTTGCGTACGTTTGCTGCTCATATAATGTCAAATATAATCCTCCAGGCTGTACTACTGCGCACGCCATGCGATGCGATTGCTGCGGGCGGATGCTATTGTGGTCCAATGGCGTCTTTTGTGCATTGCGTGTAAGTGGCCACGATCCACCCAAGCACAAAGCACAGCCTCGTCAGTCAGCCAAAGTTAAAGTATAGTCAATAATAGTCACATCTCACACCAAGTCGAAAGCAGAGTAGTTATTGCAAAGTAGAGTAAATCTTTGGTATTGGACAGCTCTCTGAGAACTGGAAGAATGGAAAAAGGTGGTTAAAAGGAGTGTAGAGAAGAAGAAGAAGTAAAAGGCTATCTACAGTAGAAAGTAAAGTGTAAAGTGTAAACAAAAAGGGATCTCTCTTTGGGCGAACGGTCAGCAGCAAGAGGAGAATCAATCTCAGACTCTTTTCTGCTGAGAGGCCGATCCAAAGGGTCCTGGGTATAATAGGGGGAAGAGAAAAGGAATTGTGACGGGGAAAAAAAAGAAAAGAAAAAGAAAAAGGTATAAATGGCCAAGATAAAAACCAAAGATGTGAAAGACCCCCAAGATCATAAAAGATCACACAAACATATCAGAGCAAAACAAAAGACAAAAGACAAAAGATATAAAGCAGAGAACAGGAGCTGGGGAATGATGTGGTGTGGTGTGTGTGAAGTGAAGGGCAATGCTGGGAAGGTGAAGTGGCTTTTTTTCTTTCTGTTTTTTTTTTCGTGGTTATTGTTTTATTTTCATCATTTAGTCCTTCGGCTTATGCCATAAAGGGCTGGGGAACGAGACCCTCGCGCTTCGGCGTCGCGGCACCGACAGCGCGGCGCGCAGGCGAGTAGGGGGCATCCCGCTTCGACGACGACGACGACGACGCATCGTAGACGCGCAAGCTGTTGATCAGCCAGTAGGCGTCGACGAGGTCGGCGCCGTTGTTCAGGATGTAGTCGTCGCACGTGTCCGCCTTGGGCGCGCAGGTGGCGTCCGAGTCCCAGACGTTGCCGGCCCAGTCGCCGCAAAAGGTGGTGTCAAAGATGATCTGCTGCGAGGCAAAGTTGCTGTCAATGTCGCAGCCGGAGAAGCGCGCGACGGGCGTGCCAAAGTCGTCGGTGTTGGGCGCGGACGCGGCAGAGCCGCCGACGGCGAGGTTGGTGGCCATGGTGGAGTTGCGGGCAAAGAACCAGACGGAGATGGCGTCGGACGCGAGCTCCATGACGTAGACGCCGCCGCCGTTGGCGTTGAAGCCGGCGCCGTAGGCGTTGGTGTTGGTGGTCTCGAGCGAGCAGCCCTCGTAGCCGCCGTCGGCGCCGCAGTCGACCGAGGACGCGCCGGTGGAGAAGACGGTGTCGCTCTGGGAGCCGGTGTTGGTCATGGTGCAGCCCTCGGAGGTGTGCAGGGTGATGGAGTCTGTGGTCTGGCTGTTGACGCCCTCGATGATGTCGATCTCGCCGTTGGAGGGCCAGTTGGGGCCAAAGGTCCAAAAGGCCGGCCAGACGCCGCAGCCGACGGGCATGTGCTCAATGTCGGCGACAAAGAGGCCCTTGTCGTAGGTGTTTGTGCTGCTGATGCGGGTGGAGCGGCGGCCGGCGGTGGGGTTCTCGGTGCGGTAGTCGACGCCGAGGTAGACCATGTTGTTCATGTAGCCGGCGAGGCCGGCGCTGCTAGCGGTGGCGCTGTCGACATAGTCGACAAAGCCGTTGGTGGGATCGGTCTCGTCGAAAAAGGTAAAGGACGACGAGTCGAAAAAGTTTGTGTGGTCATAGGAGTCCGTGACGGTGTAGGTGGTAGCCTGGGCGGCAGCCAGCAGGGCCGAGAAGGCGATAGCAGACTTCATGATGTGGGTAGGTGTAGATGTGGGTGAGATGAGGTGTAAGTGTAAATGAAAATGTAAATGAAGATGTAAGTGAAGACGAAGATGTAAAGAGGCAAGTAGTGGCCAGCACGACTTGGATATATACGGGATGAGAAGCGATGAGTTGGCGTATGAACAGGTCGGTGTTCGGGAGGTGCTGTTCAGGGTCGAGGTTGGTGTTCAGAGTGTTGGTGTTGTTGGCGTTGTTCAGGTTGCTGGGTGTTGAGTGTTGCTGAGATGATGAGACGAAGATGAAGATGAGATGAGAATGAAGTGAAGGACGGGCAGACAAAAGACAAGACAACCGTTACTTATAGAAAACAGGCAGATGCTAACGATGGGCAGCCGATGGACGTGATGCTCAATGCGGTCAGCCTTGTCGAGAAATGACGATCTTGCTAGAGAGTAGAGAAACTCTAGAGAAGGTAGGGAAGGCAGAGAAAAGAAGAAAAGAAAAGAGGCCAGACGTTCCAGACGGAGGATAGGCAAGCAGATGTGAGACACGAAGAGGCCTCAAGCGTTGCTTTTTGGGGGTTTTGGTAGAGAAGGAAGGAGCAGACGTAAGAACAATGGCTGTGGGAAGGTGCGCGGTGGACCCTGGGACCTGTGCAAGGAATGTGAATAGTCTGAATAGGACGAGGAAAGAACGAGGAAAGAACAAGAGAATGTCCGAAAGAGGAAAGAAGGGTAGGGACTGGAATGTGGTTGACAAGGTTGGTAATGAGTGGCAGTCGTAGGGGTCAAGTATGTGCTGAAGGAGAGTATGTATGTACAGTCGAAGCGAAGAAGAACAAGTGAAGAACAAGTGAAAAGGAAAGAGCAGAAATAAGACACAAGGAAAGCCTGGATCGTGGTCGTTGAGTGAGGACATTTCACAGGATGGCTGGAGGGAGGAATGCAAGTGTTTATATAGGATGGTGGATGGTGGATGGTGGATGATAGATAAATTATTATTAGAATAGATAAAGAGAATAGAGAATAATATGAGTGAAAAGAAAGAAAAAAGAGAAAAAAAAGAGAAAAAAAAGAAAGAATACGCAGACAGACAGAAAGGGTGGGCGGAGACTCTGGCCCGAATGGGCGACTGACGACTGACTACGACTGCACTTACACCACCACTACCTCATTGGGCCACGGACGCTCCAAACGGCAGGCAGACTGCAGAGAGATCTGGGCGTTTGTCGAATCGGGCAGCAGCCGACGCGGCAGTCTGGAAGAGCATGTACAGAGTAGAAAAAGAAGAAGAGAAAAAAGAGAAAAAGAGAAAAGGATGGCAAGGATGCATGCATAGACTACATTATGCTTAGAACAAAGACTACAACTACAACTACAACTACAACGACGACGACAGAGCCGAGGACAAGACCGACGACATGGCCGACTCCTACTCTAAAGAGGGGATTTGATGAGAGACGGGATGCCGGAGAATAGACGAGACGAGGAGACGGAGATGGGAGATGAGAGGGGTGAGGAACAGAAATGGTGAGGGAGGATGAAAAGAAGAGAAAAGAAAAGAACAAAAAGAAAAGAAAAGAAAGAAAAGAAAAAAAGACTTTCAGGAACCAGCCGGGCATCGGAATGTTGCCGGGAACTGTCTAGGAGTCAGCTTGCGTGGTGGGCAGTAGACAGAAAGACGGAAGAAAAAAAGACAGGAGACAGAATGACAGAAGACAGAAAGACGCTACGCTACTTTTACCAAGGGTGCCTGTCGATCAGCAAAGGATCCAATGGTGTGGTTGACATTGGACATTCGATAGCTTCTTGGAGTTTTGATATTAGATTACTGGATGCAGAGGAACGTGGTAGCCGCAGACGTTGGCCTAGTCGCTGCGAGGTATCGACGGTTGCGTCGGACAGCACTAGGAAGAAAGAGGGACGAAGAGACAAAGAAGAGCAAAAGAGCAAAGGAGCAAAGGAGCAAGGAGCAAGGAGCAAGAGCGCAAGAATATCAGACAAAGAACCGTCAGGGTCTGCGGGCCGCACGTCAAAGAACAGTCTGTATGCATCTACATAGTATAGCCGCCGACAAAGAGTGCAGACGGTGGCAGAGATGGAAATAGATACGTCTATGGGCAGCTGTTTACGGTTGCATAAAGAGGAAGAAGAAGAAGAAGAAGAAGAAGAAGAAAAAGAAGAAAGAATATAAAAAACAATACATAAATAGAATACCAAGAGTATGCAATAAAGAGGACGCGGTCGAGTGGCCAGCCGAGCAGAGAAGATAAAGAAAAAGAAGAAATAAATCGAGATGACACCGAAAGCATCTGACAGACATCTACACATTCATGGCTTCTGGTACAGCATCAAATTAAATCATAATCATACTACAAATTCAGGGACGGGTTATCAAACTGCAGAGCCAATGGCGATGCCCGGCGAGAGCGTGATGAAAGACGAAACGATGCCGGACTAGCAGGAGATGAAGAGGCAAGGAAGGGAGCAAAAGGAGAGCAAAGGAGAGCAAAGGAGAGCAAAGGAGAGTAGAAGGACAGTAGAAAGGACAGCAGGGGGGAACGGAAAAGAAAGCAGATCCAAAAGTCTAGAGCCTCGGGTAGAGTGACGCTCTGGAATGCGTGGCGAGAGGCTGTACATTCCAGTCGTTGCGTGGCATTGGATATGCTGGGTTTGGACTAGAGGTTGTGAGGCAGAATACAGAAGCAGTATTCGATACAATGAAACAAGAAAAACGAACAAGAAAAACGAATAAGAAAAACGAACAAGAAAAACGAACAAAACCGAACAAAACCGAACAACGAAACAATACAACGAAACAACGATCTGCGCCTGGCCGCCAATAGACTGCCATCCTGCGCTCAGCTGAAGTGAGTAGACGTCTCATCGCAGGTAATGGCATACGGAAGACTACAAAAGAAATATGAACCAAATATCAAAAAAAAGATAAACTAAAGAATTAAACGCCATCAAATACATAGTGTATCGTAGACGACTAGCGCGGCCCACCGTGTGAGGATGCGCAGACACAATGCGAGTACCGTCATCCATTGGCCACCCGCCGGCAGGGGTCGCTGCGCTTCAATAGCACGCTCAATAAAGCTTACTACTGTACGTAGATATGTATAAAAAGGGAAAGACGGGGGAGACGTGTGTACATACATAGTAGGCGCCAGAGACTTACTCTGTAGACTCTTAAAAAGGAAAGAGCGTGCTCGCGCCTGCAGGCGTAGCAATGCTTATGCGTGCTATTCCATATTGATACTATTGAGGGCTCTGTACTATGTAGTGAGGACGTGTACGGATAAACTCGTGGGCCCCGCAGCTCTTGCCTCTTATACGGACCCCTGCAGAAAGAGGCGACTTGGAAAAGGAAGATCAAAGACGAGCGTTATGTGCATGTTTAATTACAGTTTGCTATCTAACAGCAGACACAAAACGACACAAACAAAGACAACGGCACGGGTGAGCCGGCACTCGTCACGACTCGAGTACAGCCTGTGGGAATGTCTTGCGAGAGACGACCCCTGACGAGCCGCAGCCAATGGATCACGGGCGCCTGCCCTTTTTGGAACTGTCTTCTCCTATCAGAAAGAACCTGGCTAGAACCTGACTAGAACCGCAGGGTCGCACACCCCTGGATCACTCTGGATCGCGCACTCTGCATCGCTACTGGATCACTGCTGGATCAGTACTGGATCGCTCCTCAGGGATCACAGTGATCACTCCCAATCAGGAAGGACGTTTCATGTTGTAGCGTGTACAAGTGGCGTCTGTAGTCTGTACGGGGTAGTCTGTAGTCTGTGGTGTTTGGTGTCTGATGTGTTTGTATCTGATGTATCTGGCTGATCTGAGAAGCATAAAAAATCACAAAAGGGATGAAACGAAACATTGACTAGACTAGAGCAGATACGACGCATATCGGCGCAAACCAGCCGGCAACCAGCTCTCTGTTGATTATTGCATGCGACGTCCGAGTAGAAACGTTGCGTGTGCTGAGAGAGGATTGATAGTAAGAGGGCGAAAGCGAGGGTCGTCGTCTGCTAGGACGCATACGGTAGGTAGAATGGATGCAGAGGCCAGGAGGAGGACTTGCTGTCGATCCCTTCTTGTTGCGTCACGGATGAGCGTTGCGATGAAGCGCCGTGTCGAAGAAGGCGTAGAGAACAAAGAAAGAGGACGACGACGGAAAGGAGGAAAAGGAGCAAAAGGAAGAGAAAGAAGAAAACAGGACAGATCGACGGAGCAGACAGCCAGCCGAAGTAACAGCAGACGAACTATGGGCGTGGCGCTGAGACTGTAGCATTCCTCTCGGCCCGGGTGCAGGTGCAGAGGCGGCAAAATAGGCGGAATGGCAGGCTAGAGAGGGGTCAGGAGGGCTACATGGAGAGTAGACTACTATGTACAGAACGGGAAAGGAAAGGAAAGAAGAGGGAGAAAGAGGAAGGAACGCCTCTGGTCGATGCTGGCCGGCTGCGATACGCCAGCGCCCACTGAGCGGCTACGCAGCGGTGAGCGGCAAGACAGTCTGCAGTCTGCAGGCACACAATCAAGGAAGAGCCAGAGAGTCGGTTAAGCAGAATGAAAAAGAACCGAGAAACAAGAAGAATAAGAAACAAGAAGAAAAAAGAAAACAAATGCAAGTCACACCAGGGACAGATGACGACGTCTGCATTCCAGCCGGTGGTGGCTGGCAGTCGCCGTGTCAGTCGCTGCAGTGTCGCAGCCTCGGATGCCAAGACCAGGCGTTAGACCGGCTGTGTTAGTCAGGAATAGGCAGTAATTGGCCAGCAAACTAAACTGGCTGAAAAGATGCAGCACTGAAAACCGTTTGCTCGCGCCTGGCCCGACACTGGCATTCCCATATCTCGCCAACAGCCACGCGGCCTCCGGTCTGCTTGGATTCCGACTTTAACTGCCAGCCAGTTGTTTAGAGGTCTAGGGAGGCTAGAGTTTAAGAGGGTCTACAGAGTTTAGAGTCTAGATCGTGGACAAGATGCAATGTGTAGAAAGGCTTTTTTTTTTTTGTCGGGAATAAAGAAGAATAACCCCCCCAAAAAAGAAGAAGAAGAAAAAGAAAACCCACGATAATCCTCTTCCAGTCTCACCGTCAAATCCTCAAAACAATTGTCGTCGTAATAGGTGACGATGTCCCCGGAAACGGGTAGGGCTGTTGCGCGGCATGTCAAAGCCATGTCGATGCCACCGGCATGTAGAAGAAGTACAGTGCAGTAGCAGTAGTAGTAGCAGGAGAGAATGGCTCGGCGTTTATGCGAGTATTTACATCTCGCCACAGCCGCATCAGGGTCGTCTCCGAGGGCTTTGCTTTCGTGTAGAATGTCGTCGTTTGTCTTTTAGTATCACAATAGTCTTTTAGACGGCCATGCCAACGGTCCTCGACTGCCACGTTTTCGGATGGATTTTAGGAGAAAAGTATTTCATTATCAGAAAAGAATTAGTCGTCTCGGCTGTGCTCATTTACTTGATTGAGATGATCAGGGTTGATGTTCTCTGGACATCAGGGTCGCCGCCAAAGATTGAATCCGGCCGTGGTAGATTCTCTTCCCTAGAGTGAGGCCCTTATTTTCTCTGTCGCACTCGACGGCTTTCTTCTTGGTATGGCTGCCATTTCGAGACTACTAAAAATGGATTAAGATATTCTATTTAAAACAGCTTTTTTATAAAAATAATTGAAAGGAGTCCCGATTAATTTTATCAAGTTATTATATAAACTGCTAGTATTCTAAAAAGACTCCGGTGAGTTCTTTATATGGTTGATATTTTCAAAGATAATTATATCTGAGTTGCCAAGTTATCCCATTATCATCGTGACTGTTGATGCCCGTTTAGACATTCTGGCAAGCCATTGGCATGGTCTGTTTCATGTATGATACGTTGGCCGTTGGCCATACTCGGTTGAGTGTTTCATTCGATAATTTGTACAATGAAGTTATACAATGATCTATACTTGATACTACGATCAAACAACAAAGACATGCCGAGACCGCTCACGTCGATTCTGCTTGTACACCCTGAGCAGCGTGAACCAGCCGTTGACGATGTTGAAGCCTCTGCATACGATATCGCGGCCACCAAGATCCTGCTATTGTGTATACTAAAAGAAGGCTAACAAGACGTCGTCTGAACTCCAATCGCAGTAGTCCATCTGAACTCCAACAACGCGGGACAGCTCGCCGTATATGCTTACAGCGGCTCCTAGTTTGCCCTCTACCAGGCTCCATCTCCCGCCCTTGTGCCGCGCCAACAAAGAACCTTTTTGAGCTTGCTTAGTTGTTTTATATGTACTACTAGACTGTCAATATCGTCGGATCATTGCAGTGGCAGATGCAGCTATAAATGCTTGGCATGTCGTGGTCATCAAACCAGACTGCAGCCAGTCTATAAACAATCTATAAACACTCTATAAACAGTCTATAAATCAATCTCATCTATCAGTCTAAATACTTTCTGTAGAATACCGTCTCTGCAATGGGCGTCGCGTAGTAGGCCGTCGTCTCCGAAAAACCCAGCTTCGCATACAGCCGCCGCGCCGGCGTCATCGACGCGAGCGTGTCCATGACCATCTCCGTGTACCCCAGCGCCGCGGCATCGCGGATGGCGCGCCGTGCCAGGGCCTCCCCGAGCCCCGTGCCGCGCGCATCCGACCGCACATACAGCCGCTTCAGCTCGCACCTCGCCGCGGGCGTTTGCGAGGGCTCCCCGCAGAGAGGGAGCGGCCGGACGGCTACGCAGCCCATGGGCTTGCCCCGGGTAGATGCAGCACCAGCCGCCCTTGCCATCAAGAGCGCCCCGCGCGGGGGAGCATACTTGCCCGGCAGGCTGGCGAGCTCTTCGTCAAACGACTGGTAGCCGAGATCGATGCCGAGGCCCTGCGTGTACTTGCGGAAGAGCTCGGCCACGTCCTGGAGGTCTTGTGCGGACGTCGCGTAGTCGATGGTGAACTCTGTCATTTTTGTGTAGTAATAGAAAAAGGAAGAAGAATGAAACGGAGTTGAAAGCAAAGATAGAATAAAAGTTTAAAGTGAGGTTAGAAGTAAGGTTAGATGTGAGGCTCGTTGTGAGGTTAAGTGGATCACGTGGGCCGTCTGCGACCAGCGATCTCGAGATTTTCTATTTGGTGATCTGGGGTGTCTCTCAAAGTCAACGTCAAGCATTGTCAGCGAAGATGGATTTCTCATACTATTCTTTCTTTTTCATTGCAACCACTTTAAAATGAGCAGGGCTCTGCGTCTGTCGCCAGTGCTCGCCCGCGCACGGCCGAGCCGGCCACCCTTTACCTTGACGGCGCCCAAGTTTCAGCTTGATCTTCACCATAACAATACATCCAGACATATCTCGTTGCCGGCGAGATGTTTCTCTGTAGGCGCACCAACAAGATCAAGTTGTGCAGAAACTGAAGCCAAGGAAGAACAAAAACAAGAAAGTGAAAAGGGAAAAGAGAAACAAAGAGAAAAAGAAATTGAGCGCTGGCCAGACAGTCTCGTGACCTTGGCCATTGAGACGTCGTGCGATGACACCTGCGTGGCCATTCTCGAAAAGGAACGGGAAAGCGACAGCATAGGCGGCAGCAGCGGCAAGAGGATCACCAGGAGCCGCCTGCTCTTTGAAGAGCGCATCACCGCCGACAATCGCCAGTTCAAGGGCATCCACCCCTTGACCGCCGCCGTCTCCCACACCACCACCCTCGGCCAGCTCGTCAAGAAATCACTGGCATATCTTCCGCATTCTAGTTCGACGAATACAGGCTTTGCCAAAAATACCCCCGACTTTGTGTCGGTGACCCGCGGGCCCGGCATGCAGTCGTCCCTCGTCAACGGCCTCGGCGTCGCCAAGGGCCTCGCCCTCGCCTGGGGCGTGCCGCTGCTCGGCGTCCACCACATGCAGGCCCACTCCCTGACGCCGCGCCTCGTGTCGTCGCTCCGCGGCGACGGCGACGGCGACGGCCACGGTCACGACCAGCACACCGCGCGCTTTCCCTACCTGTCCTTTCTCGTGTCCGGCGGCCACACCATGCTCGTCCACTCGCGCAGCCTCTGCGACCACCGCGTGCTCGCCGCCGCACACAACATCGCCGTCGGCGACCTGCTCGACAAGTGCGCCCGCGCCCTCCTGCCGCAGGGCTACATTGACGCCGCCGAGGCCAGCGCCGGCCGCAGCCTCCCCTTTGGCGCGCTGCTCGAGTCGTTTGCTTTTGCTGCGGAGGCGGACTACAGCTATACGTCTGAGTATAGATACCCCCTCAAGCGGCGCGACGAGATGGTGCCGTTCCAGTCGCCCTACGGCTGGACCGTGGACCCGCCCCTGGGCGCCGGCGCCCTGCGCAGCGCGCTGCGCTTCGACTTTTCCGGCCTCAACGGGCAGGTCAACGTGATCGCCGAGGGCTTGGGCTTGGCGGCAGGCGCCAGCGACGACGAGCGCCGGCTGCTGGCGCGCGCGACGATGCACCAGGCGTTTGAGCACCTGGCGAGCCGGCTGCTGCTGGCGCTCAAAGGCGGCGCGGGCGGCGATATCAAAGTCAAAGATGTCAAAGATATCAACGATGCCACGTGCATAGTAGTGTCGGGCGGCGTTGCCAGCAACGGGTTTCTGCGGCATGTGCTGCGGTCGGCGCTGGACGTGCACGGCTTCGGCCACCTGCGCGTTGTGGCGCCGCCGCCGGTGCTGTGCACAGACAACGCGGCCATGATTGCGTGGGCGGGCATGGAGATGTACGAGGCCGGCTGGGAGACCGACCTTGGCATCGGGCCGATCCGGAAATGGTCCATGGACCCGACGGCCGAAGACGGCGGCATCATCGGCATTGGCGGGTGGGTGAAGAGGGAGGGGATGTAGACACGACTTGAGTATATAGATCACGATACCCACAAACACATAAACTTAATAGATGCATACAATAGATGATAGAATCGCCATGTATTTGTATTGATAAAAAGCAAATAGACATACAAAGACAAGAGACACACAAGCAGCTTGCTGATAAGTGGTTTAGGGAACTGCTTCTCAAATGAACCCCGTGCAGTCCATCTACTCCAGGGCGCTCGTGACGTTGGAAAACTCGCCCCGCTCCAGCTTGGTCTGCCAGAAGATGGGGTTCGTGTCGTTGAAGCCGTGCTTGACCCAGCCCTCCTCCTTGACGTGGTACAGGTTGATGAAACCGCCAGAGTACGCGTCGCGGTGCGTCGCCGCCAGAATGCTGCGCCGGCCCAGCTCCAGCGCCTCCTCCGTCGTCAGGTCGTAGCGGTACTCCGCGTCCAGCACGCCGTACGCAAACGTCTGGCCGGAGCCCACACAGAACAGGTTGCCCGCCAGCCGCGTGCCGTCCGAGTCCACATAGTACAGCGCGGGGCCCTCCTCGGGTGTCACGCCCGCGCACATGGTGCCCATCGACAGGCCCATGCCCTTGTAGCTGTACACCAGGTTGGCCAGGATCTTGGACGCCGCCGCCACCGAGATGCGCCGCTTGTGCCGCAGCTCGTGCAGGCGGCACTCGCGGCCGAGCCACGCGAGCCAGTACTGGCAGTCGGCGGCGCCGCCGGCCATGGTGCCGAGCAGGCAGCTGTTGATCTCGATGACCTTCTTGACGGTCTGCGAGGCGATCCAGTTGCCGGCGGTGGCACGCGAGTCGGTGGCGACGATGATGCCGCCCTGGAAGCGGAAGGCGAGGGTGGTGGTGCCGTGGGCGATCTTGATGGGGCAGCTGGGGTTGGAGCGGTCGTCGGTGACGGCGCGGAGCCATTGCGCGGGCTTCAGCAGGGTTAGCAGGGTTCCTTTTGGCAAGCAAGGACAAATGTTCACAAGAGACTTACCTGGGCTATCGGGGGCATGGCAAACTTGTGGGAGAGGCCCGGGATGGAGCCATTGTAGTCGAACTCGTCCTCCTCGGCGACCAGATCGTCGGGGTTCTGCTGTGCCGGGCGGCTGTATCGGGAGACAAGAGAGTTCATCGTGATGTGTCTATCGTGCCGTGTATTGCGGATCGTGTGTCGTATATCGTAAACGTTGTCGATGCCGTCGGTGTCGAGGTGGATGTCGTAGTCGTCAATGCGTCAACGTCAAGGACACGAGAGAGTGTAGAAAAAGTGGAAGTAGACAGAGAAAAGCAAGTTGTAGAGCTGGAGGACACCGGTTCGCTACTCTGGGCTGGTGGTGATGCGGCGGTGATGATGCGGCGGCGGTCGTCGTCGGATTGTATGGGTCCACAAGCACAAAGAGGCACCAAACAGCGTCGACAGCTCAAGGCAGCTCTGGACGCGTGCTTGAGCTCCAGGCGGGCTGGTGCTGCTGCCAAAGGGCGCTAGTTAGGTAAGCTGGTAGCGTGCGAGTACTATGGAAATAGTTTAGAAATGCACTGTTCTGCACATGCTTAATCATCTTCGTTTCACGTGCTAGTGCCTCAGGCACCAAAACGCTCTATAATGCAACGGCTCAAGACGTCAACGGTCTTGACAGCATCATCAGCAGAGTCTTGACTGCAAATAAGCTGTCATTCATTTCATTGTTTCCAGTCAGGTTTACGCACTTGGCCTGACCTGGCTCGTTATGCAGGTTCACTGAAATAACAACCTTGCATCCGACAAACGCTTGACCACCTCTTCAATAGTAGAGTCTTCAGTAGAATAAGATATCTGAAGTCTGACGCCAACTCCCTGATGCCAGATATTGCTGTTTGCAAGTACTACTACATATATAGTATACACAGCGAACAGATCTCAAGGGCACACATGTACCTGTACAAAGTAGAGGATCGAAACCTGGCACCAGCGTCGAACCAGTTCCTTGGCTTGACCGGCAGTGGCAGTAATTTAAAACAAATAGATTTTTCGTCCCAAGCTTAAAGATGCTGGAAGATTACAGAGAACAAGTGTATTTATGAGAATAGACCTAGAGCATGCACTTCCTAGGGGGCTTGCAGCCGTGCGCCGCTGGTGACCTTCTCCATCTTATATGTGCATAGTAGAGTGGTTTGGCCTGGCCCGGTTGGCGGGCATAATTGGAAACAATGGCTTTGAAACGCACTACAAATCTTATTTCTATTTAATTCTAAATAATCATTAGACACATGAATAATACACCCAATACTAGCCAACATAATGATGCGCATTCTTGGGCTGATGGCGCAGATTGCCCGCCACAGTCCTGGCCCCGTAGAGAGCTATGCTTCATTTTATTTTAGATGTATAGTGCAGCTTGTTGTCTGCCTATCTACAGTACTCTACCCAGAATCGTATTCATTCTGATTCCTGAGTTCTCGTGTTCTGCAAGCCCAGTCGATATTTTCGGCTAAAGATCACGTAAGCCATCATGAAGTAATCAACCGTAAATTCGAGATTGGAGTTGAATACGAACTGCTGCAGTGTGGTGCGTGCCAGTCGCTCCTTCCCCCTTTTCTGCCTCTGCTTTCCTCTCGTCGTCATTGGCGCCTGCCGCCCGTTAACGAGCCCTTAACTCACCTCTACCGTCTATGCATGTACTGTAATAGAGGACAACTCTTTGTAACTGCCCTGGGCTAGTCCACATTAGTCGTCCACTGGGCCCGCTAGAAGATCTTCACGCCCCTTCCCACTCTGTCACTGTACTGTAATGTTTCTCTATTTGATAGGACAGATACGCTGTGACTGCTGCGCGTCTGCCCCCCTTTGGCCTTGGTCGTGCCTGCCTCACACTACTTAGTACATACATACATAGTACGAGTCCACACTAGATACAGTACATAGCTGTACAGCGTAAATACAGTGGCTCCCACCGCCATTCCACAGGTACCCCCTTTTCGCCCCAATTAGCCCCCTTGGCCTGGCGCACGACCTGGATCCAGAGGCACGACATTTGGCATTTGGCATTTGGCATCTGGATTTGGATTTGGACCTCTGGACCTCTGGACAATCCGACCTTGACATTGACACCTCGACACAGCCAGTCTACAGCGTAGCCGTCACGCAGCCGCAGCCAAGCTCTGTCGACTACAAGTCTGCCATACTGCAATATACACGCCCCGGCTTTCGGTCTGCCAACTCGCGGCACTTTCGATTTTCTCTGCCTCTCGGCTTCTCTTCTCTGCTCTCGACTTCCCACGACAACCCTCTGGGAGGATATGCGTTGACGCGATAGCTTTATCCAACACATCCTTCTTACCACTCTACCGACCACCAACCATTATCAGACACCACCACACCACAACCGACCATGGCGCGACCCTTGGGACCTGTCCGCCTAAAGAAGGCGAGCCCGTTCACCATCATCATTGGCGGTGTGCTGTGCATCTTTGTCATCTACTTCCTTGTGGCGTCGGGCGGCTCGGGCGCGGTGTCGGCAGCCCGCAATGCCAATGCGGCCTCGCACCCGCTGTCGCCGCCCACGTCGCCGTTCCGCAAGGCGGCGGCCAACGGCGGCAAGGCGCCGCCGCCGCCGGTGACGCGGTACAACATGAACAGCGTGACGACGACGGGCAACCCGATTGAGAACAAGGAGCACATTCTGGTGCTGACGCCGATGGCGCGGTTCTACCAGCAGTACTGGGACAACCTGGTGAAGCTGTCGTACCCGCACGAGCTGATCACGCTGGCGTTCATCCTGCCCAAGAACAAGGAGGGCAATGCGGCGACGGCGGCGCTGCAGGCGCAGATTGCCAAGACGCAAAAGTCGAGCGACGAGAAGGAGCGGTTCAAGAGCGTGATCATCCTGCGGCAGGACATTGAGCCGCCGCTGGCGTCGCAGGACGAGGCGGAGCGGCACAAGAAGGAGAACCAAAAGGCGCGGCGCGCGGTCATGGCCAAGGCGCGCAACTCGCTGCTCTTCACGACGCTGGGCCCGTCGACGTCGTGGGTGCTGTGGCTGGACTCGGACATTGTGGAGACGCCGCCGTCGCTGATCCAGGACCTGGCGTCGCACGACAAGGCGATCGTGGCGCCCAACTGCTTCCAGCGCTACATCAACCCGGACACGAACAAGCTGGACGAGCGGCCCTACGACTACAACAACTGGCAGGACAGCCCCGCGGCGCAGGAGCTCGCGAGCAAGATGGGCCCCGAGGAGATCCTGCTCGAGGGCTACGCGGACATGGCGACGTACCGGTCGCTGATGACGTACATGGCGAGCGCGGGCGAGAGCGAGCACCAGGAGGTGCCGCTGGACGGCGTGGGCGGCACGGCGCTGCTTGTCAAGGCCGAGGTGCACCGCGACGGCGCCATGTTCCCGGCGTTCCCCTTCTACCACCTGATTGAGACGGAGGGCTTTGCCCGGATGGCCAAGCGGCTCGGCTGGAGCGCCACGGGCCTGCCCAACTACAAGGTATGTCTTTTTTATAAAATGTATCGTGCATGACAAGACTGCTAACGCTGACAAACAGGTGTACCACTACAATGAATAGATCAAACGGACCTGAGGTGCCGCTGCCGCTGCCGCGGGCCAGCACATCACTCAAAGCCACACCGTGGCTACGACCGTAATGAATCACCAAAAAACATTCCTACTCATCTTGTTACATTTGATTTCCATGGGCGATGACGGCACTGGGTCGAGAATGCTGTGCCGTCTTGTGTCTGTCTGAGGACAGAAGATGGCAAAGCAAAAGGACCAAAGACGCAAAGACGCAAAGACGCAAAGACGCAAAGACAGAAAAGACCATTGGATCTGCAGAGCATGAAGCCAGGGCTGACCGCTCTTTGCTGTGCTGTCTGCTGCATCGTGATGTCATGATGTATTTGGTGTCTCTGATGACGGGTGTCTTTGACGACTTTGGTGTCTTTGATGTCTTTGATGTCTCTCGATGTCTTGCTGTCTCTCATGTCTTTCCGTCTCTGTTATTGCTTACTGTCATGTTCACTTAATCATAGAATGCTCAAGGCATATTGCTTATTTTTATTATTATTTCTATCTCTTCTCCCTTTTACTCGACTTGTTATTTTTTCTTCCATATTCTCTTGTTCTCCTATTCTCTTATATCTCCATCTCCATCTTCCACCCTTTACCCCCCATTCCTTCATTCCTCATCTGCTTCTCCTTCTTTCTGGTCCCGCCAGGTATTTATATTGGTCCGAGGGAAAAGGCGTATTTGTATATTACGAAATGGGTTTTGTTGTTTGTTTGCTTGTCTTTTGGTCTGTTGTTTCCTTGTTCTGCTTGCAATATATTACATCAACCAACGTCCAGAGTAATGAATGTAGTGAGTGCAGTGAGTGTAGGTGACCAGTAAATGAGCGGCTCAACTGGCTATCATGAGCTTGCCATGGTGGTGAAGTGACGACGAGCAACGCAAGTAGTATACCGATCCAAGATGGCATCATCCGTCAACGTCTAGTGAACATCCCAACATCACGACAGCCGCAGCCTCGCCGCAGCCTCGCCCCAACGATACTCGAACGCACTCACTCCAATGACTTGTTCACACGCCCTTCACGTTAAGCTTGCTCCTCTGACAGCACTGCCTTACTCGACTCTCTTTGACACTTTTTGACACTTTTTGACACTGAAGAACCTTGTTGGCTACATCTCACTCCTCATCTCACTTCCTCATCTCACCCCCTCCTCACTCGTTTGCGTCATCCTCTGTTTGCCATCACCAACATACAATCAGACGGAGTGTCTTCCAGAAGAGCACGAGGCCTCCCTCTGAGGTATAAAATAGAGGCCTTCCCTCCTCCTCTTCCCTCTCTCTCCTCTTCTTACATTTCTCATCATCACTCCAGTGGCCACAAGAAAAGGCCAGCTTTGTGGGCCGGGGCCGGCGGCTACTATAATTGACGTTATCAGAGGCTACTAGCAGCAGCCATGCAAATGGTATGTTCCGGGGCTGATCCGGCCCCGGCCGGTTGATGATGTTGACAGCGGCCTTGCGACGATCCCGGATCCTGCCTCACGTCACTGGCGGTCATGCTGACTGGCACCGACAAAGAGATCGCCCTCTCTATCTCCACAGCCTTTGACAAACCTCTACCATCGGTTTTGGTCGGTGTTGGAAGCTCGCAGGGCGCCCCGTTCATGTGGCAGCCGACGATGCCGTTCGTTTCTTTGGAAGCAACAACGAAGACGGCAATGATCACACGCCGTGCCCCCGTCGCCGTGTGCGTGGCCCCCAAGGCGGACATCAACGCCCGTAGCGGGTCGCAGCAAGATGGCTAAGCAAGACAATCACGCCAGCACGCTCGCAAAGCTACGAGTGTGTCGTATACTGGCAACCTGATAGCGGCAGAACCCTCGCTAGGGGATCCATGTCCAATGATGGGCTGCCGTGGAGCTGCCTATGGTATGGCACTCTGCGAACTGTACCTTGCATCGGTGCAGTCGAGCAGGTGGGAGTGCGTCTCTCGTCGTCTTGTATAGAAGCGAGTCTTGAATTGTGGTCTCGACGGCTAACCGAGTGTTTGGAGTTTCTTTCATCCTCGGGCCTCATTGCACCCATGCAAAAAAAAAATCTCGGGGGCATGAGAGTGCAGGCGAGCTTAGCTTGTCCTGCAGCGCCAGAGCAGAGCACTGGTCGCAACGGCTGGCCAGATCCTATCTATTCCCCTGGCGACGCGAGTCTTTCAGAGGCGGACAGAGCCGCTCTGGCATCGGGTGCAAGCAGCTCGCGGCACTGGGGGATCACGGGTCTTTTGCTCTGGGCCGGCAGCCGCCAAACACAGCACGCGACATCATCGTATGGACCGGAGGGCTCGCGAAGAGCTGTGCATCGGCGCCACGCTGTGCGCTAAAGTGGCCACAAGCGAGGCTGCCGACGGAGAACACGATACAGAGTATCCTAGGGCACTGCGTCTTCCACGACAGCATCCTGGCAGGCGAGCTCGCCCAAGTCTAAAAACACTCCCCGAGCCATGTCTAAGCAATACGCCAGGGATATCTCCCTCTTTGCCTGGCGTCTACGACGACTACCAATCGTCAAAAATCAAGAATCAGCACCACCAATGCACATACTCTTACCGCCATAATTCTATCGCTGCCGCGCGCCCGAAAACACGGGAATCAGCCAGGTGGCCGGAGACATTGTCGGATGCACAGGCTGGACTGTCTCGACAATGGAGCCGACGTCCCCGTCGTGCGATCCTTCTGCAAGAGTAGATGCAGCCATAGCTGGTCGACAAAATTGATCGTCTGTCGGCTGCGGTTCTTGTCCGTCGCTGCCCGACGCATCAGGCACTGCCGTCGGGGCGCCGCTTGCTTTCGGGATGGAGCTATCTGGCCACCCAGGCAGTCCCGGGAAAACCTATGCAGCGAGAGCCAACCATGTGCAACCTGCCAGTGCCAGCAAATCATGGTGTATCATGGCGTGGCACCCAATATAGATGTTGGTGGCCATTTGTGTGTGGTGCCCGCCTCTGCGGATGCTTCACGGTCGCGTGGCGAGTTTTTATATACACTGCTCAAACGGGAGTGTCGCTCTCCCTGCAGGCAGGATGATGCAGTTAATGCCGGGATCATATGGAGAGGCCGCGGTTTCCGAGCAGAATGATGCCAGCGGGCGTGTCGAGATGGACTCGATAGCTGGCATCCGGCAAACCGTTTCCTGCTACACGATCCCGTCATCGGGAAGGGCCGCACACTCGTGGCTGCAGATCCATCCGCGCGCCGCAGGAAAACTCTTGGATACGATTGAGCAAATATCTGGCTCGGCCCCGTTCCGTCGACGGTTGAGGGCCCTATACACCGTCAGCAGGGGTTTGTCTCGTTAGTAAGAGAAACGAGCAAGCTGCATCGACGTGAGGGATCGGACATTACACAACTCTTCTCATCGTACCGGCCGAGACAACCATGCAATCCATCTTTGGGCCGAGGAAACGGGCTGTCTGTCCGCTGTGCTGCTGCTGCAGTCGTGGGCTCTTCCAAGAGTGGCTCGTCCACATGCGCCAAGTCAGGCTGCCGTCCGGTGAGTGCCTTTACGATCCCATTCATGAATGTTGCCAACTTTCCCAGCTCCCCGCCATGCTCGCGGGAGACCTTGACGTGTATCTGCGCTTCGTGCGGCAGGTGGAGGACCTCTGCGATCCTGCGTCGGGGCGGAGCCGCCGCGAACTCCGCTATCACGGCGACTCCTGCTCTCGGATAATTTCAGAACAAGCCTCGACGTCTCTCGTCGTCTCTGGCATGGCCTGGCGCACTGGGAATCATACCGTGTTTCCATCGGCAGCACGGAAAGAGGGGGTCAGTGTGCAGCCAGAACAGCGGCACGTGCCGCCAAACGACCTGCGAGCACCTAGCAAGAACCTGTCATATCGAGACTCCGAAATGCGGTTCTATTTAGGTCTAGTCTTGAGAGCTCGAGATATCTGCCAGCCAAGAAAAAGAGCACCCGGGAGATGTGAAGGGAGACGTGCTCCGTCTTCTCGCGGCTGCTGCAGTTACGCTGCAGTATCAGAAGCCTATCAAGTGCCTGCTATCTGAAGGGCATGCTTTCAAAACCTCCGCTTGGGAAAGGAATCACGGCCGAGAGCAGCGGTACAGTAGCCGTTGTCCGCGAGGGTGTCTTGCAAGGAACACATCAGCGCCCAAACAACAAAGGCCCGACATGCAAGGCATAGCTTATCTTCCAAGTCAGCGGGCCAGACACAGTAGGTGCTCCAGCAAATGAAGACAGTCTTGGAGGACAGGATGCTAACAGTCTGTGGCAGTCCGTCGTTGCTGGGTAGCACTGCAACATGCATCTGCGTGAGGCCGCACTCAACATGCGAGGCCATCTTATCACGCAGCTTACCAAATAAACCGAAGCGATCTCCACGGCTGTCGGGCTTCTCTTCCGTCCTGCCTTTTATCTTACGCTGCGATCCCTGCGGTCGTATCGAGCGCCACGGCTCTCGGCTCACCTACCAAGAACATCGACGCTGCTTGAGCAGGATTAAAACGGTGACATCCACTGTTGCCGCACATGCTGCGTGATCAGCTCCGAGTAGACTCAACCAAATCGCCGCTTATCCGCAGGAGCGAGGATATCCTGCCAAGGCTGCAAGACGGACGGTCTCTGTTTGGTCTACCATGCAAATTCACGCGATGGAGAGACGAGATCCGACGACCAAGCGAGGCTCATCAGAGCTTCTTATCGCAGGCCTGCCACGTGCATTGGGAATTTTTGATTCGTATCGTCGAGAAAACACGAGCGTCGAGACCAACAGAACACGGCGAGGCCGTCTGTACAGATGCACATTCCGGAAGCCGATCAAGACAAACATCTACGGGAGCATCTGGGCTCACAGTTACGGAGTTGACGGCTGCAGACCTGGAATTCGTTGGGGATGCTCTCTGGCCACAAGCCGGAGACAAAGAGGCGCACCACCTGCCGGTACTCGGATAGATATATTCAAATCAGGCGTCGAAGGCTGGCGATCGACAGTCTGACGCCACTGTCTGGTGAATTCCGACCGCTGGGCGATCACGGTGCCTCCCTGCTTCCGCGACGTTGCTGCCGGCCGCGACAGAGACAGCGGCCGTTGCCGGGAAAGCCAGCGCCGCAGGGGACAGCAATAGCGAGCATGATCACCGAGTACGCCGAGCTCAAGACACCCACCAGCGAGCGTGGTTTATGATGGTGGTGTTGCGGGCGGCGGCGTATCCTGCGCCGCCCTCTTCCAGCTTTGGAGTGCCCGCCCCATCGATGCAGAAGGACCATGTCCCTCTCGTGAGTGCTACTCCAATCCTGAACACGATAGACCTCCCCAGATCGGCCTCATTTCCGATGGGAAAATCTTCCACTTTTCACCAACGTTGACAATCTTTGCCTCTTTGCTAGCCGAATCAAGCAGATGGCCGCTGCCACCTCAAACGAGCAAGTCTTGGAAGTCTGGACGCAATGTCTCGCCGGAGACGCACTGAAGTGGTTTCACCGTTGAGCTGATGGAACACGACCGCTTCGCACTGATGAGCACCGACCATCGAACAGCCCAAAAGACCGCTTCGGAACCCCAGTCGCAGACTGCCTGCAATACCTCAAAGACACCCATATCACCGTCCGCGACGCAGCCGACGGCGAGGAAGAACATTATCACCTTTCGTCAACACAAGTGGTGGCCAAATCCAAGGCCTGCGGCACGGATATCAAAGCGAGCACGCTTGCCTCGGCCACACCTACGCCGACTGCTGGACCCGACAGTCTGCTACAGTGACGCTCCGGTCCGCATACGACCTTGGACCGCTGGATATCGACCATAAACCGGACTGGCCACCATCTTTTGGTGCAACGATCTCGTTCCCTGCGGCCGCATCTGCCGTCAATCTCTGGGCGAGCCTCTGGCTAGACCGGCACAGAGGCGATGGATCGGTTTCTAAAACAGAGCACCATCGATGCTACCAAGAAATAAAATCGTTGACGAGAGTTTCAGGCAAGGTACACCGCCTGAGAGAAGACGATCACGACGGCTGCCTCCGAGCACGCAGCGGCCGTGCCATCTGGATGCGTTCTTTGGATGTCTATAAATATCTTTAGATGTCTATAACAATCCGAGACGGGCAGAAATGCAAAAAAACAGTAGATCAGAGTATGAACTCGATCTGCCATATCCAGGGCGAGGACGCAGCATGCCCGTCCAAGGTACATCAGCTGAGACGGAGTCTGGACATCCTGCAACGCAGACAGCAGGCAGTGAGCTAAGCCGCCTGCGATCGGTGCACCACTAGAATCAGATGGAGAGCATCGCGCTCTTGTCGTCTACACTGGCGCCAGCCTCGCTGACAAAGAGGTATAAAGACGGCGACCTATCGCCCCAGGGGCACAGGGATTCGCCTTTGTTATCACTTGTAGGTTTTGCCTGGATAACGAGCGCCTCTGCTCCAATTTCTCGGGTCCTGGAAACCAGCCGCCAGCTGGACAGAGCACGCCCGCAACACGCGGCCTCGTCTGCGGACCGATCCACAGCAGTCCAAAGCAATGGACTCGTGGCCTATCCAGGGCTGCATGCACTGGCAGTGGCGAGGTCTTTGCTACATCAGATCAGGCCGGGTTCGATGCAGCGCACAGTCCAAGCGATGGCAAGCGATGTCCATCAGCAGACGGTACGCTCTTTTCAAAGTAGTCCGCCTACCATGCGCATCGACAGAGAGCCGCTCGGGAGGGAGGATCAGCAGACTGAGAGTGCGTGCTTGTACGCGCACCGTTCTCAATACTCTCGCAGGAACATTGTATCGTCGAAACAGCGGCGTATCTCGACATCAAAGAACAGATGTTAACAGCGGCGACAGCATCACGAGCAGCACGCCGTGTCCAGAGCTCAGCGCAGTCACAAATCACCAGAGGCACCTCTCCCAGCGGGCCACGCACGTTCTGGCTGGATTAATGACATCGCTCCGATTCGGAGGCGAGCAGGCGGACATTGACGATTTGAATCTTTGGAGGGGTGTCCTCGAGAGTGCACTATCCGAGCCGTCTGCCAGCATGCCGAAGCAGCGATACAGCGACAGTTATCACGGGCGAGGTGTGGAGATGGTACATCCAAACCGAATAGTGGCGCTGGGGTAAAAGGATGGTGCCAGATCCAGCCGTCCGCCGGGTCTGTTGCAAGCGGTGAGCACAAAGATGTATGCACGGCGATCATCAGAGCTGTGCCATCTGCACGGCACGGCACGCATACTGCCGGCAATACGCCGCAGACCCTAAACCACTGCTGCTACTGCTTCAGCATCCCCGGCCCTACCACGAGAAGACGGAGATGCATATCCATGCCGGCGTCGCCAATAACGACAAAGGATCAAAATGCTCTGTCGATCTACGCGTATTAATCGTCGCAGCATGTCCCAGACTGGGCTATTGCTGTCCATAACGGCACAGCAACGCCAAGTCATTCTACCCGACTGCCAAAGGAGACGCCACGTCTGCTCTGCCAGCAGCACGGCGGCCGTTGATGCAGACAGAGCCAGAAACACCTCTTCTTCTCTACTGCAGCAGGCTGCCTCGTTGGCTGTACACGACACCACGGGTCCAGGTTGGTTGGCACCAGTGGACCACCAGCATCACGACGGCCGCTCGCGGTGCACACACGTTTAGGTCTCGCTGTAAACCCCAGATTGCATACGCTGCGCCACGGCCGGCACACACTGTTCCCTGTTTCAGGACACAAGTCAGATCTTGGGCTTGTCGCCGCGGCCCAGCGGCCTAGGCCATTGACGGGCATCAACTGGAGAGCGAAAGATCAGCCAGGCAAGACGCAGGGCTGCTGCACTGTACAGGTGGAAAGTTGCTAACAGGATCACGGCCTGTTCCATTGCCGACTACATCGTCGCGGCAGACGCCCGTGGCGCCCTCAACAAACTATCTGCTATGCCAGTCCTGCCGCTGCAATGTTTTCAAAGCACATTTATCAAGCAGTGTCTGGTGCGCAGGACGCGGCGGTGCTCGGCCGAGTCGCATCTCCCCATGAAAGGGAGATCCAACAGCCGCGATCAGGAAGCAAAATTATTCTATCTTGAGGAGCTGGTGCGGCCGAGCTCGGTCGGCATGCAGCCGGCAGATCACGGGCGCGTACTTGCCAAAGCCGTGTCGCCCATGAGAACGACACCACAGTTCCTATATCGACACGCCGGGACCAGAGTGCAGTATAGAATGCGGCGGCTGCTGCTGTGCTCGTCTTCTGCCTGAGCCATGAAATCGACGAGTGGTCTAGTCACGCTGGCAGCCGCCATCCTACCGGTCTTGTAGGCCACCGCCCCCAGTGGCCTGGCCCCTTCTCGTCCGGCATTGCCGCCGGTGGCCGGCCCGAACCTAGTAACCCAGATCTCCCACGGACCTTGAGAAGCAGCACAAGCACAAACTTTATCAGTGCCGGCCTGCGCTACTGTAATCCGCCCGGCCGCGCGCCACGCATGGTTCATCCGCAAGGCAGAGATCTGCCAGGCCGTTCCATAAACGAAATCTCGCCCGTGGACATTGTAACACTAGCACGCCGGATCAAATTAAAATGCTCAAGTTGCATAGCATGCCGCCCCAGTGCCTGCGTTTGCAAACGACGGGCCGATTTGATCACGAACGCAGGGAATCCACTCGCCAGCCGAAACGGATTCTCCGATCATCTGCGGGCAGCGGCAGCCCGCACGCAGAGCCGCAGAAGACCTTGCAAATCAGTACTCGCCGAGGAAGAATCCCCTCCGCCAGTATCTCCAGTCCGTGGAGACGCCATCGGCAGCGCAATGTCAGACCTGCCTCGAGAATCAAGCAGGAAAGGGTCGCGTACGGAGATCCATTGCTTAACAATTACCAACCACGAGTTATCACGCAGAGTCGTGGCGAGCTAGTATGCAGACCAGTCTGAAGTCAAGTATCAAACTGCCAAATCAGTGATGGTCCGGAGCCAAAGTATCATATCCTGCATACACGCATTGGAGCATCTATTGCCCATACACCACATCCGGGGCGCCACGTCCCCAAAGTGTGGACTCGGCGCCTGGCTGGCGATGCTCTGAGCTGGTTTATCGTGCAGCTCATGAGAAACAGCCGCTGCGCCCGCATGGCGACTGGTCTGGAGTTTGACAGCACCACACCCAAGGAACGGTTCGGCATCCCCCATTAAAGAGTGGCTACAGGCTGCGATGGATGCCACAGCTGATCACCAGAAACACCATTAGAGCTGTCTACTATACGTTGTACTTTTAATCACTGGACGTCTATCGTGGGCAGTAGTTTAGAAATGCAATTTATTGGTCTTGATGATCGTATGACCCGCTGATGCTGTAGATGTGTAAATGGTCATCGTAGTAGAATGCAATATGTACAATGGTATATATACCGCGGTGTTGTCGTCGCTGTGTCTGTGCTCGCCCGCTCGCCCGCTCGCCCGCTCGTCCGCTCGTCCGCTTGCTCTGCACACGCCACGGCTGCCGCCGAGATTCGAGACTCACGGCTCACGGCTCACGGCTCACGGCTCACGTTCTCACGGCTGCCGCCGCTCGCCGCCGCCGTTTGCCCCCAGCTACACCCCGTCGTACCGCTCCTCTTCGCACCACAGCCGCACTACCCGCGCCGCCCCCACATGGTCCCCCGCCCGCAGCAGCGCCGCAAGGTCAACGTTCAGCGGGCTGTCCGTGCCCGGCGTGCTCAGCAGCATGCGCACCGCGCGCACGCACGACGCCACCGTGAGCGCGGGCGTCCAGGCGGCCTGCAGCAGGTCGAGGCAGACGGCGCCGGTGGCGAGGCTGACGTTGGGGTGCATGATGGGCGTGGCGAAGCGGACGGTGGGCGGCTGGTTGGGGTAGGCCGCGGGCACGGCGATCTCGAGGCGCCAGCGGCCGTGCGCGTAGCCGCCGTCGGTGTCGACGCCGTTGAGCACGGCCTCCCAGCGGAACAGGTCGCTGGCGTCGCCGGCGGGCCCGAGGCGCTCGATGCCGCGGTTCGGGTTGTTTTGTTCGATCTCGCTCTTCTTTGTCTTTATCTGTGTCTCCCCCTCCGAGTCGTCGGTCTCGACGGCCTGGGCCAGACTCGCGGCGAGCTCTTCCTGCTCGGCCTGCCACGTGTCGAGTTCGCGGAGCAGCCGGCGCGTTGCCGTACGGGCGGCCATTGTGTAGATGGTCGAGGAGGTCTGTAGATTGTAAACGGTTGTCGCAAAGCTGTCGTGAATCCAATGTCGAGTCGGTGTGATGTGATGTCTACATAGTATTACTTGTTTACGATTGGCCTTTTTCCACGTAGAGGTGCGCTTGTGCCTTGGCCCGTGGCGCCCTGCAGCTGGTCGCTGTGGAGAGGAGACTGTTGTGGGGCTTCTCCGCACTTGGTTAGCGATTGGCTTTACCGGAGTACTACGTAGATACACACGAGACACTATGTACAAAGACACCACTACATAATCACAAGTAGAGTCCTAACTATGTATGATGGCTAACCGTCAATTGCTAATAAATAGATAATCAAATAATCAATCGCTCCCGCCTGCACCAGAATAAGATGGCCGATACGGCAGCAGAAACACAGCTTTTATCGTTTCTTTTATGCTGCTTTGCTGCTTTGCTGCTTTGCTGCTTTGCTGCTTTGCTGCTTTGCTGCTTTGCTGAAACTGTAGCCAACACGAGTCGGCTCGATAGCCGTGGACTGGCAATGATTGATAGAGAAGAATAGAAGAAATAGAGTAGGAAGAATAAAGAATAAAGGAAAAAATAAAGTAATAGAGATGAAGGAAATAGACGGCAAGGAAAGTAGTGAGAGTAGTAGGCAAAACGCAATGACAAGATACAGACGAAAAGGAAATGGTAAAGATTGAGGTAGATAGTGAAAAGGAAAATAAAAAGAGAGAGAGAGAGGCAAAGAAAGGGTGCGTAAATGGTCGTTCGTTAATAAATGAGAGACAAGAAGAGTTAGATAGGAGATGAGAGATGAGAGCTGAGATGAGAGAGAAATAAGATGGAGAGAGAGAGAGAGACAGAGAGAGAGAAGAAATAGGAATAAAACCGCCGTGGTTACTCCTCTTTGCGCCAGAACTGCATCATGCGGCTGAGCCGCTTCGTCCGGCTCGACTTGTGCTTCTCCGCATCTCCACTCGCCGTGCTCGCCGTGTCCAGCGGCACTTCAATCGACAGCTTGCTGCGCTCGCCGTGCGACGTGCTGATCAGCCGGTGCAGGCTGGCCAGGCTCGACCGCCGCCGTCCAAACGCCGTCGACGTAAACGACGCCGGCCGCTCCATGCCGCGCGACGGCAGATACGCGCGCGGCTGCGGGCCCATCTGCGGCATCTGCGGAACGTGCGTCTGCGTAGGCGGCATGTGGCCCATTGCACCCATCTGCGTCTGCGGCATAAAAGGCGGGCCCTGCAGCGCCGGGTACGACACGTGCGGCGCGCTCTCGCGCGTCATCGTCGAGTTGCTGCTCGTCAGCGACGGGATATCGCTCGAGATGCGCACCTCCGGGCCCGGCTCGCCGAGAAGCAGCGACTGGAAGTTGTTGACGTTGCTGTCGTCCGTGATCGACGACGGCGCTGTCGCCAGCGAGATCCGGTTCGCATCGTACGACATGGGCGACCGCGGCGACGACGGGAATGCAGACGCCGACGTCGGCGCCATCGAGTACGGGCTCACCGGAGCAAGCGATGCGGGAGTCGTCGTCGCCAGGTGCAGTGGGCTCACGTCCACCTGCGCCAGGTCCTTGCCCTTCATCAGGCGGCCCGGCGAGTGGATCGTCGAGTCCGACGACGACTCCATCGCAAACTCGCAGCTGTCATTGTCAAAGTCCTTGTCGAAGCTGAAGCCGTTGTTGATGCCTTCGTTGCTCATGTACCGGCCCTCCTCCTCCACAATCACGTCGTCGTGCAGCGAGCTTGCAGAGTACTCTGACTTGAGGCACATGCTCGGCTGTGTCTTGTCGTCGTCGCTCACCCCGCTCAGGTTGCTGCCGCGCCGACTCAGCGCAATCGAAGACGTCGCGTCGTCGTTGCCGCCGAATCCTGCAGACGTGAAATCAAAGTGCCCGAGGCCGCTGCCGCTGCCCTCGCTCGATGTCACGCGGATGTCAATGTTCGAGGACCGCTCCTGCAGAATCTCGGCTGACCGCCGCGGGGGCACCACACTCGACGACGAAGAGGCCGACCGCAGCGACGACGGCTTCGACGTGCACTTTAGCGACGCAGAGCACGACGCGTTCACAGTGGCCGTGGCAGGAACAAGCGTGGCCGGCGTGCTCGACTTGGTCTTGCTGTTGTTGCTGCTGCTGTTGTTGCCGCCGTCGTCATCATCCTCTTCGTCCTCCTCAAACACGTCCGCCATCGCAGTCGAGCTGCTGAACCGCGGAATGCCGGCCCGGTTGAAAGGCGGCATCTCGGGTGCGCTCTCCGCGCGCCGGTGCGAGTAGTGCATACCGGGGCCCGAGAACCGTGACATGCCTGCTGCACTGTGCAGCTGTCTCTTCGACAGCCCGCCTGCACTCTGCGCCGCCTCCCATTCGTGGTTCAACGGCAGAGGCGTGTTGAACGGGCCAAGAGCCGCGTCCAGGTCGATCATCGCAAGAGACGTATCCTCGTCCGGAACAGAAAACGACGGTGACGGCAGAGGCTGCCACGTAGCAGACGAAGGGTCGCGAGGCTCCGACGGTGAACCAGAGGGGGTAACAAAGACAAGCGGTGGTGGAGGTGCAGCAAAGTCGCCAGCCTCAAGGCCGGCCGTGCTTTCTGTGGGCTGAGATTGCGGCTGAGACTGACAATCGGCAGCCTCGAATGAATCGTCGTCGCTGTCCGGCGCAATCACAATCGGAGGTGGCGTGGGTGCGCGCCGGGACTTGCGCCGCGGCTTCGACTTGCGGCTCAGAATGCCCCAGCTCTTCACCTTCTTCTTCTTCTTCGTCATGCTGGGTTTCCGCGATACCGTCCTCGTCAGTGCCAGGTCATTGCTGCCATCAACTACATCCTCGTAGCTGCCGGCTTCCGTTCCAAACTGCTCCAGACTCTGGCTGGGCGGCGAGCCAATGCTGATCGCCTTGGCACTGTCCATGCCAGGGGAAGGGAACGCGCCGCTACCAGACACGGGGCTGCTGGAGCATGAAGGACGCGTTGGCGAGCTGTGGCTGCTGCTGTTGCCGCCGCCGATAAAAGGGTCCAGACCGAAGAATGACCACCGCTTGGGCGTCTTGCTCGGGCTCGCAAGAGATGCCGCCGAAGCCGGGACAGGAGGAGAGTCAGTCGGCGTGTCGGGGGCGGGAATGCTCGACAGAATAGGGATCGAGTTGCGGCGTCGCGGCGAGTGCATGCCGTCGGCAATGTCGTCCATCGTGATGCTCTGCGTGCGATCCAGAATGGCTCCGGCGGTGCTAGGTCTTGATTCGTTCACAGTGTTGCGCGATGGGCTGCGTGCCAGTGGCGATGGGGAAATGGCCTCGCGGTCAATGCTGGCTGCAATCGATGCATTCAGGGAGATAATCGACGAAATACTGCCAGAGACAGAGTGGTTTCCGCTGGTCGACGGCCGAGCCGTCACGGTGCTCGCAGAATCGCTAGACACAACCGACAAGGGACGAGGAATGAATTCGAGAGTGTCGGAAAAGCCGACGCGGGTGCGCTGGGCTGGGCGAGCGGAGGATTCGTTGGCGCCGTCCTCGGTCGCAGGCTCCGGCGACAAGGCATCTTGGACGGGGACGTCGTCATTGTTTTGTGCATTGGCCGCGGCCACAGATGTGCGTCGCAGGTCCGGGATTCTGCCGCTAGAAATGTCGGGAGTGATGTAGGATTGCAGGTCGGGGTCGGTGGCGCTTCGCTCGGGGAAGACATACTCTTTCTTGTCTGCGTGACCGAGGCCCTTGGGGCTTGACGGCGCACTGCTTCCGCGGCCGGGGCTGGGACTGGGAATGGTAGAACCAGTCGGGCTGGGCTTGGTCGGCTGCATCATGGAGGAGATGTCGTGGATGGAAATGGCTGCCGAGCGTCTGTGCGCATGGCCGCGACGACCTCCGGGCGGGCCAGACGGTTTTGACGCATGGGCACTAGGAGCAGGGCCAGCACCAAAGCCGGCACCAAAGCCGGGAACGGCACCTGGAGCTGATGGGCCCGAAGGACTGTTTAGAGGCGACAGGCGAGGCGAGGCCAGGCCGCTTTCTGATTTTGTCGGACTTGTGCTCAAAAAGGCAAAAGGCTCTCCAGAACGCAGACTGCCGCCGACAAACTCGCTGCCGCCACGTCTGTGTCCACCACCGCCCGGGCGTATCGGGATGGCTCTCGCCGACTGGGGTGATTGGGGCGGGCTGAGGAAAGCGTGGCTGGGCGCAGGAGATGCGGCACCACCAGCACCACCACCGGGGTTGAAGACAAAGTCGGGCAGAGCAGGCGAACGCATAGGACGGCCAGATCCGCTGCCGTTGCCGGCGTTGTTCAGAAAGGCGGCAGAGATGGGAGACAGCGCACCACGGTCCTGCAAGTCTGCTACAGACTTTGGGCGTCTGCCGGTGGCTCGCGAGTAGGAAGAAGGAGCCGAGTTTGAGCCTGGATTTGAAGATTTCGCAGGAAAGACAAAGTCGGGGATCGGTAGAGGCGGCGGGTGCTTGACGAAACGAGGCGATGCCTGCGGACTCAGTGAAGAGCCAGCCGGGGGCGACGAGTCGTGCATGTCGGGCCCGTCGGCATCAAAGCGAGGAGGGATGGTGACGGGTGACGGGATGTGCCGCGACGAAGAGGGCTTTACATAAGAGTCGCCGACGGTTGCCATAGTGGCAGGCGGAGGATTGTCGAGGGGGTGCGAAGAAGTATGGGAATGGGGGACGGTCGGAACGTCAATGGCGAGAGCGGCAGCCATGTTTTTTCAATCCACGCCGCTCCGCGGCACCAGATAAAAAAAGCAATGAGCAACCTAGATAGACCGCCGTGACATTGGGGCGGGCGACGTAGCGAAATGATGTGAGGAATGCAAGTCGTAGGGTGTAGCTAAGGCTGGAACGAGGGACGCGGTCGTGGCGAGAAAATGCGTGGTATCGTAAAAATCCCGAGGATGGCTCTGTTCAGGCTCTATTAAACTATCAGGTCAGTAAGCCGTGAAACGAGGCCCAGAGGTCTAGATGTCGGGAGATCTAGCGATCTAGCAATCTAAGATATAGAGCAGGGCCGATCACCAAGCGAAGAGGACAAAGAAGTGAAAGAAAAGGGATTGTTCGGTTCGTTTGGGTGCAAAAGGACGCGGAATTGACCGCTAGATCAGTCCTTTTTTCAGGTACAGAGAGCACAGAATGATGAAGCAACAGACAAGTTTGGCGTGGCGAGTGTGTTTGTTGGTGAGGGAAGGGAGAGGACAAGGCACAGGTACCGATAAAGGTACAGGTACAGGCACAAGGTTGATGTGATTGGAGAGACAGAGATTCAAGAGTTGGATAGACAGATAGACAGATAGGCAGATAGGCAGATTGGCGGAGAGACAGCAGACGGCAGAGACAGCAGACAGCAGAGTAGAGAGAGACAGCAGCCAAACGAATCGACGCCTTGTTCTATATGGTGTCTGTTGCCTGGTGTCTGTTTGTCTGGAAGATCCGTTGTCTGGTCTATCGTCTATCGTTTATCATCTATCGTCTATCGTCGTCTGTTGTTGGGAGCGATGCAGATGACTGATGGAGGATGGGGATTGACGGGCAGTGAAAAAACGTCGGTGGGATTGCTAAATGCGTACCTGACTATCAAGTGCAAGAATGCCGGTGCAAGAATGTCGAATGTCGATCGGGAGTTGAGATAAAAGTGCAATGGGCGCACAAGAGAGGGCGTTTCGCGACAAAACGAGGACAAAAGACGAAGAGAGTCGCACGAGGTAAATTAGGTTGTGTCGCTATGCTGCGCTTGGAAAGACAAGAAAACAGTAGGGGTCGAGGATGGAGGACGAAGACGCGAAGCAGTTGAGCAAGGCGAGAATAAACTGAAGAAAACACAAAAGATAAAAGACGAAAGATCGAAAGATGAAGGCGAGCGGCCGGATGAAGCAATGCGAAACGAAAAGGAATGTCAAGGCCAGCGATAGGCAGGATGGGGACGGGCGGCGGAGGACTGGGAGCAACGAGCCAATGTCGAGACGGGCGAGACGGACGTCGTCTAGTCGTCGAGATGAGATGACAGGTCGCGGTGTCGATGCGGTGCGATATGATGTCGAGGTGGTGTCAAGGAGCCGGAGACCCAGGAAGGGATTGCTGTCGAGAAAGGAGGGAGACGACAGACGACAGACAAGAGACGACAAAAGAGAGAAGCAAAAGGCAACGGCGTGAAAGGACGCTGCTTCGCTGTGTTGGCCTGGGGAGAAGGGAAAGGGAAAAGGAAAAAGGAAAAAGGCAGAGAGGATGAAAGAGGCAAAGAGGAGACAGACACAGAGAGACAGACAGAGGCAGAGAGTGGGAGCCAGAGAGAGGAGACTGGCAGAGGAGACAGACAGAAGAGGAAAAACGAGAGGGTAGGAATGTTGGTAGGCTAGCGACTAGCGAGAGACTAGCAGGCAGAGGCTACAGCAGTGCTGATGGGCTACTACAGTGTTATTCGGTGTGCTACTGTGTATTTACGGAGCACTGTATTTAGTATTTACAGGGGACAAGAGGCAACGCAAGAAAAGGAAAGCGGCATACATAGTAATGATAGTAGGCAGAAGCGAAAAAGGAAGAAAAGGAAGAAGAGAATCGGGGAAGGAGCGACCAGCCGGGGGCAGTGGGCGGAACAGTGAAGTGGACCAGTGGAACAGTAGAAGACAAACAGAAGCAGGTGGGAAATGAGAGGAGAGAGGAGCCCTGGGGCGTGTGCTGGACAAAGAGGGAAAGAGGAAAGAGGGGAATTGCATAGTACATGCTCTTGTCGTAGCGAGGCAAAGGAAATAGCAAAAGCAAAAGGAAAGAAGCAGAGAAGCAGAAAAGGAAAGAACGAAGAACGACCAAGTCTGTAGCGAGCAATATTAGCGTCCGGCCAAGAAGGAGCGACCTGCACAGCAGCACACAGCAACAGTGTGGGGGTCTCGCTCTTGCCTTTTGTCGTTTGTCTCTTGTTTTTGGTCTCTTGTTTTTTTGTCTTTTGCGTCTTGCATCTTTGTGTGCTTGTGTCTCGCTCTCTCTCTACGGTGCCTACGCTGCCTACTGTGCACTGTACATCAAATACGGCAAGAGCGACAAAAACAGGAAAGCACGGAAAGACGCTCTGCGACTACGACATACGACGTGCATGTAACCGAGTCGAAGAAGTGAGAAGTGAGGATATTGTGAGAAGAAGACAAATGATCAAAGACAAAGACGAGACTGATGGAGAGAGTAGCATTGGCGAATACAATACTGCAATACACCGCCAGGCGGCTAAACCATAAAGCAGATGGACGCTAAATGGTCCGAGGGTAGATTATGTGAGTAAAGACACTTGATCAAGTCGATGGATTGGTAGCAAGCAGTACTAGAGATACGGACAGAGGTATGCGAGGCTAACGGTGAATGAGGAATGCCGACCGTTGAGGAGGAGAGGGAGGGCGGCAGAGACAGGGAGGATGTGGTTAGAGACATTCTGATAGAGGACGAGATGGCGAGACATCTGCAGAAGACGGGCGAGACCAGCGACGGGGGGATTGGACAACAAAGGAATAAAGAGAAGAAGATAAAACGGAACAGACACAGAAACAACGAAGAACAAAGTACTGTCTGTGTATGTGAGTACGTAGAATCGAGACAGGAAGACGAGCAAGCTTCCTGCTTGCTGGCGGTCGGTGCAAGGTGCAAGACGCTCAGCAGTCTACGGTCAGCAGTGTACAGTTCTTGGATTCGTATGGCAAGCACTCTCCTTCTGATACAAGAATATCTGAAGATGCTTTGTCTGTTGCGTGTCTGCTCTCTACTCTCTACAGACAGTTGCGGTGCCTCAGGAGTAGTGCCGTGATGGCCGGACACACTCGGGAGAGTAGAGTCTTGAATTATCATATATATACAAATACTGACACTGAATATGTTGAAACGTTCAAAACAAAGGACAGCGTCGGTGATATAAGCGTGAAGTGAGTGGCAAACAGTACATAGTAGTAGACTGGCAGAGGCTTCTGACCGAGAGCAAGCTGGCTGAGAACTCCTCTCTAATTCAACAAGGTGCAACTACCCCCTGCTCTGAGCTTGATAAGCTGATTATGTAACTTTGCGATCCGTATTTGAAGCAGCTTTCCGGAGAAGATGGCAAACATCAAGATGTCAACATCAACAGTCTGTACTCCGTATGCAAGTGCTTTCATCCCATCATATATTCCCTACTTTAAATTAAAAATATACTATGTAAAACATCAGAATAACAACATCCACCAGCATACAACATCACACCTGCAGGCCGGCCTGCTCCACCTGGCGCTGGCCCCTGTCGCTCTCCGTCTGATTTCCATCACCGGCCAATCAGAGGCCGCAGCAGCCAGATACAGCCCAGATACGTGACAAGGCGCTAGCGGTGCCTGTGCAGGTACCTGGCAATGTACCTGGCAATGTACCTGGCAATGTACCTGGCAATGTACCTGGCAATGTACCTGGCAATGTACCTGGCAGTACCTGGCCTGGCGGAAAGGGGTGGATGCGCTAATGCAGCTGTGCAGTAGCGTGCGGAGTGCTCTTGTATTTACTGCAGTGTAGTATGTAGTATGTAGGTAGCATATATTACTACTATGTAGATAGGTGAGAATAATCAGAATAATACTACGTAGAGAGTACAGATAATTCTCGCAATGATACGTATTACATACTGTTTGTTTACTATTACAGTATGCACGAGGCTGTGAAGATGAAATGAGAGAAGAGGTCAGCTCTCGGTTTGCCCGGAGGCGTCGACGAGGTGGTGTGCCAGTATGTACTGACGTTGTATGAGTACATGCTGTACCTAGCCAAGTGCACAGTACAGCAGCTTCCCATTGATGGCTTCTTAGTCTGCTTGCCGTGGCAGTGTTGGCCTCCACCATCTACTATGTGCTGTCGAGAGCCACGCAGTATCGAATACTGATGCGCGACAGCATAAAACCCCCCAAGGACAAAAAGACCAACAGCCGAACAATGCCAATGTCTACTTTGAGTCCAGGAATAGGGATCATTCAGCGGAAGCCAGGATGAAACAGCAGTCAGCTTAGACGATACAGAATATAATACAGAAAACAGAATATAGATGAGCCAACAGTGAGGCAAATCAAAAGGACCAACCTGACAACACTCGTCTTTTTTTAGTTTTATTTCTTATTTACACAGTAATTCTTACTTCTTACTTCTTACTTCTTACTTCTTACTTCTTACTTCTTACTTCTTACTTCTTACTTCTTACTTCTTACTTCTTACTTCTTCTGCCTGACCGATCGCCAGTCTAGACCGCACTTTCAAGTTCGGCGAGGTTGTCATTTTAGAAGTAAGTGAGAGTCAAGAGACTGCGCGCTGCTGGCCTCGTCTTGCCCGCAGCTCAGCTGGAGTGGTGATCGCTGGCTGGCGGGTGTATGTACTAGTATGCATTGCTGTACATAGTAAGTATTCCAGAGCAACAAAGGTCCAGTCCATCAAAGAGTAACATCGCCCGGTCAATGATATATGCTTCTTTGTGCTGTCATGAAGTTGCGTCTCTTTGTCCAGGAGGTCACTTGTCTGTTCTCTGATCGTTGATCTTTAATTCTTTCATCTTTCATCTTTCATCTTTCATCTTTCATCTTTCATCTTTCATCTTTCATCTTTCATCTTTCATCTTTCATCCTTCATCTTTGTTGGTGTGATAGTGTCGACTCAACAGTGTCGGCTCAGGAACAGCACCCACACTCAGGCACTACCAATCTACACAGCACTCAAAGAACGTCGGAGTTGTCGTGTCTCAGCCGTCTCACTATGCGTCCTTGTCTTGCTCTGCCTTGGAGCCTGTCTCATCTGTGTCGGCCTCTGCCTGTCTTGCCGTCTGATGTTGTCTTGGTCGTGTCTTGCCCACCATACTCCGTAGTCAGCTTGGACAGGAAGCTCAGTAAGCAGGTATTCTCATTCTGTGTCTTCTCTGGGCTAGCTCGCTCGCAATATCGTATTCCACGGTGTATTATTACAAGTAATACTCTGTGAGCCTATTCACGCATCTATCGATCTTCAGGCTCCACTCTGCTTACAGCGCATCACCCCTTGCTTCGTCGGAGGGGTGGAAGAGGGGAGAGGCAAGAAGAAGCAAGAGGAAAGGCAAAGAGGCAGAGAGGCAGCGAGGCAGAGAGGCAGAGAATCAATACTATGCACATTGCATGTCGAACAGTGGTACAGGTACTGCAGCGGAGGTTTTATCACGTCGAGGCCGTGGCAGTCGGTCGGTAACATGTCCAATCGACTCGTAGAGAGGACTGTACAAAGTAGACAGCGTGTGTGAGATGTTATTCCATTCAGATACTCGGATGGATGTGCAACATGGACGGGAACGGCACGCTATCCCTGTCGTCGAGTTTCCTTCGTCCTCTCTACTGTGTATTACTGTGACTGTGACTGACTGTTTACGTTTACTCTCGAGTCTCTGTGCTCCCCTCAGCACAGCCTCTCGCAAGGGGGTGCTTTCGGTGATGCTCGTATCCACTGTGGGTTTACGAGGGGAAGCAGTGAGGAGAAGAAAGCAGTAATACAGAGTAGGAAGAAGCAAAGAAGAAACAGTTCCCACTTCTCAGTAGGAAGAAACAATGATGACACTTGGACCTGGCTGCTGAATCGGAGTCTCACAGCTCACGGGCACCATACTATGTACAAGATGGATAAATCCGGTCGAGACAGCAAACCCAGAAGAGGAAGTATCACATAGTAAACAAAACAAAGATAGAGGACAACACTTCAAAGTACAGTATCGTGCATAGTATATAGCAGGTGACAAGTGATGGGTGACGAGCAGGGCTTCTCCTCTTTACTCGGGTGCACGGACACCCGCTGTTCCCATGATGTGTTTTCGTTGCAACCACTTGTTTACGTTGATACATGACTACAGAGTACATGGTATGAATGGCACCGGCAATGACGACAAACAGCGACGGCTTTGTAACGTTGGATAAGAAGAGCCGGACGAACATCTCGGGGTATCACAGAGCGCATACTATGTAGAGAACAGAGTGCTGTGTATTGCAGGACAACCCGCCAGGAGGCGCTGCATGCTGCACTCGTCGATTGACTTGGGATGTCTTCGACCAAGAATATGCCGTGCGCCTTCTTCTACTTGCAGTCAACCGTGCAATGCAATACCACACTCTGTATCCAACGGTGCCTGATGTGCAAGTATGACCTTCTCCCGCGCGTCTTCCGGATGCCTGCTCCGACCCTACTACAGAGAGTACACATGTATGTATGCTTATTTGCAGCGGCCAATCGTGGAATAAACACCACAGTCGTCTGCAAGGGCTCCTGGCGGTAATGTCGAGTATAGGGGGATCAGGGCCTCTGTCTTCTGCTCTTCAACAGCACGGACCTCTGGTCAGCTTGCCACCACTACATACACAGTAGTAAATAGACTGAATAATCAAGACGTACACACAGCGAGGTGATGGCTTGATACATCACATTTCATTTGCTCCGAGCCTCTCTTGAATGATCACATTATCGCTCGGCGGTGCACGCAATAGAGTGATGAAGCGAAGCGAGGTGATTGTTTACTCTGTATGTGCGTTGTGTGCCTGAATCATTTATTAAATCTTTAATTAAATATTATATCAAATCATGTATTATTAAATCATTTATTAAATCACCATTAAGTCTGACTGAAACGGAACACTGGTCCATGATCCGCTCCGTTGACAGTATTGGTACTTTTGCATATTGATTGCTTGCTTTAATCATCCGACTCTGACACCCAATCCTGCGTCCTTGGGTCCTGGGTCCTGGGTCTCTGCATAGTGCTCTCGAGACAGACGGGCATATTCAAAAGAAATATGCAGTACTTGCACGCACCGGGAGATTGGAGCCGGCAATCAATCAGAGGCAGGGGATCAAATACACTGCCAAGTATCACTGCGCACTCTGCACTTCCTCCCGAGACAGGAGGTCTGCTATTTATTGGTGTCTCTATCGAAAATATTGAAAGTATCAAAAGCACTGTCCTTGGGCCCGGCATTGCTTGTGAAGAACATAAAGTACTGTACTCGCCGGGTGTGGAATCATACTGAGTAGTTATATTCGAGCCCAAGCAAGCCCAAGCAAGCCCAAGCAAGCCCAGGCAAACCCAGGCAAACCAGGCAAACCCTGCGCATCTGCCCTACTCTGCAGTTCTGTATATACTAAGTATATTACTACATACATACTACATAACATATCGTACTGCTGGCTGTGGCCCGGCCCCCTGCATCGGAAATCGAAAACTAGGTTTGCTGGTGATATTTGGGGCTGCTATTGCTCTCTAATTGCTGTCTAACATTATCAACTCTCTATATTCATAAATCATAATAGAAGCAATACAGCCCAGTTTATTGATATCGAATAACTCGTCAGCGTCATCTCCGTCAATCAGGCAGGCAGGTTTCTTTTCAGTCCAGTAGCATTCCCATTTGAATATACTAAACTGCTAGTAATACTCCTATGAATAGATACTATGACTGTACTAATGAGTATATAAACTGAATAGTATGAGAACAACTTCAGGGTCCAGTGCCTTTCTGGCCTTGTCTTCGTATTGCACTGGTGTCTCTTGGCGGCACTCGTTTAGCTCTGCTGTTTGCAGGTTTGTGGTATTACATACATAGTAGTACTTGTTGTCCGTCTGCTCCGTACTCCGTCGTCCGAGTATGACGACGATAATACGACGGTTGACAGAAATAGCACGGCAAGACTGCATCGAGACGCCAGTCACCGAGTCACCGCAGAGCCACCGCAGATGTCACTGCGCACGTGAGTTGTGATTTTGTGTGATGGTGTTGGCATCTTGACCGTTGGTCAACTTGTATTAATTTATTTCCATGTTGAATTCATTTTTCGGGTTTGTAGCTTTTTTCTTTGCATAATTTATCTTGTGCTCACAAAAAAAAAAATTATTGTTAAATAGTTCCAGTGATACCCTGTTAAATACGGCATCAAAACAAAATACAACCGCCACTCACACTGGTGATGTTAATAAAGATAATGTAAACAAACATACAATCAACTCAACGTCATCACAAAAAACTCAAAGAAAAACTCAACAATAAAATACAAAGACAAAACAAACAACAAAAATAGAACACTGCATACGTACATCATAATCTTATCCCAAAATAAACACTACCCGCGAGATCCTATGACGACATGTCGAATATCCTCATCTTGTCTGGCCTAGGGTTCTGGAGCTCGTTCCTTTCTTCTTCTTCTCTTCTTCTCTTCTTCTTCTCTTCTCTTCTCTTCTTCTGCTCTTATTCTTCTCCTCTTCTTCCACCCTTCTTCTTCTTCTCTTCTTCCTTTATTGATCATCTCCCATCTTCCCCTAATCTTCCTCCCACCCTGTCCTATATCCTAATCTACAATCTGCAATCTACTCCGTACACACACGCTCAAGACGCGATTCATCACCGGACCGATCGCCTACGAGACATGTGGCCTCTAATGTGGAAAATCGACACTCTGTTGAAATTCGAAATCGAAAATGTGACCAGATTGGACAAGTGCTGCCAGCGTCAATAGCCTCGACAAGATTGGTAATAAGCTCAGCGCACTAGCCCAGCCTATCACCAGCGTCGCCGGCGTCTCGCATAGCACAGAGCAGCCTCTGCAGACTAATAACACTGCCTACCGCTAATGCACGTAAAAATGCGCTGTAATGCATCGTTATTACACCCGCCACAATGTTCCTGCAGCATGCAGTGCAATAGCCTTCATCTCATCTCGTCGTAGATTACAGAGCCTATATCTTCTCGTACTAGCCTGTATTGACACTTTGATACAGAAGACTGTGCATCCATTGTGGCTCGCTGTGGCTGCCGCTGCTCCCTCCTGCTTCCTTCCTGTTTCCTTCCTCTGCAGTCGCCGTCAGTGCACATCCCTGTCGTTCCCCACAGCGGACATTAGACCCAATCTCTCTTCCAGGCACGCTGCAAAAGGTGGGAAGTGGGGCAGGACCCCTTATTCTGTAGTAGACAAATGGCTTTTCGATATCTGTAAAACTCGTGGCAGTACACGTGACTTGTCGATTAGGGCGGTCAGCAGCGGCAGGTTTCTGAGAAAGCGGTGGCACCCGGCAGTACACATCCCCACTGAAAAGTCGGCAGAACAGTATCAGTATCGTACAGAGCAGGAAAAAAGTGAGGCATAGATTCTCGGTTCTGGACTCTCGGTTCTGGCATCACCACCGACTCTCCCAACCACCCCCCACCACCACCGCAATCATGTCCGACGCTGAAGCCCCCGCGGCCCCGGCCTCCGTTACCCAGTCTCTCGGTCTTCGCAAGAATGGTGAGTCCTCCTTTTTAGAGTCGTCTTGTCCTTTCTACCCCATCTAACCCCCCCCCAGGCAAGCAGTGGCACGCACCGAAAAAGGCGTTCCGCCCCGCCGCCGGCCTGACGCCGTACGAGAAGCGCAACAAGGACCGTGTCGCCATGGCCGCCATGAAGGCCAAGGAGAAGGAGCTCAAGGAGGAGAAGGAGGCGGCGCACGAGGCGCGCGTGACGGTCATCCGCGAGCGGCGCAAGGCCAAGGAGGAGAAGGAGCGGTACGAGAAGCTGGCGGCCAAGATGCACAAGAAGCGCGTCGAGCGGCTAAAGCGCAAGGAGAAGCGGAACAAGTTGATCAACACGTAGTGCTGGCGGTGTTGTGCCGGCTGCCGGCTGCCGTGTCGAATCGCCTCGCCCAGCCGCTGCCGGTCACTTTCGGCTGTTCCGTCTTTGCCTTGTGTGCCGCTCGCATCATGCGTATTCTCTCTCTTGCTTGTTCTCTGCTGTTCTCTTGTGTTCTTGTTGTCTTGTTGTCTTGTTGTCTTCTTGTCTTCTTGTCTTGTTGTCTTGTTGTCTTGTTGTCTTGTTGTCTTGTTGTCTTGTTGTCTTGTTCTCTTGTTCTCTTGTTCTCTGCCTTGCCTTTTGCTCGCACATTTGCTCTCATGAAGTAGGCGTTAGGGTTCTTATTCTCGGGATAGATATATTCACGTCTATAATCAAAAGCGTTCTCTTAATTATCAATATGTGTTGAAGATTATCTGAAGCATATTCGAAACTCCTGTCTCTCAACCTACTTATTGTGACCTTGCCTTGACTTTGGCTGCCGCTATTAATCACTACCTGGATGCCCCATATTTACAGCGTACAGAGTAATAATACTTGGTACCGATTTTACAGCCACGCTGCAGGTGGGGCGCTTTCATGTGACGGTATGACATACCTCCGCCCGTAGCTGTTAAGCTTGTGTTTGGTATGTTTGGTTGTGGTACTCAGTATACGCATCTCTCTGCTTGATTTCAAGCCACCCTCCTCTGCCAACGGCTCTTTCAATCGCTCTTCATCCACACTGCGGAAACGACTGAATATATTTTACCGCGATACCGAATACCTACGGCGACACGGCCCGCCGCGAAGCCATATCACGAATCACGAATCACAAATCACAAATCACAACCGATCCAGCTTCGACCACAGCCGCCTGGCTTACTCTCGGCCATGGCCGGCGACAACTCTGCCAGTGGCACTCACCGACTCAGCACCACCTTGTCCGCGACGTCGAACTCGTCGGCCGCCGGTGCTGCCGCTGCCGCCGGATCGCCGCGCCGCTCGCGACACAGCTTCACGCGTTCGCTGTCGGAGCTGTCATCGCCGCTGCGTCTGCGCCGGCACAGCCAGAGCCAGGAACAGGACAAGGGCGAGGCAAATGCGCAAAACAGACAAATGCAGGGACAGGGACAGGGACAGGGACAGCCCCAGTCGGGCCAGGCGAGCCAGGTTCGACGAGGCGCCGCCGGCCGAGACAGCACAGACGCCACGCGAGAGACACGAGGCAGAGACGCGAGAGAGGGCGACCAGGATGGCCGGGCCACGTCGCGGCAAGCGAGTGCGACTGCAAGTGCGACCACAACTACGACCCCGAGTGCGACCCCAAAAACTACAGGGGGCAGACCGCTGAGCACGGCCTCGGCATCACTAGCGCCGCCGTCGCCGTCGCGGAGCCCGCTCCTGTCGCCGCTGGCCAAGTCGAGGACGGCGGGGACCTCGGGGACCTCGGGGACGTCAGGGACCTCGGTGGCCTCGGGAGCCTCTACAAACGAATACTCGGCACCGCCGTCGGTCCGCGACCCGGCGTCGTCCACGGCCAGCCCCAATTCCAGCCGGCGGCCTAGTGTGCGCACCAGCAAAGACTATGACGAGCAGCTGTCGCTGTCGCTGTCGCTGTCGCAGTCGCTGTCGCAACAGCCGGCAGCTGCCTCTCACCACCACCACCGACCGCATATCCACCGCCACCACCACCACCGCAGCTCTAGCCATCACAACAACAACAACAACCACAGCCACCCTGCGAACACCCTCGGGCACATGGGCAGCCACTCGACGACAGTGGCTGCCCTCGCCGCGGCGGCGACCGCCGTCGCTGCCGCATCGCCCACCGGCCACGTCATGCCCACGGACGAGGATGCCGACAAAGCCGAGAGAGAGCGCGACAGGGAGTTTTGGAAGTCGGCGTCGGCAGCCGATGCACCCGCGACAAACACAAACACAAACACAAACACGCTCGACGCAATGGACGCCGAGACTGTCGCCGCCGTCGCCGCGTCGCTCGCGAAAATGCAGCGCCGCCAGAGCCGCCAGGCCGCGCGCGTGCTGCACGCCGCCGTCGCCGACATCGACGGCCTGTCGGCGGCGACCAGCGAGCGCCTGGACACGGCGTACCGCTCGATCCTCGGCCGCATCGGCGCGCTGCAGGATGCCGTTGTCGACCTGCGCGAGCTGGCGGCGCGCGCGCGCGCCACGGACGCGCAGTTCTCGGCGGAGGCGGCGGCGATTGCGCGCGAGATCGAGGGGCAGGTGTCTGTGCTGGCGGGGACGGACCAGCAGGAGCAGCGGCTGGGGGCGCTGCGGGCGCGGGTGGAGGCGGGGCGGGGCACGATTGCGCGGCTGGGGGCGCGGGTGGACGGGGTGCGGGTGCGGGTGGACGCGTGGGAGCGGGCGGACAAGGGATGGCAGGAGCGGACGCGGACGCGGCTGCGGGTGCTGTGGGTGATCATCCTGGGGACGGCGGTGGCGGGCATTGCGGTGTACGTGGTGGCAATGCGGTTTGGGTCGGCCACGGCGGCCCTGCCCAAGGAGCCACTGCTTTCGGCTTCGGCGTCGGCGTCGGCGTCGGTGCCGGACCTGTCTGCACTGGCGGCGTCGACGGGCACATTCCAGATCACGTTCCCGAACAAGACGGCGGCCAAGACGGCTCTGGACGGCGATCTGCAGCACGTGTTTGACGAGCTGTGATGGTGTTTATTTTATCTGTTTTGCTCTACAATTTGTTTTCCTCCACAGTTTTCCAGCGTATACCTCTACATACACATAGGACCTCGTATGTCATTGCATCAATAAACTTGTTTATATCTTTTAATGTCCTCATACTTAAGTACAATGTAATACAACTCATACTCAAGTTCTACAAGATGACAGGACTACTAGCAACTATGCAATATTGAATGAATATAAATATAAAAGCGAACATGCGAAATACCGGCTTCAGCACGAAGAGGACGGGTATCGGTGAGATGCAGAAAATTAACATGGACAGATACAAAATTAACACAAAGAAAAAAACTAGTAGAAGCCGCCCGACTGAGGCTTGTTGTCGTCGACAATCATGACGCGCTTCATCTGGCGCAGGAACTCGGACACGAAATCCTCAAAGTTGATCGTGATGAACCCGTCGCGGTCGTCGTCGTACTTTTTGAAGGTGTCCGTCATGCGCTTGAGCGTGATGCACGACTGCATAAACAGGTCAAAGGTGATGACGCCGCGGTCGTCGCGGTCGTAGAAGCGGAACAAAAATTCGATAAAGCTGTCGGACAGGCGGTACTGGAAGGACACGAGCGTGTTCTTGAACTCGTCCATGTTGATGTTGCCGCTGCGGTCGACGTCGAAGCGGTTGAAGATGGTGCGCCAGCGGTCCAGGAACTGCCACAGGCCGACAAACTCGCTGAAGTTGAGGTCGCCGCTGCGGTCGCTGTCAAACATGCGCACCATCATGTTGACTGTGTAGGCATCGAATTTTGTGCGGTCGCTGTTGATCAGGTTCTGCGCCAGCTGCTTCTCGGTAATCACGCCCAGCCGGCTGGTGTCGAGGCCGTTGAAGATGTCGCGGAGCTGCTCCGTGGTCAGCTCTTCCTCGCCCTGGTAGACGAGCTTGGGCGCGGCCGGGCTCTGGGGCTGCTGGTGCTGTGGGTGCTGCTGGACCTGTGTGTGAGGCGAGTACTGCTGCTGGTGCTGCTGCTGCGGCGGCGGCGACCGCAGCTGGGGCGGCACGGGCGAGCGCGGCGGGGGTGCATTGTTGATGCCGGGGCGAGGGCCCGTAGGCAGGCCGACACGACTGCCACCAGCACCGCCGCCGGAGTTGTAATGGTCGCGGGGAGGCACGGCGGGCGAGTGGCTGCGCTGGTAGTTTTGTTGCTGCTGGGGCGGCTGGTGGTACTGCTGTTGTTGCTGTTGCTGCTGCTGCTGCTGCTGCTGCTGCTGTTGCTGCTGCTGTTGAAAGTGCTGCTGCTGAGGAGAGGGCTGGCCGTATTGCTGGGGCCGGAAGTTTTGCTGCTGGGGCGGCGGCGATGTCTGGGGAGATGCCTGTGCTCCTTTCTGTTTGTGTTAGTGCTGTTGGCTGTTGGCTGTTGGCTGTAGATGGCTGTTTGGGTGGAGAGTGATGAATCATAATCTAGAACTCACCTTTTCAGGTTCAGCAAACCTAGACGCAGGGCAACGTTAGCAGCGGTCTCGTATAACTGGTGTCACTTGTTTTGTTCATGTGACGGTTGCGACAGTGGGACAAACGGGACAACTGGACATGTGATGACTGCAACAGGACAGCCACCGCTCGTCTCGCGCACACAGCACATCCTGCTCTTGATCGCCTCGCTCGAGCGTGTTTGAGTTGAGGATATTTGCGGATATGAGCTTACCATGGGAGCGCATCCGGGTTCTGGGGGTTCTGGTAGGCCATTTTGACTGTTGCGGTGGTGTTTGTCGATGCTAAGATGGACGGCAAAGCTATGGGGGCTATGGGCTATGAGCTATGGGCGGCTTGTCGATTGCGTGGAGTGGGCTGTCGCCGACTTGTCGAGCTTGCGCGTCGTGATGACGAGGAGTGATGTTGCGGTGTTTGCTAAGTACAAAGCCGAGCTGAGAGTCTAGAGCTGCGACAGGCGAAAATGATAGAGAAGACAGAGCAGATGGAGACGGGACAGAAACACGACGAGGCAAAGATGAGGACGGGATGAAGAGGAGGAGGAGGAGGAGGAGGATGAGGCTGAGCCGTGATGAGCAGAGCAAGGCGATAAGCTCAGGAGGTGTTTTGTGTATCCAAGAGTCTTTTTCGTATAGCTGGCGGGACTAGAGAGAGGTGCAAGACGAAGAGTAGGAAAAAGAGAAGAAACAGAAGATAGATAGAGAACAGAGAATAGGAATAGAGAAAGAGAAACGAGTAATACAATTAAGTAAGATACAGCAGTAAGCCGGGTGCGAATGGGGCTGAGATCGACTCGACAGGTAGTTCATATGTACCAAGGACAACCCCTCACATGGCGCCTTGGTCTCCCCCTGCCTCTTTCCTCGTTTATGTCAAGACAAGCCTGCGCTTTCTGCTCCCTCCTGCCCTATGGAAAAGCAACCATTACCACGAATACAGAGACTCGGGCTACGGAGTATAGCAGCACAATGCCCCTCGCTCTCGCTCCTCCGCCATTGTCGACTTACTTTGTCCTTGATGTATCTTATTCGAGTATTTGAATTACCCCTACGGGCAGTGGCCTGGCCACCCTGGAGACCCGGGAAGCGTTGCAGACAGCCAGCAGAGGGGGGATGTGGGGAACCTTTTTGGCTGTGTTTGTACATTTCAACGTTGAGGAAGGAGCTACTGTACCCTCAGCGGGAGCGGTGCATGGCCGTGGACACAAAAAGGAAAGAGCCTCTCGGTAAACCGGCACACGTCAACGCTGTGTGTAGTATGCAGCTGGGCTTGGTCTGCCATTGTACAGCGCATCTCAGCCTTATTATCGGTACTTTTGGGGAGTTTATTCTCACGACAACCTGACTGGCAAGGGAACAATATGCCTTGGCTGGCAACAATATCCATAGCCTACCTCCACAATACTGTATGACGCCTGGAGGGGCGGTGTTCGCTGCGCCGCCCAACTGAAACAGCAGACATTGGGAAGGCGCGATGGGCTCAGTCCAGCTACAGTATCACAAGCAAGGACTCGCTTACTTAAGCATGCCAGTACATTTACTATGTACATTGTGATATCTGGCAATCGTTGGCGAGCGCATGCCACGCTATTTTGTAAAGCGCAGCCTTGTCTGTTACAACGGCGCAAGCATTCCGGTGTCCGTCTGTCTGTCCGTTGTCTGTCCGTTTACGTGGCGGGGTTGTACGCCCAGAAGGATCGGACCCCTACTCTGCCGCGCGCAGTCTGCTGTTTCTCCGGCTGTGGTGCACCTGCTGTATGTAGTAGTCTGCACTAACTGCTAGGCTTGCCGAAGCCGGGCGGCTTTTCTGTGTGATGTGTCTTTTCGTCCCTTTATTTTTATATTTTCCATTTCCAATCGGGCAGCCGCGGCCGGCTAGCTCACCATTTCGAGACCGTGATTGTCGTCATTGACGTGCTTTCTTTCTTTTTCTCTCTTTTTGGGTTTCTTCACCTCCCTCCTCTTTCTTCCCCTTCTCCTCCTTCCTCGTTCTTTCCCTTCTCCTCCCTCGTTCTTTCCTTATTCTATTCTTCCACAGAGTACCTCCGCCTTCGCCGTCCCCACATAGCTCAGCCTCGAGACCTACAGCCGGCACGACACACCGGCTCTGGCAGCTTCTTCTCTGCTCTTCTCTTACACCGGACTCTTGATCCAGCAGACCAATGGCTAGTGGTGAGCCGCCAGCGCCAGCAGAGCCGTCCATGGCCGTCGACGCGGCCGAGAAGCCCGCGGCTGCCCCCCGCGACCAGCCTGCATCCGCGCCCACTGGCGAGTTCTGGATATTTGGCTATGGGTGAGTGTCTTTGTTATTTATTTTTCTTTGTATGGCATTTTATTTGTCTTTGCGTTTGTATTTGTATTTGCTGCTTGGCTGTATTCTCCTCTTATTTCTGCTCTACTGCCTCTTCATCACATCCAAGACCCTTGCCAAATTGCTATATCATGCCTCTTATTACTTGCATCCGTTTTATTGCTTCATTTCATTTCGTGTCCTTTCTATCACTTCTATCGTTCATGTCATTTCTATCATTCATGTCATTTTTTCATTGCTGCCGCTGCCATTAGCTGTTACTCTCCGGCTGGACCGTGCCGTCCGGGAACTGCCAATACTCTCTTCTTTTCGTCCCTCTTGGCTAACTCTTATACAGAAGCCTCATCTGGAAACCGCCACCACATTTCGGTACGCTCTTTAATAGATATACTAATCTCTTCTATCTTTAATCTTTTATCTTCATCTTTTTATCTTCATAATGTCAGATGTTATCCCCGACTGACTGTTCCTGCTCGTTGCAGACCGCCGCGTGCCTGGATGGGTCACTGGCTACGTCCGAAGATTTTGGCAGGTCAGTCTTTCTTCTTTTTCTTCTTTTTCTTCTTTTTCTCCTTCTTATTCTTCTTTATTCTCCTCTTTCTTTTACTAACATCCCAGGCGAGGTATACTCCCACTCTCACTCCTACTCCCACTCCCACTCCCACACTACACCGCACTACTAACTCCTCCAGCCAGGACCACAGAGGCACTCCCGAGGCGCCCGGCCGCGTCGTCACCCTCCTGGAGCGCTCCTTTTGGGCCAGCCTCAACGACCACCACGAGTCGGCCCCCGACAAGGTATGGGGCGTCGCCTACCGCATTGCCGCTGACCGTGCCGCCGAGGTGAGAGAGTACCTCGACATTCGCGAAATCAACGGCTACACCATCCACTACACGCCCTTCTACCCGGCCGACGCCTCGCCGCCCTTTTCGACAATGGTCTACATCGGCACGCCCGAGAACCCGCAGTTTACCGGCCCGCAGGACGTGCAGACCCTGGCTGAGCACATCGTCCGGTCGACCGGCCCGAGCGGCCCCAACCGCGACTACCTGCTGGGCCTCGAGACGTCGCTCGACGAGCTGAGCCCCGAGAGCGGCGACGAGCACGTCACCGACCTGTCGAACCGCGTGCGGGTTTTGATAGAAGCCGAGAAGGCATGACTCTTGAGGAAAACATACTTTTTTTAGACTTTAAAGAAGAAGAAAAATCGACATCATGCGCGCGCTTCCTCCTGTTTTATCTCATACACTGTCAGACCAGTCAGGAAAGACGAGACAATTGCCTGGGCAGCATGCGTAGTCGAGATAGCAGTGAAGCCAGCTCTGGGCAGCACGAGAGGGTAAGTAAATGAAACAAATTGATTTTTTTTATTTTTGAACAACAAGACATAAAATACAAACAAGAAGAGGAAGAGACAAGCAAGGGCAAAAGGATAAAGACAAAAAAGGTAAAAGGCAGGCAGGCAACAAAAGCCAGAGAGCTGCCTGGAAGAAGAGAATAGAGAATACACCACACCCGTTCAACTGTTCAACTGGTCGACTGTTCAACTGAGAGCCGTCTTTTCTTTTCAGGGTATCATTGCAAACCGAGCAAACCGATAAGACGCGCACACACTGCCAGGCCGTCACGTCATTCCTTTTCCCTTTTTTTGTTTCTCATCTGTCTTTTTCCTTCTCTTCTTCGAGTCAAAGAACGAGAAGAACGAGAAGATGAACTCGAGGGACTCGACAGCCAAAAGATGCCCCTGCCCTCTTCTTCACCATGTTCCTAGGAGAGCCGTTACGACAAGCTCCAAAATCCCCAGAGAAAATGGTGTGCGAGAAGGACCAAAAAAAGGCCACTCTCATGCTGCAGCTCTCCCAGGCCTTTGCTGGCAGTGCCCAAGAGGCAAAGAGGCAAAGCTTCAGGAAAGAACGCTTAGTACTGGCCCTGGGGAGGCTGGCCCTGCTGCGGGCCCGGTGGGCCTTGCTGCTGCTGCTGTTGCTGCTGCTGCTGCATGTCGGGGTAGCCGTACATTGGCTGGCCCCAGCCCTGCTGAGGCTGGCCGCCGTATGCCTGCGGAGGCTGCTGGTGTTGGGGGTAGCCGCGGCCGCCGTACTGCTGCTGCGGCTGGCCGCCGTATGCCGCGTATCCCTGGGGCGGGCCGCCGTACTGCATCTGCGGCACCTGCTGCTGCTGCATGCCGTATCCTCTTCTCGGGGCAAACCCCAGCGGGCTGCCACCGCGGCCGGCAAATCCGCCGCCGCCACCTCCTCCTCTCGGGCCGTTGTCCGATGCTCTGTCGACACGAATAGTACGTCCGTCGAATCTGAGAAGAAAAAGAAAGAAAAAGAGTCGTTAGTTGCGGTCCAAGACAACAACAATGAACAATAAAAAGTCCACTCACTCAATGTTGTTCATCGCCGTGATGGCCTTTTGCGCGTCGGGGTCGTTTGTGTAGCGCACAAATCCGAAGCCGCGGCTGCGGCCAGTGTCGCGGTCCTTGACGACTACCTGTTGCGCGGTTAGTCATTGCTGCAGCTGATGGCAGGGCTGCTGTGCGTCCAGCCGTAGGTCTTGTGCCACTGGATTGTTCGCCCGGTTCCCAGGCGACGGGGCTCAACAAAACGGGAATAAGAGGAAAGACGAGAGAAAAGAGTTTTGCTGGGCACATACCGCTTCTTCGACGACGCCATACTCCTCAAACTTTTGCCGCAGAGTGGTCTCGTCTGTGTGCCATGCAAGGCCGCTGTGTTGTCAGTTTCTTTTCTTTTCTGCTGTCTTTTTTTTTCTTTTTCTTTCTTTTAGTTTAGTGGTTGTCGGGACAGTTCTTACCCGATGAACAGTTTTGCCATGTTTTCGGTTGGTAGCTAAACGAACTGGTGAGCAAGCTGCGTGGGCTGTTAGCTATGAGCTGAGCTGTAATTTGCCTTCTTCCACTTGTATTAGTCTTCAACGATCTCCATCGATGATAACTCCGGGGCCGTGTTGTCTCCGAGATGAACAGGAAGAGAACAGGAAAAAGACAAGATAAAAAAGGAAAAAGGATGAGAAGAAGAAGGAAGCAGCAAGAATGGATCGATATCTTCAACCTCTTTGTGGAAAAGGCCAAAGCTGGCCAGAGCATTGCAGATGTGAGGAGGATGCGGAAGTAGAGAAAGGAAAAACAAAAGAAGACGAGCAAGAAATAAACCTCAAAGTTCGCCTCCAGACCGGGGTCCAGTCCTGGACCTCGGTGAAGAAAACCGGATGCAAAGCGGCACCGGCTCTCTTCTACTCTGTATAGAGATTGACTCACCTATTTCGCTATCAAGCTGCCGTCTATAGGTACTATAGCTTTCGGCCTGGTGTTCCTGCCAGAACGTACCTTGTATATGAGCAGTATTCTGCAGGGTGGTGCCGGGTAGCTGTTGACTGTGTCGTTTGCTTCGTTTGCTGCGAGAAGGTCGGAGTTCGGGGCTGCTCTGAATGAAGCGTCGGAAGAATAAGGGCGCAAATAGAGTGCGAATGAGAGTGGGAGGTGGAAGGGGTGTTGGTGGGATATAAACGGTGATTTGAGTGGTTGAAAAGTGGTTGTGATCAAGTGATAAGTGATCAAGTGATCTAGCTAAGCTTGCTCTGCTGATCAGAGAGTGGGAGGATGGTAGTTATAGGGTTTGATGGGATGAGGAGGGAAGACCAGAAGACATGAGAATATCAGCGGGGTGAAAGGTGAAAAATAAAGTGGTTGCTGGCCGAGTTAAGTATTGGAGTTTCCTGCTGAGTCTTAGCAGGGGCAGGGGCCAATAAAAAAAGGAAAAAAAGAAAAATAAGAAAAAAAGAAAAAGAAAGAAAAAAACAATAAAGAATAAAGAAAGAGAAAAAAGAAAAAGGAAAAGATAATATCCAGTCTGGCCGGGCCAGTCCTTGCCTGTCAACGCACATGCTCTTGTGCTGCAGAGCAGCAAGGGAACACACGCAGGACAGAAGAGACTCGCAGACAAGGCGAGGTACATACACAGTACGGGCAAGGGCAGAGCTTCGTTCTGGGCCAATAGGCTCAATGTCATTCTTGCTAGAAAGTCCATAGAACGCGGGCTGATCCCGATAACGGGAGCATAGGGGCCTGGGGAGATCGATTCTTGTCTTCTTGTCTCCTTGTCTCCTTGTCTCCTTGTCTGCCTCTCGCTGTGCTTGCCCTGGACCACCTCGGCCTCGCCCTCGACTTCGCCCTGCCCCCCGGACCCCTTCCCGATGACACCTAAAACCTGCACCCAACTCAAAGCCAGGGAAGATCTATGATTGTTTCGACAAGCATGATGGGTGCGGCAGCCATGGCCCACACACCCCCTTCTCCCCTTCTCCCCTCCTAGTCTCTCTTGTCCTCCTTGTCCTCCTTGTCCTCCGTGTCTTCCTTGTCTTCCTTGTCTTCCTTATCCTACTCACACTCCCCTCTTTTTTCTCCCAGACAAGCATCGAAGGCTGTATTCATGTGGGCGGAGGAGCACTTACATCGTGCAGACCCCCCTTTTGGTATGGAGTGCTCTATAGACTTGATTCTGGAACCGATGATGGGTGATGGGTAAGCAGAGTGCAGGCAGGCTTGGCCTCTTCAGGAAAGCCAAGCTCGGTATGTGTCCTGTGTAGAGTGCTATCCTGACGTGCTTGCAGCCTCCGACTCAGTAATACTATGTATGTGGCTCGGGTTCTTGGTGAGCTAGCGTGCTTCCAACGACTTGCCTAGACAGGATAATGAGGAACATCCTGATGGGCTTGTGTGTGCTTGGCCGGGTAGGAACAGGGGTTCATTGTGGTTGCTGGTGACGATGCGGGGTCCTCAGCTTGTCCTTGTATTGCTCTCACCTTCAAGGGAAAAGAGAAAGAGGATAGGAGACTTGGTCTGTGTGCTTCGTAGTATCATACTCCATTACAAGATGGCGGAGTTGGGCTGAGGAGTTATCTTGTACAGAGTACATATGTACGTACATACTGTACTGTGTACATGCCTATTGCTCCTGGATGTCGCTAGGGGGCTTTGCTTGGGCAAGAAGTGACCTAGACAAGGAGCAGGGCTCAAGTAAGATACATGCATCGTTGTAGAGAAGAGAGTTCGGGCTGGACTAGGCTGGCGCCAAATTATCTCAAATAGACGTAGATAGCGGCCACTTTACCGATACTGGTAATTGGTAAATAAGTCGAGTCTCTCAAGCAGTAGCCACCCACACCAGCTTGCTTTCGTGACATTGACTCCTTGATTTGTGAGCATGTCATGCCATGTGCTGTGCTGTGTGCTGGCTGTATGTATGCTGTATGCCATTTAGCATAACTTTTTGCTCATAACATCGTACCCCGTACTGGGGATGATGTTCAGGGTGACATGCTCTGTTAGCCTTTGCCATTGGTATTCCATTTATATCCCACCCCCCGAAACCAGCAATGGCTAGGAGAGTGTATCAATAATAGGGCCTGGCTGTGTCGGCTGTCCACCCCGGTGGTGATCCCCAAACCAGGCGTTGTCCGTGCATCACCAACGAGAATGTCGCGAGAACAAAGACTAAAAACAGAATGGGAAAGATTAAAAAGATTAAAAAAGACTAAGAAAAGAGTAAGAAGGGGATAAAAAAGGAAACGAAAAAATAAAGAACTGCCCCATCCCTGCTCGATGGCATGAGAGGCTAGGAGACTAGGTAGCGGGGGATGGCACTCTGGCGCGTGGAACGTTGACACACAGACATTGAATGAGTCGTGGTCGAGCCTCTAACGGCTTCTATGTATACTTGAAACGGCCATGGTGTTGCTTCTTCGCTGCGGCCATCTATGTACCTGTGGAAAGTGAAAAGCCTCGTCGGAGTTGGAACGAATCTAGAAGCGAAGCAGTGCGTGCGTATTGTAAGTTGCAGGGTCCTGTTCTTCTTTTTCTTTATCTTCTTCTTCTTCTTCCTTCTTTCTAATTTATTTGTCTCTCCAGGACGATCAGTCTCGTTCTGGCCAGGTGTTCTCACATTGGAGAATGGGAAAGGGAAAAATAATGGAAAAGGAAAAAGAAAAGAAAAGAAAAGAAAAGAGAAAGAGAAAACCAAGTGCGTTCAAAATAAACTCACAACGTAGCAATGTTTGTGCATGCTAGGATGCCATGTCCACTTACCCCTGTTATGGAGTTGACAAAGTCGGCAATGCATAGAAGACCAAAAGACTCAAGACTCGCTGTTGGAGATCACGACAGGATACGAAACTGACAGGGTACATCTGGATGGAGTAGGAATCTGCACAAGATGTGAAACTGCCACTTGCCTGCAGTCGTGCAGGCAGAGATAGCACTTCTCGCCTCGGTGTCGATTAATTGACGAGTTCAAGATAATTCAACGGGTGTTCAGTTGGCGGTTGCCACTCCTGACGGGCATGCTTGCTGGGTTCCGTCATCCAACAAGCAGCATCTGTCACCGAGAATAGTATGTAGTAGGAGGCACACGGAAATCTAGCGGGCAGAGTTGTTAGCCTCGGGCCGTAACGCGGTAAAGCGATCTACTTTCTTTTGAGAGTGGCCTGCTCACCTGCGTGATCAGGATAGGCTGGCAGCGAAAGGCAAAGGCAGAGAGAGTACCAGAGACATCGAGCCCAACCTTTTTTCAAGTGCCGACATCGACACCCGATGCCTTGCAGACATAGCGCGATATACTTGCGGCTGGTGTCTTGCGACTGGTGACTTGCGGCCTGGCTGCTGCCTCTTGGATGCTTAGCGGTGCACGGCACTACACTCTTTTTGGCAATACATGCGCATTCTGGAAGCTCTTCTGCTCATAAACAACGCAGCTGCAAATATCGCAATACTGCTTTTCTCGAGAGTAAAAAGAGTAAAAACGCCCAGCCAAGATCGCCCACGGTAAATGCTTCTAATTCGAGGTTAGAAATGAAACGAGGGGGTATGAATGTGCGAGGAGTGCAGGAATAACGGAGGAATAACTGGCAATCACAAAACAAGCACAGCTTTAAGCGGTGTGGTTCTGTTTTGGAAGAGACCGCCCAGACCCAGAGCCACGGACAGAGCCTCAATGGGGTCTTTGCCTGTGCGATGCAGAGCCGAGAGAGGGCAGCACTCTGTAAAGAAGAAAGAATGTGGAATAAAAAACAAAAGAGGAAAAGACATGCCTTGGTTTTCTGCCTTGGCTTTCTGGCAGGGTGTGATTTGACTGCAAATAAAGCTCCGTACTTGGAACCTCGACACGCGATCTGTTGCGCCGGGTCAGCGCCGCAGCATATAGACGGGGGTGGCCATATGTGCGACTGTCCATGGTGCGACTGCACCCTAGATATTCTAGATGCCTAGATATCCTAGATATCCTAGATGGAACCTCACGGGTGTTATCCTTGTGGCCGATCGCCGAATTAACCGTACAGCGAGCTGAGCATGGATATGACCTCTTCTCTTGGCTATGATGTACAGAGTACAGGGCAGCGGGTGGCATTGCTGGAGATGCATGTCGGAGTTGCATGTGTTGATCCAGACTGTCTGTGTTCTATGTCCTTGTTGTGTGTCCGTGTTGCCTGGGAAAAGTCGGTGATGTCAACCCCGTATGCATCCCATATGTAGAGTGACCTAGATGCGAGGCGACAAAACGTTGTTAACCCTTGGCTAAATTAAGCTCATTCTTATTTAAAGATAAAACAAAAGCGAGGAACGAAAAACAAAAAGCAGAAAACAAAAACATAACAGTGGAATACTTACGAAACACGACGTCTGCAGGTGCTGACCAGGCATAAAGGTCCCGACTGGGGCTATCTGTGCTTCTGTGCTTCTGACAGAGGACTCGGCCTCGCAAGCTATTTGGTCTTTGAAAAGAGCATGCAGTCATGGCCGAAACCTGACAAATGTCGTCATGAACTCCAGGTGACGTCCCGTATATCCGGAAAGGTGACAAAGTGACAAGACAGTCCTAGATGCTCTTCAACGAAACGTCAACGTCCACCCTGGTCGATGATGTTGGCTCCATCGAGATGTGCGGTTGTGCTATGACCGTCGAGGTGTGCCAAGAATTTCCGACTTTCTCTTTTATCATTTCTTCTTGTCCTTTTTGATCCATTCTTCTTGAGTCGCCGTCTCCCTTTTTGCCTATGTGCAGAGGCTGTCATGTACTCGACCTGCGGAGGCTGAACAATGACTCCGACTCGAGAGATTTTCTCAATCAGGCGCAGTCTCTGCAGGATCCGTGCACATTGTTTCGTGTCGGCCGCGTTGCGAGGTTTGTGTCTGCAGTCTCTGTTCTAGTTTGTTTCCAGACAGGTCTTGGACTTGGGTGCGGCTTTGACATCACTGCCTCGCTGACTTGCTTCATGGGGGAAGGGGAGGGCGCCGAGCGGGGAGGACATGCGGTTCTTGCAAGAGGGAATTCTCGATAGCCCATCCTATTGTTTCGGGTCGATGCAACTGTCGACCTCCGTCGTGCTGTCAAGTGCAGCCAAGCGTTGGCAGCCAGGGTCGTGTACACCAAGACACTATCACACAGCCCGCAAGATTTTAGACTGCATCTGATATCCAACTCTCGTGCTGATATCAATGATCAATGAGGCGTAGCAAGGTGAACAAACCCGTGGTCAGGTCGCTGTGTATCCATGCCATGCTGAGTACAGATGGCCGCTCCCTTGGCAGGGGATGCAAGCACAGCCGCAGCAGAGGTCAGAGGTCTGGGGGTGTAGAGGCGACACCCAACCGGAAATCAACCTTTCATCCATGCACAGCTTGCTCCGTACATCGCACACAAATGCCGCATTGTATTACCTGTCCAAGCGCACGCTGGCACGCGACACGACACGCGATGTGTGCAGTGGCGTGCAGTACGGCAGACGATGCAGTTGCTTGTGTCAGACTCTGAGGAGTAGGAGGAGGAGGAGGAGAAGGAGTAGATGTAGGAGTAGATGTAGGATCTGCAATCTGCAATCTGCACGAGTCTACGCCCAGCTGCAGTGGTCGGGGAAAGCCGCCATGGTTTGGTTAGGCTTTGGTCGAGCAGGGACAGGCACTTCGTAGATATCTTTTTTATCTTGTTTGGCCGAACGGTTGTAGGGGTCCAGGGCTGGCGGCATAATACGGCGGCGACAAGGAGCCAGAGTAGAAAAAGTCTATAAGTCTCAAGAACGGAAGAAGAGCATAGAGGAAAGGAAGAGCGGAAAGAGATGGGAGAATGGGAGAACGTCTCGGACACAATCGATTAACCTGGATGCCCAGAAAGGCAGGGACGAGGGGGCAATGGCCGCCAGTTATCACAAGCAAGGCAGGGGCTACCCTTACAGCTGCTCCTTTTCTATTTTTTTTTTCTTTTTTTCTTTTTCCAAAATCAAAAAGAAAAAGGCAGGAGCAATGGCAAGAGCAGAACCAAAAGTACTGACAATGCGGTCAGACGAAACGAGACAATGATCAAGCAGGGAAGGTGCAACCTGCCACTCAAGGATACCAAGCGATGAGGTGCACAGTGTTCCTGCCATGGCTGATCTCCAGCACGGTTGTTCTTGCCAGTTTTGTGAAAATGTTGTTAATGCAAATATAATGTTGTATATACAAGCTTAGCTATGCCAGAAAGATAAGAAAATGTAATAATAATAATAAGAGAACAAATCACCCAAGAAGAAGAAAAAATTATGCGCCTCCGTTCATGTGAATCGTAAAGCCCAAGTAGTCCAAAGTCCAAATGTAATGATAAATGTCCCATCGTGGGCACCCTCCAAGATTTATTCAAATTTAAACCCAAGATCCAAGATCCAAGGAAACAGAAAACCAAACGCTATGCTGTGTGAGAAGAGGAACGAAGGAGAAGACGAAAGAGAGATAGAAAGAAGGAAGAGGGAACTGATTCAGAAATAAAAAAAATAAAAAAAGAAAGGGGAAAAGAGGGCAACAAAAGGTGAAGTCCTAAGAGTCAAACTCCTCGAGCTCCTCGCGGCTAACCGACGACACAAAGGCGTGCCGCAAAAAGTGCAGCCACACCTTGTTGGATTTGGAGACGACAGAGTTGCCAGAGACGTCGTCGTCATTTGTACCGACATCGACATCGACGACATCCAACTTGCTGGCCTCCTTGCCCTTGCCCTTGCCTTTGCCCTGGCCCATGCGGTAGGCCATCTCCAGAAAGCTGTTGACCGTCATGTCCGTCAGACCGTAAATCTTGTCGGTAAACGTGCTGTACTCGACCTTGAACTGGAACTTGCGCGGCGTGCCTTTTTTGGGCTGCTTGTCGCCGTGCTTGCCCTCGCGCCATTTGGTGGGGGCGACATCGGCGCCGGCGTCCGCGTCCGCCTCCTCGTCGGCCGTCATATCGTTATTGATATATGTGAGGTTGGCAAAGTACTGCGTGTAGCCGAGGAGGGTGAGGGGTTGCGGCGAGTAGGCCGGTCCGGGCCCGGCCGTCTTGGAGGGGCCTTGCGGGATGACAAGGTTGGGATCCTTTTTGGGGGTCTTGCCTTTCTTGCCCTTCTTCTTCTTTTTCTTCTCTGCTTCTACATCGCCCCTAGACACGCTCGCCTCTACCTCCACGTCGCCAAACACATTCTGCTCGACAAACTGCTCGTGCGTGAGAAAGGGCACGCTCATGGGCCCGTCAGTCCACACCGGCGCGTCCTCGAGGCCGGAGATGTTGTACTCCATGACACGCAGCGACGGCAGGTAGTTGGGCACGATGCTGGGCGCCACAAACGACAGCTGGTACCGCTCAGACCACTTCTTGGACAGCTTCGGCCCGTTCTTCTTGCCCTTGTTCTTCTTCTTCTTCTTCTTCTTCTGAGCATCAACCTCGGCCTTGTCCTCGGCCTTGGCGGCTGCGGGCTTAGGCAGCTTGGCCCAGCCGCTGCGCAGCTCCTGCAGGTAGTCGGCCGTGGACTGGATATCCAGCTCGTCCTCCATAGCAGTGCGCACAATAACGGCGTCTTCAGTGAAAAAATCGTCGTCGTCCTCCTCGTCCCCCTCCTCCTCCTCGACAAAAGCCTCGGCACCCAGGAAAGAGTAGTCCAGGTCCTTGGCATCCTGCAGCATAAAGTGGTCAATGTTCATGTGGCCGTAGAGGCCGCCGACAATGACGTCGCGGTACTGGCGCAGCCACAGCGTGTACTTTTGCCAGCACGTCTCGTCCCACAGCTGCTTGCTGTCGGTGCGGGCGGGCGGCACGTGGCTCATCAGGATGGCCTTGACGCCGCGCTCGCGCATAAACTCCAGCTGGATGCGCAGCCACTCGAGCTGCTTGAAGCCCGGCTCGGCGGGGTTGACGCAGTCATCGACGCCGGCATTGCGGTCGAAAAAGTAGAGCGAGTTGAGGCTGAAGACGGCGAGCTTGTTGGGGATGACCTCGACGTAGAACCAGCCGCCAAACTCAAAGGAGTGGCGCTGCTCCTGGGGGATGAAGCGGGCCCAGATGTCCGTGTAGCGCTTCAGCCACTTGTTGGGACCGGGCAGCAGGACGTTGTGCGGCAGAATGTCGTTGTTGCCGAGCGTGGGGATGACGGGCACCAGCAGGCCCTGGCCGGACGGGTCGTCGAGCAGGTCGATAAACTTGTTAGCGATAAACTCATTCGAGTCCTGGACCTGGGCGGGCGAGCGCGGGATGGACTCGTCGCTGTCGTGGCGCGCCGAGTCGCCCGTCCAGATGACAAAGTCGATCTCGTCGCGAATGTTTTCGCGGATCCAGTCAAACGTGGCATTGACGAGAGCGTATGGCGTATCGCAGTCGGAGGTCTCGGCGCCGTAGATGCCGGCAGGGCCTTCGCCGCTGTGGCAAGCGTTGTCGGCTGATGTCGACGAGTGTGCCTTGTAGAATTCGTCGGGGTGAAAGTCTGGTGTGTTAGTGGTGCTTTGGGCGTGGCTGCAACCTTTAAACAAAAGAACGTACCTGTGATATGCAGGAACTTGCCGTGCAGTTTCCGCTGGCTAGCTTGTGCATTTGCTGGTGCGTTTGCTGGCGCAACGACGTCAGCTGTAATGCTACCCAACACGCGTTGGGGGTCTTGTTCGCTGGCCGAGCCCAGCCGCGACAGCACAAACTGCGGCAGGCGCAGCGGACTAGCGAGGGCTGCAGTACCGCACAGGAGTAACGGGACGAGCCGGTTGAGCGTGATTGAGTTTGCTGTTCTTGTTCTTGATGGTTTTGACGGCAAGGTCGACGTCCGGAGACGTCGCGAAGTATGCGACTGCATGACAATGGGTATTGTGTAGCCAGACAGGCCAGTGTAAGACACGAACAACGGTAGGCGGTAGTGTGCTGGCTATGAAGCCGTGCGGCTGGAATAAACTGTGTATTCGACGAGTGGGTGTAGAGAGGAGACGCGTCGAAGTCGAGGTCGTAGATGCGATGAGAGTCGATGAAGACAGGACAAAGTAGGAAAGAGCAGAGATGAACGAGAACGAGAAATGAGGAAGGAGCAGAGACCCAGAGGGAAGGCACGATGTTCTTGGCCTTGTCTTGTGTCGTGTGCCAGTGGACCTTGCTCTTGCTATTTTTGTGTTTTTGCTCTCAATTCCTCTAGTGTCCTAGTCTATTATTGCTTCGTTTTTCGATTTCGGTTTTCGATTTGGCCGTCCACTTGGGGTCTTTTTGAGTTTTCGTGGCCTTGCTCCGTTTTGAACTAGCCGGTTTTGATGGGCGAAGCAGTAGAGTAGAAACAGAGGAGAGAAGTGAGGTGAGACAAGGCAAGAAACAATGCAAGAGAGAAGAGAGAAGAGAAGAGAGAAGTGAGGAATGTGTTGCTATGAATGAGATCTTGTGTCGAATATAATTATTTTGGACCGCTCTTGCCTCGTCGCTCTCGTCGATAATTAGGCGTCGGTCACTATAACGAAAGGCTCAAAGGCACGAATGCGACAGGCCCAACAGGCACGTGCCGGGCTGACACGAGCGATTGGGGAAGAGTGACGTAGTGCTGGCACAGTGCAGGCATCGATTAGGCTTTGGCCTTGGGTACCGCGAGCGTGGGCGTGAGAACCTTGAAGGCCAACCACACGCGAGCGACAACACAGCAAAAAGCGCACCACAACGAGGGATAATTGTTTTTTGCCGTTTAAATATTGAGACGGGCAGAATCGATTTTATGATCAAAACGAGGAGAGGTTCAAGGAGCAAAGTGAGAATCGAAGAGGAGCGGTGGCCTGCCTGGGCGGTAGTTGATCGGCAGATGAGAAGCAGGCAGAGCAAGAGGAACTGTGTCGAGCTATGGTTGATGGCGAAGGCAAAGATGAACGGAGTGTCAGAATGCTGGAATGAAGCAATACTATGTATGTATATCAGGACAGGCAGCAGTGCGAGGTCAAGGCTCGGAAACAGGGTCGAACGCCAAGTCACATCCCACTGGGCAAGATATCACTCGTGATTCAGTAGCACGTCTTTAGCTCTTTTGTCTTTAAAGATTGCAGAGTAGACACACGCATACTCCAGCACAAAAGGGTCCGACGAAGGCATGCATGCACGATCCGCGATCTACACAGTAGCAGTGTCTCGCCACGCCTTGCGTGCTCTTCCTCGACCACTTGCGCCCAGTCGTTCTGCCCACCTGCTCGCGCAGCGGCTGTGACCCTTGGATTCCTCGACTCTGCCCAGCGCGATGTATTTCGTATTGTCGAAATGTGTGTGGCCGCTTGATAGTCAAAGGTCTGGCTTGGTGTTAGTGCTGGCCAATATCCATCAAGGACGGTCCCACGTGTGCGGTAGCCCGGTAGATCTGCTGCGACTACGACGAGCTAGCGCCCAGAATCCTACTCTACTCTGTAGAGTCTGTACTGTACTGTACTGTGTACTGTGAATGAATTGTTTGTGATGAGACACGCGAGCACATGAGCAGAAGACGCAGTTCCAAGACATGAAGAAGATTATTCAAGATGTTCAAAATTGACTGTTTAGGTGTTTGAGTGTTTAATAACAACTGTAGACAGATAGATCGCGTGAGGTGTCTCACGGGCCCGGGATAACATCTTCACCGGCAGATGTGACTAGCAAGTTGGCTTGGACAGCTGGGTATTCGTGGACATATGCAGTGTTGTTTAACTCTCAGCGGCTGATCGACAGACCCTTGCCGGTGGTTTCCGGGGCCGAGATTAGATATTAGAGATGGGAGATGGAGAGATAGACTTGGGGTCAAGTATTATAAACCATGTAATGACATAACTAAACAGACTGTAAGACTCTGGTTATTGAGAGAGCAGTCGGGCCCGAGAGCTGGTGGCATCTGAAGGGGTATCAAAGAGACCGGAGTCCATCTTGGGATCTCCTGGGTACGCCTATGAAGTAGATGTAATGCAGACTGGTCTCGTGGCCAATGTCCTCATTCTGCTTCGCTTTGCGGTCACCCGACTCTCGTCGCCTACCTACAATGGAGCAGGTCTCCACAGACATAATATGTTTGCATAACCGTCTGTCACTCAGCGGGTCTGCTGTCGACGGTCATGAGAACAATACGCAGTACTGCTGACTTTAACACACTGCAAAGTTATGCATCTGCTTAAAGTTGTTCCGACTCACTCGGCAGTGGTTGCTAGCGACTCGACGGCGAGGCCGGCATGCAAAGACCGGCTCTGCTGCCTGGAGCGGTGAGCCGTTGGAGTTGTTGCTTTGGCAGAGAATTATAACTATACCATCACCGTACTATGTAGTACGGACACTAAATGGACCCGCCGCACCGCCACACACACTAGCCACACTCTGCTCCTATTTAATCTCCCGCCTGAATTTTCCAAAATCTCTTCCGCTCCCACCTTTTCTCCTCTCCCATCATACGCACCGCCGCGCTCTGGGCGGCCACTCCAGGAGTGGCCGTCAGTACCAACTCGTTTATTGTTTTGCCATTGGGTCTATTCGAGAGCGGGTGCCAGATGAACTCAAATCCGCTCGTTTGAGGGTTCCCTGAGAGAGGCAGGTCCAAGAGATCTGCCTCTTGGTGATCGGTTCCCATGGTTTTTCGTGGATACATTCAAATGACTATGTTTTTCGATGTGCCTTATGCCTTGTACAGAGTGAAGTGGCACAGCGATGGTAGCCGGTCGGATATTGCTGCTTTTGCTTGCTTTTTGCTTGCTTTACTGCATTCACTTTCACTCCTTGAATGCTTGCTTCTTGGTGGTGTTCACTCTCATGCGGTATCTATTGCTCGTCGCGTGTATACCAGAGTAACAACCAGTCGCAAGATATAATATTATAATACATGAAGGGTGTCACAAGACACACGACACAAGACAGCAAGCAGATCAGCCGGTAGGGCGGGGAAGGGAAACAGCAGCGGAGGATCGCAGTAGGATCGTAGAAGGATCACAAGGAACGTAAGAAGCATAAGAAGGAACGTATGACGGAACGGAACGTATCGAGGCAAAACAGTGTGGGAGCAACCACCAAGGGCAGCGGACAGTTCGAGCCAGCACCCCGCACCGGCATAACGTTGTATATGGGTTGAGAGATCACCGGCACACCGCGGCACACGATCAGGCTCGAGCTGCGATATTCATCAAATTAAATTAAACATACCACGCATATTATCACAGCGCATTAAGGCAAGGTAGTCAAGGCAATAAACATAGGATTGAATCAACGTCGAGACGTGTGTTTACATAAGGAGCGTAAGAAGAGAAGATGAGTAGAAGACTCTGATATCAGGATAGAAGTTGAGAGACGGTGGAAGAAGGAAAGATGGAAAAGGGAATAGAAGAAAAGAGAAAAGAGAAAGGAGAAAGAAGAAGAACGCCGTCTTGATGATGCCGAAAGGCTGGCCGTAGTAAATAGTAAACCAACTGAACTCAGATAAAGGGATATCGAAAAAGTATGTGCAGAGAAGTGAAGTCGTGAGATACAGGAAAGAACAAGAAAGAGAGCTGGAAGATGATCAAAGACAGTCAAAGGCAAAGACAGTCAAGACAATCTGAAATCAAATCCAGACGGCCATGGGCCGCTCGACGGCAAAGAAACTGCCCATCAGACTCTGGATGTCGCTCATGTACGACTCTGCACTGTACTTTTTCAGACCCTGCCGCTTGAGCTCGCGCTCCTCCTCCGCGTACAGCGGGTTCGTCGAGGGGGCTTCTTCGGTCTCCTCTCCAGCCTGTTCTCCTTCTTCAACAATGGTGTCGTCCTTGAACTCCTCCACAAGCTCCGACACCTTGGCCAGCTCCTGGCCAAAGGGGTGCGACTCTGAATACTCCTTCTTGTGCGCCGACGACGACGAAGACGAAGAAGAAAATGAGGGAACCGACGACACGAGGGGCGCCGACGACGACACGGCCAGGGGCGCCGAGATCACCGGCTTCTGGTGGTAGTGCTGGTGCTGCGAGCCAGACGACGCCACGCTCGTGCTCGTGCTGGAGCTCGACGAGCGCGAGAAACTAAAGCTGCCCTTGCTCGACAGCGAGCGCGACGACTGCTCGGACATGCGCGACACGGACCGGTGGCGGCCGAGGCCATCGTACGACTTTTTGGTGTGCGAGGGGGCGCGCTGCGGGATGGTCGGGGCGGCGGCGGTGGCAAACGGCGCAGGCGACGAGCTGCGGTTGATGGTGGCCGTGTTGGTGTTGGTGTTGGTCTCCGAAGAAGAGATGCCGAGACCGCTGGCCTGGCCGGCGGCCTGCTTGGGCGCCATAAAGTAGCACGACAGGTGGTTGGGCTCGGGCGACATGGCGCGCTTGTCCTCGTCGCGCGGGAAGGGCGTGTCCGGGCTGGTGGGGGGCGTGGAGGCGCTGGTCTCGCCCGAGTCGGACACCTCGTCGTCGGATTTGATGCCGGTGCTGATGGACGAGGTGGACGGCGAGGGGGTCATGGCGGCGGCCGCAGCAGCGGCGGCATTCGGGGCAGCAGCCGTGATGTTGATGGTCTGCTCGGCACCGGGGAAGATGCTGGGGGCGTTGTAGGACAGCATGTTGGTGGTGTGCGTCAGCTCGACGGGGCCGGAGATCTTGTTGCGGATAGAGCCGTGGGTGGTGAAGGCCTTGGTGGTCTTGCTGCGGTGAAGGAAGTTGTCGACGGACGAGGCGATGTTGGTGGAGGTGGACGGCGCGTTGGGGTCGCGGTCCTTGGACTCGAACGTCTGCCGCACGCGGCGGGTGGTGAAGGCTCTTGCGATAGACATTTTGGATGTGAGGATAGCAGTGAGGTTAAGGCGGTGTTGAAATAAATAGGGCTTCGCTGGGAAGTCAAGGAGATGTCAAGTGAAGACAGGAGGATAATGGAAAATAAGAAGAAAGTAAAAAGTTAAGAAGAGAAGAAAAATAAATAAAAAAGAGACTCAAAGAAGGCGAGTTGATAAAAGAGAAAGAAAAGAAGGCGAGAGACGAATAAAATAAAATAAAATGAAGAACAAGCCACAACCCAGTTGTGTGATGTTCGTGTGACGGGTGACGAGGGCGACAGATGTCAAGTCAAGTCAAGACAAGGAAGAAGGACAAAAGCGTAGGATGTCCTTTTGTCTCGTTCTCCTGTACTTGTGAGAGAAAGAGAAAAGACGAAAGAGCGCAGCGTCTTTGTCCGTGTCTTCTTTCGGCGATGCGGTGTATGTGATGTATATACCACAAGGAGCGGGTGCAGGTGCGGGTGCGGGTGCAGTTGGCGCTTGTGATTGGTGATTGGCTGGACCACGGGACGTTGCGCACAGGGAACCCCTCTACTACCGTTTAGGGAAGGTACGGGCGGTTCGCTGTTCTTCTTTCAAAAGGATCGAAAGGACGAGCAAAGCGGTGATAGGATGGCGGGATGCTGCAGAGCGGTCGATAGCGGCAGATAGCAGTGCAGAGAGTAGAGTATGAGTGAAAGCACAAGAGAGAGAGTTGGTTGGGTGCGAGATAAAGCGGCGAGAATGCGACGCTGTCACCGTCGTAGTTGAAAAAGTCGAGAGTAAAAAGTCCAAGTAGAAGTAGAAGTAAAAAGTAGAAAAGGAAATCAAGTAATCAAAGGATCCAGTCCGGTGCAGCAATGCGACTGCGGTAGTTTAAATGAAGACTGCGTCGAGGTTGCCTGTTGCTGAGTGCGAGTGCTGAGTGATGTCAGGTGAATGAAGAGTGAACGTTGAGTTGTCGATCAGATGACTGGAATGTGTTGCTTTGGCGATGCTTGTTCTTATTTGCGCCGGGCTTTTTTTTGTTTCCGTTGCTTTGTTCTTGTGTCTCTCTTGGGAGAAAATCGTGAAATGTTTTGAATAAAAGTTAAATAGTCCTGCTGGCGGGTAATAGTAGTCGCTTGCGACAATGAGTGTTGGTGTTGATAAAATCGTTGGGTTGGGTTGTAATGCAGTGGGCGTGTCTGGATGACTGAGCAGAGCAAGAGAGTATACGCGTTGTGCGACTGGTGACCCGGAAGGAGCGATGCGAGTATGAGATGGAAAAGGAAAGAAGTGAATGTGATGAGAGAAAGAGAAGACAAAAGTAAAGAACGACAGCCGGAGCAAGAGATCAATCCTAAAGTGAAGGAGAGGATGGGGAGAAGGGAAAGAAGAGAGAGAGAGAAGAGGAAAGAGAGGAGAGAAAAGAGAAAAGAAGAGAAAGGCAACGAAACATCTGGGGAAACAATATCATATGAGCGTCAATAGGAGGCCAGCCCAGCGGAAACGCAAAACTCACTACAGAGTACATGTATGTAGTATTGCTCCGTAGGAAAAGTCTCTCACTACCGTCGGATGAGATGTCAGCCTACTATGGTACGGTACGTATTTGTTGGCTGAGATGGTACAGGCTACTAAACCACAGAATAGTACTGTGTACTCCGTGCAGGGAGACAGGCTAGCCCCTGTCCTCCTTCATCCTTCCTCCTTCCTCGGGGACTGTGGCTGTCGCCGATTTACAATGGACCCGCCCCTGGATCGGATGGATGTAGCGGTACTTTAAATTGCACTATATAGCAGGCCAATAATGTGTACTCTGGACAAGTACTCTAATTCCAGGGGAAAAGCAATGCACTAGTCGGAGGGCAAAAGGACGGCGGAAGGACGAAGGACAAAAAGAAAACAGAAAGAAAAGAGAAAGAAAAGAAATAAGAAAAAGAAGAGAAAAGGATAGAAAGACACGACTAGCACGGGCTAGGCTGAACTAGCGGGCTGAGATTTTTAGTAGGTCCCTGATCTTTCCAATAGATACATAGTAGTACGTATCTTTCCGTGAGTCTGGAAATCAGCGATACTACAAGTACATACGTGGACGCTGTGTCATTGGGCTCGAGCGCGTGCCCTGACCTGTGCGCCTGCCCTTCATCTTGTTTTAGGCGTTCCTTCCTTTCTGGTTCCTTTTCGCTTGCAGAGTAGAGTCCATCCGGCGTGTTGTGTTACATAATCGGCTCGTTCAGCTGGGACTGCTTTCGCTTTCTTTCATCCAATCTACATGGTAAGTGCAGGACTGTTTCGCTCCCTGACCAAAGATCAAATGCAAATGCAAATGCAAATGCAAATGCAAATGCAAATAGATAGATACATAATACACTATGTAAAGACGCAACTTTCCAAAAACACAATAGTCCTTGGATGTCGCCCACTCCCACTGCAACCACTGATGATCCCGCCTGGCTGCGCCCACGTCTGAGCAGTCGGCTTCAATCCGCTAGCAGAGTGGGTCGGAAACGTTCGCTCTGCCATCGATTGGCTAGCGTCATCCTTAGCCAGGGGTGACTTTTGTCTTTTTTTCCCTCGTCGTTTTCTCTTTTCTTTTTACTCTCTTTTTGTACTTTGTACTACTGTATGTACTGACATTTTCCTCTTGGATCGCTTGATCGTAATGTCTCTCTTTATCGTGCGAGTGTGCGCATCTCTAATATAACTTATCCCTGGATTGCTTGTTTTCTTTTTTTTCTTTCTCTTTTCTTTCTATCTTATTTCTGGTTATTCCTGCTCTATTCTTCTATTCATGCATCTCTCCCTCGGGCTATTAGACATCAGGCCTCTACATAGTACTGATAGTGACGGATCAAGAGAACGAGTGCCATGTGTAGAGTGGGTGCACTAAGTGCCTGCGATGTGGCCGTCGTGGACCCCGGCAACGTACTACTGTACAAAGTACGCAGTAGTGTGTGTGCTGGTGCTGACGTGGAGAGGGACAGCATGCAGGAACACCTCTGCAGCAAGGTACAACATGCACAACATGTAAGAATACAACAAACAGTACATACTACTATTCGATAGCGGCAGCCTGGATGGATCTAGGCACAATGGATGGAGATGGCCTCGCTTTGCCACGCAGAACCTGGTCTCGCCACTGTTCTAGACTGTCTGATAGTTTAACTTGATTTTGCATTTGTTTTTATTGATTAATTGGTTTGTATGAGAGTTATTCGAGAGTTATTCAAGAGTTTTGGGTAAAGACGGCTTCTCGGCAGACGGCGAGGACGTCCGAGTTCGAGTGTCGTCAGCTGCTGGAAAGGCTAAACTGAGAAAAGAATAAAGATGTCATATAAAAGAAAAAGAACAAAGAAACGACGAGACGACGAGACGACAAGACCGGACGAAGTGCAACGGTGGCAGCAGCACTACATAAACACAGAGTGCATGCAGCCAAACAGCCAAACACCAAACAGCCAAACACGCATCCATCGTACGTCCCACTGCTTATTACAGAGTACTCTACTCTGTATGCACCGTGACAGTCACTTCCCCATTGGGCAGTCCCCTTTCTGCGTACAAGCACCACTCTGAAACAAGCGAGCCCCTTCCAGTGGGCGCCAACACCGCTCAGTGGCTGCTCCTATTGGCAGCCACGGCCGCTTCTCGCCTCTGATTGGCCAAGCCCAGCGAGCCTTTGTTTCAAGCACGGCGATTTGTTGTTCTTGTTCTTGTTTCTTTTGAGCTCTTGTCGGTATTCCCTCTACGAGTACGTATGTACATAGTAGTAAAAACTAGATAAAAACGCCTTCTGAAACTTGAAACAGGGAGACGACGACGAGTAGAGTGTCTTTCAGCCAGGGAGGATCGTCGACCTCGGCGAACGTGGTCCTACATTCCATCGAGTGTCTAATACATAGTAATATGGTGCAAGACGACGTCCAGGATCTCTGGTCTCTTGCCTTCCTGCCTTGCCCAGCCTAGCTAGCGATGTCTGACTACAGTTACAGGCGTGCTTGGAAAGCTTGACTTGATTGCGTGCATGGATTGGCCAGGCCGACTGACCGAGTGCTGTGCAGAGAGTAGGCAGCGACAGCCGAGAGGCCAAGGGCGGCACGATACCAGGCAACGAGGAATCAAGGACGAGGTGTCGGCAAGGCAGGCAAGGCAGGCGAGGCAAACAAGGCAGTGAGGTGATGGGCGACGAGGGAGCCAAGGGACGTGTTGGAGGCCATTCATGCCGTCCTGCCCGTATTCCATGTTCTCATCCCTGCCCATGCTTCATCCTTGCCGTCAGAGTCTCTAGAGGATATGGCACGCGGGATCGGCTGCAGAGGACCGTGTCTGAGGGCTGCGCTCGGCTTGCCGTCCAGGGAGTATTGTGTCATGGCGATGTCGCTCTTGCTGGAGAGCGCTGATCCTGGCAGTGATAGTAAATAGAATGATCTAGGTTATTGTCATGTAGCAAAAGAGTAAAAACATCTGATCACGATTGAAATGATACTCAAAGAAACAGCTATAATTGTCGTTTCTTCTGAATAAATCGGGTTATTTGCATAAAAATATAATAGTTTTTGTATTTCAAAAGTAGTGTATAATAAAAGATATATAAAAATAAGTTACAAGTTTTCTCTTTTATTAAAAACAAAACACAAAAAACACACACATAAGATTCGTTAAAAACCAATCCAAAACCACTAGAATACGAGGGATATCATAACATAATTGCCATGTCGTTGAACCCGACCGTTGATGCAGCATTCCTGGATACATAGACGATGTCATACCGCATTGGCATGCACGTTGACGGAGATGCATCGGCGTGGCAGCACAAGCGGTGTCACGCGCATCCTGGCCTATAGAGGCACGCGGACGTTAGCATGTAGCTGCCATGATTCGTCTTCTCTGTCTCTGTTCCACTGCAATCGCTACTGCTATTTTATTATATCAATACTAAATAGTAACCAAGTAACGGTGGTCAGCGAGATCGCCTGCTGCGTCAAACGGCCAAACCTGGTTGTCAATACCGGCGAAACAGATGCGAGTCAGGCGTACACGGAGCAACCCCGCGGTTGTCGATATTACACGGCTGGCAATAAAAGCAGTAGCAACAAGACGGCTAGCGAGATGACAACGCAACGGCAGACACTCAAACAAGCAATCAAACATCAAACAGTCGGCGGCGAACTCTGGAATCAAGTCCAGTGTCCTGGCTCGGACACGATCGACGGCACCCTGCGTGAGAGCCGGAATACTATAAAAATAATAGAACTAGAATGGAAATAGAATGGAATATGATAGAACAGAAACAGAGATAATACGGAAAATAAAAAGAAATACCCGGAACGTGAATCGATCGGGTGCCATCAAACACAACCAAACACAGCATCCGCTGGTAGCCTCGATGAGTGTTGAAACAAAGTAAAATTGAAATTGACGTCATATTCTATATCCCGAGCAGCAGCCTCGCTCGCTGCATGCCATCTATTCCTCCATCTCGTCGTCGTCGCTGCCGTTGACGGCCGCGCCCTCGCCCTCCTCCTCGTCGGAGCTGTCGCTCTCGTCGTCGTCGTCGTCGGCAACACCCACCATGCGCTCGACAACCTCCTCGTCCTTGTTGGCAATCTTGTGCGCAAACGCCTGGCGCACGGCGCCGTTGGTGCTCGTGTCCCACACCGTCAGGCCGCCCTTGCTGCCGGCCACCGACATGCGGAAGGCCACCTCGGCGTCGGGCGCAAAGTTGGCCGAGAACACCCGGCCGACCTCGAGGTTGCGCGACACGACCAGCTGGGGTCCGGCCGAGGTGGTGTTGGCGCCGCCGACATTCCACAGCTTGACCGTCTTGTCGCCCGAGCCCGTGGCCAGGAAGCCGGGGATGTGCGCGTTGACGTCAAACGACGACACGGACTCGTCGTGCGCCTTGAGCGTCCACACGGCCTTGGTCTGCGCCGGGTCGGCCGGCGCATTGCGCACGTCGTGGTAGTGCACGTAGCCCGCCTCGGTCGTGACATAAAAGTAGTTGGCGTCGTGCGGGTCCCAGCGCACGTTCTCGACGTCGCTCTCGACGCCCCAGCGCGCCGACACCGCCGCGCGGCTGTCGGCCGCGCGCATGTCCGCCGCCACAATCGTGCGGTCGTAGCTGCCGCTCAGCAGCACCGTCGACTCCACCGCGTGCCACGCCAGCGAGCACACCTTGTCCGTGTGGAACGTGTACGACTTGGCGCACGTCGCCGTGTTCAGGTCCCACAGCTTGACCGTCTTGTCCGCCGACGCCGACGCCAGCAGGTTGCGGTGCTTGCGGTTCGCCGCCAGCGCCAGCACCGCGTCCACGTGGTACTCGTCGTTGGCCTGCTTGCCCTTGCCCTTGCTCCTCTTCTTCTTCTTCTTGTCCTCCTCCGCGCCCTTGGCCCCGCGGCCCAGGATCGCGTTCGGGTACATGCAGTCGACCGTGTCCAGGTCCCAGATCTCAATGTCTGGGTCCACCGTGCCCACGGCCACAAAGTTGGCCGCCGCGTCGGGCGCGACGCCGCCGTCGCCGCCCTTCTTGCCCACCGGCACGTCGAGCCACTCCAGGCACAGCGGGATCGCCGGCAGCATAATGTCGTGGTGCACGTACAGGTTGTCGGCCTCGTCCTCGTAGACGTACACCTCGAGGTGCGCCAGCTCGTCCTCGATCTTGGCCGCCAGCAGCATGTTGTCCGTCGCCAGCACCTGCAGCTCCTGCCGCTCCTCGTCGTCGTCGTCGTCCTCGGCGTCCTGCAGCGTAATGTACGGGTCCTCCGTGTTCGACTCGTAGTACGCCAGCGACTTGATGTTGCCAAAGATGGACAGCGGCTGGCCGTCCGTGACCCCCGCGGCGTCGTTGTCGTCGTCGTCGTCGTAGTTGTCGAGGTTGTACTCCTTCAGGTCGTCGTCGTCAATGTTGATTTCCTTTTTTGACTTGCTCTTGGCCTTGTTGCTCTGCTTTGTGACCTCGCTGGCAAACGCCTCCGCCTTGGCCTTGGCGTCCACCTTGACGTCGCCCTCGACGTCGCCCTCGCCATCGCCGTTCTGTGCGTCCTCCAGGTCCTCCTGGGCGTCGTCCAGCTGCAGCTTGGCCAGTTCGGCGATGCGCGCAAACTCGTCCTCGTTGAAGTCGTACTTCTTGGGGAACGGGGCCGCAAAGCCCCGCGGCACCCACGCCGTGGCTGTGATTGTAGAAGCCATAGTTGACTATCTGACTGTGTATAGAGATGGATAAGAGAGGAAAACAAAATGAAAACGAGCCTCGATAGCCTTGGGCCCAAGACTTGGTTGCGGCCGACAGAAAAAATCCTCTTTTAACTTTTTAGCGGGCCCCCTCTAGTGGTGGGGTCTTATCTTATCGCACCTTCACAGGCTTGTCTTTCAATTCAGAGTATTATTACAGACATTACAGGCGCTACGGTGAAAATAGGCTAACGCCATACAAGCGTGTATTGCTGTACATCAACAGCTCCAACGTCACCTCTGTTGCTCTTCTGCTGTCTTTTCCAAGACACCATTGCGCATTGCGACGTCTCTGCACGCCTTTCTGCGGCCCAACGACACTCCCCCTTTACACAATGGATCGCGACAGTGACCGCTACCGCGACCGAGACCGCCGTCGGGACGATCGCGACTACGACGGGCGCGACGGGGGCGACAACAGACGAGAGGGCCGGGACAGCAGAGACCGGGACGGCAGAGACGGCAGAGATGACCGGAGTTACAGAGACAGAGACAACCGCGACAGACGCGATGACGGACCCAATGCCCACTTCAAGCGGCGGAAGCTCAACTTGAACCGCTCCGTGCGCGATGGCACTGGCGACAGCGACGACAGATCATCATCGCGAGACTTTTACGGCGGCACAGACACCAGAAATAACAACAGAAATAACGGAAACAACAGAAACGACAGAAATGACAACCGGAATTACCGCGACTCGAGAAACAATTCCTCCCGCACAGACACACCGCGAGACTGGCGCGGCGGCTCGGCACCGCCCCAGGAGGAGTTTGATGCCCAGGGCGAGGACGGCGTCACGGCCGAGGACGAAAAGGCACTCGACCGCGACTGGTACACGGGCGACGAGTTTGGCCACACGTTTGGCGACGAGGACCACAACCCCTTTGGATCGGCTTCGTACGAGGAGGACGCCTCGTGGGACGACAAGGAGCGCCAGGAGCGCGACATGCTCGAGAAGAAGACGGGCCGCTTCGACCGCGTGAACCCGCGCGTCGCCCAGAAACAAAAGGACGTCGACGCCTGGGAGACGAACCGCATGCTCACAAGCGGCGTGGCCCAGCGCCGCGACATGGGCGTCGACTTTGAGGACGACGAGGAGGCCATGCGCGTGCACCTGCTCGTCCACAACCTGCGGCCGCCCTTCCTCGACGGCAAGACCATCTTCACCAAGCAGCTCGAGCCCGTGCCCGCCGTGCGCGACTTCCAGAGCGACATGGCTGTCTTCAGCCGCAAGGGCAGCAAGGTCGTGCGCGAGCGGCGCCAGCAGCGCGAGCGCGCCCGCGCCGCCAAGGACTCGATGAACGCGGCGGGCACGACACTGGGCACCATCATGGGCGTGCGCGGCGATGCCGACGACGACAGTGCGCGTCCCGGGGGCGAAGGCGACGTGACTGGTGTGAAGAAGGAAGAACAGACTGCCGAGAAGACTGAGATTGCTGCCAAAATTGACGCCAGCGTGGCCGGCCCCAAGGGCAGCAACAAGTTCGCCGAGCACATGAAAAGGAACGACGGCGCCAGCAGCTTCAGCATGAACAAGACCCTGCGCGAGCAGCGCGAGTTCCTGCCCGCGTTTGCCGTGCGCGAGGACCTCATGCGCGTTATCCGCGACAACCAGGTCATCATCGTCGTCGGCGAGACGGGCTCCGGCAAGACCACCCAGCTCACGCAGTTTCTGCACGAGGACGGCTACGGCCACCACGGCATGATTGGCTGCACGCAGCCGCGCCGTGTGGCCGCCATGAGCGTCGCCAAGCGTGTCAGCGAGGAGATGGAGGTCAAGCTCGGCAGCACCGTCGGCTACGCCATCCGCTTCGAGGACTGCACGAGCCGCGAGACCGTCATCAAGTACATGACGGACGGCGTGCTGCTGCGCGAGTCGCTCAACGAGCCCGACCTGGACCGCTACTCGTGCATCATCATGGACGAGGCGCACGAGCGCGCGCTCAACACGGACGTGCTGATGGGCCTCTTCAAGAAGATTCTGCAGCGGCGGCGCGACATCAAGCTGATCGTGACGTCGGCCACCATGAACTCGAAACGCTTCTCCGAGTTCTTTGGCGGCGCGCCCGAGTTCACCATTCCCGGCCGCACGTTCCCCGTCGACGTCATGTTCCACCGCACGCCCGTCGACGACTATGTCGACCAGTCGGTGCAGCAGGTGCTGGCCATCCACGTGTCCATGGGGCCCGGCGACATCCTGGTCTTTATGACGGGCCAGGAGGACGTCGAGGTCACCTGCGAGCTTGTGCGCGAGCGGCTCGACGCCCTCAAGGACCCGCCCAAGCTCAGCATCCTGCCCATGTACAGCCAGATGCCTGCCGACCTGCAGGCCAAGATCTTTGACAAGGCCGCACCGGACGTGCGCAAGTGCATTGTGGCCACCAACATTGCCGAGACGAGTTTGACCGTCGACGGCATCATGTACGTCGTGGACCCGGGCTACTCGAAGCTCAAGGTGTACAACCCGCGCATGGGCATGGACACGCTGCAGATCACGCCCGTGTCGCAGGCCAACTCGTCGCAGCGTTCCGGCCGTGCAGGCCGCACGGGGCCCGGCAAGGCCTTCCGTCTGTTCACGGAAAAGGCGTTCAAGGACGAAATGTACCTGCAGACGATTCCCGAGATCCAGCGCACCAACCTCAGCAACACGATCCTGCTGATCAAGTCTCTGGGCGTCAGGGACCTGCTGGACTTTGACTTCATGGACCCGCCGCCGCAGGACACCATTACGACGTCGCTGTTCGACCTCTGGGCGCTGGGTGCGCTGGACAATCTCGGCGAGCTCACCAGTCTCGGCAGCAAAATGAACGCGTTCCCCATGGACCCGCCGCTGGCGAAGCTGCTGATCATGTCGGAGGCGTACGGCTGCAGCGAGGAGATGGTGACGATCGTGTCCATGCTGTCGGTGCCGAATGTGTTCTACCGGCCCAAGGAGCGCCAGGACGAGTCGGACGCGGCGCGCGAAAAGTTCTTTGTGCCCGAGTCCGACCACCTGACGTACCTGCACGTCTACTCGCAGTGGAAGGCCAACGGCTACTTTGACGGCTGGTGCACGCGCCATTTCCTGCACTCCAAGTCGCTGCGTCGCGCCAAGGAGGTGCGCGAGCAGCTGACCGACATTATGAAGATGCAGAAGATGGCCATGACCAGCTGCGGCACCGACTGGGACGTCATCCGCAAGTGCATCTGTTCGGGTTACTACCACCAGGCCGCCAAGGTCCGCGGCATCGGCGAGTACATGAACCTGCGCACCAGCGTCACCGTGCAGCTGCACCCCACCAGCGCCCTCTACGGCCTGGGCTTCCTGCCCGACTACGTCGTCTACCACGAGCTCATCCTGACGTCCAAGGAGTACATGTCCACCGTGACGGCCGTCGACCCGCGCTGGCTGGCCGAGCTCGGCGGCGTCTTCTACTCGGTCAAGGAAAAGGGCTACTCGGCGCGCGACAAGCGCGTCATCGAGACGGACTTTAACCGCCGCATGGAGATCGAGGCGCAGATGGCCATTGACAAGGCGCGGCAGGACGAGCAGCGACGCGCCGAGGCTGAGCGCGACAAGAAGAAGGAGGACGAGGCCAGCAGCGGCGTCGCCAAGATTGGCAGCGCGGCCGGCAGCGGCCCCAAGAAGATTGTCGTCCACGGCGCCGTGCGCAAGCCCATTGCCAAGAAGCGCGGCAGGGGGTTCTAGGCGGGAGGAGTTTATTGGTTGTTGATCATTGATTATCGCCTATTGACTAATCTGCGAATCGCAAACTCGGCGTCGGCCTCGAGGACCTCCCGATCCTCCTGGTCGAGCCGCACTACCTTGGCGGCACTCGGACCGCGGTCCAGCAGCACCATTAGCTTCCGAATGGAGTCTGCGTCGCCTTGGACCTCGCCCTCCACCTAGAAGAGCCACAAGAGTCAGCTGATGCACCGTCGTTAGGCCAAGCCTGTTCATGCGTCTTGTTCTGAATACTGAGGAGTACCTTGTTATTTGGCAGGTTGCGCACCCAACCCGTGAGCTCGTGCTCAACAGCGTGCTTCCGTGTGAAGTAACTGCTGGTCAGCAGGTGTACAGTATGGCTTCTTCATCGAGCCCCAAAATTCCCACGATACAACCGGCACGCCTCACGATATACTCACCGGTATCCGACGCCCTGGACTGTGCCGCCGTGGGCCAAAAAGTAGACCTAATCTATCAGCTGGATGGTTGGGGGAGAGGGGAACAGTATTGTATTTCAAGATCTAGAGTATATACCCGTTTTATAGCCATTTTTTATTTTATTTTGGAACCATGTGTAGTCGGGAAAATACGATTCTGATCTTGTGATTGGGATGTGAGGTTATTCAAACGAGCGTCGCGCGTTATCGAGAGCGACACATGCACAGTACCAGTCACGTGATGATAAGAGATGATGTCACTACATGCTGAACACTAGCGCCGTCGCTTATCGCCAGCCTTGCGGATGGGTCCTTTGGGGCGAGCTCGACGGGCTTTTAGCTTTTACAGGCATTCGCGACGACGCGACCGATTGCAGATATCAAACGTCGGCGCGTACATTGCAGTCATGGACGTGACAAAAGAGCCAGAGGCGATAATACCGGTGGTGTTTGGCCGCTCAAGCAAGAAGCGCAAGGCGTACAGGCAGCGAGGTGGCGACAACGAGGCGGTCGCGCGCGACACAGAGCCTCCGCTGCAGATCACTGCGACGACGACGACGACAACGACGACGACGACGACGACAGCCAATACTGACCAAGATGACGACAGACCACGAGATACCCCCGAGATGAGAGAAGCGACGGAACATGAGAGCGAAAAACACAAAGGAAAGAATGCGAACAAGAATGATACCCAGGTGGACGACCAAGGCGAGGGCGACGAGGCGGCCGAGGACGACGAGTCCGACGATGCCGAAGACAACGACGGCGCGGACGGCGACGCAGTGGGAATCGCCGTAGCCGAGCTGATACGGAGGCGAAAACAGCGCAAGCAAAAGATTGGCGGCGTAGGGTTCCGAGACGACAGCGGGCCGGGTGCCTCTGGTGCCTCTGGTGAGAGAGGCCTTGTGGCATCGCGGTATGGCGACCTCAATATGGACGACGCGGATCTTGATCTGTCAGAGCCCGTTCACATAGGCATGCGGTTCGCGCCGCAGACAGGCCTCATCGGCGACGTGGTCAACAAGCACATGTAAGTGGCAAAAGTTTTCTTTTTCTTCTTTTTTCTTCTTCTCTCTTTCTTTTTATTTAAGATGCGCATGCGTTTGGACAATGGCAGTGGCTAACCCGGCAGGGAGGAATATGTAGAAGCGCAGCTGGCTAAAAGACAACAAGCTGATGCTGCCGCCGCAAGGTTAAGCAGTGCCGGCCATGCAGGCAAAGGAGGCGGAGAATTCAGTCCTGTGTCGGGCCTGGGCTCCGGCCATACAGCAGCCACCGGCCCTCTGCCAACAGCTGGCCTGAGCGCCGAAGCAAGAGAGCAGCTCGCGATGAAGGGCAAGCTGCACGAGATCGATCTCGGCACCGAGGCCAAGCAGCGCAACATTGCCATGACCCAGCGCGCAACACAGCAGCTCGGTGGCAGCAGCACCAAGAAAGATAGCCAGGAAGCTTCAAGCGTCACGGGCGGCGACGGCACGGCGGCGGCGGCGGCGGCGACGGGATCACACGGCAGCCATGGCAGCCAGCAGCAAGTCGGACGCAACGGCAAACCCCCCAAGCACAAGCGCAAGCGGCGCGGAAGCGACGATGTCGAGCGTGACCAAATCGTCGAGCAGTTTCTGCACGAGAACAAGAGTGGGTTTTTATCAAGTTTTTATGGTCTTTTATATGGAGCTAACTCTCTAGTGGACGTTGACGTTTACGATGTGTCGCGCGAGTCGGGCCCGGCTGTCGAAGGACGCCCGACGGACGACCGCATGGCAGAGCAGTTCCGGCGCGACTTTATGGAGGCCGTAGCACTGCGCATGCGGCGCAAGCGCAAGCCGCTGGGCCCTCCGCCGAAGCCCAAGACGCGCAACGACGAAGAGGTCCTGAAAGGGCCGAAGCTGGGCGGCAGCCGCAATGTGCGGTCTGTGATGCGGGACAAGCTGCTGCAGAAGCAGGAAGAGCAGCGGCAGACTGTGCCGAAATACGAGCAGGAGCTGCAGGAGCAGCGGCGGCGGCAGAGCAAGCGGAGGTAGAGGTGTCATCAGTTTTCCACAGACGGGAGAAGCAAAGTATGAAAGACCTATGATAATGCCAAGACAAGTAAAAATCTATTGATGAATTTCAAGGGAGCCTCTGCTCGTATCCTCGATGCACCGACGCGTTCTCTGGGCCATTGCTATGTGTACCCCTATCCCTTGATTATAGTATCTTCATCTGGCGTATTCATAAAGTCATCAAAGAGCGAGCGATGGGGCTTGGGCGGCCAGTTTTTGCTGCTGTCCCACGAGCTCTGGAACTGGTGCCGTCCAGACCCAACCCACCGCCCGGCGTCCTCCGCGGCGCCGACACCCTGCTGCTGCTCATGGGGCAGGACAATGTGCGCGCGGCTGTTGGCCGGCACCAGCACGTCGAGCACAAACGCGCTGCCGTTGGCAATCTCCCAGTGCGACTCAAGGCGGCCGTACGCCGTCTCGTACGTCGCCTTGGCCGAGGTCAGCCCGCCGCCCGGCATCGGCTGCACTGCAAACGTCTGCCAGCCCGGCGACAGCGGGCGCACGCCGGCCACGCACGTGTGCAGCCAGTCGACCACCGAGCCGGGCATGTAGTGGTTGAAGCTCGTCATCTCGCCGGGGTTGACACTGCCGTCGGGCAGCATGCTGTCCCAGCGCTCCCAGATGGTCGTGGCGCCCATGGTGATGGGGTACATCCACGACGGGCGCGACTTTTCCAGCAGCATGCGGTATGCCACCTGTGCGTACCCGGCGCTGCTCAGCGCGTGCGTGATGACGGGCGTGCCGGCAAACCCGGTGGCGACGCGGAACTTGGCGTCCTTGACGAGATCCACCAGACGCGCGGCGGCCGTGCGCTGCTGGGCCTCTGTGGCAAACAGGCCAAACGCCAGCGCCAGGCCGTTGGCCGTCTGAGTGTCGCTGACGAGGCGGCCGGCGGGCGTGACGTACTTGTCCTGGAACGCAGCCCGCAGGCGGCTGGCGTCGGCGGCGTAGCGCGCGGTGTCGGCGGGCTCCGCGAGAACACTGCTGATCTGTGCCAGCACGCCGGTGACATGCACCAGGTAGGCGTCGGCCACGAGCACGGAGTTTGTGCGCGCGTCGAGCGGGTTGTCGGGCGGCGCCGTCGGGTCCAGCCAGTCGCCCAGCTGCGGTGCGTACGGATCCCACAGGCCCGGCCCAGAGTCGCTATGACCATCACCACTAGGGGCCTCTCGCTTGACGCCGCGGTCGATCCAGGCGCGCATGCTCGCATACTGGCGCCGCAGGATGGCCACATCGCCGTAGGAGCAGTACAGGTCCCAGGGCGTCAAGACGGTGACGTCGTCCCAGATGGCCAGAGGCGCGTGCGGCCAGAGGGTCTGCAGAATGTTGGGCACGACGAGCGGCGGCACACCGTCGCTCTTGCCCGGCTCGTCGAGGAGCTGCTCCGACGCCAGGTCCTCCAGCCAGTCGCCGAGAATGCCGGCTGTGTTGTACAGGAAGTTGGCCGACTTGCAAAACAGCTGGATGTCGCCTGTCCAGCCGAGCCGCTCGTCACGCTGCGGGCAGTCGCTGGGGATGGACAAGAAGTTGCCGCGCATGCTCCAGAGCGCATTGCTGTGGAGGGCGTTGACCTTGGCGTGGGAGCATTCAAAGTGGCCTGTCCGCAGCATGTCGGTGTGCAGCACCTCGGCCACGATGGCGCCGTCGAGAAATGCAGACTCGAGACCTGCTGCTGCCGCCTGGGGCCATCCGTCGATCTGCGCATACCGGAAGCCGTGGAACGTGTAGTGCGGCGTCCAGTCGCCATCGAGCGCCGAGGCCTGTCCGGGCGCCGGCGTGATGATGGTGTCCTTGCACTCGGCAACCCGGAGCGGCCGTGTGCCCAGCTCGCCGTTCTCGAGAACCTCGGCGTGCGAGAGGACGATCTTGTGCCCGCTGCCGTTGGCGTCAATGACGCTGCGGAGGCTGCCGCCGCGAATGCGAAGACGGCCGACCAGGTTTTGGCCAAAGTCGAGAATGGTCTTGCCGCTGGGCGTCGTGATGAGCTCGACCGGCCGGAGGACCTCTGTGACGCGCACGGGCGACGAGTTGGGCGACACGAGCTCCGTCGCAGGCAGAGGCAGAGTGCGCACGCCGGCCCAGCGGCCGCTGGCGTCTGCTGCACTTGCAGCCAGCCAGTCTGTTTCTTCCCGGGCGTCGTACACCTCGCCGTCGTAGATCTCGGCACGCACAATGGCGCTGGGCGAGCACAGCCAGGAGGCGTCCGTGGCGGCGACTGGGGCACCATCGACCTCGACCTGGGCCATGACGGCAATGTCTGGCCCGTAGATGCCGCGCATGCCGCCGTGGAAGCCCAGACGGCCGACGTACCAGCCCTCGGCGGCCTCGATGGCAAGCACATTGACATTGGCTGCGCCTGGCGTCGTGTCGAGCAGAGCGCCAATGTCAAAGACCTCGTAGCGCAGACGGTGGGCATAGCTTGTCCAGCCGGGCGCCATGAAGCTGTCGCCTATGCGCTTGCCGTTGAGGAATGCGCGGTAGACGCCAAAGCCGGTGATGTAGATGCGCGCTGTCGTTGTCGTTGTCGTTGTCGACGGGGGGGTCTTGAAAGTTGTGCGGAATCGCAGTGGCCGAAGCGCTTCTGCAACATCGGGACTGTGGATCGGCTCGGTGCTGGTGATCGGCCGCGCTGTCCAGTCGCTCTTTGACAGCAGACCGCACTCGACGGCGGTCCACGGCGTCCACGGCGTCCACCCTGTCGGCCCGCTGCCCCCATCATCACCACTTCCGCCGAAAGCTCTCACACGGACGTCGACGCGCTCGCGCGAGCTTAGCGGTGCACTCGGCCACGCGACCAGCACAGAAGCGCTGCTGGCCACGTGGTATGACTCGACTGCAGCGTTCTTGCGCTGGACCTGAACCTCATAGGCCGTCTGCGCCCAGTTCTTCGCCGCGCTGCCGCCCTCATCACCGGCATTGCCGAGCACGAACCGCCATGACAAGCGGGGCGCCGGCTCGCCGATACCGAGGCCGGTCGCATGCTGTTCAAAAGTCGGCGCTGTGAGGGTAACCATTGTCATTTGGATTCACGACGAGCTCTCAATAGGACGAGGCTGGTCAACTTGAAGCAGCATATCTACTTGAAGCATTAAGTAGGCGCGATGCTGCCCCGCATGAGACGACATTCTCTACACATTGCTCTCATTGTTCGATCCGTACACTCGGTAGTGCAGTCGGGATGTCGTCGGTCGAAGCTGGACCGATGATTAGCCAGCGGCGAGGGAGCTGCTGGCAGAGGTTCGGGTGAATATAGGACTAATACAGAATGCTGTACTATAGTGGAGACGCGTCCAGTGGCACCTCCGAAACGGGGCCCCGCGGGGTTATTCGTCTTAGCGGGCAGAATATACATAGTATATACATATCGAAGAGACGAGAGACGAGCCGACAGGCACGAAGGAACAAGTTGAAAAATGCAAGAAAATGCACGATGATATTTATATATATTATAGATCTAGGGACTATTTAATTGCCGCATTAGCTTGCCCAGATGATCCTTGTAGTAGTAGCTTTGGGAAATGCACTGATCGCGATCGTCAAATGCCATCCCGGTCAACCGTATATGAGGAGCAGCGTCTACCGCCTTGGAAATATATCCATAAAAATCGCAAAAAAAGACTACACTGGCTATCCAGCAAGACACTCCAAGACTGCCTATGGTCCTCGAAATGCCGCAGATAAAGAGCACAGACTGATGGACATGCCAAGAGACAGAGGCCGGCCCGAAGGAGGCATTTGCCAAGCTATGGTGGGATATAGTGGGGTGTGGGTCAGGTGACAGCGAATTGTTGTGTTGTTGAGTTGTTGAGTCAGCCAGCGCCGAGAGCTAAGCCAGGCTAGTGAGCTAATTACGGTATTAGCCACGGTAGTCGGGTATGGCAAAGCTGCAAAATTCGGTCCTTGACCCAAGAATTGCATCTCTTGCCGCAACCCACCAACAATGTCGCAGTTGCACCGTCCACTGCAGTGCATCCGCCCACTCCAGACCTTTTGTCGTGCTTCATTGCTGCCTCGTCCGTGTTCTCGCTTCTTAGCTCCTTCTGTTACTCCTAGCTCTCATCGCTACATCTCGTCGTCGTCGTCGTCGTCGTCGTCGTCCTCAAAGCCCCCGTCAGAAACATCCTCCACCAAGTGGTCGCCCAACATGCCGTCCGACGAAGTCACCAGATACCTCCAGCAGAGCCACGACCGCGTGTTTGAAAACAACCGTGCGTGGGCTGCCCAGCAGCGCCAGACCGACGCGACCTTCTTCCAGAAGCTGAGCGCCGGCCAGGAGCCCGAGTACCTCTGGATTGGCTGCAGCGACTCGCGCATCCCTGCCGAGCAGATCACCGGCCTGCAGCCCGGCGAGGCCTTTATTCACCGCAACATTGCCAACCTGGTGTGCAACATTGACGTCAACGTCATGTCGGTCATCAACTACGCCGTCGAGCACCTGCACGTCAAGCACATTGTCGTCTGCGGCCACTACGGCTGCGGCGGTGTCAAGGCCGCCATGACGCCGCAGGACCTGGGCATCCTCAACCCGTGGCTGCGCAACATCCGTGACGTCTACCGCCTGCACGAGGCCGAGCTGGACAAGATCGAGGACTCGACCGAGCGCTACAACCGCCTCGTCGAGCTCAACGTCATGGAGCAGTGCCGCAACGTCATCAAGACGGCCGCCGTCCAGCAGTCGTACGCCAAGAACGGCTTCCCCGTCGTGCACGGCTGGGTGTTTGACTTCCACGACGGCCTGCTGAAGGACCTCAAGATCGACTTCCCGGCTGTGCTGCACGACATCCAGAAGATCTACAACCTCACGGACAACTAAGCGGCAGTCGGGCATTGATGGCCGAGGTTGATATAGAGTTGTTTGGATTGATAGCGTTTTGAAGTGCTGGAAGGAGTTTGGGGTCTCATGGGACTATTGGAGAATGCATTTAAGGTTGGGTGGAAGGCCGTGATATACGATATATATGATATAGATGATACAAAACACGAATCTTGTCATTCACATGCTCATCCCCAGGTTCAAGCACAAGCGCTGATCAGCAACAAACCTTGGGATATCCTTTCTCATCACAACAGACTAGATGCATTCACCAAACCCACTGATCATCTGCGGTCTTCAGGTAGTCCCGGTATCGCCGCTTAAACGATGGAAGCGACACCAGAGGTTCTGCCAGGCCCGTGATCGTGCTGAGTCCGAGCCGAAACTGGAAAAACAAAGGTTAGTTTTGGTGTCGAAAGTCGGATGGGTTTGATGTGTTTGTCAATTGCGTACTTGCACCCGGCGTGGAAACTCGTATTCAAGATCTTCCATGTTGTGTTGGTGTGTTCTTAAAGGTGTACTATGTAAGAGACATGCCCCTGAGCTCTGAGCTGCCATCGCGTCTCACAAGCGCCGTTGTCGCCTAGTTTCCAGGCACGAATCACAGGTAGGCAGCGGCAGCGTACATACTGCAGTAACCCCTCGCGTTCTCTGTGCCTCCCCCTCTCTCCGTTATCACGAAGCTTGGGAAAGAACGAATTGCTTCCTTTGACTTTTTTTTTGCCTATTACTTTTGTCCGCTTCCCCCGCCGCTTCTCACTGTTTTTCCTGCACTGAGCAAGGTCGGCCTTAGCCGCCGGCGATCTTACTTTGGCCCATCCAACAAACCAGATTCACGATACAGACCAAGAACTATCTGGCAATGTCAAGGCTGAACGGACACAGCGACTGGCTTGACGACGGTACGATAACTGCGGAACTTGACACTGCTTTCTTCCCCGAGTCTGGGGACGCGGTACAGGCATACCCTCCCAACTTTCGGGTGCACCCTTTGTATTTCGAAGAAGATGGCGGGGTCTGGTTTCACACCGAAATATCAAACATCGTCGTCGGCGCGTTTGGCGCGTGATACAGTATAGATGGTAGATACAAAATCACGAGAGAGACTGTATTTGCTGACTAAGCTATATCTACACGCACTCTACACGTCAGTCATATTCATGTCCTTCCTCTCGGCCGTGTACGCCTCAGAGGCGCGCTGCTCGGCCACCGTCACGTACGCCTTGAACTGGCGCGTGGCCACCTTGTTCATGAACAGCTCGTCGAGCTCCTCGTAGGTGCGGCCGCGCGTCTCGGGCACGACATAGAAGCCGATGACGGACCAGACGGCCATGATGGCGCCAAACATGAAGCCGATCTTGGCCTTGAGGTTGCCGTAGCCGGGGTTGAAGATGTACGGGCACACAAACGACCACATGGTGTTGGACGCATTGGACGCGCTCATGGCGACGGCCAGCGTCTTGCTGCGCAGCACCGACGTCGGGATCTCGCCGGCAATCGCGTAGACGCCCGAGCCGAGGCCAAAGTTGTAGACAAAGTTGAACATGGTGTAGAAGCCGACCGACGCCGTCGTGCCGGCCGTCGTGCCGAACGAGCCCGAAATGGCCATGCTGATGAGCAGCACCGTGATGCTGGCACAGCCGAACAGGAACATGGGCCGGCGGCCGTACAGGTCCGTCACGAAAAAGGCCAGCGTCGCGCCCGACATGGACAGCACCTGGGCGCCGATCATGTAGTGGAACGACTTCTCGTCCGAGATGCCGAGGTACTGGTACATGAGCGAGCCGTAGCTGCCCACGAAGCCCAGGCCCGACATGGCCTCGGCGACAAAGACAAAAATGGCAATGCACGTGCGGCGGCGGTTGGTGCCGCGGAAGCAGTCGAGGTACGAGCCGCCACTGCGCGACGTCGTCTCCGACTGCGACGCCTCGGCGCGGGCCTCGGCAATGGTGAGCTTGATGCGCTCGAGGTGGCCGGCGGCGTCGTCGGGCTTGGTGTACATGCGACGCAGCGCGCTGTGCGCCGCCGCGAGGCGGCCCTTGCGCACGAGGTGCACGGGCGACTCGGGCATGAACAGCTGCCCGACGAGGGCGACGACGGCGAAGCCCCACTGGGCACAGATGAGCGCGCGCCACGACCAGTCGCTGTCCCACTTGGCGGTGTAGTTGGTCATCAGGGCGGCGATAAAGGGGCCGATGCACTGGGCGAGGTTGCAGAAGCCAATGACGGAGGCGCGGATGGCAAGCGGGGCGATGTCGGCCACGTAGGCGGTGCAGAGGTTCTGGTAGGCGCCGATGGCGATGCAGTTGACCATCTTGCCGGCGAAGAACATGGCGATGGATGTTGTGCCGAACTCGATGCCGACAGACGCGATGTTGAGAAGAGTCGTGGCCACTGGAGGTTAGTCTCTACTAGAGAGGAGGAAGAAAAAGAAGAAGAAGAAGAAGAAAAAGAAGAAGAAGAGGGCAAACGACTGCTACGCACAAATAAGACTCTTGAAGCCGGTGTAGTCGAGGACCGACGAGGCAACGGCGGCGCCGATGATGGCAAAGGCGTTGCCGCCACCGCTGAGCGCCGACTGCCAGTTGGTCGCAATGAAATACTTGCCGTCGGCGTCCAGCTCGCCAAAGCGCTGCTTGAAGTGTGTGATGCTGATAATCGCACCGCCCGCCTGGCTCTCGAAGCCGCGCACGCCAATGGTCCAGAGCATGACGCCGATGTAGAACAAGAGCCACGGATCGCTGCGCAGCGTGAGCCAGTAGCTGCGGTTGTGCTCCTGCTGCTGGATGGCGCGGCCGCGCATCTCGGCGAGCTCGGTGCTCGTCTTTGTAGCGGCGGCGGCAGCCTCGGGGCTAGCCGCGGCGACCTCGACATGCTCGCTCTCTGTCTTCGGCATGGTAATAATAACGATAGCAGGTAGAAATCAGGATGCTAGTTGAAAAGAAAGAGGTGATGGGTGGTGGGAACAGAGCCACGAGACGGAAGAAGCTGGTCTTTATACAAATGCAGATGCTCTCTGTCTACGAACAACCAGCAACGCCTGGCCCCTGGCAATACGTCTGCAGCAACTTCCTCCCACGCCATTGTTCCAAATGCCTCTGCTCTCTGCTCCCCAGCCTGCGGTGTCACTGCTTCCCCATGGGGAGTCCATCTTGCGGGGAATATGGGGTCAGGCCAGGGGTGGAGGATGGGAAGCGAGCTGGGAGAGCCCTGGCCAGAACACCAAGAGAGATCCATCCTAGTTCGAGGTGTGATGGACCGAATATTTGCCTGCGGAGTATGCCGTACTGTCACTATTCTACTTTGTACTCTGGAGGATGAAGTGCCAAGACGAGACCGGCTGCGACACAGGGGAGTCGGCATCTGGCTATCTGTTCGTCGCAGCTGGCACGTGGTGACGCAGATGCGGCAGACATCCTCGTACGATCTAGGAACAAGATGGCCGTAGTTTTGACCCCAGCTATTCATAAGAGAAGAGTGCTGTAGATATCGACGAGGCGATGAGGATCGGGATGCATGCATGCAAATTGGCCTGTCTCTCTGTACATAGTGAGGCCACGATGAAGACAGCCGGTCGTGCCCCCAGATTTGAGATTCCAGCCATTATATAGTGCCAAGTGAATTCGGAAAGCAGCATACTAGCAAGCACTAGCAGACATGAGCAAGAAAGTATCATCTGTCAAACAATAACGCCTCTTGGCAGACAGGCTGGCGAGATCGGATGATGGGATACTCCGTTGGATTCTCCGACTATGTAACCGAGCACGATAATACTATGTAGACAGCAGCAGCAGGCAAGTCGAGGTGTCCAAGACAGCTATTGGCCGGACATTACTGCGGTTCTCACTCTTGCCTTTATCCGCGTGCCGCACACTCACTAATACTCGTGCCTGTACGCACGCTTCGTCCATTAATCTACTTCTCCATGCCATGCCGCCAGCGTTTCCTGCTTTCATCCTAGCTCCGTCTTCTCCTCATTCTCTCCCCAGTCTCCCCAGCTTAATAACCAATAACTAATAACTATTGCCACTTAACCCAGTCCTCTCTATACATCCGACGGATATGGACAGTATCCGACGCCAAAAAGAGAAAAACGTCGGCGCGGAGGACGCGAGGGCATGGGGAACAGTAGCCACTCGCCACTGATATAAAGGCATTTCATTTTAATGATTACTACCGAAAAACACCCGTGGGCGCTATTTCGTCCCAAGATCGCCCCGAACCTGCAGCAAGGCATACACCGTCGTGCATCTATAGGACAAGACAGGCGCTGTCGGGTCAAGACGCCCAGAGGTTCAGCCGGCGTGGCTGGCAGGGTGACAGGGGTGGCAGGAGCGTGCCACTCGTTTCCCACTGGCAATGTTTAACGATGATTGGCTTTATTTCTCTGAATTTCTTTGAATTTCTTTATCCATCATATGTACCGCCATGACCCAGGTTGAACTTGCTTTCATATAGCCATAAAATCAAACGCCTTGTATCCAGTCCCGTGCATGCTATATCAACACAGCCTCCCGTTGTTGAAGTGTCGGGAAGCGACTGCCGCTCGAGCAAATGTATGTTTTGTAAGGAAATAATTTAAAACACCTTCTCGGCCTTGGCCTTGGGCGCGCGGTGGTAGTTGACCTTGACAAAGGGCAGCTTCGTCACAATTGCACGCCGCGGCCGCCCGCGGATGACCACATTCACCTCCGTGCCCGGCAGGTTCAGCCCGTCCTGGATGTACGCCATGGCAATGTTCTTGCCCAGCGTCGGGCTCGGGCACCCGCTCGTCACGCGCCCAATCGTCGGGTTGGGCGGCGGCCCGGCCTCGATGAGCTCGGCGCCCTCGCGCGCCGGCGCGCCGTCGACAATGAGGCCGCAGCGGCGCCGCGGCACCTTCATGCCGCCGCCGCCCTGGTGGCTGGAGATCTGGCCCAGCACGGTCTCGGCGCTCAGGAACGTGTAGTCGTTGCGGCGCTCCTTGGCAATGATCCAGTTGAGGCCGGCCTCGGAGATCGTCGTCGACTCGTCGAGGTCGTGGCCGTACAGGCACAGGCCGGCCTCGAGGCGCAGGCTGTCGCGCGCGCCCAGGCCGGCGAGCTGCACGCGGTCGGGCCCGCCGATCTCGAGCATGGTCTGGGTCACCGCGAGCGTCTCGCCGGGCGGGATCTGGATCTCGAAGCCGTCCTCGCCCGTGTAGCCGCCGCGGCTCACAAGCAGCGGCGACGACTTGCCGCTGCCCATCTTGAACTCGGCGTAGAACGAGCCGCCAAAGTACGTGTTGCGCAGGTTGCCGGCAATGGCCTTGTCGACCAGCACGTCGTACAGGATCTTCTTGGCGAGCGGGCCCTGCAGCGCGACCAGGCCCCAGTCGACGAGCTCCTCGTGGACGACGGGGCCCGGGAGGCGGCGCAGCAGAGCAGGGTCGTTGAGCCAGCGGTCGAGGTAGGCGTCGTCCTTGTCGCGGCAGCCGGCGTTGGTGACGACGTAAAAGTTGTCGGGGCCGAGCTTGGTGATGACGGTGTCGTCGACAATGCCGCCGCCCGTCTCGGTCAGGAAGCAGCTCAGCGTGCTCTTGTGCACACCGAGCTTCTCGAGGCCCGAGGGCGTGATGCTCTCGAGGAACTTGGTGGCGCCGGGGCCGCGGATGATGCGCTGCACCATGTGGCCGACGTCAAAGATGGAGGCGTGCGAGCGCGTAAACTTGTGGGAGTCGCCGACGGACAGGCCGTCGTACTGCACGGGCATGTAGTACCCGCCAAACGGCACCATCTTGGCCCCTTTGGCAACGTGCAGGTCGTAGAGCGCAGTCTTGCGGGGCGGCGCCGACTCGGCGGCCGGGGTGTCAGAGGATGTCGAGGAGTAGCGGCGCACGGTGGGAGCCGCGAGAGTGTGCCGAAGAGATGCAGCTGCCGGAGAAGAGCGGCTGAGGAGGGGAGAGGAGGTCGCTGTTGTGGTCGAGGCCATGCGGGCGGGGAGGGCTGCCGAGACGGAGCAGCGTGCCGCGGCGGCTAGAGCACCGGCCCGCATAGCGCCGGACCGCATAAGCGCGGTGCGGGAACCAACGAGAACCATTGTAGGGATGTGCTGTAGTGTCGATAGAGAATGACGTAAATGCTAAAATTGACACGACACGAGACGAGGTCGGTAGCAAATGGCGGGATGCTGTTTCAGGCCGGGTAAAGACGCCGAGTTATCGATTGCGTCACGATAAGAGCTCAGTAGAGACGCTGTGAGAGAATGATGAGAAACTCTGGAAGATCCAAAGTCAAAGTGAGGAGATCTTGAAAGTTGATAACCGAAAAGAGAAGAGAAAAAAAAAGAAAAAATCCAACTAGAAAAGCTGTAATCGCACCTTCCCAATTGACAATAGCTATGTATCAGCCATTGAATCGACTCATACGAGTTCGCTCCTTCCCCCGCGGTCAATGGCCAGCTCCTCGAGGTCCCGATAACAAGGACGGCGACCCACATGATCAGCCAATAAGCGGCCATTGTGGAGACGGCACTTTGTGTGTTGCCTTATTGGGAACAGTTGCCGTATTGGGCAACTACTGGATGCATCCATCGAGACAACATCGTGACTTTTTGGCTTTTTATTACATATTTTATCAAGCGATTAGTGTCGAGTTTGACTAAATGGACGTGCATCAAAAGGGCAAGAGACGCCGACTGGTTTATTATTGAGTCATAGCGTCCCATAAAAACCATATATAAGCTTTCAAGAACGGTCTATTCTGTACAACAGTTGACTTTATTTTGAAAATAAAAAAAACACGAACAAAACGAAAAGATCTGCAGAGAACCAAGAGAAGAGCGATATAGAAGGCTACAGTAAAATAGCTCTGCTATAATAAGAATATAGAACTGTTGCACGGATCTTTCATCGCCAAACTCTGAGAACAAACGAGCACTGCGCTGACGACACGCTCATCTAGCAACCGGGGCCGACGCAAATCAACATGAAACAAAACAAAATCAACAAAATAAAACAAAAAAACACGCTTTAGTCCCTCTTTACGTTCAGAGGTGTGCCGGTTCTCCCAGAAGCTTTCCGCGTGCCAGACTGGCTACTCGGCCCGCCGGCTGCATATTGCGGACTGCCCCTCGCCCGGCTCAGGTCAATCAGCTCCATGGAGTCGGTCAGGTCCGGCGCGTCGAACACAATGCTTGGGTCGAGGCGGCCGCGGGTGCCGCCCGGGTCGTACAGCGGAAGAGAGCTGCCGCTCCGGGCATCGGCATCCCGCTCGGGGCCGGCGAACCCCCGGGCGCATCGACTCAGGATGTACTTCTTTGGAAGGCAGCCTGTCACAATGTTGAAGACCGACGCGCAGAGCCACAAGACGAAATACAGAGTATTAAAGTAGACTGCGTTGAGGAGCGCCCACAGCCATTCCCAGGTCTTGCTGTAGCTGTCGCTCTCGTCCTCCCAGCCACAGCAGCGGTAGGTCAGCATCACAGCAGGCGTGCCCACAAGAGTGACGACGGCCACGCTGAGAGCGTACGAGACGACACAGCAGTGTATGGCGATGAACAGGCCAGCCATGGGGTACGCGATCGCGAGGTGCAGGGTGCTGGATGGCCCCTTGAGCATCTCGGAGACGACGGGCGCAAAGTACCACAAGAGAACGGCCGAGACGTAGGTGTTGAAGACGAACAAGATCTCGAATATGACGTAAGCCAGCAGGAAGCCGGAGTTCTCTGTGTGCCCTTGCATATAATCGCGGCCCACGCGCAGGGCCTCGCTGCGGACGTCGACCGCCAGTCTCCGGAGCAGGATGACGACGGTGACGCAGCCGGTGCACATGCAGCCTTCCCAGATGCCGTCGGACTCGCCCTCGTCGGGGTTCTAGCCCTCTGGGCCGGGGCTGTCGGCAGTGCCCGCTTCGACGTCCGGTGTCTGTGTCTGTGTCTGACCGTTCTCATTGGGCTCGGTGTAAAGAGTGCGACTGACAATGGGCCGGCCTTCGTGGTCGAGCCGCCAGCTGTTGGCAAAGAAATGGAACATGTGCGCCGGGTTGTAGAGCGTGTAGTTCCGGTAATGGGCGCGGATGACCGGCCGGCCATCGTCCGTGATGTCAAAGTGTGGGAAAGGCATGGCAGCGATGGCACGCCGAGAGAGCTAACAATTGCTGGAAGGATACTAGTCGACTGGTGCTCGGATAGAAGTGGTGGGCTGTGTGCGTAAAAGGTGACAAGCACACAGCTGCGGGTGCATAATAAAGTAATTAAGTAGTCAACGAATCAACAAACCAACAAATCATAGAATCAAGGAATTAAGGAATCAATGAATCGAGGAAAGACAACAGACCGAGCGGCTTCCTGCCACCAACTGGCCGGGCAACTATAGACGTGCACAGACGAGCCTGGAAGTTACGTATAATAGAATACAGTCTGAAATATGCTGAGGCAAGAGCGGCTGGGTCAGCTGCATGGCTCCGTGATGACGGCTGCGCCAGACCAATCACCAAAGACCACAAATCAAGCAGCGCCAGCCCAACATGCCCCCCAACCCAGATCAATTTAATCAAATCAAATCAAAGCGAAGACCGGAGACGCGCAGCCGTCTCGGAATAGCACTGCTGAATCTAATATATACTGCCGTGCAACATACACCCCGACATCTCCGGACATCGGCGGTGTGCCAGCTTCAAGCATTTGAGCAATCGTCCAAGACTTCATCCGACGTCAGCCATCTGAGCGAACAAGTATAGTAAATCTCAACACAATGATAAGCAACTAAGTATACACATCTCAACACGATGACACTAGACCCCTTCTTTCCGTTTCAGAGCCGCCGCAGCGTCGTCTACGGCACGCGCGGCATGGTCGCCTGCAGCAACCCACTCGCTGCCCAGGCCGGCCTGAACGTGCTCCGCCTGGGAGGCAATGCTGCCGATGCCGCCGTCGCCGTGTCTGCCGTGCTGGCTGTTGTCGACCCCTCCATGACCGGCATCGGCGGCGACTCATTTGCGCTCGTCTTTGACGCCAGCGCCGGCACCGTGCGCGGCCTCAACGCGTCGGGCCGCACCCCGGCGGCTGCGACCCGCGAGACGGTGCTGGCATCGCTCGGCCGAGATTTAGACGGTAGTCTGGACACAGACCAGCTGCCGCACACGTCGCCGCATGCCATCACCGTGCCGGCCGGCGCTGCGAGCTGGGTCGACACGGTCGAGCAGTTTGGCTCGCGCCGGCTCTCGCTCGCCGACATTCTGGCGCCGGCCATCACGCTTGCCGACACGGGGTTCCCCGTCAGCAAGCTGTCGGCGCACTACTGGCGCATCGCCGAGCGGGATCTACTGTTGAGGAACGCGGACGTGGCCAACCCTCTACTGAAGCCGGTATCGAAGACAGAACCTGGAAGAGACGGAATGACGGCGAGAGCCCCTGCGGAGGGCGAGCTGATGAAGAATGCCGAGCTGGCGGCGACGCTGCGCGCGCTGGCCAAGGAGGGCAAGCGAGGGTTCTATGAAGGAGCGACCGCCGACCAGATCGTGGCGGCATGCCGCGCCGCAGGGAGCCTGATGACTCTGGACGACCTCAAGAGGCACGCGGACCTGCCCCCCGACATTAGCGAGGCGCTTTGCATGCCGGTGAGTGTTGCCGCCGCCGCTGTTGCCGCCGATGGGTGCGATGATACCGCAAACGCAAAAGAGAATGGGCTGCTGCATTTGTGGGAGCATCCGCCCAACGGACAGGGCATCGTGGCCCTCCTGACCCTGGGGATTCTCGGCGAGCTCGAGCGGCAAGGCCGCATCGCGCCGCTGCACTCGCTGCAGCACAACTCGGTCGAGTACCTGCACATCGTGGCGTCGGCGCTGCGGATCGCCTTTGCCGACGCGGGCTGGTTTGTCTCTGATCCAGAGTTTCAAGAGAGAGGGAGAGGTGAGAGAGGAGAGGAGAGTGGAAAGCAATGCAGCCCCAGCAGCCTACTTGACCCGGCCTACCTCAAGACGAGGGCTGCCCTCTTTGACCCAGCGCGTGCTTTCCATCCCGCCCGGGGCCAGCCCTCGCCGTCGCCTTTGCCACAAACAGCACTGCCGCCGGCTGCCACCCTAGTCGACGTGGACTGCCTGGCCGCGTCGGCCGAGGACCACCTGTCGACCAGCGATACAGTGTACCTTGCCGTGGCCGACGACAAGGGCAACGGCTGCTCTTTTGTCAACAGCATGGCCGACCTGTTTGGGTCCTGCGTCGTCGTGCCGGGCGCGGGCTTTGCGCTGGCCAACCGCGGGCACATGTTCCGGCTCGGGCCGGCCGAGCACCCCAATGTCTACGCGGGCGGCAAGCGGGCCTACAACACGATCATCCCGGCCATCATCACCAGGTCTTCTACATTCTCTAGTCTTTCTAGTCCTTCCAGTCCTTCTAGTCTATCTACCCTGGACACCGTCTTTGGCGTCATGGGCGGGTTCATGCAGCCGCAGGGCCATGTCCAGGTGCTGCTGAATATGCACGCCTTTGGCATGGATGCGCAGACGGCACTGGACGCGCCGCGCGTGTGTGTTGCCCCCAACTACTTTTGGTCGCCCGATAGACAGGCGGGGGGTGACAGAGAAAAGGAAAAAGAGAATCAGATATTTGTCGAGCAGGGCATTCCCCCGGCGGCGGTTGGCGGGCTGCAGGCCTGCGGGTATGCCGTGACGGAGGTCGAGGGTTTTGCGCGGTCGCTCTTTGGCCGCGGCCAGGTCATCCGGGCGACGCACGATCGCGTGACGGGAGAGCGGGTGTACGCCGCCGGGAGCGACGGGCGCGGCGACGGGCATGCCGTGCCGTTGTATTAGTGTTTTTTGTGTGTATGATTTTTGGCAAAGGTTTCCTTGCCAGAATGATTGTTTGTTTTCAAACATGTATATAATCAATAGAATACTACAAAAGATATCGTTATAAATCTCAGCTGGTAGAGAGTCCTGAGAAGAGAAGTGGTCGGCTTCGACGGCATCCCGGCTCAGCATGCCGATGCCACTACACCGTAGCAAACGTCTCCCGCTCCCCGCCCCGGCCGGTGGCCACTCCCAAAGAAAAAACGACAGAGAGCACAAAAAAAAACAGCAACAAGAGAACAACGCCCGGTTAGCTCAATCGGTAGAGCGTGAGACTCTTAATCTCAAGGTTGCGGGTTCGACCCCCGCATCGGGCTCAAATCCTGATGCCTCTCGAGCTTCGTTCGAGAGCACCTACGTCCTCTTTTTTTTCTTTTATTATTTCTTTAGGTATTTTAGTATTTTTGTCAGTCTTGTCAATTTTGTACAAGCTAGATAGAATACGAAAACAACTGAAAGCCCGTCAAATTATATTTAAAAGGAAGTCAAAGAATCGACATAGTAAAATGACAACTCGCATCACTCAACAACTTGACGACGCCAGTAACAAATCAAGGAACAGCCATGCCGCCATATATCAACCATTGACACTCTGACACTCTGACACTCTGACACTCTGACACTCTGACCTCACTCACAATCGCTCTCATTAACGAGCCCAACGTTCACCGGCTGCTGCACCTTTAATGAGCTGCAAGAGTCCTTCCCGACAGCAAGTCTGATACGGGCGGATATGCAAGCACTTTATTTTATTTTTAAATATATATTTCTTCTTCATTATTCTCTTTATTTATTCCACCACCTATCCGAATTGATGCAGCACAGAGGCTTCTGTTGTGCGACAGGAGAAGTGATGACCCATTGCAAGAGCGGAAGAGACCAGGAGAGACGTGGACGAAGACGAAAGACGGACACAGAAGAAGGACGAGACGAGTCAAAAACAACAGAGAGACCGGATCTTCAATCTCCAACCCACAACCCAACCTACCGAGCACCATCACAACCATAACCGACTTCTTCACCGCCGCTTCATTTACAGGAGACGAAGACTATTACAGAATATTGCCTGCACAAAAGGGGAGCCCGGAGTGACAGGGAGGTTCTATTGCTGTCGGAAGAAGATAGAAACGAAGAAGAAAAGAAAAGAAAAGAAAGCAGCATGCAAACAGTATACAAAAATAAGAAAGCAGAGACGGCGTTGAGTAGCATCACGCTGGCCTCCCGAGTCTAAATAAAGCTCGCCGTGCATCGCGTGCATCGCGTGCATCGTTGGGTGCATGCCGACCATGGTAGCATACAGCACGGCGGCTTTTGCTATTTTCATCTCTTCTTTGTGTTCAGTTTTCATGTGTTGTATCTACCGTCCATTCTTGAACACTACTCAGCCTCTACATCTCCATTCTCTCCATCCTCTCCATCCTCTCCATCTTCGTTCCATTTGTCGCTCTACCACAGGCGTCCATCCAAGCAGCCAAGTCTAGCTTCTATTTCTAAAAATAAAAAGGTTAAAGAAAATGCTACTCTGCTTTGGTGCTGTTCCTACATCATACCCTGTACAACAGTCCAGAGTTGTCAAGATAACGTCTGTTGAGTACAGCTGTCGGGGGATTTTGTTGGTCAACTCGGTCGAGTCTCGCCTGGCCGACTTGACACTTTCTCGTCGACGCCTACTCTCTGCCTCTCTATCAATCTTGTCACCGGCCCAGGTGTCAGCATGCAGCCGTGATCGCCGACCACAGGATCTCCGACTCGATTCATACTCTGTTGTAATACTCAGTAGAGAGTAGGCTAGATGGATCCCGAGACGTGCAAGACTGCAGGCTATCGAATCTCATCACCCTATCATGCTCCGACATCCCAGTCCTATTCCCCGCGGACCAATATGAGCCAACTACTACTATGTATGTGGCTGTTGCTTCTGATGTTTTCTTTTTCTACAATCTTCACACGGCGAATAGTCGTATTGGGACATGATCAGTCTCGATGCAAGCCGCCGCCAAACGAAATTAGAATTAGCTGTTCAGCTGAGTAGTGTAGATCTTTCTCTTCTTTACTCCGTGCTTGTTTATCTTTTTCGTTCACCGTTGGAGATATCCTCGCCATCACACCTTGGACAGAGGGAGATAAAACAAGAACAGTACGGAACAAGTAAAATAAATTAAAAAAGACAAAAAAAAAGATGGCTAGCGGAGTGTGATGTAAACAGCTATTCCCACAAGAGTTGTGCATCCTTCGCTCGCCGTTATGCTCATCACCTCTGCTTTTGCTTCTGTGCGTACTATGTATGCAGCATGCCTGCTCGTCACATTATGCAAGCCTGATCTGGCAACCTAATAGTACATATTGCAAGACTAAGGAAGACTAGAGTGGAAGTCGAGGACACTCAAGGATGAGCAAATCTGCCACGAGAACGGGAGCGGGCAGTCCACCTACCGCGGCTCCCGCAGCCACCATGTTTGCTACTCCTCTTATTGCAGATGCTGATATTGCGTCTTGGCCTTTTTCAGCATGGTTTATCATGCATGTATTATTACATACATAGCTTCTGCTCAGTGCGGTGTGTTGCCTTGTTGAGTTTAGAGACCGTTGGCATCGGTGAATCTGACGCAGCAATATTAATCAGCCGATGATCCGGAGCTTTGAACGTAGTTAGGAGAGTAGTGGAACACTACTATCTATGTAAGTCGAAAAACAGAGAGAACAAGGCAAAGCTTCGTGCGCTGTAATACAACAATTGTTCGCGATATCTCCGGATCGTCTGCGTTTTCTCCCTACATGCCATTCTGCAGCACGCTGCACAGACCTGCAAGGCGAGACAGGCAGCGGCCTCGAAAGCGGCCAGAAGGCAGCCTCATTTTAGATTTATTAGATTTATCATAATTTGTTAGAATCATCGAATCCAGGCTGGCACTATGGAATGTTGGCATGTTCCTTGAATTATCAGTGGCTCGATGAACGAGGCTAATACGCCAGAGAAAAACGAAGAAAATATGAAGAAACAACGTAGAAATAACAAGAAATACTCGTAAACGAGAAACACAAAGTAAAGACGACAAGGAACGACCCTTGTCAGCACAGACCAGCCGTCTCCAGTGTGATGTGATTCAAGGTGTGATAAGCTGATGGACCAAGTCATAGTACATTTGTAATATGCGACGACCCCGGCCTAGCCCCCAAGAAATAGGAAAGATCAGACAAGAGCAGAGGCAAACACAGACGAGATTGATCCAAGGCGATATTGGGTCGCATCTTCGGGGCCACTCTGGTAGAAAAGCAGTGGAAATATGAATAAAAATAAAATAAAATATCTGACAATCGTATGTTGATGCCAGACAATATTCGATGCAATAAGGCCAATGGGCAACATTAACAGCGATATTTTCTCTCTCCAACATACAGAGTACTACAGCAGCAGATAGGGGTGGCCACACGGCATAAACAAACTCAAAGCGAGATTCACTCATCTTGTCTCGTCTCACCCTGTTTCTTCCTGTCTCTTCTCCTCTTGTGGCGACGGATGTAAGACGGCGAATCGGCCCCGAAGGATCGAGCTGAAAGGCCGCGAACCAACATGCATTGCATTGTAGCTGTCGAGCCTTTGCTTTTACTTTTGTCTTGTCTTGTTTTGTCTTGTCTCGAGCAGTCCCCAACAGAGGGTGTCATCATTTCTTGTCGATGATCACATCACATCACATACATCACAAACATAGTAGACAGGGGTCAGAGCCTTCACCTTGTGAGATGCCGATAGCTGCATCTCCATCGAGACAGGCAGGAGCGAGCCACCCGAAGGCCTCATCAATATGCTCTTTTTTTTTGTCTCTTATTTCTCTCTTTTGTTTTGCTCGTTGACCTAGACAACATTATCCCGTATTGCCATTAAAGATTTATTTGTTTTTAATCAATCTCATTATAAGAGCAACATAAACAATTGCACTTCTTGCAATGCCGTTGAATAGTCACGCTTGGCAGCCTTGCTGATGCCCGTCACAAATGTTGTTTGAATAATTTAAATTGAATGCGCGGATTGGCGGCTTCGCATAAGAGAAATACGACCAAGCAGCCTCTTTATTGCTGAGAAAATAACACTCAGCTCTGCCATAAGATAGCAGCAGGTAATTATTGAGTGCCACGAGGCAAGGCAGGCTGGGTGAACGCCACCGTGACTGCAATTTTACTTTTACCTTTGACTGTGTATAGGTTACTACAGAACAGGCCGCAATACGGTGTGATATATGCACCTGGCTGTTGGTTCGAATACCAAATCGATACAACATACCAAGATACACATCTGCAATACAGAGTAGATAGAATATAGAAGATGCCGCATACTAAATCGACGTGACGGGTCTCGAGCCAGCGTGAATGCTCAAAAGACGGGATGGAGGGTAGCAGTGCATGAATTGCATTTTCAGGAACATCACCTGTCTCGCCAGAGACCCAATCCGAGGTCGATGCATTGATTTCAAACAGCCAATGCAAGTGAACTGGCTGGGACTGCATCCGGATCACATCTTGAATCTTGATATACGATACACTATCGACAGGACAAGCTCGCACATCAACAGCTCGGCACAGGCACGTCGATGGATCAAGCTGTAGGGTTTGCATAAAATATCACGAGCAATATAGCTCCATCACAATACGATCACATAACAATCAAAATACAGTCACAGACAATCAAAATAATTACAGACAATCAAAATACAGTCACAGACAATCAAAATAATTACAACACAGCACAGCTTTTATTATGGATGTCGTGAAGATACGACAGTCAGTGTGAGGCTGCATTGGTGTTGTGATACCCAGCTAGATTTTGTGCTTGTGCATCTACCCAGTACCTCTTATCCTCCAGCCCAGCTTCTCGTCTTGTGTCGACCGCATGCTGTCCCTCTGCACCGACATGCAGTGACAGTGCATGGAGACAAGAGACACGACAAGAGACAGTGCATCTTGCAATCACTGCTGCTTGCCATAGAAGGCCAAGCACAGCTGGCGGGAAACATGCAGACAGGCTGCAGAGAAACTGCAGAGAGACTGCAGAGAGACTGCAGAGAGACTGCAGAGAGACATGCAGTATTGATACCAGCATCGATGCAACGAGGGACGAGCAGATATTGAGTGCTTATATAATCACACCAGATAAAAACGGTTATGTTGCCGCCAGTCCTGCGTGCTCTTACAGGGAAGACCCCTGCTATTTTCTTGCACTATAGTACCACATAGTATGTAAACACATACTAATTGCATGTGCATTTCTTGTAACAGCTGGCGATCCCTAGGCTGATCCCGCCAACAAGCCCCCAAGCTGCTAGCAGCTGGCTTATCCGCCAGAGCTCTCCGTGGATAATAGCATTGTTTGCTGCCAGCCTGTTATTTTGTCATTTGCGGGTTTGCGGTTTTGCAGCCCCGTGATCGCACAGCGTGACCGGCAGACACACCGTAAAACGCTGCACCGGACGGCGAGGGCAAATAGGCTGTAGGAGAGCAAGATTCGGGAAGGGGCGCTGCACATAATCACAGGAGTACGCCCGCTCTTTTGCTTCATGCCCAATCCTCGACTGACCGTTGCGACAGGCAGTCTCCAGAATAGCTCCACGGTCACATGCTCAGTCACACAGTCATCTGATTCGCTGTCTTCTCTCTATTTTCTCTCTCTACTCTGTATTTCTTCTCCTCTCGTCACTCCTGCTCCTGCTCTTACTACTATGTTATGTGCAGACATCCCCACACGTAGTGTTAGTCGGCACCCCACCCAGACCCCTGTCAAGGTGATGGCGGTTAGAGGATCTCTATGATTCGCCCGTGGCCGGCACCGGCGTGCAGCCATCCTTGCTGACGGCAGCCAATCCCTAGCTCCAACGACCCTGTCGCCAGCACACTCAGATCCACTCGGCGCTAAGATGCTGTATGTATTGTACTTTGTACCTTGAGAGAGGACGCAGGACGTGATTCATCATGGCATTGCAGAAAAGATAAAGCCACAGCAGATATAGATTGAAGGGAAAAACTTGCAAGTTTGTATGCATGCAGCTACTCTACCGAAGAGTACATACAAGTTGTGAGAAGGAAGAGAAGGCGAGTGGAAAAGATAATGTGAGGAGAAGAGAAAAGGACGAGAAGAGACGAGACAGCCAAAAAGAGGACCGTCTGGTCGAACTACATCTGCAAGCCACCGACGCGGCCGCAGTCCAGGCCAACAGTCAAGAAATCACACTCAAGACTAATTCTGGCAGTTGAATCCATCTTACATCATGCTCCGTACGCAGGAGGTCCAATCGAGGCGAGTAATCAATAGTCTGCAGTCTGCACAGATAGCAGAGCTGGACTTTGACCTCGAACCACAGCTACTTTGGTACTATGTACCTTGTATAAGTAGAGACCCACCTGGCACTTGTTCACACCCCTGCCCTTAACGCTCTACCTATGTACATTTGTACTCCTTCTCTATTCTCTTCACAGCACCTCGTCACTCTCTTCAACTCCTCCTCGGCGTTGAGTGGTACTGCTGGCAGGGATTCTCTCAAGCGATGTGCTTGTAAAATAAGGACACCAAACCCTCGAGCCAATCACACCGCACTTTACACAGTAGTACTTTGGTTGGCATTGCCTGTCGATGCGTTGCTCGTTGATGCTTGGTGCGTTTGGGTGATGCTTTGATGACTCGACTGTGCCTGGCCCTGGCGGATCGCGCCTTCCTTCTACTACAGTATGTAAACCCTGACTCCATCACCGCTTTTTGTGTTTTGTACAGAGCAGAGTTCCTGCCCTGTTCTCAAATGCGTCTTACGCAGTATTTGCCTCTGCTTCATGGATTGCCCTGTTTCCAGAGTTCTGTCTCACAGGCTCGCGGCTCGGCCTGGGCCTGTGTCGCATACGCGTGCCCAATTCCATGCGTCGTGCCTGTGTAATGCTCGTAGAGAATGCCCGCTCGTGACATTCAACGGCTCCCAGGGATCATCCACTGCGCCTCGCCTCTTCCCATCTTCTCGTTGTGTTTACTCTTTCCTCGTTTTATTTCGCTCCTTCTCTCTCCAATCCCATCGCAACGCTCTCTATTCCAACATCAACGGCTCGACGGCGGGCCAGCTGCAAGGGCAAGATATTATTAGCATCATGCGTCTCGTTCGCTCTTGCCTATCCGTCTGGTTCGTCTCATTCGCTCTTGTTCTTTTCACTCCCATTTCGCTCCCATTTCGTCCCTTCCTTGTATAGCACACTAATGCCAGCCAACCTCACGTCAAACAGCGCTGCGCTCGTTATTCGCTATTGCCTTCTGCCCCCCGGCTGCACTAGTCACTTCGGTTGTTGATCCTATCTGCGGGCGGCCACTTGTATCTGTGCATCTTCTCTGCACACATACATACTCCGTACATAGTAGTAGAGTTTATCAATACCCTGGCAACTGGCCCCCGTATTTCTTTTCACCATTGTATGGATATGCGCTCGAGTGATGCCTCCCCTGCTCCTTCCCGCTTGCAACTTTGCCATCTACATAGTACTCCGTATTATTTTATAGTTTACACAGATAAAATTATACGCATTTATCGCTAGCCGCTCTGTTCATTGTTAATTTGGGTCGCTCTTTCCCAATCCCCTATACACAGCAGGCACAACCAACGCCACCTTCCCGCCTGAACTGCTAACAACACACAGAAAACGGAAACTGCATCGCTGTGCCTTCCTCTGATTGAGGCGCTCTTTCCTTTTATGATTTTGGAGATCGTCGACGTCTACTTTTACTTTGATTGTTGGGGTTTGACCTCCTCTTACCCTCCTCCCCCCCAATTCAACACATCCCATCCTCATCCTCGTCCAGCCCAGCCCACCACCTCTCCCTCTCTCTGCATCACCAACCATCCACCGGCTCTGCAAGCTCGATCAGGCTGCAGCACAAGCGCCCAGCACACCCACTTGCATATCGGCTTGCCTTCCTTGCCTTTCTTTTTCTACTTTTCTTTTCCTCTGTTTCCTCTGTTTCTCCTCTCTCTTGCTCTCTTGCTCTCTCGCTTCCTTCACCAGCCAAATACACCAAATACACCAAATACACCAGATACAGCCGGAGCTTCACAGCTACCACCACCTTGTATCTTATACACCATTCACTCGCACACCAACCCAACCGCACCACTGATCACCACAGCTTGCCGCTGTGCCCTTCCCTGTCGTTCCTCTCTCGACTGCATCTCTTCCTCGCACAGCGCCATCTTAGACGAAGTCCCGCAAAAAGATACATTGCATGCGTATGTACTCTCTCTCTCTCTCTCTCTCTCTCTCTTTCAGCATCCTTGTAGGCTCTGCGTGTGCCCAACGGTCGCCTTACTACTGCTACTTACTGCTTACCCCGTCTGGCTACCATCTACCCTTCCTCCCACCCTCTTCTTTTCTTCATCTCTCTTGCTCCATCTTCACAACTTCACTCGGCTGGTTTTATTTGGTTTCTATTTTTTCGTGTTTCTTCCGTTTTCTTGCCCACACACACTCTTCCCTTTCAACTTTTCCCCTTTTCTGTTTTTTATTTTATTTTATTTTTGGACCGTCCTATCTATTTTCTGTCACAGATTTATTCTCCATTTCTCATTCACATCTGTTACGCGCCTCAGATACATTTTGGAGACCTATTCTAAACATCTTCTTTACCCTTTCCAAATTTCCTTCTCTTCCTGTCTCATGTTTGTGTTTGGATGCTTCACATCGCAAGACTGTCCAGCCGCACTCGCTCACACCAACTTCAGACCTCGACGACTCTTTGACGACACTCGATTCTACTCGTCCCTCCCGATATCCAACACCCAATCTTGCCAATCTTGCCAATCTTGCCAATCTTGCCAGACCCGACTCTGCGACCCCCCGCCGTTGCGTCTTTTTGTGTTGTACGACAACCCGGCCGCAGCATAGGCTTAGACCCCCTCCGGGCGCCCGTTATCTGTGATTCGTGATCCGGCATATTTGCGGACATTCAACTCCAAGAAGGCATATCCTGCAGAAGTTTGAGACAGCCATATCATTACAGTGTCTAGCACGCACAGAACTGCACATACACAGGCAACACACCGACCGCTGAGACATTGCATCGAGCACCACAGCAAGCAACAAGCGGCAAACTAGACAACAACGAGGCCGTTGCTTGCATCTTCAACGCAATCTCTTTTTTAAAAAAAAATTGTCTTTTGTTGCGGTTCGTTCCGAGATTACGGCACGATCCAGTTCCCAGTCTTTACTTGGATTGTCTCGTCCTCCTATCTTCGACATCGGCTGCGCTTGACACATTTGCGCTACTACTTCCACTTCTTTCTTTCGGTGGCCTCACCTTCAACAGCACTCCTGCTTCCTGCTTGTCCGGAACACGGCCTTTATCAGCCTGTTCTATGTGACGACCGGGGAGGCGGACCCGGCATCATCGTGTAGCTTCACCGCTCGTCTCTTGACTGCCGTGTGGAGTCTTTTGTTTCTGCTTTGCTTTTATATCCCCTACTCTCTTCAGCATCTTCGACTTCTTCGATATCTTCGAATCTATTTTGCGTCACCGTGCGCCGCTATATTCTCCGTTTAGGTATGCCATACATCAAGTCTACTTTTATGTTTTGTGGGTGCTGCACGTTTTTATTTTATGTCGTGCAACCTTCCACCCTCCTTGCACACTCATCTGTTGTATCTATCCTTTCAGGGCCTTTTCGATCGACCCCGGGCCTAGTCACACATTGTATCTCTTCCGATCCCGTCTCGTGCCCCAAGAGAGTTTCGAGTCGGATTCGTAAGCTGTACCTGTCTGCTCTCCATTTGTGTGCCTGATTTTATCTGCCCTCCAGTTCATTTATTCCGCATATGTTTGCTGCTTCCGTTGATGTCGATACTTGATCTGTTTGATATCAAGTTTCTGCTCAGCAAAGACGTTGGAGATTCAAAGCTAACCATAGTTATGACCCATTTTGAACGACAGCCACTCAGCAATATAGTTGACGAGCTGAAGCTCACCAACACACTTACACAATGTCTGCACCCGGATCAAGACCAAGGCAGCGCTCTGCAGCAGAGTCCTCCTTGGCGTCTCGCGAGAAAATTACGTCTGCTCAAGACTATACCATGCCACCCACCACAATCAGCAAAATGGTTCGCCACTTCGACCCTTGCGTTGCCACAGCCGACATGTTTCTTTATGCCCAAGGAAACTCTGTTGTCTGCTGTCACCACGACACACTCGCAATCGAGCGCCGCTTTTCCCGGCACCCCGACGAAGTGCTATTGCTAGCGGTCGACAACATGAGCGAGCGCGGCGCCGGCCGCTTGGTGGTCAGCTACGATGCAAGCCAGAACGCCATTGTGTGGGACATTATGACGGGCAATGAAGTCGCCCGGTTTGCTTCATTCAGCAACTTGACGGCCGCTACTTGGATGCGGAATGGTGCTGTTGCGTTTGGTAGGTTCACACTATGTTTCCTTTGACATATGCTTTTCTAATACACATGATAGGCAACGATTCTGGAACAATCATCCTCTTCGAGCCCGAGACATCAGAGCACATCTCCTTTCGCACAATAGACCAAATTGCCGTCACGGCACTGGCACCGGCAGCCGACTGTCGCACGTTTGCCATTGGGTAAGTTATGGCCGTCTTCATGATTGTTCTCGAGATAGAAACTAACTCGTCTATAGCTACCAAAACGGCTCTCTACTGATCTGCCAACTTCAACCAAGATTCACCATCTTGCACAACCTAACAACGTCTCGCGGCCCGTCTCCAATTGTCGGTCTGTCGTGGCATGCATCTTCGGCCCGCCAACGGTCAGATATGCTGGCAGTCCAGACATACGACGGAGACCTGAGAGTATGGAGTGTAGCCAAGTCGCACCACGCATCAGAGCCTGCCAAGGTTGTGCGTAATTTGGAGCGCACTGAGAACTACATTCCGGGGCCAAACTGGATGAACTGGTCAAAGAACGGTCGCATCATTCAATATTCGGAAAGGTAAGCCCTTGCAATCGATAAAAGCCATGTACAATAAGCACCATCCAACTGACATGTTATTCCAGCCAAACTCTGTCATGGGACGTGCGGACAAAGCATGTTACACACGACAGTATCCCTACAGCCGACCGCGTGAGAGGTCTTGCAGTGTACGGCCCTGGCGCGAGTCTTTTCACTCTCGGCCAAAATAACACGGTGCAGCAGTATGACTTGAACGCACCGGCTTTCAAGGTTGCCGATGTTCAACACCCCGCCAACTTGCTGCCCCCATCACCGCCAGTTTCCATCGAGGAGCAGGAGCGCAAAGCCGCCGAAGAGGCTGCTGAGGCCGCCGAGGTTGCTGCAGCAGCTGGTGCAATGTCCGAGACCGAGTCTGCAGTCACAAGAGGCTCCACGGTTGCAACAACAGATTCTTCAATCTCGATCCAGCTCGATGGTGGCGTTTCCGAAAGTGATGACGATCATCTGTCTCCTTTTGCTCGCATGCAAAACGCAACACATATCCAGGCAATCGACGACTTTAACTCCGACCTGGGTCGGACAATAAGCCCAGCTCCTAGCCAGGGCTCCGAGCTGTCGTCGAGATCTGGTCACAGCAGCCAGACACCCAACAACTACCCAAGATCAATGCAGTCGCGCGCTCTGACCGAGCACACATACATGTCAGTCGGCTCCTCGCTGAAGTCGTCTGCACTCTCAAACATCAACCAACAGTACCAGCCTCAGCACAGCAGCCGTCATCCAAGTCACAAACGCCAGCGAAGCAACATGCCCAGCGCTGCCAGCGGCGTCTCGGGAGCCATCACCAGCACCACCTTCTCCACGAATAACAGCAGCCGTACGGGTGCGTCTCGCCCGTCTCGCCTTCGCAATGAGGTCCCCCGCAGCCCTGATGACGCCAAGGTTTATGACTTGTTCAAGTTCACCCGCAGCCGACTCACTGACGTTCCGTACCGAATGCCGCCCTCGCTCCACGACAGAGCTCGTCTCACCAACGATGACCTGCGCCGCCAGATGTTGCAGACGGTATTTGGGTGGACCGAGGATGTAGAGGACCTCATCCGTGATGAGATGAACCGCTACCCTGCCAATACGGCAAACCGCATTCTTCTCGCAAAGTGGCTAGGCGACATTGACCCAGATATAATCACAGCCAGCTCAGAGACAATGACCTCGTCTGACTGGATGCTGCTCGCTCTGAGTGGCATTGGCAGCCAGGCAAGCCAGCACAAAATGGGCCGCGCCTATATCCAACGTCTGCTGGAGAGTGGTGATCTGAACGCTGCTGCTACAATCATGATTGGCATGGGCGACCACAACGATGCCATTGAAATCTATGCTTCTCACCACAAATATATGGAGGCCCTGCTTGTTGCGGGTTTGTTTTATCCCTCAGTATGGGAGAGACAATCCCATCTCATTAAGAAATGGGGGGAGTGGGCTATCAAGAATGGACAGCGCGAGTTAGCTATCCGCTGCGCTACAAGCACCGACAAGGAGTCCACCGAGCCGTGGACATCGCCATCTGCTGCCCAGATCACTTTTCCGTCCATTCACCAGACAGTTCCGGAACTTCTCAGCCCTCCTCTCTCACCACCAAGTGTGATGCAGCGCGGTCCCCAGCGCAGTGTTGCCAAGTCCTCGGCTCTCCGTCTGATCACAAACTTTGGCGACGATGCTCGCAGAGCCAAGTTCTATTCCAACCAGGAAGGTGAAGGTGCCACTCCAATTGCTGCGGGCGTGACTCCCATTGTCGATTCTGCCATCTCTCCTGCCGTTGGTGGTGGAGGTGATATGACTGCTTTCATCCGCCCTTCCCAGCGCAGCGTTTTCAACACTCCAAGCACTTCACGCTCAACTACTGGATTTGGCCGGCAAAGACTGGCGTCGATTGGCGAGACGCCAAATGATGCTAACCATCCGCGAAACATTCTCAAGGGTGTGTCAGCTACACTTGATGATCACCCCGGCCAAGCGGCGGAGATACCCAGAGCCAGTTCTCGCAACACCAGCACGCCTGTTGCTCGTGCCATGTCACCCCCAGTTCAGATGCAGACCGCCGACAACACTAACTTTAGCATCGGCTTGGCTCTTCAGCGTGCGTCTACCTCAAGCCCCTTGTATCGCCGGAAAGAACCAAGGGAACCACCTCTGCCTTCGCCGTCGCCCGCATCGCTGGCCGTGCTTATGGATGGACGGAACAGTCGCAACGGCCCGCGCAACCGTATTCCCCTCGGCTTGGACCTCTCGATTGGCTCCATTAGGCAGGTCTCCCAGACCGAGGCGACGTCGCCCGAGCGCACGGGTGTCTCGACAAACCGATACCGCTGGCCCACTCGCCGCCGTGGTCCAGGGTCTGTAAGCAGCTCTGTCACTTCCAATTCGAGCGTCTACGGCTCCCGAAGCAATCGGTTCCGCACTGATGAAGCTCCTTCCACTGGCAAGACTTTGGACGACTACATCAACAGCATTGATGCTGCCAAAACCCGCGATCGCAAGAGAAGCAAGGAGCGCCGCCAGCGGTCGCGCGAGTCCAGCCGCAATCGCCGCCCTTCAGTCGGGAGTGCAACCCCATCTGCCTCATCAGTCATCACGGTGGGAACCTACCCCCTTCGTGAGCAGGAGGCCGATAGCAACTGGGCCTCGTCTCGCGGATTTACTTCCAACAAGTCTGGCAAGCGGTCACCGCGGTCTCCAGTCCCGATGTCGCCTGAAGACCTCATCAGTCTTAGCACACCGAGAATGTTTGGTCGTGATGATATCGCTGTCAACACCACAGAAGATGTTGCGCCTCTCACCGTGAGAAAGGCGTCGTCATCATCCCAGCAGCATGTGGAAGCTGCACTCCCATCGTCCAAGTCGCGGCCAAGCAGCCGCACATCTAGTCGTGGCCGCATGGCCCGTGGCAAGAGTCCCGAACCGCGCGCAATGGTACCGGAACTTCCTAGAGGACGCAACACTTCGCGCACTGCATCTGCAGTTCGTTCCCCCTCCTCGCCCCTTCCATTTACCAACTCCGAGGCACGAGGTATCGAGTCGGAAGAGGATGAAGCCGATCTGCGGAAAGCTGTCGAAGAAAAGGAGAGATTCCGCAGCCGTGATCGCACCAGCAGCCGCACTCGTGCGTCAAGCAAGAGTCGACGTGACAACTCCCCGGGATCTGCAAACGGACGCGACCGGACTCAGCGGCGCCGCCCTACACCAGCTGCTGCCGACCACATCGATCGTGCAGCTACTGCGTCCACTTCACGGAATCACCGAGCTACAGCCGGCCCACCCCCAGCACCATCAGCCCTTGCAGTTGCCTCTGGTGTTGGCCTTGGCATTGATCGTGCGTCTGCTACTTTCAACTCGCAGCACTCTCAGCAAGCTGCCGGCGAGGAACTTGGCAGACGGAGAACGCAGTCTGCCATGTCAGAACGTGCCCATCGCGGCGAGCTGCGGCAGATCTCAAGGGACGAGCGGGCTGAGCGCAAGGCCGCAGCTGCGCGGGAGTTGGAGAACCGTCGCAAATCACTTGTCCGCCACCCAATGGCACCGCCCATCATGCACCCTGATTACCTGTCGCCGGGACTTGACATGACGATCCCAGAAATCAGGGAAGTGAGCATGCCTCCAATGGACCTCCCCATACGCAGCCAGACAGTCGAGCCGGATTCCATGTCCAACACGTCGTCTTCGCATATGCGGACTCGCAGCATGTTTGCTTCACGCAGCAGCACCACAATTGGCCTTCCTGCCACACCCAAGGCTATGCGGCTGGTTTTGGAGCCGGGTGCTGGCGCCTCGGCACCTGAGGTGCCTCCTATTCCGTCAGGCCGCAGCTATTTCCAGCAGCAGCAACAACAGCACCAGCCCCAGCACCAGCAAGATTATCACAAGAAGCAAGCCGGCTCAAGCTCGGGCAAGTCCTCCCCCGAGGCTGGTGGCTCGCCGAACAACTCCTACGGTTTCCAGCCGGCGCCAACCCAAGCGCCAGCTCCCGTGGCCCGGCCTGCAAAGGAAGAGACTCTCACGCTCCTCCCATCGACTGTGTACCAGCCTCCCACTCCTAGCCGTGGCGCTATTCCTCGCTCCATGTCTGCTCCTCCCCAGGAGCTGTTTTTCAACACAGGGCCCATGTCTCAGGGCATTGCAACACCGCGCAAGACAGGCCGCAGCAGCTCCAAGGCCAGCATTTCTGGAGAAGATTTTCAGCTTGGCGGGACCCTTACTGCAAAGACCTACCGCCGGCCTTCTCTGGATGACCTTATCCCGCCGCCGCCGCCGCCACCGCCAGCCCCGCCAATGCTCAAGGAGCTTGCTCATTTGGCCGTGCCACCGCCGCCGCCTCCTGCACCCCTTCCATTCGGCTCGATGGGCGGCCACAACGCTCCCGTTGTCTATGGTGGACATACGAGCGGAACTATCGAAGTGGTCATGGACGACGACGACGAGCAGCCAGCTGTGACAGTCAGTCAGCCGTACAGCAGCCAATATGCGGGCGTCCCTCCACCTCCCCCACCGCCGCCAGCACCTTCGGTAAGCATGGAGACACTGTCTGCGTCTCGCAGCGGGCACCAGCGCGGTCGCAGCAGCACAGACAACAGCATTGCTGGTCGTATCTCGCGTGCCACAGAGCGCATGCGGTCTGCTAGCCGTGGCCCTAACAATGCCTCGGTGGGAAGCCGTATTCACTCCCCCGAGATGCTGATGTCGCCTTACGAGAGCATTCCGATTCCCCAAAGCAAAGCGCCAGAAATGGCGTACGCTCCGTATGAAAGTGTTCCTGGTCCTGGCTCGATGAGCTTCTCTGCCCGCAGCAGCCCTCCCCAGCAGCAGCAAGTGTACCAGCAGCAGATGCGCACTGGCCTCCACCAGAGTGAGATGATCTAAGAGCACACTTCCTATGCCATCTTGGTCTATTCTTTAGTTTTTTTTTTTCTTTCTCTTTCCTATTTTCCTATTTTCTTGACTCTCCTTATACCCACGCATCTCATTATCTTATCTATATTCTCTTCCACACCCGCCCCCCTCCTGTGCATGGCGACTGGCGTTGTTTAAACCATTCCTCACCTCTCTTGGTGTGCCTTTACGAACATTTACTTTTTTGTTCTCTTTTTTGCTCAGTGATTTCTTGTTGTCTCTCTGTTGTTTATTACGCGTTTGCTTTTTTTTCGTTACAGTGTTTGGATTTGGTTTTTTATTTGGCTTCCGAAACGGGTTCCTTTTCTTCTTGGCCCTACTTCTTTGGCTATGGTCTTTGGTCTTTGTTCTATGTTTCTTGGTTCTTGGATCAAAATGACGGAGCGACAAATTTTTTAAAATATATCTGCAGTCTTTCACAAGACCTCATTGCTAATTGACGTTTATCCTTATTGTTTAGTTTTGGTTATCTAGTTTGGACAAAATTGCTACATTTTCACATTATTCTACCTGCATATCATCTTAACACCTATTCTTCTTGAAGCCATGTGCATACCAAGTAATGGATATCTACAACCCGATCAGAAGTTCATCTAACCTGGGGAATTACATGGCCTATGATGCGCTTGTTGACCAGTCTTTTCTGCGGCCAGTTTGCCCACGAGTCTGAATGGCCCAAGATGGTGATCGTTGTTTGGTTGACGCTTCTCATGAGACGATAACATGTCATATGTATCGTGTTGATGCTGTCACTCATGGGCCATGCCCTGTGTTATCTGAAGTTGGTGCCCAGGAAGTATAAAACGTTGTGGCTGGGCCGTCGGCCGGGATGGGAAGTATGTCATGCTGGTCTGTGGTGAGTCCAGCTCCTTCGAAGCACTTGACTAGGATTTGTGCTGCCGATGCTCGTCTCTCTGGGTCACTCCGAGCCATTTCCTTGATTGAAGAAACCATTGGAACGTGAGCTGCTATGCTGAGGACCCTGTTATGGACTGCAAGGCGCCCTATTCCTGGGTTGTTGCTGAATACACGGAAGCCATGAATGTCCATTGTCCAAAGCATAGTCACATACAGTGACCAGACATCGACCTTTGGGGTTTGCCTCTCTCCGACGTCGATCTCGGGTGCCTGATAAATGGGAGTGCCGACATTCGAAGTTGCGACATCTGTGCTATTGCAGAAACCCAAGTCACCAAGCCTGAAGTGATACTCGGTCTCGCGGAAGCGCCTGTAAAGGATATTATCGGGTTTTAGGTCGCGGTGCACAAAGTTTTTTGCGGCTAAGAAATCAATAGCTTGAAGCATATGGGCAAGCGCTGTCTGTGCAATACCTGTGCATGAGGCACCAGGGCTGTTGCAGGTCAGACTTGCCAGTGTGCCGTCCATGAGGGCCATGAAGATCAGCGCCTCTTCCTGCTCCCAGTTCTGGAAGCCTAGGAAATGGACAACGTGTTCCTTACAGGCTGTCAGAAAAGGCACGGCAAAATGCATCTTGAAGAAGAGTTTTACAATACTGACATGCTGTAGGGATCCAAGCGCCTGAATTTCTCGCTTCAAGTATTTCCATGCAGAATTATCTGCGGATGCGGCTGGTTTCTTGATGGCCTTTACTGCTATGAGTTGGCCGCTGTCGGCATTGACCGCCTTGTGCACCTCACCAAATGAACCACGGCCGAGCGCAGGCTCGAGTTTCCAGAAACGAGTCTTTAAGGGCCTTACTGTCGAGTACACGATATCTGGGGTCGGAGAGTGGCGTGGTGTCTGCTGTCGGAGGGCTTCTGTGCGCCTTTTCAACACGGCCGCAGCATTATCCGTCCATTTGATCCTGAAGTGCACAGGCTGCTCTCCAGGGTCTCCCAGGCCAATGGATGTCTCGATGGCACGATTGAGGGCAACCTTGCGTGGCCGTCCACGCTCAAACGAGAAAAACTCACCACCGCCACACTCCCCTGTCAAGTTTGTGGTCTGTCTTAGCGATTTTTCAACGACCATGACCATCTGGGACTCTTCATTAAGGACAAATGAGCAGTGGTGACGTGAAAGCCTGTCGTCGGCTGTTCTTATGTCGCCCTGTCGCCCCAGAGTCACAATAGTGCCATGATCGAGGCACGATGAGACAAGTTGACCCACAGCAATGGAGTCTTCGTCGCTCTGAGCATAAGCCCGAAAGTCGCTGTTGCTTGGGTCTTGGGCAACCTTTCTTGCAGCAGTATTCACAGGGATGAGGTAGAATAGCACAGAGGAGGTATCCATGGCAAACTAATGTGATTTAAGAAAGTATAAAAATGGTACTATGTATGCTGTGTACTCCGTATAAGTAGCGAAAATAAGAAGAGAGATGGGAGCTATAAAAAATATTTCCACAGAACCGTATAATAGGAAATGGCTTCTCGCATGTATATAATACACGAGTACTGCTGTCAAGGTCCTCGTAGAATATTGCTGCTTTTACAACTAACGAGCTCTCAGAATACGGGAGCAGTGGTTTTTTTTTTCTTTTTCACGCTATTTTCTTATTTCTTTTTCTTCTTCTTTTACTTTTCAGGGCGGCCAATCACAAGTCCGAGAACGGCCTTCTCGCGCGCACGTTTCATTTGGGCCCGGCTTCATCGCTGCCCAAGAGTTTTGAGTACTGTTAATACATAATCCTGTTCCAGTTGCTTGAAAAGAGTTGAACCCGTTGCTTACGCTGTGGCACATGATTCGCTGTCCTTCCCTTTTATTTGCGAAGGCGCGTCGGTGCCCAATCTGCAGTTTACAGTCAAGTCGATTCTCTGTCAGAATCCTGAAAGAAGAGAAGGCAACACACTTCGAAATGCTTTCCAGAGTGCGCGTCTTCAAGGCAGTGGCTGACGACCCAGAACACGGCGTTCATGGACGACGCCAAATCTACGCGCCGCCTCCTTATCAACAGCATGAGAACCGAGAAGCGCCAAACATGCGACCATCATTTCAAAATGGCACCGACGGAGACCAAGAGTTGGAGCAAACTCGCCTTTTAGATCGATGTCTTGAAGTATCAAACATCATACATCACAAGACGAACCCGGTGGGCCAGTTTTACATCCAAAAATATGAAGAGGCAAATCGGATGGTCGAGCAGAAAGGGAACACAGCAGGGGGCCATTTGTCCAAGGCATCTTTGATAGTAGAAGCGCGATGGCGCGTGCAAGGGATCTGGAGCTCAAGATGGCGCGCACAGGAGCCTGGACGACGATGGGCCCACGAATACCCGCTCAAGCGCGAGCCCTTTTCCGACTCTGAATACGAGCGTGAGTACGAGGCCGCGCATGGGATTCCGAGACAGACTGGGCTCTTTTCAGTTAGTCAGCCGCCTGCCCGGCCGAGGCGATATCGGTCACGGCAGGATCGCTATAAGGCCGAACAGCGGCGGCAGACCCGCTACGCCAAACGCGCTCATGCACACGCGCTCTCGCGGCCATTGCAGCAGTTCATGGCCCAGGTTGCCGAGGAATGCAGCCGGATTCTAGAGGCGCATGAGAGGCACAGCGCCGAGCAGGAGCCAGAAGTAGCACCGCCGGCGCCGCAGCTGGACGACATCAATACCAAGGCGTATGAGATAGTCAAGGCCCGCTGGAAAAGTAACCAGATCTGGCGCCCTGGCTGGAGCATCATGCCGGGACTCGAGTGGCAGCACGAGCTTCCTCGGCGCAAACTGCTGGTCGAAAGAATGGGAGCCGACACTGTGGCCAGACTCCCGCTAGATTTTGTCCAATCACCCCGTCGCTGCACGCCGTCGCTGTCGCCAACGCCCGAGCCCGAACCCGAACCCGAGCGGCCTGCCTTCATATCAAATACCACCGGCCCCACGATTTTCGATTCTTACACCACTGGAGAACAAGCCAATGGAAATATGCTCCCTTCTTTTTTCAATACAAACCAAGGCAATGAAACTATTGTTCCAAACAATCGTGAAGAAGAAGGGACGCGCGTCAGCCGCAACGACAATCACGACGAGATAGCCGAAACTGGGGCTGAAGCTGCACAGGTCGCGCCATACCAAGACGGCCAAGATGGCCAGGACGGTCAGGACGGTCAGGACGGTCAAGATCCCCGTGTCAATCAATCCCGTCGCCGTGCAAAGCGTGACAGGCGTGCTGCTGCCCAAATCAGACGGCTCGCAACGAAGGGCAAGAACAAAAAGAAGACTATGCCCGGCCGCGAAACAGGGAGGCATGAGTAGAAGAAAACTTCATGGTATATGCTGATCGGGTTGAGTGAGTGGTATTCACAATGATTTAACAATGGCGTCGACGATAGCAATGGCAGCGTGTAGGACTCTGGATGTTCTTCTTTATTCCGAAATTGAGATATCTCCATAGCGTTGGATAACGTGTATGACCTAGCAAAGTTTTGTTTTATTTATGACGACTACAAAAGTATATATCCTGAGAAGATGTGAGCAATGCGCATTAAATTATCTTGAAAACATACTAGAAACAAATAAAAAAAAGGTTAAAAAGAAAGATAAAGGAATAAACTTCGGAATTGATCGTGGGTGTTCGCGCCGATGGTGATGTGGGTCCACAGTGCGGGCAAAAAGCAAAAATAGAAGTTGGCTTCTTCATCTCAAATGCTGCCCCAACCCAGAACGATCGTAATCCAGTCCGCCACGCGACGGTGAAGATGCCTCTGCAGAGTGAATCCTCCCTGAAGTATCATCTCCGATTGCTTAGGGCCGCAAGGGGGTACCAGCATCGTAGGTTTCCCATACGAGTGGGCGGCCACCGCGACGTTCGCACTGGGCGACGCACTGGGTCGGAGGTGATAAATCACCTTCGGACATGAGACAGCAGGAAATGAGAGTAGCAAGAGCCGCCTTCCACTTCGACCATTACAGCCAGTGGGAGACTTGCCACCTAGTTGCCGTTATATAGGGTGGTCCGCCACTACTTCTGCAGAGGCTAAGCGGTGAGGCTTGGCAGAATTTGTGCCTTGCTAGAGCTCCCCTATGGGCGTCGACGCGCGTGCTTTGGATAAGGACATTCAGGAGGCCGTCTGCAATAATAGGATACCATCTGCCCATTGCGATAGATTGCGGCAGTCCATACACCATTCCATTCCTCCCTTCCAGCGCAATCGCCCGCAGCCGCATTTTCAATCGATAGCTCCCCTGGCTGGGACCTGTCTACTCCGTACAGCTCTCTACTACCACCTAGCAGCCACCTCGAGGCTTGGCACGCACGCGCACCGCAAGCTTGATCGGACCTCCTCGACGGCCGTCGGGCAGTCTGCTCTTATATTCGATATCTAATCACATGCCAGGAAAAAATGACGCGGTGACACGACAGCTCTCTCTTGTTCCTCCATCCATTGTATTTCTCTTTCTCATTTTCACTCTCTTTTTCCCTTCTTTTTCTTTCTTTCATAAAACGCCCTCCTTCACATGTTCGGCCCGCCGCATCTTGAGGTGCGCCGGCCGTCGCCGACCACGGTCGAGTTCATCGTCACCACCCAGCCGCGCCGTTCGGGCTGGACTGGCCGGGCGCTGGTCGCCGCCGTTGTTACTGTGCGCGTCCTGTTGGCTGTCTCGGCCAGCATCATCCTCTGGGTATGGTTTGAGAGCAACTGGGGCGCCCTCCAGCAGTGGCACCAGGGACACGGCCAGGGACAACCCAAGGGACAAGGGCAGCCACTAAGCCCGCGGAACCACAACAGACCTCTGCCTCTATCTGCCGACCAGCCATGGCAGTGGTCGACCGACTACAAGTACAGAGAGTACAGCAAAGAGTACGGCCGTGCCTACAGCGACAGCGGCCGCCGCGAGGATCTGTGGCAGGCGCTCGCTCTCGATGCGCTCGATCTGCTGCTGGCGTCGTCGCAGCAGGCTGTCCCTGCCGCCGCCGCCATCGCCTTCAAGGCAGCCGCCGCGCCGCCGTGGATCGTGCTGCCCCTGTGTGCGGCTGCGCTCTGGGCCAGCGTGGCGCGCGTACACACGAGCGAGTCCCTGCTGGTGCTGCGCGGGCTCGGCATCCAGACGCGGTCGACGGGCGCCACGTACCTCGGCGACCTGGTCTCCGGCCTGTCTGTGGTCTGGTGGGCGCTGGCCATGCCGATTGCGCTGCTAGCCCGCTTCTTCAGCATCTCGCGCGAAGACCCGTCGTCGTCGTCGGCGGCAACGAATAGCGACTCCGCCCTGTTCAATCTGAGCTTCAGCAACTACGACGGCTACTACGGCGAGCCCACGCCGACGGCGACGCGCTTCATCCCGACGGAAAAGTTGCAGGACCTGCTAGTCAACGAGGCGTTTCGCGGCTTCGAGGTGCGGTACTACCTGGTGGCCGTGGTGGTGGCCGGGCGGCGCGCGGGTGTTGCGCACGGCGGCCCCGGCGGTGGCGAGCGGCGAGGTGGCCGCAGCGGAAAGACCTGGCGCATGCCTGAGGAGGAAGTAAATGAAGAAGGCGAGGAAGACGATGACGATGACGACGACGACGAAGATGAAGACAGCGACAGTGAAGACTATGGCAACTACACACAAGAGAAGTTACGAGGCGGCGAGTACCACGGCGACGGCGAGTACTATGACGACGGCGAGGAAGAGGAGGAGGAGAACGGCGGCGACGACGACGACGACTATGAGAGCGATGCTCCCGACAGCAGCAGCGGCGGCAGCAGCGACGAGGACGAGGCACATGTCGTCGTCGTCTTTCCCAGGCTGCTGCCCGGCCTCGATATTGTGCGAACGGTCTGGCGCGAAGCCAGAGGATGTCTCTACGAGCCCGACTACAAGGGCTAGGTTGTGATTGTGTGTGTTGTCATGCTGCTGACGATGATGATGCGACGACTGGGCGGAAAAGTGTTGCTCTTCTTTCCTGTAAATAAAAGCCACTGTCATATTTAATACTAATGATACCACAGAACGGCGAGTTCTGATTTTTATGTCTATTTTATTTTCGCTGCGCCGTCTTTGTGCATTATTCTTTTGTATATTTGATCTAGTTTAATGTACATGTCATGCTATGGCTTTGCCTCGGCGGGCGTCTCAATGGGCACCTCGGTCTTCTCAGCCTTCTCAGCCTTTTCGGCCTTCTCGGCCTTCTCAACCTTTTCGGTCTTCTCGGCGTCGGCCTTGGCCTTGGCTTCGGCTTTCCGCGCCTTGATCACAGCGCGCCAGTTGCCCGCCGCGCGCATGTCTGCCGAGCTGGCAAACCCCTTTTGCTGCGCGAACCGGTCGTTGACCGTCTGCGGGTCCAGCACCCGCTGCCGCTTGAGCAGCGGCTTGTAGACGCCGCCGCGGCGCGGCCCGTCGCCGCCCTCAAACACGTGGCTCTTCTCGATGAGCGGCGTGATCGACGCGGCACTGCCGTTGGCGAAGCTGCCGCCGCTGCCGCGCGTCACCTGGTCCAGCAGCCGGTTCGACAGGATCTCGTCGATCTTGGCGGCGCGCCACTCGCGCCACAGGCCGTCGACAAAGACGCGGCTGTCGGGCACTTCGGCGGGCGCCGAGATCCACGCCAGCGAGTCCTTCCACGTGTGCCACGGCGCATCCGGCGCCACGTCGTCGGCCATCTCCGTGTCGTTGGACCACTGCGCGCGGGGGGCCTCTGCCGTTTCCGTCTGTGTCACCGTCTGCGTTTCCGTCTCTTCGGGCGTCACCGCCTCCTCCGGGAAAATACAGTCCCACAGCACCAGCGGAAACTCGTCGGCCATGGCATACGACGGCCGCGACGGATTGGCCTCGGTGTCGAGCATGGCGCGCACGACATCGGGCGACTCGAGGCCCTGGCCGACCAAGAAGATGATGGCGACCATGTGGCGGATCTGGTGCCACAGGAACGCCGAGCCGCGCACGTCAAACGAGTACACCTTGGGGCCCGGGCTGCCGTTTTGCGAGTAGTGGCCCAGCGCCGAGTCGAGCCCGGGTTCCTCGACAATGTCGGCGTCAAAGATGCGGCGCACAAAGTTGGTGATCTGCTTGTTGGGGTCGACCTTGCAGAAGTTGCGGAAGTCGTGGACGCCGACAAAGTGGCGCGCGGCGGTGCGCATGGCCTCGATGTCGAGCCAGCCGTCGGCCGGGCGGCCGCCGGGCGTGGACGAAGACGAGGGCGAGGACGAGGACGAGTGCGAGTGCGAGTGTGGCAGGGGCGCGCCGTAGTAGGCGGGCTGGGTGAAGAAGTAGCGGTACTTGCGCTCGCGGCACGAGAAGCGGGCGTTGAATGTCGGCGGCGGCGCGGGGCACCACGCGAGCACGCGGATGTCGGCGGGCAGCAGCCGGTTGATGACCTTGCAGTACTGGATCTCCTGCTCCCACGGCAGGTCCTCTGCAGAAGTCTCTGTAGACGTCGGTATAGGATTCTCAATCTCGACTGCCTCGTCGGTGCCCTCGGCTGCCTCGGCCGCCTCGGCCTCGGCCGCGGCCGGCTCTGCAATCTTCTTGTTCGAGCGCAGGCGCAGGGACACCACCTGGCCAAAGGCGCTCACTCCGCGGTCGGTGCGCCCGCACTTGGCATAGTCGCAGTTCTCATAGTCGACCTCGTGCGCCTCGAGGCTGGCGCGCGGGCTCACGAGGCACGCCTTGACGAGCGCCTTCCACAGCTCCTCCTCGATCGTCGGCAGCGCACCCGACGGCTGGTACTCGAAGCCACCGTAGCGCTTGCCCAGATACGCAATCTTGAGCGCGACAAAGCGTGTGGCATAGCGGCCGTGGTCCATGCCCTTGTGCTTCTTCTTGGGGGTGAACTCGCCCAGGCCCGGCGTCGGGTTGGCGCGCTCGTGCTGCTGGACGGTCTTTTCGAGCAGGCGGATGCGGTCGACGAGGGCCTCCTTGGTCCATCGGGAAAAGTCTGTCATTTCGCCGTTGACAGTCCGGGCAAACATGGGGGTGACGTGGGGGGGCAAGAGGTGCGGCGGGGACGCGCAGAAGCCGGGGAGATAGGAGACGGCGTGCGGCGTGGGCAGCGGCGGCTCGAGCTTATGGGGCTGCGGGGGACGGGTTGGCTTTTTCAGGAGGTGCTTGAGGACGCGGGCGTGGCTCTGGGAGAACAGGTAGCGCCTGCGTGTCTCCCTGGCTTTGGCTTTGGCTTTGGCTTTGGCACTGTCAGTGTCGGCGTCGGCGGGGTAGTCGTTGCTTTTGGTCTGGTCCTTCTGGCGTTTATCTCTGGGGGTTGAAGAGCTGGATGACTTATGGCGACAAGGAGTGTAAGGGGCAGCACTAATATGTAGACGAAATAGCCACCTGGATGCAGTGACTGGCGATGCCGATGACGATGACGATGACGATGACGATGCCGTCGAGGCTGAAGCCGAGAATGCGAGGATGGAGTGGCGATGGTAGGGGAAACAACGAAATGCCTGCATGCGTGTATCGTACAGCAGTGGAAATACTGACTGCAAGGCAAGATGCGAGTAAATAAACCAAAAATCTATAAAAATACAAAACTCACAGCCTCGCCGTCGTCGCGATGTCGAGTTTTTTCATGTGAGAATTACTATGACTATTTTCTGACGAATGACAGGCGACCGCTGCGGCAAGGCACTGTAGGCACTGTAGGCACTGCAGGCTGTTAGCGCCATAGCCTGGGGTAAAGACGCACTACAGAGTATTACATACAGTATGTAGAGACCCCCACTAACAGATAGCTTGGCCTGACACCATGCTATTATTACTCCGTATTGCTGCGCTATCCATCACCACCACGCACCGTCTTTGATCCTCCATCTTTATGCCTCGCTTCTAGCTAAGCCTCTGAACTCGCACGCCCATATAGTGGCTTTTTGATGGCTGCACACAATATACCAATCTCCATACTCCGATACAACGCACATTTCACATTTGACACCCTGCGGCATACTCACAATGGAGGCCCAAACGGTCTCGATCCTGCTGCTCGGCGACCCAGGCGTGGGCAAGTCGACCTTTATGACGTGGGTTTATTTCTGCTATTCTATGATTCTGCTATGCCGCCGGTGCTGATGCCGATGCCGATGCTGATGCTGACCAACAGCCGCTTGACGCTCCTCCACAGAGCCAACCCCCAGCAAGACGCGTCGCAGCTGCTGCGCGACGTCGACCAGCCTTTTGTCATTGACCTGCGCACGCGCATCGCGCATCTCCAGCTCGAGTTCTCGGACACGGCCAACCCCGACGACTGGCGCTGCTGCCAGCCAGACATGGTCATCCTGTGCTACGACATCAACCAGCGGTCGTCGCTCGTCAGCCTGCAGGACGTCTGGATCAAGCAGGTCCGCACCGTCTTCCAGCACTACGACGAGATGCCCGTCTGCGTGCTCGGCCTCAAGCGCGATCTGCGGCAGGAGGGCAACATGGAGAGCATCTTCCCGCACGAGGCGTACAACCTGTCCTCGCAGCTGCGGGCCGACATGTACCTCGAGTGCTCGGCCGTCACGGGCGAGCTCATGCCGCAGGTCATGGAGGACATTGCCAAGCGGGCCCTGCGCACGACCGAAGACGACGGGCAGTCCGAGGGCGGGTGCTGTGTGATGTAGTCTGCAGGCGTGCAGGCGTGCAGACGTCTGCAGACGTCTCTCATTGTTTAAGAGTCTAGAGTCGGATGTCTTCCTGGAAGACGTTTTCGAGACAAGACGTCTACGTCTACGTCTACGCCTGGGGCTGGCCGAGGACGTCGGCGACAATGTCGAGGATCTCGGCCTGCTGCTCCTCGGTCAGGCGGTTCTCGACCTCTTCGATGCACGCGTGCAGCTGCGCCGGTGTCGCGGGGCGCATGTTGAGCACCATGATCAGCTCGCCCTTGGCCAGGTCGTAGCTGCTCAGGCGCTCGACCAGCTTGGTGACGGCGTCGGCGCTGTACTTGATGGGCTGCTCGCTGAGCGGGCCGGGCGGCGACTTGAAGTACTGCAGCAGCTCGCGGATCAGGGTCTCGAGGTTGCCCGGGCCGCGGCGGCGGTTTGACTTTTGCTGCTTGGCGAGGCGTTCCTGGCGCTCGGCCAGAAATTCGTACACCTCGTAGTTGCTGAGGAGGGCGTTTTGGGCTTCGAGGATCTTCATAGTGGGTGTTTTGGTTGGACCGGTTTCGATCGGGATTGACGTCGCGGATTACTATCGGATGGAAATGTCGTGGCCGCCGTCGTTGCACGTTGGCTGGCGATAGTTGCGGCAGAATGAGTCTCGATTTTTTTGGTGGGCACCGACTCTCCAAAATTTATGATTATGTCAGCTTCTTTTTGTTAATGGTTTCTGCTACGGCACAGTGACTTTGTGACTAGTGACTTCAGTGCTGTAACTCCAGCGATTGCTTTGTCTCACCTGGAACCTGAAAGCAGCCTCAAATTTTCACATGGCAGCAGTGAGCCAGTCAGGCCGTGTCAGCGGCCCACTTGCCCCGCCATAGCTCCAGCATGTGTCTCCTACTATGTACTGATACCTGCTCTCTTCAACTCTGCGAACCCCCACCGCCAATGGCGGCTCTTGTAATAGAATTAAATACACTCCTGCGGTTGTAAGATGTATTGTTAAGATGTTTGTGTTGCATTTCCTCTCTATCCCGATTACATCGACTACATCTGTATTTGTGTTGTATATTTTCATTGATTTTGATGGGTGATATTGATTAATAAGATTTTGTTTCTGGATTAGATTATGAAAAATGTCTATTATATTTTGTCAAAATTGGAAAGGTAGAAGCTGAAGAAACCAAAACAAGCAAGAGCAGTGTGCCACGACTCTGCGGTACGCCATGTAATTGGCATAACCAGCCCGCGCCTACCTTGTCGCCGTTCGCACCTTCCCCGGTCGATGCGTATATGCATGCTTTCTGCGTGTTGATACAGCATGCAAGGTAAGAAGCTGCATCGCTCCTGCAGTTTTTTGACAGAAGCGGGCCTGGCTGCCTATTCTCGCCAGTATCCTATTGTATCTGACCCCGGTCTCTTTTCGCTTCCTCTCACTCGCTGCTCACTTTCTCTTGCTCTCTTCCCTCTTCTTTATATTCTCTTCAGCTGCTTCTTTTCTTGGACCCAGTCTCCTCTTTCTCTCCAGAAGCTCAATTTCAGCATGCCTTGATCACGTCCCAGCCCGACGCCCGACTCTCAAACACAACCCGGCCCACCTCCCACCCGCGCCAACTCCCCTCTCTCTCTCTCTCATCAACCAGTGCCTGCCTCTTATATCCTTTCACTCCCTGTGCGCTTCTTCCACTACACGCCTATCATTAGGTAAGCATTATCCCGCCAAAAGAGTCCCTAGACCAACCTCATCTTTTTCCTCCACAAACACTGGCCGTTTCATTCTCCTTCTTCCACTTCTGCGTCTTCCTTCTGCTTCCCTGCCATTACTCGCGTGTCACCTCCAGCCAGCACCGGCAGAGCGTATGTCCAGCATCCTTCACCGGGCAGTCGCTTAGTAAGCATCGTTTCTGTGATTCTCTGGTTCTGCTGCCTCATCCCTTCACTAGCATTCTTCCTTTCCCCTAAGATTCCACGACTTAATGCTGCATCTCTGCCACGACGTCCATCTTCCGCAATCCTTTTTCCGACTAACATCCTCTGCCTTGATGCGTTTTAGCTTGATGTACCTCGCAAGCTAAAGCCTACTATCACAGAATAAAGTGGGTCTATCTTCTTTTTTCCTTTAAATATCTATTATTTTTTTTCCTTTATTTGCTGCACTTCTGGACCGCCTGTAAATTTCTTCCGGTTCTCCTTGCTCGCCTCCCACCCAGCCCAAAGCAGTGGTAACGAAACCATATAGTCCGCTCCTCATTCGTCATCCGGCTTCTTCCTTACTCAGTGCTGCGCTACAGACTTCCCCGTCGACTCTTGCCCCAGCCGGACACCGTTCTTTTTGCTTGCCGCGGTCTTTTCTCTCTCATTTTCTTTCTTCTTTTCCCTTCTTTTTTTCTCCTTTTTTTCCCCTCCTTTATATCATCAACATCTATCATCACCAACTCTTCAACACTATCCCAATAGTGCACACAGCTCCTCTTGTTCCCCTACTCACCTTTGCAGGTTTCGACTTGTCTCGCGCTCTCCCCAGAGTTGGACAAAGCTCGCATATCCTCGGCATTGACCGCCTTTCCGTCCCCAGCTACGATTTTTTTTCTGCCCGCCCAAAACGAAAAACGATATCGGAGTGTACCAACCAAAAATCGCCAAAAAAAAAAACCACCACCAGCTGCAGACTAAATCTCTGCAGCGCTTCTTCCTTCCCAGGACTTGGTGCTTTTTTGCGCGCAACGCCAGTCACCTCTTCCAGGCGACTTTGTTCGACCGCCGCCAAGGCTAACCTCCCGCTCTCAGCACGACGATTCATCTCGACGTCATATCCCGCCGACTCTCTCCATATATTTCTCTATCGCCATCTCCATCCATCTCCATCTCCATCTCCATCACCCTCCCCCCACCGCCAAAATGGTCAAGAACATTGTCATTCTCGGCGGCAACTCGCACCCCCAGCTGGTCGAGAACGTCTGCAACATTCTGGGTATCCCGCCCTGCAACCGCATCCTTGGCAAGTTCGAGGTCGGTGAGAGCCGCTGCGAAATCAAGGACTCTGTCCGTGGCAAGGATGTCTACATCATCCAGACCGGCGCCGGCTCTGTCAACGATAACTTTGTCGACCTGTGCATCATGATCTCCGCCTGCAAGACCGGCTCTGCCAGACGGGTCACCGCCGTCATGCCCCTCTTCCCCTACTCGCGCCAACCCGATCTCCCCTACAACAAGGTCGGTGCTCCCCTCACTAAGGGCCCTACCTTCTCAGTATCTGGCATCAAGAAGGAGGAGTACACGTTTGAGAGTGTGCCTGCCACTCCTGGCCCTGGTGGCCCCAAGTCGGCCGGTATCAGCAACACGGCCGACCTGTCCAAGGCCCTCAGCAAAACCACCATTTCCAATGGCGCTCGCGCTAATGGCGTGGAAGTCGCCGTCGGCCCTTCGGCGGCCACCAATGGCCACAAGAGCCACGGCCACGGCCACAGCGAGTCCACCTCGTCGCAGGCCCCTCCCTTCACCACCCACGACTACGCCAACCACACCCTCATCAACGGCTTCCAGGCCAAGCCTGGCTACAAGCAATGGGTTGCCCAGGCCGGTATTCTCGTCGCCGATCTGCTGACGTGCGCCGGCGCCGATCATGTCATCACCATGGACCTGCATGACCCACAATACCAGGGCTTCTTTGACGTGCCCGTCGACAACCTGTACGGCAAGCCGCTGCTGCAGCGGTATATCCAGCAGCACATTCCCGACTACAAGGAGGCCGTCATTGTCAGCCCCGATGCCGGCGGCGCAAAGCGTGCCACTGCTATTGCAGACAGCCTCGGCATGGACTTTGCCCTGATCCACAAGGTAAGATTTTGATCACGAGGATCAAGAACAAGAACAAGAACAAAGCTAACAAACAAGGAACGCCGTCCTACCAAGATCACCGACCGCCAAAATGCCACCATGATGCTTGTCGGCAACGTGGCTGGTCGCGTCTGCATCCTGGTCGACGATTTGGCCGACACGGCCAACACGATTACGCGCGCCGCCAAGCTTCTTAAGAAGGAGGGCGCCACCTACTGCTATGCTCTCCTGACGCACGGCGTGCTGAGCGGCGACGCCATCCCGCGCATCAACGCTTCGGCACTCGACAAGATGGTGGTTACCAACTCGGTGCCCCAGTCAGAACACCGGTCGCTGTGCCCCAAGATCGACGTGCTGGACATATCGCCCGTGTTTGCCGAGGCCATCCGCCGTGTCCACCACGGCGAGTCCATTTCGGTTCTCTTCCAGTACGACTGACGAGGCGTTGGAATTTGACTTTTGACAACTTGGATTTTTGGCATCTTGACTTTTGACTTTTGCTTTTGCGCTTTTCTGCTTTTGCTTTTGCCTCTACTTTGCTTTGATATTCGGTCTGGGTTGGTTTATTCTACAACGGTTGCGAGCCGCACTTCCATTTCACATTCACATCGACAGGCTCGCACACTTGCATGACGTTTTATGTTTAATTTTGAAAGATAATCTGCGTCTTTCCTCGTTTGTTTCTTTTTTTCTCTTGTTACTATCTATACTCTTTTCCTTTTTTTTTCTTCAAACCAAAGACAAAACCATTGACCGTTACGTTACCCGTGATAAGGTCGAGTCCGCTGGAGGCAGATGTGTTTATTTCATTATTTAACACTGCGTCTTTTGTCCGTGCTGGTTATTTGGGTTCTGAGAAATTTGCGTTTGCTTTCGCTTTTGTTTGGGTTGGTGTTGCTCTTGCTTTTATTGTTTTCTGCGTACACAACACATTACAGAGACCTGATTGTTTTATATATACATTGGGAGACTGGCTATACACAAACATCATTAACGGCGTTGAATGGTCATTTCTATTTCTATTTCTTATTTACTTATCTACTTTTATTCGCTATTATTTACTACCAGTGATTGGCGTCTTGTCGAGACGAATACCAACAAGAATCAACACTGATCATGAGCAAGAAAGCAGTAATTCTATATGCGCGTCTGATAGGGCTGAATGGCACGGGCTGAATCGCAACCGGGGCTGAAAGCGTGTAAGTGGTGTGTCGAATCAAAACGATGCAAACAATCAAAGTAATTTAATAATCAAATAATTAAATGATCAAATGCATGCATGTCTTTGCCATACAAGGCACGGCGTCGCTTGGGTCGATCCGATCTGAGACAGCACTTCTATTGGCCCTACACAGTCCATGATACATATATATCGAAAGCAAAAACATCACAAACGACCCCGGTACTTGATCTCCAGGGCGCGCACAGGAGGATAGACTAGAGCCGAGATGACAACGGCAAACTCGAATCCCAGATCGCCGACCTGGGCGGCTATGGGCCCGACATACCAGGCCTGGTCCATGGACGGCGCAATCAGAGCCCAGGGCACGAGCACGCCGACGAGCGCGCTGATGCCCGAGGGCAGCTTGCGGCCGTCGTCCCAGATGGCCGGGTCGAACGACGCCGGGTCGCCCTTGCGAAAGTAGAGAAACTCGATCAGGAAACAGGTAACCGACGAGCCGGCATAGTAGCCGATAATGCTCAAAAAGGTGATGATGGCGCCCACCATGTCCTGGGCCGCGCGGTGCGCCACGCCGATAATGGTCCCCGCCGCCACAACGGCCAGCACGACGCGCGGCACCCGGCGCAGCCACGGCACGATGCACATGATGTTGAACGACACCGAGTAGATGTCGCGCGAGCACGTCGCCAGCACGGACATGCCCAGGATCACCAGGATGAACCGCCCAAAGTCGCCGAGGCGCGCAACCAGGATCACGCCGAGCACGCCGCCCGTGCCGTGCGTGCTGTACGCGTCGGCCCACGCCTGGATCTGCGGCATGGCGCCGCCAATCGCCGCGCCCAGAACCATGAGCACGGAAAAGGGGCCGGCAATGCCCAGGAGACAGTACAGCGCCACGCGCCGCCGCGGCGCCGTCGGCGGCATGTAGCACGCGACGTCGCTGGCGACGCAGCCCCAGCTGACCATGTTGCCGGCCAGCAGCGCGACAATGCCCAGGAAGCCGCGGCCCGACGTGACGGCGGCCGACTGCGGCACCTGCTGCCACAGCTGGTCGCCCGCACAGCCAGCGAGCACGACGAGGGCAAACAGCGTGGGGATCCAGGCCCAGCGCGTAAACAGGTGCAGCACGCGGTAGCCGATGCAGCTGATGACCATGGACGCGCACACGATAATGGCAATGGCGCCGTCGACGGGCAGCGCGGTTTTGCCGGTGCCCTCGCTCACGTAGGCGAGGCACTCGGCGCCGTTGACGGCGCCGGTGACGCAGAAGCCGCCGACGGTGAGGGTGGTGACGAGGGTGGTGAGGATGTTGATGTACTTGCCGAAGCAGTAGCGCGACTGGATCATCTGGCGCATGCCGGTCAGGGGCCCGAGGGTGATGATGTAGGCGGCGGGCAGGCCGAAGAGGAACTGCAAGAAGACGATCATGAGGGACGCGTCGCGCAGCGACAGGCCGTAGCCAATGGTTGTCGCGGCTCCAATGCCGACCCTTGGTCGTTAGTGTTTGGCAAATGAAAACGTGTGATTGTGCTTGTTGAGAAGGATGAAAACTCACGGTAGCAAGCTGGTCATGGAGGTGCCAAAGATGGTAAACACGTTGAGGTACTGCGTGTCGGTGCGCTTTTCGACGGGCACGGGCTCGACGCCGCGCATCTCGAAGCCGGCGCTCGACAGGCGCTGCCAGAAGGGTTGGCCGACGGCGGGGATGTGAAAGTCGTCGTGGACCTCGCCGGCGCGCGAGCCGGTGTCGGCGTCTGAGCCGGAGCCGACAGCAGGCGTCAAGCCCTTTTCCGGGTCGGTCGTCATGGTAGATGTGTCGGCGTGTATGTAATTATTTTAGAATAATTCAGTCGGCTTCTGACACCTTTTGTTTGTCTGTCTCGCACTCTTGTTTCTGAACAAAATAGACGACGGCCTAGGCTGATGTGAAAGGGCCCGATGTGAAACTACAATTATAGCATCGTGCATCGATGAGTTTTTCCTTTCGTCCCGAGTTGATTTCCCGGGATATACTTATCGAGGAAGGGATTGGCGTCCAAGACTCCCAAGACCTGGTCTCTCACTAGGTCGTACCGATGTGGTAAGATAGATTGCATCTTCTGCTTGTACAAAGTAGATACATAGTAGGTGCTATGCCTCACGCTGGGAGTCCTCGACGGCCAATGGCATGCAGATTCGGCTGCACCACATCTTATTGTTCTATTTCTATTTGCTGTTTCTTTTCCATGTTCTAGTCTCGTTCTCCCGGAATACTGTACATGCGAGTCAAGATGAAGCTGCTCTTGGCTAAAATCTCTTCGTCTTGGCACCTCCTATTGCCCTCGATTGATAGACAGATGGACAAAGAAGCCGGCGAGGTACTCTGCAGAGAGAGGCTAAAAACAAACACCGAGCCGGCGGTAGCCTCCCATCAGAACGGCCAGGCATAAACCGCGATATCAACAATGCAAAGAATATACAGGAAATGCGGAGGATTATCACGAGTATGGAGTAATGCTCCTCTAATGGGGAGTTGACGTTCAAGCGCCTGGAGTCGACAGCCGACGGACGAGGTCCCGGATGGTCTATGGACCCACTTTGTTAAAGTGAAAGCACTGTAATACAAAATATATGGGTCCTCCTCGACAGGCAAGCGGCCATGTGGCAGCGGGAACAGGCGGCATTTCCCGTTTGGGCATCCACTGAGTCTCGACTGAGCAATTACATACGATATTAGAGTGATGGTTGGATCTTGAAGAGAATATTTGGAAGTAAATGCATCACTTGGAGATCGGAAATAAACATAAGCAAAGCTGTAAAAAATCTAGAAAATCTAGAGAGCTCTGCCGAGACTGGGAACTCTATAGTTGGAGTAGCTGTGGTTTATCGTCTTCGTCTTTACTCTCGTCTTAAAGCCGTTTTTTAATTCTTTTATTATTGTTTATTCTGAAGTCTAATCTGTTCTTCTCTGTTATAGCAGTTATTATCACAGTAGGGAAACCCCTGATGCTTGGTATATGGGAGTAAGATGCCGGCCGGCCTTACTCAAGCGACATGCTTGTGTTCTTGGTTTTGCTGCAAAAGAAAGGAAAGGATGAAAGTAAATCTCACATCAACCAACTGCTTTATCCCAGCTGCAACTTCTTGGACGGCCATGGCCCAATCAATGCTGCGAGAGGCGCGGCTCTAGCAGACGAATCGAGTGTTATACCGCACCAACATCGTGGCGGTCCAGCAGGCAGTCTCCCCGGCAAAGAATATCTTCAGCCCGGCTTCTATTGACGCGGAGACTTGCTCTGTATAAAAACAGCGCTGCTTCTGAAAGCCATTTATACATGTATTAGAAGTAAATAACAAGCAGATCTCGGAGAATATAAACAACTGGCATGCCTCGCAAATGAGGAGAAGACGACTGGCTCGCTGCATTTTCCCACCACTTAGCGCCCTTATTTGCCTATCGCGTGCCGGCCGCGGGTCGTGATAGCAGCAGATCCCCACATCACGACATCCTTCTGAAATAGAGCTCTCTCTAGCTCTACCCGATGATCCTCACCAAGACAACTTGGCATCGGTCTGGATTATAGAGAACCTAGCAAAAAGAAAAGAATATAAACTGCCCAAAATGCCCGGCCGCACTGTCATCCAGCCCGTCCACCCGTCCATCCGCGACAGGCTCGACCCCGAGTACGTCGAGCTGCACGATGCCGTGCTGCAGTACTGCCCGCGCACCGAGTCGCTCGAGTTCCACCCGGTGCACTCGCGCAATGCCGTGTCGCCCATGGCCCACGGCAGCCAAAAGACTGTCGACGTCGGCAGCGTCGAGGACCGCGTCATCTACACCGACCCCGCGGACGGCAGCACCATTGAAGTGCGCATCTTTACGCCCGAGGGCGCGGCGCCGGCGACGGGATGGCCGCTGCTGGCCTGGTACCACGGCGGCGGCTGGGTCAACGGCGGCCTCAACAGCGAAAACGGGTTCCTGGCACATTTGTGTAAATGTGTGTCTTTTTTCTTTCTTTTCTTTTTTTATAAAAAAAAACAGTAATGACAGAATACTAAAAGGCAGACCTCCGCTGTGTTGTCGTTAACATCAACTACCGTCACGCTCCCGAGCACGTCTACCCGGCCGCCTTCAACGACGCCTTTTCCGGCTACAAGTGGGCTGTGTCTCCCGCGACCGTGGCCGAGCTGAATCTCGACACAGCGCGCATTGCCGTCGGCGGTCTTTCTGCGTGGGTCTTTTCTTCTTCTTCTTTCTCCTTTTCTTATTTCTTTTCTTTGTATCACGACTGACTCTACAGCGGCGGCGGCTTGTCGGCTAGTGTCACTATGAAGATCGCCGAAGCATCTGCGGCGGCCCCCTCATCCTCGCCCCTGCCAACACCCTGCCTCCAGCTGCTCATCTGCCCCGTCATCGACAACACCGTCGACGTCAATACCGACCCGGCCGTCCGCGCCGGCTGGCAAGAGATGCAGCACTCTCCCTGGCTCACGCCCACGCGCATGCAGTGGTACCGCAACCACTACTTTGGCACCGACCCCGACACCGTCCGCAAGTCCACCGCCGAGTGGGAGGCGTCGCCGTGCTTTGCGTCTGCGGTGCAGCTGGCATCCAGCCCGGAGACGTTCCTGGCCGTGGCTGGCTGCGACCTACTGGGCCCCGAGGCGAGCGCGTACGGCGAGCAGCTGCGACAGGCCGGCGTTGCGGTGGAGAAGCAGCTGTACGCGGGGGGCACGCACTCGATTCTCGTGCTGGCGGGCATCCACCAGCTGTCGCGGAAGCTGGTCCACGACGCCAGCAATGCGCTCGCACGGGCGTGGGGGCTGCCGTACGATGCGGCATCAGCGCCAATCCTGAGCCAAGAAGAGTAGCGCATACAGCATATGTAGATATTGTTCCAGAGATTACAAAAATGCATCCTTCTTTGGCGGCAGTCTTGGCACCGTTCATGCCGGCCGGGATGTGCCGGCCTTTAGTGTACCCACAAAGTTAATAGATCAAGACAAATATGCATGTAGTATTCGTTCAAAACCAATGGATCTCAAGCTGCTAGACAAGACAAATCATAAAGGACAACCAGTATACCAAGTTAGACTCTGTTTCAAAATTTTCGTTGGTGAAAGTCTGCTGGGACTGACCAGGCGTGCGCGGCCGCTGCCCGCTGATACCCCGACATGGCTTCGTCGATCCCGTAGTCTTGAGAGAGGAAGGAGCCATGTTGGGCTAGCCGTGCCGGCGGTTGGGCCGTCGAGAGAGCGAGGTGCACTTGCATGAGCACAGAGGACAGCTCGCAGCTCGGCAGCCAGCCCGTGGTGGTCAGAAGCTCCATGCAGACCGACCCGCCAGCCGTGATGTGTCCTCCGCCGCCCTGCATGTACGGCAAGAACCGCGGCCGCACGACACGCACCAGCGGCGGCGTGATGGGGAAATCAGGCCCGAACCGCATCTCCATGATAATCGAGTTGATCCCGCGGGCGCGCATGTCGGCAGCGAGAGGTATAGCACTGTCAAAGCTGTGCATCTCAACCACCCACTGGAAGAGATTCTCGAGCTTGTCAAAGTCAATGTGCCATCCGAGGTTCGGCGGGGGTGTCGATGCCTGCACCTTTTCGAGCTCGCACATACTGGCTGCCAGTGCGCGCTGTGCCATCGCAGTGCCCCATGACGGCGGCGCAAGAATTTGTAGCGTTCCGTGATCGAGCGTGCCGGGCACAAACGGAGTGACATCGGTGTTGACGTGCGCACGTGCAGGCTCATTAGAGCACGCCGTCTTTTGTCTCTTTGCGAAATACTCTTGCTTTCTTGTTCTGTATCCACCCCCCTCATCCTCGTCATCGGCATCGTCATCGATATAGATTACGTTGTAGCTTCTGGGATTTCTTTTGACAGCCTTTATGTTAACAACATCATCGTCGCTGTCACTTGATGGCTCGCCTTGAACGTTATTGGCCTGTTCATTACACTCTATAACGGTCGTGTCGTAATCCGGCTGGGTCTCGGGATTCAGATAGGCCATGTCTGCCTCATCCAATGTAACTTGTGTTTGGACACTGCCCACACCTTGTCCCAAGCTGATAACCAGATGCGACCGTGGCTGCATTGTAGCCAGCGGCAGTGTCATCGATCCCAAGCCGGGCCCTATCACGGACTCACGCGGATCCTCCCTGAAGTAGGCATGAGGAGGCGGAACAAGTCCGGTCTGCTTCGAGAAAGGAGGTCCATGAGGATGTATTTTGTGTTTTGGCGAACGCGTGCGCGCGAATAAGAACCGGCACCGACTCCAGTTGCGCTGCTGGACAACGTAGTGAGGGTCGTTGCTTAGGAACTCCAAAGGCCGGTTGATAATCTCGTTGAGACTGACCATCGACTCAAGATCCATATCGGCGCTCGGCCACTGCGGGATCGCGGTGGGAGCCGAATACCCGTTGCTTGTTTGAAAATTGGTGCTAAAGTATACTCCGTGGCCGTATGCTCTTCCATTTCGTGTGTCATTGTAGTCGAGGCCCGTACGCAGGATGCTGTGCCAGTTTTGGATCTGGCTTCCATGCCATGCGAGGAGTGTTGGGTATGCAGGGTCTGCAATATGACCGCCTGCCAAACTTTGAGCAAGGTTCTTTTCGAATTCAGCCTCGATGTAGGGAGGCCCGTGAAGTAAACAAAACTGTAGCCAGCCGGCAGGCGGCTCAGGAATGCCGTCGGGCGACTGTTCCTTGACCAGGAGGTTCTTTTCGGTGATCTGGACGATGCAAGAGCGGTTCGTAGCGAGAATCCATTCTAGAAGAGCTACCGCAGATGGAGACACTCCCCGGATGCACTTGAGGCTGCCCACGTTGGGGTCTTCCATAAGACTTTTCATGTGAGCAACGGGCGGAACGGAGTCCAAGATTTCCTTTAGATACTGGCACTTGAGACTGTCGCTCACTTCTTGGATGTTTTTGGTACACTTAAAAACGAGACACCTGCTTGGAATGCTTTCTGCACTTTTGCTGCCTTTCAAGTACAGCGTCAAGTTGGGGTAGTCAACTCGTACGATCTCTGCATGCCACGTATAGGAAGCACTCTGCGAGCCAACTGCAACCCACTGGCCCTCGGTAAACGTCTGGACCGGGCTCGCGTTACCAGAGAGCGAGTTGTTTGCAAGAACGATACTCAAGCGGGTAGTATCGACATACCTGCTCGCAAAGCCTTCATGGGGATTATCTGTGTCAGGTACGACCAGCCGCAGTCCGGTAGGAAAGTCTCTGATAGCCGGCGCGGCTTGTCCTGGGCCGACTCTTGTCGAATATGGGGTCAGCGCCACATAGCAAACGTTGATTAGGAGATCAATGACAGCAGGCTGGCAAATAATCTCAAACTCGAGGTACTGGGTCAGACCGATCTGGATGTGCTGGTACAAGCAAAGATCCCGAGAGCACGTGGTGGGCTTCAAAGACTTCCAGCTCCTGTCCAGCTCGCTAAAGCACGACTGGCAGTACTTTGTGTAGTTCCTGAGATGCGCCACGGCAAACTCCATGGCTAGTAGAGGCAGACTCTTTGCCCCGTCAGACAGCGGCAACGAAAGCGGCTCGTGTGTGTCTATGCATGAAACGAGGGGGTCTGTCGCCGCCTTCAGAGCCTCAGCCCATGACCGGCCGGTTGTCTCGCGGATACGCAATATAGTGAGAAAAGAGTCGCTCATTATCTTCCCCAGCGCACTGGAAATGAGAATTTTCTTGAAGATGGGACTCGTACAGTTTGAATGTGTTGCGTTATACGTGTCCAGCGGCAGTGGCGTATAGTTTAGCCCGAAGGCAGCGTAAGCTTGCTGTTTGGTCGGTTTGTATTGCGTGCATTCACCGATGCGAAAGGAGAGACCGACCTCGATATTGGAGTACTTGACCGGCTCGTAGGCAAAATAGCCGTTGCTGAAGTGAATGAGGAGCACATAGTACATTCTCAGCTCCAGGCTCCAGGCAAGAAGCATCTGGTAGGGCAGATTGAGTGTCGATATCTTTACCGAGACGGCAAGGATGACGTCGTCAGCTTCGGGACTTATGTCATCAATGATGCCAAAGGAGTAGCCAGCGTCGAGGACGGCTTTGAGGTCCTGCGAAATACGTGTCTTGCGCGCTCTCTCTGAGCTCTCGGTGTGGTATCTAGGCCGAGATGGACGCTTTGGCCCCAGACGTGACCTGAGTAAATTTGGACGAGCGTCGAGGCGGGCAAGTACTGGGACACCGGCATAGCCGTCATCCATTGCATCAGAATAGCTAGGACGGCGCCTCTTAGTGCCTATCACAGAGGTAGAGAAGCCGTCTGGTTCGTCCTGCGCTTCAACATCGAAAGTGGCCTCATCGCCATCGCTATCGTCACTATCGATTTGGATGGGAGCCTCAGTTGCGCTGGTGACCTGCTGGACGACTTCACACAGCGTGAGGCACTTCTTTTGTGTCTGCAGCTTTTTTTGCACTTCGCCAGCAGTCCAGATGTGGCTCTGTAGCTGATCTGTGGTAGAGATGAAGTAATGCCGCGAGATGGGGTACTGGTCTGGATCTGCCCAAGTGTCAGGAAACATATAATCAAATTGTATTTCTAGAATTGCTTCAATTCTTACCGCCACATAAGATGTCTATGTTGAACGGGGTGCTTTTCTCACCGTAGCAAAACGACAAGTGCACCTCGTCGGTTTCAGTGTTGAATCGGAGGTCCTGGACGTTTTTGAGATTGCCTTTGCCCGTTGACTTTGCCAGTTCCCGGACATCTGCAATGAGTGCCGAGCGCGGCATGTTGGAGATGGCCTAGACGGCGCAGTGGTCTAGGTCAGGATGTGTAACGAGCATGCAGGCAATGAGTAGATGGCTTTGAAGTCGTAGGGTATGAAGCCGAGAATATTGATAGCTGGTGATGACCGGCTTTGGTAAAACAAACAATAGGAGAGAGTACAAGATCGGCGTTGTGAGCTTGGCGGCAGCAAGTTAATATGAAAGAAATGCCAGTATGAGGCTGACCAGATTGTGCGGTCAGCGATGATACAAACGTCAGACAATAATGATGAGGCTGCAAATAATCCGATGGCAGATGTGGATAGCAGAAAACAAACAAGTGCGGGCTGGCCAGCTGTTTGCAGGAAGGAAGGACCGACCTCCTTCTAGGCGGTGGGCAGGAGAAAAGTTCAAACGGCAGTTGCCCGGCAGGACGCAGGGCGTGCCATATGCAAGGAGGCCAGAAGAAATGGAGAGTCAACAAGTGAAGCTTCGTGTCTTTGGAGGAGATTATAGGATGATGCAAGCCTAGACAGGACTCACTTCGCATTGCACAGTGAAGAGTACAGGCATGCCACGGTCATCTCGTGGTCATGCCACATCTCCAATGACTGCCAGCAACTGGCACCTCGTACGGCCGTAGTTTAAAGCTCTGGCTATCTACGTATGCACTGCTTATAGCATCCAATGCAGTCGTTTCGGGGCTTGGTGAGTGGATAAGCCCACGTATAGTCAATGCGAATATTCACGCCGTCTTCGGTGCTATTTTAGGCAGGAGCTGAAGCGAAAGCCCGACTATATAGAATCCAAAAATTACATAAGCAGCCCTATACGTGATGGATGGCTTCACGAAGCTGCTGTTTCTTGTGGGATATAAGATTCTGAGAGAAAATATATTTATAGACAACATTCTGTTTTCTTCGACTCTGGAATACGTTACCGACATACCGTTCCTGGTGGCGTCGATGAGATCGTCGGCGACAAGCTGACCGGCCAAAGTGTCAACTTATTTAGGCGACAACTAACTAGGATCTTCTATTTAGAGCACCAGCATTATATTACCGGGTAATATTGGCATCTAAAAAGCGCTTTATTGTTTGGGCGTGAGAAGGTGTGTGCTGTAGTAGAAGTCCGCCTTACACCATTTGCCCCGTCAGCCTCGCCTCTGATTATGTAATCCACAAAGTGCAGCTAGCTATTAACACCACGTAGTCTCTCCACGCTCCATGCTTGGGACGGCTCCGCCCAGAACAGCACTTTCGTCATCAACATCGCCGACCAAGCAGCCACACGCCTTAAACGCGCTTGGTGGCCAATTAGACGTGCAAACGGCATAAACGAGTTGTTTCCTTTTTTTGACAAGGATCACAACAGACCTATCATACAATCTACGCCCCGGCAGCATCCAGCTGACAACCGCCACCCAGTAATCTGAACGTTCTGACTACCCACCCCCTCTCCGTTTCCGTTCTCCCTCTCCCTCTCCCTCTCCCTCTCACCACCCACTCACAATGTCTTGGGACTCCAAGGCGACAGTCGCCTCAAGGCGGCGAGGAAACAGCATACACAACCGCTCGTCCTCGCTCTCATCCAATCTCACTCTCCAACAAAAAGGAGGCGCGTCCTCGGCGTCCGCCGCACTCATCGTCGAGCCCAAATCAGCCCACGTCTCCGACCCTTTTCTGCAGGACTTTCTACAACCCAGCTTCGACCCGGCAGCATACTGGAATCGCACACTAGCCAATGCGCCCTCCAGCGGCAGTACTTCGAATGCGAGCAGAGGGGGGTCGTCGTCTAGCGGCGGTGGTGGTGCAGGTGGTGCAGCGAGCCGCCTCGCGGCCGCGGCGACCTCGGCCACGGCCACGGCCGACCGCGCCGCCCAAGCACAGGCCACGCTGTCGCAGCTAGGCGCGCACACGTCGCGGCTGACGACGGTGCTCACACAGCTCACAGACGACATTCTGCGCAGCGGCAGTCGCCTGGCATACGAGGTGGAGCTGCTGCGCGGCGAGACCATCAGCCTCGCCGAGCTCGTGCAGCAGCAGGCGGCAGCCTTTCCCGAGGCCAAAGACGACAGCACATCTCCAGAGAGGACAGAAGAGGAGGCAGACAAAGAAGTCCAGCAAGACAAGGAAGACAAGGCAAACACAAAAGAGGAGTCAGAACCAGCCTCGCTGGCCCAGCTGCGGATGCTGGCCCAGGTGCGGTCGAGTCTGGACGCGGTCATCCACATGTTTGGCGATGCCATGGAGTTTGTCATGCCGCCGTCGGCCATGTCCGTGACGGCCTCGTTTTTGTCCGTGTCCGGGCCGGACCAGGACACGCCTAGGCACTCGAGAGACTCCAGTGACGCCGCCGCCGCGGGCTCCTCCTCCTCCTCGAACAGTACAAGCATGGAGGACAAGGGCCAGCAGGTGCTCAAGACGAAGCGCGACGAGATCGCCAAGCTGCTCGAGGCGGCAACCATTGAAGAAGGCAACGCCAGCATGCAGGCGGCCGTCGAGCGCGTGGCGGCGCTGCAGACGCTGTGCCAGGTATGGGTGGGCACGGCCGAGGAGAAGGCGCGCACCAAGTTTGTGGACAGCCTGCAGCGGCTCGTGGACGACCGGCAGCGCGAGCTGGGCCGCGAGCGCGAGAAGCTGGAGCAGCAGCGGCAGCAGCAGCAGCAGCAGCAGCAGCAGCAGCGGCTGCAGCAGGAAAAGCGCGACAAGGAGACGACTGCCAGCAGTGGCGGTAGTAGCAGTGCGAGCGCTGGCGCTTCCACCAACTCCGCGGCGGCATCCGCACAAGGCGCACAAGGCCAAGATGCCGGAGGCGCCCGAGGCTATGCGGCAGCCGGCTACGGCTTTATCAGCCAGCTGCAAAAAATACGCAGCGGTCTGTGATTCACTCGAATACTTCAATATCCCATTTCTACATTGCTATCACAAAAGGCACAGCGTATTCTGATACCAAAATAATGCATAGATATGAAAAGCCGGCATGGGCAGTTCCTTTTCCCCTGTATTCTTATATAATGAAAGTATGTAAATAAAACTGAATTGATGCTGACCCAAGTAAACCCCAAACGATGAAAATGATAAAGAAGTGATAATAATAAAAATTAACAGACGCCATGCCAGCTAAACGAGATGAGACGCCAGATGTAGAATATATAAAGCAGTGATGCTATTTTGTTGACGCCCCTTTAAACCCCAGATATAAAAACACTGCAAGAGAACTCCGAATAGCACCTCTCAAGAAACATGCCATGCCACCACATGGACGACCTTCTGAAAGTCTATTTGGTTTTGTTGCTCGTATACTCTTGTATATGTATGGTACTTTTCCCAACCCTCAAACTCCAAGACTCGTGCAGGCCGCCGTAGACACCTGTCTATACCGGTACAAGTAAAAAAAGGAAATAACAAAGAAAGTAGCAAAGAAAATAGCAGAAGAAAATAGCAAAATATGAACAAAGTAAAAGTCGGAGAAAAAGGAGAGAGATGGCGTGAGAACCTGTAAACGACCAAGAGAGGCTGAGGTGATATGAACATCAAAAGACACAGAATGATACGTTGGCCTTTAGCTTTCTGTTTTCTGTTCTCTCTTGTCTCTTGCATGGGTAGAGGGACGTAAAAGAGCTACTCTGGGCGAGAAAATGGAAAATGATATCAAGAGATAAGGGTAGAAAAGTAAAAGGTAGAAACAATGCCTAATACAACTCCGTCGTCAGGATGCTCAGAATGCTGTTTGAATGCCTCTTATCTCAACAAACCCCTATAATGCAAGATACCCCGTCCGTTCCCTTTTGTTCCTCGTGTCTCCTGTATCTCCTGTGTCCCTGTATATGATAATGCCACCAACAAAACCACAGTGCAGATCCAGTCTCCAAACCCGATGAAGAAATACAAAGAAAAGTGAAGAGAAGTAAAGAGAAGTAAAGAGAACAGACAAGAAAGACAGGAATGACTGAATATGCAAGGCTCTAGAAACATAAGTGTATGCTACACCCGGAGTCGCCCTTGGAGAATGCAAGGCCCGAGTATGCGCAAGTGGCCAAATGAAGTGACAGTGAAAGTAAACAGCAGAGAAGGAAACGAAGCAAAAGAGCAAATGCAAGTAACGCCGTCATAATAGAGGAAAAGACAGATAGACAGAGATGCCGGTATAAGGTGCAAAATAATATCAGGATAGGGGAGAGTGTAGTATGCGCTGGTCTGTGGTGCATTTGAGCATTTAGTACTGGGCACCGAGCACTGGGCACTTTGGGTTTGTCGTCCGAGAGGCTTGAAGCGGACGAGACTCGGGCTCCATGGGCAGACCTCGTATTTGAACAAACGGCGGTGGACTGCTTTTACAAGGGTGTGTATCAGCGTCACCGCCGCTTCGGAAACGCTCCAAGGGCTTCAAGGGCGCTTCATGGTCGACCGCTCGAGAGCCTCGAGCAGCTCGGGCCGCTCTTTCAGGGCCTCGTGTGCCTGGTCGTAGGTCATCCAGCAGCGCTCGCGCTTGCTCTTCTCGGGCCACTCGTTCTCCTCGCTGATGACGGTGGCCTCGTAGAACCGGTACAGGGCTTTCTCGCGCTTCTTTGTTTTTGAGGGCGCTTTTGGCGGGCGGCTCTCGACAATGTCGCCGAGGTCGTAGTCGATCTGGATAATGATGCCGGCCTCTTCCCAGGCTTCTCTTGCTGCTGCCGCCTGGCACTCCTCGTCGGTCTCCCATCCGCCCTTGGGCAGCACCCAGCCTTTCCGGCGGTCCGACTGTATCAGCAGGACAAAACGCTTGTCCTCTGTAAGAGGCACGACACCGGCCACGAGACGTTCGCCTTTTGCGTTGTATCCTGGGGGTGTTAGTCTTTGTCGCTGTTTTTTTTTCTCTTCCTTCTTCTGTCTTTTTTCCTCTCCTTTTATATCTCCTTCATCTTCCTCTGTACGTACGTTGATTTGACCGGCCAACTCTCGACTCCATTGACCGGCTACTTGTTGTTGTACTTGACGACATTTTGATGGTTGTGATGTGCGGTGGTGTGGTGGTATTTGGTAGAAAGTATCGAGATAAGAAAAACGTCGTTCTCTCAAATGGGCCGTTTCCAGAGTATGCGGCTTTCCTTAGGCCCGAGTAGCACAAGAATGGCGTTGCTTCTCAATGTCAAGCAATCTGCATAGCTGTATGGCCGTGCGAAGTGAGAAAGATGCGAGTGAATTGCGGGAGAGGGATTGAAAATGGGCGGGCACTGATGCAGACGGTGCAAAGACTCGTCCGTATTTGCACTTTTGCACTTTTGCACTTTTCTAGAAGCAGATGAGGCTTTGCCGGGTGGAAAGCAACTGCAAAGCGGCTGTAAAGCGACTGTATTGCCGGGGGTGGTTGGTCGCGTGCGTGCAATGTCAGGGGAGCCGACGGCGCCTGGGTGCTCTTTGCGACTTGGAACACTGTGCTTTTGAGTTTTGGGCAAGCGATGGCCACGAGGGGAGACAATGACTGCGCGAAAGAGCAAAGTGCTGAAGAACTGAAGCGAAGACTGAAGACTGAAGAAGAGACGCTTTTGGAGTCGAGAGGGGACAGCTGTCGATCTTTTGTGACCCTGAGAGGCGGTCGTTTCGCGTCTTTGTTCTTTGTAAGAGCTCAAAACTCGCCGTATACTGAGTGTAGGCAGAGATATGTAGTGTCGGTGGCGGAAGGTCGGGACTTGTGGGCGCAAACAAAGGGAGGTATGTATATGACCACAAATCGCAATGCGCTAGGGGGTTTACAACTAATGGGCGTCTTGCAGGTCGTGAGAGGGTACTTTGATGATCGGTGATCGATAGATTTGCGGAGAAAGATATGGCGAGTGGGAGCAGAGCTCGGAGGAGGAGGAAGACTGGCTACAAGTTGAGACAAGACACAGGTTAGAATTGGGGCCAGTAACGCACGCGGCTGAAGCGTGTACAATGTAGGCGATCGGACTTACAGGAGAGAGATGGAGATGCAGATGGAGTTGCAGATGGAGATGTGGAAACAGAGGGTCTCAGACGACGAGAAGGAGGATGGGACAAGGTTGACGGCCAGGTGGACTGGAGCCAAGCAGTTCTTGGTGGAGGGGGGGGGGGGCGACGAGAACGACGAGGATGAGGGGTGGCCGGTGCTAATTGGAGTTGTCTGGGCCGGGATGTCGTCCAGCGAAGCGAGATGAGGCAAAAGCTCAAAGCTCGAAAAGCTCAAAAAGCTCAAGAGGACAAGAGGACGTCGCTTGTCTCTGGCAGAGGGAACACAGTGCGCTCGGCGAGGGGTATGGCGTGGTGCAGAGCTGGTGTTGGTGGCGATGAGTCGAGGTGGGTAGAGGCTGTGTGTTGTGCGTTGTGTGTTGTGTGTCGAGGTGAAGTCAAGGTAGATCCGAGGTGGCGATGGCAAGGTCAAAAGATGAGGTCAGGCCAAATCGGAGATTCGGGAAATATGTTTATTATTTATTAATACTCTCCTGGCTGGAGAGCCGACGTGATGACAGACGCAAGTCTCGTGCCATAGCAAAGGGAAGGTGCGAGGGGCTACACCCGACGGCAAGAGCTAGGTGATATATATTATTCCTCTGTACTATGTAACAAGCAGAAAAAAAGAGTGAGGGACGGAAAGGGAAAAAGGAAAAAGGCCAGAGAAAAGGCAGAGGTAACAAAAGGAAACAAAAGGAAAAAGGGCCAGGCCAGAAAAAGTTGGAGCCAGGGTCGGCGAAGAGGAAAAAGGAAAATATTGACGTTGAGAATAGGAAATAAAAATAAAATATATATTAAAAGAAAATTGCAGAGCTTCGTTTGGCTGGTGCATGGGTTGCAGTGACAGCTGGTGGACAGAGCTTTCTTCTTTTTTGGTTTCTTTATTGTTTATTTTATTGTCTGTTATTTTATTTATTCTGTAGTTTGGTGTGCTTTATCGTTCCATGTTGGCGTTCTTTAAATATATTTTTTTTCTCTTATTTTCTTTGCTCCTCATTTAGCGTTCGTCGGGCGCCTTCCCCGTCAACGACTCTCTGACTCCTTCCTTCTATTTTGGTCGGTCGCATGTCCCCCATCCCTTCCTCTTTCCACCTTGCTCGTCCCATCGCTTCCATCATTTCTATCAATCATATGCATTACTTACGCTTTCTCCAACTGCAAAAATCGGACTAAAACAAGACTAATTAAACAGTAAAGAAATGTCTCCGGGTCTCGCCCTTCCTCCGTCCGCAGAACTCACAAACAACTGCGACGCTGCAGCTGCATGAAATCATACTCTTTCAGACGCACCTGCCGCCATACGTGGGGTGGAGTGCGGAAGTACAACCCATCTCACCGTACAGAGTAAACTCACAACCGGAAAGAGCAGTAAAATACAAGATGGCTCCTCGCTCCTTCCTCAACAGAGTGACTTTCAACAAGATGCTCTATTCAGTAAGGCTTTATATGAGCACGTGCAAAAGTACCGCGTCTGGCAGAGGTGATTGGCGGGGCATTTTTCCTTAATTGATTTTCATGTCACTTTAATTGATTTTTTGGTTCTGATTTCTGATTGTGCTCAACTGTCTGTCAGTTATTTCTTCTTTTATTTGGTTAAAAGTTACGAGTTTCTATATTTTCCATTTTTAGCTACATTTTATTTACTGGCTTATTCTCGCTTCACAAATAAATACTTTATTCTTAATTGATTTCGTCAACCGTGCCTTGCAGATCGATATTGGGAACAAGGAAGAAGGGAAGAACGACGAGTCGCCGGTCATGTGAGCGGCAATCCAAAGCAGAGTGACTGAAGTCAAGCTGCGCCGTCCTCTCTTCGACCAAATGCAAACATGGCCAGTGTTTTTAAATCTCATGTGCAGAGCTGTGATGCTGCTCCCGTTTGCTTGAAGAAAAACGAAAGACAAAAGGCAAAGAGCGAAAGAATGGGCCGTGTCGCTCTTTCCTCTTCTTGACTGTCCTTCATGGGGCACGCCTGCCAAATTAGGTCACAGGCTGTCGTGTGTTCGACCCCGCCATCACCCGGCAAGCACTCTGTAATAATACACAGTAGTGTGTAATCACTTGTCGTGCCTTCCTCTTACGCTTCAGCCTACTCTACAGAGCATGTTCCTCGTTGCATTCATTCTCGTGCTCCTTTCACCGTCTCATGACAGCCATAGCTTTAGCCATATCCATATCCCACCGCGTCGTCCCTCGGCCTCTCTGCTGCGACGTGACTTGTCGTTCTAGTTAACAGAAAGCTGTTCTAGCTCTCTGCTAGCCTCTCGCCCGCCTTTGTGTCTCTCATCATCTGGCTCCCCATCCCTTGGCCTCACCGCCCATCCTCCATATCCCGGTCATACCTACCTATTGCTCATTGTCTCTCCGTTCTCCCTTTTCGTCTGCCATAGTACATACCTCGTTATCTATTATCTGCCACCTGCCGCAGGCGCTTCCGCAATCAACCCAGCCTATTGCCACCGGCTCTGGGCGTGCTGTCCCCTATTGTCCCTGGATCGTCGCCTGGTATTCAAATCCAGAAGGCACGCTTCCCACATTCAACTGTGCATACCGCCCTTCGCCCTTTCCCGATTCATATTGAGAACTGCTTGCCTCTACCGATCCACTTTTATAGCCGACTTCACTTTGCTCCGTGCTCTTCGGCCTCAACCTCCCAACCTCCATCCCCCTCACCTCACCTCACCTCACCTAATACGTTGTTTTCCACTCTCTGTTTTTTTTAGCATCTGCTCTGTTATTTTTTTCTGGCTTTAATCCTGTCGCCCCCAGCAGCATTCTTGCGGCGCTTTAGCAGCAGCCGATACACATTGTTCCCCCCCCCCCCCTTCCCCCTCTCTCTTACACTACCCCGGCTGGCCCGGCGTTTCTTCACTTGTGCTGGCTGTTACTGCTTACCGCCGACTGCCTCTCTCTCTGCCTCTACCTACATACTCGGACAACCGCGGACTTCCACTGGCTCCTGTCCATCTGCTAGCTGGCTCCAGTTTAACTAGCCTCGTCGTCAGTCCTGCTAGGCCCCTACCAGACCCTATTCCGCCTATATTGTCTATCCTTTCTCCCTAGTCTTCTAGTCTCCAGGGCTTGTTCAGGGTTCAGACGTCTTTGTACATACATCATATCTGTTCATCATACGCCTACTCGCCCCTCCACGCTAGCTCTTGCTCAGTCCTGCCCACTATTCTCCCAAGGATAAGGCATACCGGGTATTGCAACGACCTACAGCCTCATCATTTGGCCAGGCACCAATCAATGACCACCGTCAGCATCTTCTCCTCGACCAATTGCTCGCCGGATATTCAAGAGTTGCACTCCTGAGCATCATCACCCGACGTCATGGCTGGACCGTTTTCGAAGACGGCCGACGACCCGTATTCTTACTTCCAGCCTATGGGTGAGTTTATATTGTTTTTCTTTCGCTGTGGCACACACTTTCCAGCAATAATTTTTTTTTGTGTTTTTATTTGTTTGTTGCCTTCGTTCCGTCTTGTCGGGTTTACTCTGTATCCCCCATGAGGTACTTGGAAGTACTTGTCCTCGAGTTTCAACGCATACTCCATTTTCCGTTTCTTGTTTTTCTTTTTATCATTTCTATTCTTGTTGTTTTGTTTTGTCTTTTCTGTTTTTGCTGTTCGCATCTTTTGTTTCTGCTTCCCTTACATGCACTCTGCAAACTTATACCCCAAATCGCAAATCACTCTCATCCAACCATTCCGCCTCGTGTTTCGTTCGGCCCCGTCCGTTGGCTTTTCCAAATCCCTTCTGCTGCAAGGCATTGCATGCACCCCACTCCGGTCTTCAAGCATGGAGCACACCCCGTACTCTCTTACACAATACAATGCAGTACTCTGTACACTCGTTCATTCTTTTCGTTTCTCACTTTTCTGCTGTGGGTGGTGAGATCCGATCCGACACCACTTCACAAGACCTTTGGCTAGTTGCTTGTCATCCCTCTTTCTTTTCCTGCTCCAGCCCATGTACTTTGTATATTGTTTCTCTCGTTCTTGGCTTCCTCGCTTCTCCGGTAGTGTGCGTTGACGATGCATATTGCGTGCATGCTGCTCCCAAGCGGTTGCTAGTTACACGTATCGACAGCTGCTATATGTGTTTCTCTGGCTTAGTCCACATTGACTTTACCGTCCATTGGCCACTGCCAGCATCTGCTGCATCTGCTGCATCTGCATCGTTGCCGTCATGACTCTCCTTCACTCAAGCATGGCTTAATTGTATGGTGCTCAGAGGTCCACGCACATCACGTCTTCCTTCTCGTTCCGAACCCCATGTGACCATCTTCTGCCTCTTGCATTGTTTGTTTACTTTTGCGGACCTGTTGTTTTCTGTATCGTGACCACATGTTCCATGTGCTGCATGTGTGCATGTGCAGCATGCTCTGTATAACGTGCATATGATCAGTCGTCTCGTATACTAGGTATGCTTATGCTAACCACCTGCTGCTATGTCATCTAGGGTATATGAACTCGACATCATGCGGATATTGCCGCAGGTCTACCAATGACAATGGGAAGCCGCTCAAGCGTAAGTACTTATTCTCATTAATAGCTGTCGCCGTCTTCATCTCGGGCGCTGTCCACACAATCCCCCCCTCCACACTCTTCCGGGATGCCACCCCTCTCCCCACTGCTCCATCGCCGTACCCCGTACACCGAGTCCTTTCAAGGACAAGCCGACGCCGTCATATAAAGTATACTAATAGAGACAGGGTTCATGTTTTACGCTTCAACAAAGTCGCTGAAGCCATCGTTCTATCAGACCCTCATTGACCGCAGCTGGAGACGTTCTGGGTCGCTTATATATCGGCCCAACCAACGAGAGGCGTGCTGTCCACACTACACCATCCGCCTAGACGCCAGCGCCTACCGTCCCACCAAAGACCACCGGCAAACGGTCAATCGTTTTACGAGCCATGTAATCGGCGACGAGTACATCAAGACGGCACAGCGCATGAGGCCCCTATCTCGCGAAGCAGCCAAACGGCGCGGCAATACGTTTGACTTGTGCGAACGTCTTCATGAGGTGGAGGCACAGAACTTGCAGCCACTGCCGGCAATCAGCACGCGCCGCCGCAACCGACGGCCAAGGACAGATACATCAAAGCCAGTGCCAACATCACCATCACCTCCACAGCCCAAGGAAGTAGAACCGGCCCACCAGTTTGAGGTCACACTGGAGCCCGATACGTATACCGACGAAAAGTACGAGATTTATGCAAATTACCAGCGCATTATCCACAAAGAGCCCGACCACAAAATCACAAAGTCGACTTTTACGGGGTTTTTATGCAACTCGCCCCTCCGCCGCGAGACGGAGATTGAGCGGGACGCTGACAGCGGCGGGATCCGCGAGAAGAAGCTGGGCTCGTACCACCAGTGCTACTGGCTTGACGGGAAGCTAGTCGCTGTCGGAGTCCTGGACTTGCTCCCTCACTGTGTTAGTGCCGTGTACTTTATGTACGATCAGTCCATCCACAAGTTCAACCCGGGCAAGCTGAGCGCCATGCGGGAAATTGCCCTAGCCATCGAAGGCGGCTACAAGTGGTGGTACTCTGGCTTCTACATTGCCAGCTGCTCCAAGATGCGGTACAAGCTCGGCTTCATGCCGCAGTATGTCCTGGACCCGGAGGTCTACCAGTGGGATCCTTTTGATAAGGCGGCCCAAGACTTGTTCTGCCGCCAGCCCTATGTGAGTCTCTCACGTGAAAGGCGCCTGGGAGGCAAGGAGGACAAAAACGAGGGCAAGACATACATCGAAGACAGTCCTGAGGCCGAGGATGAGTATACCATCCTGCCCCTCTTTGAGAGCAGCATGCCCGGCACATCGAGTGCCGACAGTATACCCGAGCGCCAGCTAGCCAATGTGCCCATCCTGACGTCCCAGGAGCCGCAGCCGTTCCCTGCATTTTACCTGGCGTCGTGGAAAGACAGCACCTATACTGACAACAAGAGCATCAAGTCCAGGCTGGCGGAGCTGGTCGCTATGATGGGCGAGGACTTGATACCCGACATTTGTCTGGATTTCTGCAAGAAACCGTAGGCGTGCATTTTGGATGCTTTTGGTTTTTTTTTGTTATGTTTTTAGTTTTTAGGTTTTCATAGTTTTTGGTCACTATTTTAATATTGCATTTGCCTTTTTATCTTTTGTTGTCTTTATTTACTACATTTTACGGTGCTGCTTGGATATTATAAAAGTTCCTCTACTTGGTCTTGAATACTTTCATTGATGAAAACGGCCTCGGTGTGGCCGCGGGCGGGCCTAGCCGCGGCGGACCGACCGAGCCCGTCTGAGTTGTGTTCTTGTTCGACTTTCATTTGATTCCCTCACATCCGCACTTGGCTTGATTTCGGTCATGATCACACGACATTGCTGTTAGTGTCAAAGATGCCTGAGATCAGTCTTGTGAATTGTCATCTCCGTACCAGTGTTGGCGCTCCGAGCCACTTTTGGCAACAGATCGCATGCCTTTCAGACTTTGGTCAGTCTGGGCATTGACAAAGTACCGCTGCAAAGAAAATAATAATCAAGTGTGTCCGTCAAGTTGGGGGTCATACCTCGGCAGGCAGCTAACAAAAGAAATCTGTTGAGAAGCATAACTCTCGCAGATCAGAGTAGCATGCCAATAAGACATCGCTTTTCATCCCGCGTCTGCTATTTGCTATTTGATAATAGCGTGGGGAGGACGGCAGGATATGCGGGATGAAAAGATGGCCGGTCACCAAGCCTATGAAAAGAAAGAAAAAAAAGGGAAGGAAAACAATCTAAAGAAAAAATAACGAGAGAAGGAAGCGAGGCCAAACAGAGATATACAACCAAAAGTTCACGCTGTTAAATTCGAGGCAGGCGCGTTGAATGTACATTGTTGGTTTTATTATTCTAGTGTTTGAATGTCTGTCGTAGCAGTTTGAAATAAGTTTCTTAATATATTATAATATTTTATTCATTTCAGTTAAACCAGTATCTAAACTCGAGATAATCACGAAATATTATTAAACAGAAATAATCAACTATTAATAAATATTAATAAATACTACATATTATTTCACAATGATCAAAGACACAAGTGCAAACAAGAACTGACAGCTTTTGGCTGTCCTGGAATAAACACACAGCTGAAATATCAGATGTAAGCAATTCTCAATCTGGCTCTGATATTGCGCACTCAATGCAGTGAGTATATCTAGCACAGCAGCTAGCAGTGAACTACTCTATAAGAAAAAAAAGTAGATGTGATTCCAATTTCAACTATTGCAGCTTAATTCTTTTGAAAATAACAGTGCTGTGCATTTGGAGAGACCTGGCCGGAAAGGGGCTTTGTTGACAGACGTCTTACACGCAGCTCTTTGACGTCGTTGCTGAGGTGTGAGACCTGATTGGCTGGTCCCACTCATGTCGTTAAAGCTTATGTAAGATGGTAAATATGGGTCGACTCTGCGCGTCTTTGAAAGCACATGCTTGACCATGTGACCGAGCGGCAGGCTAGTTCTTAGTCATGGCAAACATCCAGTTATGTACTAGCGCCAATGGGCTCTCGAAATTAGGGTTGACCCCAAGCCTATCTGTAGCAAAAGGCACGCTAGCTCAAATGGCAGCCGGAAAAAAATCAAGGTGCGACTCCACTGAAAAGTGTCAAATAAGACAACTGATTGGTCAGAGTGACGGCTCCGGAAAAAAGTGTGTGAAAAAACTCAGAAAAGGAAAGAGGCTAGCGGATTTTTTTTGTCCCCTCTCTTGTTACGCCTACTCTTTTGGCACATTGATTGCTGGGGCCCATAAAGAAAAATTATATTCTCTCCCTAATCACCCAACGAACAACCCCATCGACAACCAAATCGACATTTACGAAAGGTTTGTCCCTTTGACTTCTTCTCCTTCTTTTTCTCTTTTCCTCTTTCAACTAACAATCGCCAAACAGTCAAAATGGGTGCCCTCAAGTACGTCGAAGAGCTCCAGAAGCGCAAGCAGTCGGATGTGCTGCGCTTCCTCCTGCGCGTCCGCTGCTGGGAAGTACGTTAAACCACACACACACACCATGATATGAACCCGAACACACAAGACCAAGAAGAAAGGAAGAAGAGACCTTCTCCCTCCGTCGATACAGATACACATTGTCGTGTCCAAACAGTTCTCGACCGCGATTGTCCGAACTATTAACACAGCCACATTGTTGCATACAAGAAGATGGAGGGTGGAAAAGAAGGATGAAACATTGAGAACAAGTTCTCCAGGGCCGAGTTGTCGACGGGGCAAGGAGGGGAACAAGGCTGCACTCGATAGAGTAAAAGAGATGAGACTGCGCAGTGGCATGCAGAGGGAAGAATGGTCAGCGAGGACGGCAAGCAATTGGACGGACGGCAAAAAGAGAATAGGGACTGGAGGGAAGAGACATTCAAACCGTCTCGGATCATCATCCCGTCTTCTCTTCTTGTCGTCGCCCGTTGATTGCATGCCGTCTCTGCACACCACTTCTTCATTTCCAACCTCTCATCCACTTCCAAACGTCGACTCCTCTTGGCCTTCAGTACCACCTTGTCTCTGATTGACTTCCGTCCCTTGGAGGACCGGGCATAAAAACACTCGTTGAATTTTGCTCGCTTTTAGAGGGTCCCTTCTTCCTTTTCTTTCACATTGTCTTTCTGGCTCTCCTTCCGAGGACCAATGACAATTCCAAGAAGAAGAAAAAAAAAGAAGAAGAACTCTGAAATGCTGACAGAGAGTGTTTTTTTGCATTATAGTACCGTCAGCTGAACGTTATCCACCGTGCCTCGCGCCCCTCGCGCCCTGACAAGGCCCGCCGTCTTGGATACAAGGCCAAGCAGGGCTACGTTATCTACCGCGTGCGCGTCCGCCGCGGTGGCCGCAAGAAGCCCGTCCGCAAGGGTGCCACTTACGGCAAGCCCACCAACCAGGGTGTGAACCAGCTCAAGTACCAGCGCTCGCTCAAGTCGACCGCCGAGGAGCGTGTCGGCCGCCGCTGCGCCAACCTGCGCGTCCTGAACTCGTACTGGGTCAACCAGGACTCCACCTACAAGTACTTCGAGGTCATCCTTGTCGACCCCCAGCACGCCGCCATCCGTCGCGATCCCCGCATCAACTGGATCGTCAACCCGGTCCACAAGCACCGCGAGTCCCGCGGTCTCACCGCCACCGGCAAGAAGTCCCGCGGCCTCAACAAGGGCCACAAGTTCAACAAGACTCGTGCCGGTCGCCGCAAGACCTGGAAGCGCCACAACACCCTGTCCCTGTGGCGCTACCGGTAAATGTGATCTCTCACTTGGGCTATCTGCTTTGGCAGGTCGTCTATTTGGAGATTGCATGGACGGTATCAGCAGTGCAGCCGCTCACAGCCGCAGCCGCGTTGTTGAGAACGTCGCTGCAGTGTTTTTGTGGCGGCAAGGCGCACTGCTGAGATGGAGATGATTGGTAGTGGAAAAATAAAACAAAGTTATCTATTCAAAAGATTCTAAAAGGCTAAAAGCGAATACAAACAATTCCAAAATGGGAGTCGAGATTCAATATCAAGACACATTTATTCTTATACCCTTGCATCTGTCTCCCTGATTTATGTCAAAGCTTCTCTCTTCTCTCAGACTGCTCCTAGATGTGTAGAAATATGTTACTGTTTGATGTTTGGAAGCAGGATAAGAGCCGAGCAAAAGATAGAAAACATATAGGTAACAAAGGGTGACAACCTGCAAGTACATAATGACTCGAGCTTGCCAATGACCATGTGATAAAAATACCGGAAAAGGAACGGTCATCTAGGACGATAAATAGAAACTAATCAATTATTCGGTTGCTGTTAATGATGTGACTTACTATGCGGGAAGTGTCAAGTCGATGTAAGCCGATTGATTTTCAGAGTAATACATCAAGTCGACTCTAGCCATGGTCAATACTACAAGGCAGGGTTTTATGTGATATTTCATAATTTTGATTGTGTTTACTGCTTGATATATTCAGAGTTGCCAACGTCAGCGACGGTTATGGCCTCTGGTTAAGAATATGGAGGCAAAGAAGCAAACAATGTAGAAAGTCATGATAGTCTCTAAAGCAGACATTGGACACATCACGTCGGGATTGTAGAACTGACATCAGCACATGGAGAGTAATCAACTAAGAAATATGAAAGGTCGTCATTGAAAAGGGAAGAATGGAAAGAAGACTCGGAGCTATAAAACACTGGTAAAAGAGGACATTTGGGCACCAGTCCATGTGGCTGCAACGGCAGTGTCAATAGGAAACTGGAGAGACATAGTAGAGATAGGAAAAAAATGAAGAAAAAAGCACAAGTAAACACAAGTCGTGATTCGTCGATCATCGTTAATCGTCGCCTCGGCCATCAACAGAAGCGGAACTCTGAACTCGGCCAAAGCCGGCCACTGATCGTACTGCGTCGGATGCAAGATGCACAGGTGTCGTCGAATAAGAACACTCGACCTAGGCAAGCCATCAAACTAGACACGCCAGACAAGAAAATCCCAGCCATTCTACTAGACATCACAGTACATGACTGAAGAGTAGGATATAAGGTGAAAGGTAAAATGAAAGGATAGTAGTCTGAGAGCTGAAAGCCGAAGAGCTGAAGAGCTGAAGAGTTCAAAGACAAAGCAACAAGTATATAAATGCAGATTTGAAAATGGAGCATGCCATGCCTGGAGAAGAGTAGAATAAAGAAGAAAACACAAGATACATAGATTGAAAGAAAAAGATAAATAGAAAAAGCGCAACGTAGCTCGCACATGATTTGCAAAGTGAAAGTTATGGTTCATACAAAGTGGCCGGCCGACCATGGAATGTTGGATGCCGAGAATCGACTTGGCTTTTCAAATGTTTTTTTTGAGGGGATTTTGCAGCAGTTTTTGTGTCCGTGACGTCGTTAAAATGGTAAAGAACAGAACAGAACGCGCGCGCAACGCGAGCAGGTAACAAATGCCAAATTCTTGGACAAGTCCAGGAATATGTTGAGTCGTCATCCATCAGAGAATTGATCAGACAAATGAAGGACAGACTGAGAGACTGAGAGTCTAAGAGATGGCTGGGCTCCATTGTCTCAGCTTCATCCTGAGATCAGTACGAGCAGTACCTAGTACTGCATCATAAAGTTGTATGGGTAGGGGAAGGGGTAAGGGCCAGCGGCGGCGGCTGCAGGGGCAGGGTACCACGCGCCGCTCTACAGCCACGTAGCCTCGCCGTTGTCAGGACCATGGGCCATGCCGGGGCCAGCCATGCCAGGACCCATGCTCGGCGGCATACTAACTGGAATCATACCAGGCATGCCGTTGGGGCCAAAACCAGGGCGGCCGAATGTAGGCGGCGGGCCATAGACGGCCGCAATGGAGCGGCCCTGCTGGCCGGCGGCGGGAGCAGATGGCTGGTTGGGGTTGGGCATGTTGGGCATGTTCTGGCGGGAACCGAGGCCGTTGATACCATTGGCGGAGAAGGCCGAAGTGGGAACCATGATGCCGGCGCCGCCGCTGCCGCCGCGGTTGTGGGCGTTGAGAAGAGCAATCTGGCCCTGCGAGCCATCGGCTGGCGTGATCCGGCCGCTGTTGTGGCCGCTGCCGGTATGACCGTTGCGTGACTCGTAGGCCTGGATCTTGGCCTGGATGCGGCGGCCATAGGGCGTCGAGCGGATCTGGGCCAGGTGAGGGCGAATGCCCTCAACCAGGCGCACCTTCATGTAGGGCGTGGCGTACTCGAGGGCAGTCTGAATGACATAGTTGGCGTACGAGTCGCGCAGGAGACGCTCGATCTCGCCCTGGGTCAGAAGCTCCTTGACAATCATGTCACGGGAGGGCTCAAGAGAGCAGCGCAGGCACTTTTCCACAACGTTGGAGCTGAACTTGTGGCGCGACAGGGCGCAGATACGGCCGCGCAGCTGAGCAACAAGGGGCTCCGTGTAGTTGTGGTCATTGAGGTCAATGATGTACTGGACCACGTAATTGCCAAAGGGGTCTTGGATCAGGGTCACAGCCTCATCCGTGATGCGAGCAATGAGCCAGACCTTTTGGTCGCCCGAGGCGTGGTCAATGCAGCGCTGCAGAACGCAGCAGCCGTGGCGGTGGGTGCCGACCTCGACGCAAGCGCCACCCACAGCGTCAAAGATGAACTGGGCATCGGCTGGGGACAGCTTGTTCAGGCACTTCTGAATGACGTGGTTACCGTTGAGGTCCTGAATAAGGTCGACGACGCGGTGGCGAAGGGCCTCAATGATGATCTGGATCTGCTTGTCGGTCGAGATAAACTCGATCATCTTCTGCAGAGCGCGGGTGCCATGCTGGTTAAGCGCGATGCGAACCATGTCCTGAGCAGCATTCTGGATAAGGACCGTGCGCTCCTCATCGTTGCAGTACTCCAGAAGCTTCTGGCAGAGATAGTTGCCAAAGGGATCGGTCATGAGCTCGACGACATGCTGGTTGGTCTCCTTCCAGATCATGTGAACCTGCTCGGGGATGCGGTTCTCGAGCTGCTTCTGTAGGTAGCGGCAGCCATGCTGGTCTTTGCAGAGCTCGTAGATGGTTCCGCCAACAGCCTCTAGGGGCATGTTGTTGAAGCGGTTCATGGCTACATCGTAACGAGTTAGACTTATGAAATTTTCGGAATAAGAAACAAGGCCGAAGCGGGAAACAAAATCAACGGAGAAATGCGAACTTACCATCATTCTCGAGCTGACGACGGCTCTGCATGACACGGGTCTGATTGTCACGCGAGGCGGCCTGGGAGCCAGGACCAGCAGGGCCAGCAGGGCTAGGAGCCTGGGGGTTGGCGTAGATAGGGCCAAAGTTGCCAAAGCCCTGGGCCT